>JACSVZ010000002.1:76133616-77333616 GCA_014706295.1 Lycocorax pyrrhopterus obiensis
TTCAGAAGAAGATCTGAGAGCGCTGGGAACAGCTGGTGAAATCCCCACTAAGGGCCAATGCATTGGCACACAGATGCATACTTTGTGTTCTGTTTAAGCATCAACCAAAAAAAAAAAGGATGGTAAATATGGTGTAAGCTGTCGCATGCTCTAATATGATTCCTCTGTTGCATTGTGTCACTGCTGCTGTCAATATCAGGACAGAACAACAAAGAAAGACTTTGACAGGGTTTCTACACTTTTGGTGAGGAGGAACCGCCACTGCTGCCAAGAGAGTGTTTCCTGTGATAGACAGGAGAAGTCTTCCCCTCCACATTCTTAAGACCAAAAAATACATCCCAAGTCCTAAGCTTCACAGCCTCCTTAGCATCCTGCCACCTCCCATCCCTTCTGAGCACGTTGTCACGCAGGTTTCTCCAGCAGCGCAGGACAGCTGTCCAGTTCTTTTATTCATGGTATAAGTCTGAAGCAACTACAGTTGTCTGCTCAATGGCTCAGAGCTCCTGTTAGCCTCACAAGGATGACCTGCTGTCACTCATGTATTCCATAGCACTCCATCAAGCACTCCGCCATCTTCTGTGCTGCAGCAAGAGTCAGCTCAGTCTTCCTTGTTGTCCTCCTCTCTTTGCAAGGAGATGAGCCCTTTCCCACGGGAGTGTTCTGTGAGAGCTCATGAGGGATACGCAGCCTCACCATCTAGCCAGAGTGAGTGCCCGTAATTTTTTGGAACTCCTAAGAAGCCAGTGTGGACTCTGGGTGAGTCTTACAGGCTTGAATCTTATAATCTTATATAACAAATATTTCCATTCTGTCTCTTCTATCCTACATGATGTCCAAATGCAGCTAAAAAGCAGTTTTCTTAAGAAAATTCAGGCAATGTTAGCAAAGATAGATACTTCCACACTCTCCCTGCCTTCAATAATAGTATAATCTCAAATACACTTCTCTGCTGCGAAGAATATTCAGGGAGACATATAAGTCAAAATTTCTTCCCTGGCAGTAAATATGAACTATATCAATGTCTGGTACTGAGAGCTGCCAGGCAGGCCTGCTCAGGGGCTTCTGAAAAATAATACTGCTTTGTCCTATGTCAACAAGTAAGTTCTCCCTAACTTTTCAAGGAGGGAAATGCCTCTTAGGATGAGTGCACTTATCCATGGTCTGTCTTGCAAGCACTCTGAGAAGTCAAATAAACCAACCTCAGTTGCTTCAAACTGCTAGACCATGACTGGAAGATTTAGACAGCTGTCCTAATACCAGTATTTCAACAGCGTTCCTCTGTGTATCCCAATCTAACAAGAAATGTCAGGCTTTATGTCCCAGATATCTGGGTTTATCTCTGGAAAGTTACTGATTGTTCTGGTTAGAGACCTTTTTTCCCATTTCTTCTCTTCTTCAAAGCATTTTTTCCACATTAAGGACAGAGCTCAGGCTATGCTGTTGGCCTTAGAAAAAGATTAGCTGTTGCTGTCCTATTTACAAAAAATCTCACACTGCACCTCAGAGTGTGTGAAAGAGTGCTTTTTCCCTATAAAAGGAAACTATGTTTTCTTAGGGCCTTTGCCAAAAGTAACTTCCGCTTGGGATGTCCCAAAAAATTTCCATTTCAAGACCAGATAGATGGGGTCCCATTCACTATTTTCTTAGCCTTTATAGACTAACTGAAATATCTGGGAGCAATTCTGTGTCCAGAAGGTCTTCCTGTAAGAGGATTTTCTTCTAGGTATGTTTTCTTGGGTACCATGAGTGGAGAACCAATGAAAGGAGGAAGAATGGATGCTTGTTTGCATCTTTTCCTGTTAATTTAAATGTTTTAGGAAATGCATCTCCAATAATTCCTCCTCTACCTCTCCCTTCTGTAGTCTAATTGAATATGTCAAGTCTTAAAATGAGAAGACCTGAAACAAGAGTCTCTTACATGCCTAATTAAGCTTATGTGCAGCACATAGAGAGAGAAGGAAGGGATGCCTTTAACGATAATGCCAAAACTAAAATAAGTAAATAAAAATACTAACAATTCTAAGGTGATGACATAATAGTTTTCACACTGTGAACATAGCAAAGGTGAAGGCAATGGATTTGGAAGAACTGCTACAATTCTGTTTTTATCAAACTGTTCAATTCCCACAGTAATTTCCACAGAAGCCACGAGGAATTCTGCCATAAGCATCGGCAGGAGCAGTGCCAGTCTTGCCGTGCTTACTGTGGACCTTGATCCTGTTGGTGCTTATGTTTAGGAATGGGCATACTGGGCCTGTGCATGAAGATAATCACCTGTGCGAATGCTCCCAGACGGACTATCAGATTCTGATCCTACAAATATTCATGCTTGAACTTCACCTCAAACACAACAGTGGTCATACTTAATATGTTTTCTGTAGTTTCAAGGCCTCCTGGTGAAGGAGGCCATCACCTACACCGTGCTTTGAATTAAGGCCTGTACTTTCTTCCCTGGCTCATACTGTGATGTGCAGGGTACTCAGGCAAAGTTAATCTTCCTAAGGGGAAATAAAAGCAAAGTTACTTTCTTATGCTTTGAACTCATTTATTTTTGTGTTGCTGCGTGTTTAATTTTGGAAGAAATTATAATTTATTAAACATGCAAAGCCTGACAGAGTAATTTTGCTGCTCCAGAGGGAGTATCTTAGGGTAATGGTATTTCTAATAAATGGCTTATATATTTTTCATAATTTTAATGTCAAGCAAATTTTGAACAAAGAAATTGAAATTACAAATATTGGTAGACAATAATATCATATTCAAGAAAATGTGCCTGCTCAACTGTGTAAAAGGATACATGCTGCCTTTAGCAAATCATTTCTGAGGCTTTTCAATTAAAGCTGTAGACTGGTAATGATGCCTGTCAATTGATGGAATAACCTATTTCATCTACAGATAGGAATTTTTTTGTGATTTTGATTGAACAAAATGTCTCCAAACAAGCACATCACCTTATTTGTGGCTTTTTTACTCAAGTCTTACCAGAGTTATCGGCATTCTTAGCACCAAGCAGAAATATTTTCTTTGGGAATATAACACATACCCCTTTCTACCATTGCTTCCTTCTACAGAAGTAAACAAACATAGTGTTTACCATTCCATTCCCTAAATATTAAATACATAAATAACTCTAATTAGAGACAGGAATAGCAGCTGTTATTCTTATTCTCACTGATTTACATGAAATGAGGTGTCATAGGAGTGGTTCTCTAGGCTTTATGATCTTCTAAATGTACTTCTTGTTGAGTGCCATTTTGTTCTTATTGCCTACTGCTCGTGAAAGGCTTTCTCAATTTCATCCTGCCTAGTTTTTGAGAAACACTATCAAGGTATGAAGAGACTAACAATGAAAAGGAAATTAGTAGCTGGCGGCAATTGCATCAGAAAAAAATATTATTCTGTTGTGACTACAAACAGTAGCATCAAATGTGAAAATAGACTTTCAAATTAATTAGCATTTAAGGGAAATGTGTTTGAGACAGTTATCACATTGCTTTTAAGCAGCTCTGTTTACAAGTACATCTCTGCTTTCTATTCCTCGCTAGAGAAAAATAGGAAATAAGTAGATATTTCTAGTTTTAAATCTCTTCTATGTTCGTACTTCTTGAAAAATAAAGGCTCAGGAAAACAAAACAAAACGAAACAAGAAACCCCAAAACAATGGTATTTCCCTGTTCCTCACAGGTCCAGAACCTATTCTTCACAAATGCAAAGTGCTCTTTATTGATCCTATATATGTCTAGTAATAATCATACTCCATCTCCCTTGCTGCTACTCTGCCAAAATCCTTTAGGACACCTCTTCGTGAGCCAGTGAGGCTAGTCCAGCCCACTGCAGCTACAAATGGATGTAAAGAGTCTGGATCTGGCACACGCTTCATCACCACCCATACATCACACACCCTATTTCACATACCTTTTCTCTTTTTCCCTCTAAGCCTATGACGTACTTTCCAAAGTGGCTGGTATGAGTAATCAGGGTCACAGAAGATGTGCATCAACTTCTTGGGACTTCAAGTTTTTCAAATAATCTGAACACCAGAAGTACTAAATCTTTTATTATATCCCTTTTCCCCTTGAGCATTCCAACTTGGCAAAAAAAGAAATAAACAAGTCATTCTTTATTGTCTTCTTCCTGCAAGGATGGTAATAGCTGTGAAGAGAAAAATAACAAAACTTGAGGCAGCTACACTGCTGCTGTGATAAATGAGTAATCTTTGCACATTTGCATCTACTTTCTTTAATATTTTTCACATACAGATACTTCATCGATTGGAAGAATGATGTGGACAGCTACTTTACAATAGATGCTACTGAAGGAACCATTGCTACTAATGAATTGCTGGACAGAGAAAGCACAGCACAATACAATTTCTCTATAATTGCAAGTAAAGTTAGTAAGTATGACACAAACGGAATTAATATGCTAATGTGGTATTTTTCTCAGAATGTAATGCTCAGCTATAAATATAATGTGAAGACTGCTTGAATTGCTAAGAGTTTATTTAAGAAGGTTCAATAAACATCATTTTTCCAGACCCATTGTGAGCATAAGTGTGATGTTCAATCAGCCCTGTATAGTAAGGTTTTGCTAGCAGACCTCATGTAAGGACAGTTTCCTCAGAACCTGAAAACCATTTTGTCAACATGGAGAACAAGAGGAGCTGTATGTATGCATTCCAGTTCTGATTTCTGATTTTGTAATTCACTTCATAAGAAATTAGGTTTGTCAAATAACAGGTTTGTCAATGTGCTTTTTGAAGGTAGAAAAATTTAAAGAGTCATTTGATACTCAGATAAAAAGTGCACTAAAATTAAGTCAGGATTCAATGCCCTAAATGAACTAATCTGTGTGTTGCATCTCTGCTCTTGTCTCTGCCCAAATTTTTATGCTTAACACCTTCTTTTCTTTTCCTGTGTGTTTTGGGGTGGAATAATTTAATTTCTTGTCTTTATGTCTTCTGCGTAGCCTTTTTTTTTATAAGGAGTCCCTTCTTCCACTATATTATGTACCTGCAGCTTGCTTCATTGCCATCTGTCTGTGTGGCATTTCACATTCATGGTCTTGTCAAACTGTAACTCTCATAGGTGTATCTCACCCTTTGAATAGAAGTCTTTTGGTCACTTAGCAGTTGTGCAAAGACCACAGAATTCTTTCTGTTGACATCAACAAGCTGTAGAAGAGAATCCTGCTGTATTTCTTATTCATTCTATGTTGTTTATGTGTCAGAAAATTCAAGTTTCTGTAGCAAAGAACATGTTTTCCTCAATGTATTGCTTGGCTGAGTCTTCAGAAGTTAATACATGCTATTAACAGGAAGAGGGAGATTTGGGAAGCAGAGAAGGTATATATTCTCAGATTAAAAAAAAAATTCTCAGTTGTAGTCACCTCAAAAAGAACCACAGGCTCACTCCTTGGAACCTGAAAGTATAAAGAGAACACCAGTTGAACACTAGAATTTTCTCCATAGATTGGAAAAGACCTCCACTAACAGAGAAGCCTAAATTGTCAGAAGTGATTGAGTTCATGGAGATTCATATGCAGGTGCATATTCAGAGAAAATCCAGCAGAACTGTAGTTTTTTTTCCAGAGAAACTGAAAGGCAGGTAGATGCAGAAAGAAGGTCTCATCAGGGTCTATGTTTCAGTAAAGCTTAACTATTTAGACTTAGCGGTGGACAAAGGACATTTGAGGTTTGTGAATTCTTTTCCTGTAGCAAGGAAGCAGTTTTAGTTGACTTGATTTAAATCTGTTTATTATTCCCAAGGGTAATTAAAGATGTCTAAAACCCTGAAGTTTATTTGTCCGTGCATATATATATATATATAGAAGAGTATCATATTTAAGCAGAGCTGTAGCAAGGAGTATATATTTTGAAATCCCCAATTTTATCAATTGCCACGTTAAGAATCTGCACCTAAAATATATCTGTGCTTCATTGCAGCATACCCCAAAATATTTATACATTGACCATTATCTATAGCATTAACAACAACTGCCATATCTTTATTATATCAGTAACTGGCAAAATTTGGGAGGATTTGAAGTGTAGTAACTGTCAAAATATTATGTGCAGTTGTCTGACTGAGAGCATAGAAATAAAGGCTGATGATTGAGGGATGGCACATTGCACAAAACCAAAAAAATAATGGTTAGAGAGAAAAAAAAAAGAAGAAAAAAGACTGAGGGGAAATTGCTATATTTGAAGAATTATTGATATAAAAAATTGCTGTCCAGTGCTGACATAGAAACTGAAACTGTCATCCCTTATCACGGAACAAACACACTGAGCAGTGCTTTGACATATACATGACCATGTAAGGAAGGTGGCCCAGTATTGAAATCAGCTGCACAAACTTTCTTCAGAAAAGGACAGACAATATTGTTATTGAAGTATTTTTACTTCCTGGTGACCTTATCTCTCTACAAGGACATATATATATATAATATGTCCTTATAAAATAAGAATAAATAAGTAGACTCATTACTAGTAGCAGTCAGATTATATTATTTTAAAAACTTTATTGCTAAAATTTTGTTTTCTCAGTGTGAGAGAATAACAACAACAACCCCTCCAACAATTTTTAGGCACATCTTAATGGTCATTCAGTAAACTGCCTTTTCTTGAATTGTCCCTAAATGGAGACGTTTTTAAGCAGGAGGTGGATGATCGCTCTGCAGACATGCTGATGATGAGAAAGGTATGAAGGCAGCTGAATGCAGATTGTCCCTAACCCGTTCATAGAAATAAAGTTTGGGTTTTATATAGAACAAAATTCATGAGCAGGTGGGGGATGTTTCGGACTGTTTTCCCCCGTTTCACTTCCCAGTTAGTCTGTACTTCTCCTCATTACCTGACTATATTTCATTGTAGTTTGTTGTTTTGCTTCTTAATTATTAGAATAAATCAACACCCTACTAGCCTTCATGGTTGCTGCTTCTGAACATTTTTGATGCCACAGAACCTATCCAAACTAAGACATTAAGCGTGGCTTGCATTCATTTTAAGAGTAGTCCCTTGCCCTTACTAATTCTCAGCACATGCATGTGAATTTTGCACAACTAGTAGTTGCCCCAGGCCAAGACTATGCCAAGAGTATAATGGCATAAAATAAGAGCAAAATGGCATAAAAAAATCACAGTCCAGTGTTCTAAGGTTCCTCCATGAGCTGCCTAATTACCTAGTATGGAAGTGATTTTTCCATCCTACAGAAGATGAGCTAGGCAAAATGCATAAGATCTTATTTCTTTTTTCCTGTCCTCAAAGCATAAATTAAGGGTAAGAATAAAGTAATAATCCTTCCTGTTCAAACCATCTTCCCAACTCACTTATATCTAGGTCCAAATTCTGAGAATGTTAAAGAAAACTCACCTTAAATCTCAAAATGGAGTTAATCTTCTCCTGCATACCATAACAGGGATTAAGGAATCACCAGTTCTCCTTAATAGTCAGTACCTATTTTCGCAGATATCTTGGATTTTCACAAGCTCACTATTCAAAGAATGTTACATGCTTTCTACTGCTGTAATATCTTTGAACCATTAAGATGCTAACAAAGGATGGTAATCAAGCAAAAAAATTAAGCAGGATGGTCACTGTCTTACAGACAGGAAAAACAAGGGAAGATGACGTCAACTAATTAATTAAGTTGATGAAATAAAGTTAATGAAGTTAATTAATTTTCCTATATCTTACAGGCAGAATTGAAACATGAAATCAGCTTCTTAATTCCAATGCTCGTGATTTAACCAGTTTGTCTTCTCATCTGTGTAATCTGGGTTTAAAAGGCATAAGCAGATGTTTTTAGTGACTCACTCACTGATAGCCGCATGTACGTCACTATTGTGTTCACAGGGTTCCAAAAGACTTGATTTTAAGAGAAACAGCAACCAAAACCCAGAGAAAATGGAGGTCAAGTCTGCAAAGTAGTATTTTAAATGCAATTCTTCATGCTTGTTCACATCAAGTATTACAGGTCTTTGTTTTTATTTATCAAGTCAAAGCTGTACACAATCTTCTTGTAGTCTTCATTTATATACAGAAGTAGCTAAACTGATGTCAGTGCAAACCAGAAAGAAAATCATATAAACAAAATGAAAACCTGAAATAGGTCCATCTTAGGCTTTGGTAATTCTGTTTACTTTCATATTTGACTTTTCCAGACCATTTATGCAAGATAAAATTCTACTTGGCTGAAATACTTAGGAAGAGAAGATTTTGGCCTCTAATATATCTTTCAAAGAACCACAGAAGAAAAAGTCACAGACAATCTGCGAGAAATAAATAAAAAGTATACTCATATTCATGTATATTTCCAGAGCATGCTATCTTGTTGTGATTTTGAGGAGGGGCAAAGTATCAAATCCTTTTGCTCATTTAAAAATATAGGTCACATACTACCTAAAATGTTTCAAAAAGCAGAAAAAAGTCATTTATATAAGCTACTTCACAAAAATAGGATCTAAAAGACTTCTTAAAGAAACTGTCGTGTCTAACGGAAATTATCAAAATCAGCTATTTCCATGTACACGATGCATAAATTTTGAATACATTCATTGTTTTATTGAAAGGCATAGTGAACATATTTCTAAAAGGAAATGAACATCTATGTCGGTGCTTTGGTGGTGATGCATTAACTACTAATGTGCTTGAAGAGTGTCTCCTGAACCTCTGTTGCTCAGTGTTGTACCTTAAAATAAACACAGACAGAAAAAAACTCCAAAAACCTAAAGCTAAACCTGAGTTACTCCATGTGAGTTGATGTGTCCTTTTCATGAGTACTGCTAGGTTTTAAGTCAGATTGTTTCTCCCAGTAGCTATGTGAACTTAACCTGTTCAGGGATTTTCTGATCTCTCTATAGAGGTCCTGCCCCCTACTGAATAAAATAACTTCTTAGTATTTTTTTGTTTCTTTTTATACAAAGGAACCAATTCAACTGTGAACAAGTGATCTAGATTTCTTCCAGCTCTTCAGGCATCTAAAGAATCAGTGCCTAAATCCTAGTTGCTAGACCAAACTGTGTCTTCATTTCTACTGCACAATGCCTTCCTCCACAGAGACATTCTGCAAGTAGGGATGATGCTGAATTGGAAATGAACCAGGATTCAGAGATGTTATTATATATGTTCTCTATTAAATAAATATATTCATAGGTAGGGACTAAAAATATGTCATTTGGGTAGTGAATTTTTGTTTTCTTCTAAATTCCAAGCTGTGTTTATAGCATGGTCAGTTTATCTACTACTTGAAAATAGGTGAAACAAAGTTAATCTTGCAGCAAGTCCTGTGTAACTAGGAAATCATTGGGCAAAACCTTTGGTTTTGACAGAGGACTCCTGGAACTACTACTGCATTTAGTAGTTCCTAAGAATAAGGAAGAAATCATGCAAATTTTTTACAGTGACAACATGAAGAGACTTTGCCCCTTGCTGTGTTAGTTATAAACAAAAGAAATACCAAGGATTATACAAACTGCAAAGCAAGTGCCTAATGCAAATAATTTTAAGGGTCCATTGAGGGCCATGAAGATGATCAGAGGGCTGGAGCATGTCTCCTCTGAAGACAGGCTGAGAGAATTGGGCTTGTACAGCCAAGAGAAGAGAATGCTCTGGGATGACCTAATTGTGGCCTTCCAGTACCTGAAGGGAGCCTACAAGAAAGCTGGCCTTTTGACAGCAGTGTGTAGTGACAGGACAAGGAGGGATGGCTTCAAACTGAAAGACAGCAGATTTGGATTGGATATGAGGAAGAAATTCTTTACAGTCAGGGTGCTGAGGCATTGGAACGGGTTGCCCAGAGGAGCTGTGTGTGCCCCATCCCTGGAAGCGTTCAAGGCCAAGTTGGAAGGGGCTTTGAGCAATCTGGTCTAGTGGAAGGTGTCTCTGCATGTGGCAGGGGGCTTGCAACTAGATGATCTTTAAAGTTCCTTCCCACTCAAGCCAGTCTATGATTCTATGATTTATTCCTGAAGATTCAAAACAAGTCCTCTTGTACTTAAACCTGGCCCCATGTTGTCATTCCTACACCACCCTGATTTATAGCATAGATTTTTTGAGAGGTTAACTGTTTCTGCCACTCATCTTAAGTGAAAAAGGATAAAAATAATTATACTTTTAACTCACAAGCTATACTATTTTTCATGTATTTTCTACCTTGCAGGAGGTTTCAGCATAAAGTAAAAGAGAGTATTTTCTGCTTTGTATTGAAATAGTGTCTCTGTTTTTGTCAGATGCATTTTGCAAATAAACTTGTTTTTAAAATGCATCTAGTGACTGATGAAGATTACCTGTAGAAGATGGACAGTAGAAAGAAACATGATATATACTGTTGTTTAACATTTCTTTTGCACAAAAGTATTTGCTGCCTACAAACACTTTTGCAGTTAAAGAAATACCTTTTACAACCTGGCCGAATACTTGGATGCTAGCTGTGCATGTTTCATTGCTAAATTTAACACTCACTATGGCTGGCTTTCAGCAAGATTTTTTTCGTATCTTTCTGTCTTGCTTTCTTCATCTTCTAAATTAGTATGCTCTGCTTGCCTCCTTAATGTCTTGAAGATGTAAACAATGACTAGGAAATAAATATTGATTTTCTGCATTTAGTTGTGGAAAACAGAATTCAGTTTGAATCATTGGAAGTGTTTTCCACAGGCTAATGAAAAGTGATCTGAGAAAAGTTTGCATCTTAAATAACAGGTACAACTTCACTTTTTTCCTTTTATGCTCTGATAAACATAATCACACTGATTGATTCCTTAACCCATGAAGAGTAATGCATCAAAGTCTGGTAGAAATTGATAAGAAGTTTGATTCTGTTTTCTTCTTAGTTCAAATCAGAAATAAATGGAAGTCAAGGGCTTTTGGGAGTCACAGTACTGAGATCACAAGTTTATGACAGCTTTTGGAGACTGGTGATGACAACAAACATAACGCTTTTCTTCTGAAATTATTTATAGGTAATCCACTATTAACCAGCAAAGTCAATGTTATAATAAATGTTCTGGATGTCAACGAGTTTCCTCCTGAAATTTCAGTTCCATATGAGACATCTGTATGTGAAAATGCCAAGCCAGGACAGGTATTTCAAGTTTGTAATGCTTGCTCTTTTATTTTTTCTTTCCTTATTATTTATAGCAGTAGAGATTTCTGGATTTAAAAATGACATCATGGTCAGTATTCTTCTGAAATATTCAACTGAAAGCAATGACTAGCATTTTAATACAAACAATAAATATTAAATACCATGAATATAGGGTAAATCTTTCTGATTTTCATCAGATATGTCAAAGCAAGACCTGATTTCTCTGATGCTTATAGAATCCAGACTTCTTGCCTCTACTGTCCAGTGTACTAAGGGAATTACAGTAATCCAGCAGCATTTCACTTTCAATAGATTCATTTGACGTTCACTTCGCACTTCTACAAAACTGCTTCTTTTAGAAGACTGAACTGACTTCAGAATTAATCTGGTTTCAGGTGATACAGACCATCACTGCAGCAGACAAAGATTTGTCACCAGCTGGGCAAAGGTTTTCCTTCAAACTGTCATCTGAGGCTTCCAACAAACCAAATTTCACAGTCCATGACTACAGAAGTAAGTTGGTTACCCATATCTCTCTTTCAGAGCAGCAGACTGTGGTTACAATGACAAATATGTTTACTTCGAATTGCAGTTGTGTCTACAGACCTAACTTTTTAATTTGACATTTCTAATTGCTAAACTCTCTGGGACCTATATTAATATAAATTCAGGTCTTGCACCTTTTCTTATTTTTAGGGGCAGGAATTGTCAGAACACCAAAGGCTGAGATTTCCCTACAGGCCTTCAAAAACACTGCTACCTGTTTTATTTTCTTCCTTTTATCATTCAGTATCTCAGGAAGAATCCATATGCCAATGCAGGTATACCTTTAAACAAGGCACTATTGCTGTCTTGTTTAAATACTATGATTTTGCTAACCATTTTCAAAGTACCCAGATATTGTGCTTTCTTGAGGATGCATAGTCCTGCATAAGAGTGAGTTCTAAATATGGACAGTGCTGCTGAAGTACAACACCCTTAATAACTTGGAGATTTATACAATCGACATCCCTGATTTTTATTCCAATTTTTTGTCATAACTGAATATTTTTTTTTCCTTATTAACTTGACCTCTTTTGTCAGATGGCAAAGAACAAACCAAGACAAAAAAAATCAATCTTTTTTTCTACTGTAGGCATCTTCAAGGATGTAGTCTTGTGAACAGACACAGGTAAAACATAATAAACTGTCATAAATTTTCACCACTAACTACTGTAATCAAATAAGAGAAAAATAAGTATTTCAACTATTAGAGGATCTTTAAATAACTGTGGTAAACTTTTAATATAAAAGGATTTACATTACACTTCAAAGAAAGAACATCCAACAAAGTTCAAAAACATTCAGATGTGCAGGTTATAACTATCTCTATTAAAAAAAGTATATAATTCTTAATTCTTTAATTGCTGTTTTCAATTTAAATTTGAGATTACATCATTTGTGAGGTAAAGGCTCCTCTCTTGAGAATTAAGTGATCCAAACCCTTAAAAGTGCTAGAAATGAATAATATACCAATTGAAATAAAATTGGAAAAGCATTTTTATTTAGCCTTTTAAAAAATGTATATAAAATTATGTATATGGCCCACATTATTTTTGAAGCCATGCACTATTGACACTATTGATATGGCTATGTAATAGAAAATTAAAGCCAACAACATAAGCTAACTATTAATCCTGAAGAACCTTCAGGAAGAAATAAATTTGAAAAATTAAACAGTGCTTATTTTCTCTTTCTGTATAGCTCTCTTGTGAAGCTGATGCAATGAAAATGGTTTATTCCCAAACTTACTGGTGCCTTCTATCTTTGTGTGTCATAGATAGTTAAAAAGATTGAACAGATGAGAGAAGAATTTCACTCAAGGATTTGTAAATAGAGTATATAGTGAGACAATTCATAATATTGCAGACGTGAATAACAATATCTTAAAAAAACAAAACTATGTAGATCAGAGGGCATTTTATCAGAGGGAATTCAAACAGTTTTCTTGAGACAGACAGCTCAACGAATATGAAAGTCAACTTTACAATAGATTCATGTTCTCTTACTTCTGTTCTTGGAAAGTTAGGGCATTACTCCTCTCTGGAACATATTTCAAGGCCCATATGGGTAATATCTTCACAATCACAGTCTTAGA
This sequence comes from Lycocorax pyrrhopterus obiensis, assembly GCA_014706295.1. Classification (NCBI taxonomy): domain Eukaryota; kingdom Metazoa; phylum Chordata; class Aves; order Passeriformes; family Paradisaeidae; genus Lycocorax; species Lycocorax pyrrhopterus. The sequence continues at coordinate 76,146,838 of JACSVZ010000002.1, forward strand.
ACATGAACACCATGTATTTCTAAATACCTTTGGGTTTTTTTGGTAAAGATTTCTTTAAAATAGGAGCTTTAATTTCTTTTTTTCCTGTCTGTTTCCTAAAATGTTCTTTAACTTCACCAAGATTTTTTTTTTTTTTCAAATAGTTACAAACTTTTGCTTTAAATAGAAGTCTTCTCGGGTAATTTTAGAAGATTTAATTAATCAAAGGAATCTAAACTTAGTAAGTCTATACAGTAATTTCAGCTTTTGTAAAGTGTGTTTACCATATGAGTTTGGTGAGGAAATTGTTCAAATATTATTAGATAATTAAATTTCCCTGTTTAAACTGGTAATGTTGTCACAGAGATGACTTTGGATCTCAGTAATCTGTTAATGAAGCTTCACAACTGTATAAAAACAAGTGCAATATTCTGATAAAAAAGTGGAAACTGCCAAGATACACAGTTTTAAAAGCATTTCTTAACACTTAGGAAAAAAAAAAAACAGGAAAAAGTATGCTATTTGTTACAACGTAAGGAACAAAAACAAAATCATAAAAAACTTTCTTCATCATCAATGATTTACAGAGATATTAGAAAAAAATCTGCCCAAACAAAAATCTCTTTTTTCAATATCTTTTGCCTTTTGTATGCCAAAAAGGTGGAGAAAGGTCTGCCCTGTGCACGATTTAGAGCTATAATAACACAACCTTATTTTCACTACAGAAGCCTTTTAAAAACAAGTACCATTTTCTTTTAAGTTAGCAGTTATGTTAGTAACAAGCAGGTACTTTGTGAAAGGAATGTTTTCTATTTTTTGAGGCCACAGCGTTGTTCACTGTGCTACAACTAATGCTTTTACAAGTAAAGGTGGCACTTAACATTTTTAAATACATCAAGAAACCCTAATCCCCGTGCTATTCTATACAACTAAAAATCGTGGGTGGTCTGATACTTCAGCAGGTGTAACATTTGTGTGGTGCACTCAAGGGAACCCAGGCCTCATACTTCAGAACATAACTTAACGAGGACTGGAGCAAGCAAGAAGCTCAAGGTTGCCTTTCAGCAGTGCTGAGACCAATTTACCCTGTTAATAGAAGTGATGCCCTGGCAGAGCTGGAGTGCTTCCAAAGGGACTGCAGATCTCCATCTTTCTGCTTTGCTGGCCTCACTCTGCTCTCTAGAGGGCAGCTTCCATGTGGAGTACACTCCATTCCTCATGTAAGAGACAGAATTTCCTTTTCTCATGCATATCCTATAAATTAATTTATTGCCAACAGGCTGAAGAACCAGAAGCTATCTTAGCTTCTCCAGGCTCTTCTGTAGAGTTCAAACACCTGCCTGTGTTCATATTCTCAAAAGAATTTCTAACAATTGAAAGAGGTCATAAAAGAGCAACAAAATTGTTCAAAATCAAGGAGTTAAGAGGTTGATCTGATTGATTCTTCTCAAAGGAGGATGGAAAGTCATTTTGTTGCATTGTAAGCTATTAAAGTGATCTTTAGTGTTGCAATTAGAAGAAAAAAGTAAAAGTATATAAATAATTCTAATAATATAAATATGGAAAAAATAATATAAAAAAGATTAAACTGAATGTCTTCAAATTAGCTCTTAGACTTTTTATACAGTGCAGGTGATTAATCATGGAGAGAAAGAAAAAGCTGGAAATGGAAGCAAAATAGTTTGATTCAAACTATTTTGAGACATTTTTGCTTTTCAAAACTAAGTGTAACTGAACTTGGCTTGTCCATGTTTGAGTTTGATAAAAAGGAAGTGTCTGAATCATGTTTTTAGTCATGCGCCTTCTCAGTGGTGTTTAATCATAATATACCTAATTTTGGATATTTAGGGTTCCTTCTTATTGTCCTTAATCAGAACTCCATGCCAGTATTTGAGTGTGAAATTCAGAGCCCCTAATTCTTCTACCTAGTAACAAAACTCTAAGGCATGAAAGCCATCATGTGACAGCTCCTAAAAAATATAATAAAGAATATGGGTGAAATGGAAAAATGGTAATGGCAGCAAGTTACCTTCATTCAGTTCTGTCATCTTATTAATTCCCTGCTAAATTAATTTTGGTTTTGCTTTTAATGTAATTATTTTAATCTTTACATCATTCCCTTGCTACTTTGTTTGATTCAGGAAAAGCAGCAATAACTAACTGGGAAGAAATGACAAGGTCTAGAAGTGGACTAATTGATGGAAACTGTACTGATTCTCAAGTACTCAGTTCATTTCTCTAGTTATTTTTAATGGGGAAGGAAAGCTAAAGTAATTGTGTATTGTCCAGGTATATTACTTTGAATTTTTAAGGGAATTAATTAGCAGATAGAGACATGATCCTAAATCCATATGCAATCAAAATCCGTTGGACCACAGGCTTAGAATGTAAGGAGATAAGGAGAAAAGAAAAACTGAAAAGCCTTCTGAATCATACTTGTAATGTTTTGGTTGGGTTTTTTTTGGGGTTTTGGTTTTTTTTTTTTAATTATTATTATCTTCTTTGAAATTTCAGCTAGTTTACAACCAGCTTTTTTTTTATTTTTTCAACAATCAGCTTTGTTTTGTTTCAAAACAAATTTACAAGAAAAGTAATATTGTTTAAGGCTCTGCAAAAAATAACTGTACCAGTCAGAATACAATACCTTCTGTAATGACAAAGCAAGGCAACTACATAATGCATGTCATTCACCAAGTTTCAAATATGAAATACCAGCCTATTACTAGAGGTGATACAAGCTACAATATGAAATGAAGTACACAATAAAAATCTGCTAATGACTGTCATGTTTTACAGACAACACAGCTGGGATTGAAACTAGGAGAAATGGCTACAGCAGAAGGCAGCAAGAGCTGTACTTTCTTCCAGTAGTAATAGAAGACAGCAGTTACCCTGTCCAGAGCAGCACAAACACTTTGACTATCCGTGTTTGCAGATGTGATTCTGATGGCACCATCCAGTCCTGCAATGTGGAAGCAATTTTCTTACCAGTCGGCCTCAGCACAGGAGCACTGATTGCAATCTTGTTGTGTATTGTTATACTTCTAGGTTAGTTCTCATGAAACCCTGCAAAGTGCATTACTCTGATTATTCACTAGCTTCACCTAGTGTTTAACAAAAGACATTGAAAAAGTGTGGCAGTTTATTTCTAGACAAATATCCCAAAGCACTGACCATGACCATGAATCTGCCAATCTATGCAATATCTCTTATTGCATGAAGAGAACCAGTGGAACCCAAATCATAATTTTTTGTCTGAAATAGTTTTAAATATCTTTATTGAAAGATTATATTTTTAGATTATTACTAAGGTAATAAGTCCTACTGACAGTAACAGCAGTAAGGACATAGTAAGAGCCTTTATAAATAAATATATAATATAAATAAATAAATTCTTCATGACTACTTGAACGAAAGGAGAATGAAGAAATGGAAGAGGAGAAAATACTTGTAATGCAGATTGTTACTGGCCATACCCAAATAAAGCTTCACAGGAAGATTTTTTATTTCAGGCAGACATGGATTTCATAAGGTGGCATTGTTATTTGTTCTACCTTATATTTAAATACTGCCTTATTTATAGCATATCCAAAGCAGTCAATACTCATGTGCATCTTACTTGTAATATAGGCTTAATCAACTGCTAATGAAATAAAAACAACTTTATAGCTTACACAGGCACAATGTGGGCTGCAGAAATCAGACTGAGTCTTACAGATGCTGGCCTATGCCTCTTTTTGATACTAGTGGGCTTCCAAGATCCCATGATGGTCTAATGCATATCCAAAAACAGCTCCTGACACAGAATATAACATGTGGATACCTCTTTGCATTTGGACGATACAGTTGCCACTTAAGTAAATTACTAAAGACTCAGGGTTACATAAATGGCTTCTGAGTAAGAGTGGGTAAAAGTCAGGATTTCTGCTTCGTGTCAAAAAATTATGTTGTGAGAAAAATGTTGGTTTTTTTTCAAGTCAGAACAAGAATGGCAAATGGTCACACTTGCCATGGAGTAGCAGTTAAAATTATTAATGCACTCATTCTGAAGAATTTAAAACAAAACCTAAAAAATCAACTAAACAAAATAACTTACATCAGTTTTTTTGAAGCAAGAAGAATGCTGTCTCCTTTTCCACAAATCCAGTTAGAGCAGGATGGATACCCCACAACTTCTCTGGGCAACATATTCCACTGCTTGACATCCTGGCTTTTTTTCCTTACATTTTAATGAAATTTACTGCATTTCAATTTGTGCCCATTGACTCTTGTCCTATGATAGGACACACTTCGGAAAAACCTGGCTCTATCTTTACTTCCATCCATCAGGTATTTATTCACATTGATAAGATCCCCTGAGCCTTCTCTTCTCCAGAATGAACGGACCTGGCCCTCTTAGCCTGTCCTTGTGTGGCAGAAGTTCCAAACCCTTAACCTTCTTTGTGGCTCTACATTGGACTCACTCCAGGGTGTCCATGTTTGTCTTGCAATGAGGAACCCAGAACTGGGCCCAGAAGTCCCAGTGTGCATAAGCAGAGCTGAGCAGAGGGCAATGATCATCTCACTAGGCCTGCTAACAATGTTTCTCCTCATGCAGCCCCAGATGCTCTTGATCTTCCTTGACACGAGGGCACATTGATGGCTCATGGTGAACTTCTTGCCCACCAGGATCGCAAGGCCTCATCTATCAAGCTGCTTTCTGGTCAGCTGGCCAACAGCATCCACAGTATGCAGTTACTCCTCTCCAAGTGTGGGACTTGGAATTTCTGTTTGTTGAATATCATGGAGTTCCTTTTGCCCCACTCCCTCAGCCTGATGAGATCCCTTTGAATGGTGGCACAACTGCTCTTCTTTATTGCATGAAAACTTGCTGATGGTGCTCTCAATCCCACAATTCAGGCTATTTATGAAAACATTAAACAAAAGTAGTCCCAGTATCAAATCCTGTGGTACTTTATTAGTGACTGGCTTCCATCTGGCCTTTGAAATGTTGTTCACAACCTTTACAGTCTGGCAGTTTGGCAGCTTTGCAATACACCTCACCATCTGCTTCTCTAGTCCACACTTTCTCAGGTTTTCTGAGAAGATTGTTATGAAAGTTAACATCAAAAGCTTTGCTAAAGTTAAGATAAAATTAATGCACTTTTCTGCCTTCATTAACCAGTCACCACATTGTAGAAGGCTATCAAGAGAGTTAAGCACAATTTTACCTTCATAGATCCATGCCTGCTAGTCTTATGCGCCTTCTTATTTTCCAGAATTATTTTCTCCATCACTTTCCTCAGAATCAAGGTGAGACTGACTGGCTGGTAGTTCCATAGCTCATTCTTCTTGCCCTACTTGAAGATAGGAGTGATACTTGCTCCAGTCCTCAGAAACCTCTCTCAGTTCTCATGACCTTTCAAAAATTATCACAAATAGCCTCACAATATTAGCAGCCACCTTCCTCATAATTCATGGTGTATCTCACCATATCCCATGTACTTGTGTGTCCAGTTTGTTTAAGTGTTCCCTAACCTGATCCTCTTCCACCAAGGATAAGTCTTGCTTGTTCCAGACTTACTCTCTTGTCTCAGAGACCTGGAATTACTGAAGGACAACTTTACCAAAAAAGACAGAGGCAAAGAAGCTGCTGACTAGGTTGGCCTTTTCCATCTAATTTGGCAACAGTTCCTCTGCCCCATTCAGCAGTGGGCTCACCTTTACTCTACCTTTCTACCTTTTTTTTCTGTCTTACTTGTACAAGCCCATCTTGCTGCCCTTCATGTCCCTTGTGAGACAGCACCACGGGGGCTTTCTTTCCTAACCGCATTCCTGCGTGTTCAGACTGTCACTGTATATTCCTCCTGGCTCACCCGTCTGTTTTCAACTCTTAGATGCCTCTTTTTTTATAGATGAGTTTAGTCAAGAGCTTCTTATTCATCAATGCAGGCCTCCTGCTGCCTTTTCTTGATTTCCTGCTCCTCAGGTTGGACCACTGTTGAGTTTGGAGGAGGTGATACTTGAAAATCAACCAGCTCTCCTAGACCCCTCTTCTCTCCAGAACATTATAACACATGATTTTTTGAAGCAGATCCCTGAAGAGGCCAAAGTATACTGTATAAAAAGCTAAAGTAGGATTATTTTTTCTGTACTTCAAAAATTCCAAATTCAAAATTGTTCAAATTATTTATAATTCAAAACTCCTTTTTTTTTTCTTTACTACTTCGTGGGTTGTTTTTTTTTTTGGTTTAATGTTTCATTCTTGTCTTCAAAGTGTAAATTTAGGGTTCTTTTCTCTATTTTGTAATGGAAGATATAAAAAAAAAAAACAAAACAACACATCTGTGTCTCTCTGAACTAAAAATCTGAAGCCTTGTTCAATTCTATTAGCTTGCAAAGCAAGCCAGCAGGAAAATTATTTGATACTCTTTCCAGCAGTACAGCAAGCACTTAGGAAATTTAGACTCATATGTCAAAAAGCAAATGATTTTTCATTGGCTTGAGCACTGTTAAGCACTGCTCTTTTCTAGGGACAAAAGTCCCTTTGATTGCTTGTGGCTTTCAAAGAAAGATATAATGATGTGTCATCAGAATACTAAATTATTTCTGTGCATGTCTTAACTTCAGTTGTCTCTCATTACAGTCATTGTGGTACTGTATGTAGCACTACGGAGGCAGAAGAAAAAGGACACCCTGATGACCTCTAAAGAAGACATCAGAGATAATGTTATCCATTATGATGATGAAGGAGGTGGAGAAGAGGACACCCAGGCTTTTGACATAGGTGCCCTGAGGAATCCCAAAGTGATTGAAGATAACAAAATACGCAGGGACATAAAACCAGACACCTTGCGTTTTCCACGCCACAGACCACCAGCGGAAGATAACACAGACATAAGAGATTTCATTAATCACAGGCTGCAGGAAAATGATGTAGATCCATCTGCACCCCCTTATGACTCCTTGGCAACCTATGCTTATGAAGGAAACGGATCTGTTGCAGAGTCTCTCAGCTCTATAGACTCCCTCACTACAGAGGCAGATCAGGATTATGACTATCTGAGTGACTGGGGACCTCGCTTTAAGATCTTGGCAGACATGTTTGGAGAAGAAGAAAGTTATAACCCTGACAAAGTCACTTAAGTACAACCACAACAGTGAAATAAAAAGAAAAGCAAACCAACAAGAAATTTAGAAGATAAACCTAAGCTTTATATAGGACACAATTACTTTGATTATAAAAGACAGCAATTGTTTCCAGCAAGTTACTACATTTATCATACCGTCAGTTTTGGTTTGATTCGTGAAAGAATGATAAATCCTGTAACATACACAGGTTTTTGTTGTTGTTATTTTGTTACTCTGGAATTACACTGAGACAAGCTCAGGCCTACAAGGTGCAGTTTACTGACCTGACTTAGAAAGAAGGTAGCTTTCTGGCATCACAGTGGAAGAGTGGTAGCTTTTTCGTAATTCCACTAAAGTGCCTATTGAAACTTTTATCATTTAAGTGGTAAACTGTCTGCTGTGATGGTGTTACAAAACTGAATGGTAAATCAGACACGAACTCTAAGACAAGAAGCAATAGCAACATGCTGACTTCTTTTAGAAACAAATGGAGATCACTTCCTGGAGCATCTAATGACTAGAACTGTGGGGGAGGAGGGCTGTGTGTACATTGTGTTTGGGGGTTACGTTTGTTGTCTTTTTTTTAAAGAAAACAGTATGTCAAGACATCATATTTCCTCTTCCAAAGTTTCATTGAAAATTTTAATTTGAAATGCTGTTGCTCACTCTGAAGATGTAAAGCCCAAATTAAAAAGGAAAAGATTTAGCATACATCAATGAATATTTAAAATGTTCATAAAAATATTACATTTTTCCAAAATAATAAAAAGATGAAAGCAGCTATTCCTTTATGTGAAGGAAATTTCCCTTGGCTCTCCCTCTTCTTTTGAAATGAGACTATTGTTAGAACATAAAAGTGAAAAGGGTTTTTAAAAACTACTGCTGTATTTTTAGTACCAAGACACCTTTTCTCTTGTAAGTATCACTAAAGAAGTACATGTAAAAAACTCCATACCACTTTTCTTTGCAATTAGATTGTTACTCTGTAGGCATCATATGCATATATATTATAAATACAGTTATTTTTCCATTGATCACCTGCTACAGTTGAGCATATCACTGTATTTCACTGCCACACCCACAGGAAACATTTTAGAAAATCTTTTGAAGTTGGACACTTTATTAATTTTGGTCTTGAAAAAATTTAAACAGAGTCAGAATAAAAATATAAACCAGCATATTTGTCCACTCTTTATGTACTTACCCATGCCTAAATGTAGCCTCTGCTGCAGATGACAGAAGTTCAGACAACACACAAGGCATTATGCCTTGGAAGATCTCTCACAAAACTATTTTATGTGACTTATTCTGATGATCTAAGGCACAGACATTTTGTAAGACAATGGTTTATGGCCCCCAAACTGCATATATCCTTATATTCTCCTTCCAAAGTCTCTGCAGTGCTATACAATCTGTTTGAGCTCTACTCATGATTAATGGCACTGCCAAGGTCAACCTGACTCTTTCTTCAATCAGAAGTCTTTTATTCACCTCAGGTCTGTAGCTTACTTTTTGTATAGCTAAAGAATTAATAAGTATAAGATATACTTAGCTCATGAGTCTGATATTAATGTGCACAAGTTTCCCCTTACCCTCTGGAGGAAATGTAAAGATATTTCAGTGTTGTATAAATTAATCTCCCAATGAGACTCTGAAAGGTGCATATTGTAAGTAAGTTTTGGATCATTCAGTACAATTGGGCAGGGTTGCACCAAAAGCATGACTGGCATACCTTCTACCAGCAGCACACTGAGGAAGAGACTCAGCCTACGGAAACAATGAAATTTTGTGTTTTTATTGTTTTCAGGAAAGGTGTCCTATGGTTCCTGAAAGACAGAGCAAGCCAAGAAAAGCTCTCTCCTCATATGACAGGGAAGCAGATGAAGTGATGGAGCCTATTTGACAGCATAGAAATTTTTGTGTGGAAGATTATGTTTTAAATTTTCACACATCTTGACAGTGTACCAAAAGCAACTTGATACTGCACAGTAGGCCTAAAACAGAGCACTGGGAAAAAAAATAAATATTTATATTTTCTACTAGTCACAACTGAAACTTGATTCATACAAGAGTCACACTTCTGGAAGCAATTAGCAAAGCTTCCTCATGTAGCGTATGCATGGCAATGCTTCCTACCCTGTTGCCACAACTAAAACAAACAGCTGACACTGCTCATTTTCAGATGTGCAGTCCCATAGCAAAACTCTGCTCTTAGCAACTCTATCCATCCTTTATATGCATTCAACTAGTAAAGTCAACGTAAGTGAGAGCAGCGTTTGATTTTTGACATCATGAGGCATGCTTGCTCCTGAGGAAATCCTCTGTATTTGTAGTGGATACTGGCTGAACATTAGTTCTCTTGAATAGGTAGGCATTTGATCTAAGCTGGACAGTCTCTGTGTGAGCCTGACTTCCAAAATGGGTAGACAGAAAATAGGGTCTTTAACATGCTGCTACACACAATCTGTATGTGAGAGCGAGTTGCTCTGTGTTAAATTAATACCAAATTGAATACCAAGTGTATATTTTTGACATTTAAGAGGTTTGTAGCTGAGATGTTTCTATCACATAATTAATACGCATCCAGGAAGATTTTAGAAAAAAACCCCATAATATGTTATTACTAACAAAACTGCCCTAAAACATATAATTAAAATATTTGAAGCCCATTTTTGAATGGTTATCAAACAATTTTAACTTAATAGGGTGTGTTTTTGTTTTTTGTAAACAGCTCTGTAGAACTAAGGAAAAGAATTGCTTTTCATTTACGCGTAACCTGGGATCCAGGAAATTTGTGTTTAATTCCATGTTCTTTCACTCCCTTTCTAGAAGATGCTTGTCAGGTTTTTAACACCTTATATTTTAAAAGGTAATTAGAGAAACATGGAATTTACAAGAATTAAAATATGTCAAAGCATCTGAGATGACACAAAGTCAATAGGATTAGGGAGCTCCAGTGCACTTGTAAATCATATCAGTGAATTACTTCTGGTTTTACACACTGTATATTAGAAAAATCTCTACAAACCCTTGCACAGTCAAGATCTTAAAACAGATGTTTCTCTTTCTGCCAAAACCTCAAACACTATCAGAGCGTCAAGAAACTAAGAAAATGTATAAAAGGCACAGAACTGAGAGAACTTTTTTGTTTGACTTTCCAGAAACAGGGTATTAGTGCACACACATTTAGCATCATCTCAAATGCCCCAACAGTGCGTCACCTGCAAATCATAACATTCTGTAAAAGACTTTCTGCACATGGAGTAATTGAAATACTTCACTGGCACAAACAATTCTACTTTTTAAGTTAAATATTTATGACATACACTATTGGTGCTGAAATAAAAAGATAAGTGTAAAGCATTCAGCTAAGAGTGGAAGTATCTAAGGAAAGTCAACTGCTAAACTTACATCATAGACATACAGAATTGAAGACAAATGTATAATAGAACACCCAAAAGGAATTTCAGGGAAGAAGAAAAAAGTCTTCCCTGCCCTCTCAAGAAAACTGAAAATGTCAATACTTAGGGAAGTTCTTACAATTTCTCTGTGGAGTCAGAATATAAAAGAGTTTTAATATTTGGATTTAAGACCTCTATCACACAAATCTGAAATTACTGCTATTCTTGTAACACAGAACTGCAAAAATGACAGTGAGTCAAAGAGCAAGGATTTGGAAAGCAATGACAGTAGATTATGTCTCCTGCACAAAGATATGGTTGAATATTTTATACTTCCATGATTTTTACTTATTTTATAAATTGGCTAAATTTTGCTGTTCAAAATACAACCACAGTTACTCAGGTTTTGCTCTGGGTTTTGGAAGCAGAGTTCATTATGAAGCAAAGACTAATAAATGACTCAATACTTTACTAATAATATTGTTCTAGAGATTACCTTCAAAATATTCTTGCCTTAACAATAAGATTTCCATATCCACATAAACACAACCTATCCTTTACACTGCTAAAAATTTGGTTCTGCAGATCACAAGTTCATACTAGATTTACCTCAATTATTGATATAAGAGTTATTAAGACTGTGTTGCTATGGAATAACAGATATCTGCTGAATGAATACAGGAAGAAAAGGTAATAATTCACAGGGTTAAAGGCATTTAATATTATATTAATGACTGTATTTTACTTGCTGAGATTTGCGGTTGTACTTTTTTTGCAGTTATATTATTACTTTTATTATTATTATTGTTACTGGCATAGACATTCAAATCCTGTGTGTATAAAAACAGCTTTGAGCTTTGAAAAACTTCATGAAAGCAAATAATGAATTGACCCCCAGTAATAACAACCCTACTGAGGTGACATTTAAGTGTGAATGAAAATCAAAGTTTATATTACACTCATTCACAAACTTTTCATAATGGAAAATCTATAATAACCTGAATCCTCTTCTGTTCTTATTTAAACCAAGAATCAGATAAGTTGTCAGGACACCAGCAACCACTGCTATTTTGAGCAAAACTAAGATAAGTTCCTGGAGTTTTTGGTGGGCCTTTGAGGTTTTTTTTAACTTATTTATTTAATTCATAGACTTCTTTTATTCAACTTTAGTTTGCAACCAATTTTTTTTTTTTATCTTGCTTTCATGGCTGTCCTTCCAATCAAATTGCTTCCCAGGACTCAGGGAAATCTTACCAATATGTATAAATACCTGATGGATGGAAGTAAACAAGGTGGACCAAGATGTTTCTCAGTGGTGCCCAGTGACAGGACAATGGGCTCAAATTGAAATGCATGAAATTGCATTAAAATGCAAGAAAAAAAGTTCATTACTGCCAGGCTGTCAAGAAGTGGGTCTTGTTGCCCAGAGAAGTTGTGGTGTATCCAACCTTGGAGATATTCAAAACACAACTAGATTTGTTCCTGAGCAACCTGCTGTAATCGACCCAGCTGTAAGCAGGGAGGCTGGGCTAGATAAACTCCAGAGGTGTCTTCCAGCCTCATCCATTCTGTAACTTACGATAAAATCATACTACTTAGCTCTAGTAAGCTCAATAGCATTAGGGATCTAACTACATAAGCAGAGTAGAATCGTAGAATCACACAATGATTTGTGTTAGAAGGGATCACTCCCACTTAAAGATCACTCCCACTTAAAGATCACTCCCACTAGACCAGCTTGCTCAAGGCTCCCTCCATAGTAACTATGACTTGTTCTAGTGAGGTAGGAGTGAAGGATAGGGTAGTAATCTATACAGTTACTAGCAATGTGGATAGGGTGGAGAGGGATACATTATTTACTGTAATTTCCAGCACAAGAAGTAAGGGGCATCACATGAAACTAGTAGATGTAAGGGTGAAATTAAAAAAAACAGATGTGGTTCTTCACGTGATGAGCAGCTGAGATAGTCATGGAGACTCAGAGTTTATCCAGGTTGGAAAAGAGACTGGACAATGTCCTGAAAACCTGATAGTTTGTGAGTTGCTTAATATGGAGGAATCACATCTGGCTGAATGTGTTCTTGAACAGTGCTTGATTAGAATCTGGGAAGTCACATAACCTGGTCGGTTTGTAGGTGTTTTGCTGGGATTTCGGCTTCTGCCAGTGCTGTAGAAGTTTACTACGCAAGTTTGACTAACCTTATTTTCTTATTGTGATTTTATTGTAAATTTACTTGATCTTCATATCAACATTCCCTCAGTCCTAATTTTCCAGATTGCATAGATAAAGCCAGTTTTTCTTATTTATTTCATATCACATGCATATATGCATGCATATTTTATTATTTCCCTCAGATTTTAACCATTGCAACTGTCATATTTCCTTCAATTCTGCACACCTTTATATAGACCTTACACTCTTTCATCTTTAACAGGGACACTAACACTGATTGCTGTCAGGGCTGATGACAGAGTCTGACTTAGTCTATATTAAAAAAAAAAAAAAAATCATTGCTGCATAAAGAAGATAACCTCTACCATACTTGTCATCTTCTGCACGTGTTTCACTTTGTTGGCTGTCTTGGTTACTTCCCTGTGTTCCAAGAACACCTGAAGAAAGAGAGGGGAGAATGAAGTGACTGACTGGAAAATGGGCCAATATTAGTCCACTATTCCGGAATGCAGGCTACTGCTCTCCTGCTATGTGTTGTAATGTTAGAGGTGATATATTATTTTCAAATGTTGAACATTCTGCATTTACTGCTCAAATGCATGTTTTTCTACTGTATGCCTCTGTTAGAAAGGACAATTCAAGAAGCATACACAAAAAGGTGTATGTGAAGGAAATGAAATCATATTAAGAGGGATCACAAATAAATATGCCTTAAAAACTTGTCTTATATTATTTGCTCATGTGACTGCAGGAAAGAGTTGTATTTTTAATTTTATATTTTTTATTTTGTCCTTGAAGTTCATCTTCTCACTGCAGTAAATGAAGTCAGGGCATACATTTAATATTATTCAAATGCTCCCATTGCCTTCAGGCCCTGCTGCTTGAGGTTGTTTGGGTTACTTTGAAGTTTGATCTTTATCCTCCTGCATATTCCTTACATTACCAGTTGTGGGTCTTGCTGCATAAATGACTATAGCTGAAGTTTCGCAGTAGAAACATTTGACCAAAAAGTACATGACACAGGAGAACAGGTGCAGAACCGTAGTTTGGGCTTGCATAAGATGTTTCAGAATGAACAAACATCAACTTAATGTTTTGCAAACTGACATAGGCAAAAATCAGACAATGAACATAGCAAAGGAAAAACAAACTGCAATATCAAAACCTGTAGCATATCTTCCCGTGTTCTACCACAGTATGCAAAACACCTGCTCTCTGTGAAGGGAAGGAGATATAAAGGGCAGGAGATGAAGGACTCCGGAGTTGTTATGTCCTCTTTTTTTCCCAGCTATTTGTATTTAGCATCCTTTTGTATATATAAATATCAAGGTAACATTTCTTAGCTCAATTTTGTGTCTTAGTCTTAAGTCAAGAAAAATATATTCTATTAAATGAAAGGAGATTTGTCAAAGACAAATGAAATACAAATGTTTCAAATGCAGTAAAGCAAGATGTTAATCTTCAATTCATAAAAGGAGAAATTTGAGAACAGAAATTCAGTTTATCTTTTTTCAGGTTTGATTTACTCATCAATGACTGATTATTGCTTCTAGTAATGCTGTCCCACAATTGGTAAGTGCTGCATTTTTCTTTCTAGGACTAATTTTTATAATTGCAATTCTGTTTATTTAAATTAAATTTTAATATCACATACATTAGTTTTTGTGCTAGATCCAAATGATGTGATTGAAAATGCTTAATATCATATGTAGTCTAGAGAGCATGGTAAGTAAATTCAGAAAAATGATTTATTGAAGCTATTTGCTGACCAGAGATATTCAAAGACAGATACTGAGCACAGGGATCTGTCTGAATCGCTGCCTATCTGGAAGACAGTGCTTTGTTACCCAAGCTGACAGCAGTGCTTGAGTTCTCTCTTGGTGGTTATGGAGAGGAGAACGCTCTCCCGAGGCTCAGATTTTATGTAACAGTGTCTTGACTTGACAACTTCTCTGGGTAATTGCTCTAGAAAACTGTTGCCCTGAGGGAGAGTGAGATCCCCATTTCAGACACTCAGCAGCAGAGGAAACGTAAATACGTGGGAAAAGCTAAGCAGGACCATTCTTCCCATTGAAATGATCTGTAAAGGACTGTAAGGCAGAACAATTCCATTAGAAACAGCCTCCACTACTGGTCTATAATTCAGAAACCATGCATGCATTTGCACTAAAACATTGCAGGATTAAATAAACCAGTGCAACATGGATCGGAAAAAAATATTGTGAACCATAATTGTTCTCTCACTTTTGTTAGAAGTCTCTGAGCTGACCACGCTCCATCATGCATATTATTTTATCTGTATACAGAAATCTGCCCGTTTTTCTGCATGTGACAGAGTCCCCATGGTGGATTAGCCCCAGTCAGTAGCTGAGCACCACACAGACACTTGCTCACTCCTCACCCACATGGGATGGAGGACAGAATAGGCTGAGGAAAGTCAGATAACTCATGGAACAAGGTAAGGACAGTTTAAAAAGTGAAGGAAACAGAAAAGGGGTGGAAAAAACATATACCAAAGCCATAAGCAACTCCTCCTACATGGAGACCAAGGCTCAGCAAGTCTCCAAACAAAGCCTGGCTCCCAAGAAAAACCCTCCCCTCCAGCTTTATTGCTGAGCATGACACCATACGGTATGGAATATATATCTTTGGCCAGCTGGGGTAATCTGGTCTGTCTGTGTCTCCTCCCAATGTCTTGTGCACCCCCAGCCTCCTCATTGGAGTAGCAGATGAATCGCTCCAAACCGAGCCTAGAGCCACTTCGGAGACAGAGTCAGACAAGTGGGTATGTGCTTTATTCAGCGTGCCAGGTGTGAGAGATTGCTCCTCCAAACACACACACCAGCACCTCCTACAACACAGTATTATGGGTAAAATTGATAAATATTCATCACATTCCTTGGGATAGGAGTGGTTACACAAATTACTTCCTGGAAGTCACTAATACATTAGCATACGTGCCACGCATGCGCTATGTACCCTGGTGGTGGCACTGAGGAAGGCTCCTCTTCTTCCTCGGGGATGTTTCTGATGAAGGCTAATAGTCTACCTCACAATGCACTTTTCACCCTTCTTTCTGGAGCTTGCGCAGTCCTTTGTCAGATGATTCGGCAGTTTTTGTGCTTGTTTCAACAAAATCCTGTTTCCCTTATCTTGACAAGATTAAGGAGAATCCTGCTTCTTAGGCTTGTGATTAGCATTTGCTGTCTCTTTAATAGTTAACTGTGCTTACGTGAGTTAACTATTGATCACCCCTTTCTCACGGAGTGGGAAAAGTAAAACCTTGACTACTCAGCAATAGCCAGATTTGTGTTTATCAGTGCTGCCTTGCTCACAGGTGCAAAGCGTTGCTATGAAGAAAGCTAACTCCATCCCAGCTAGACCCAGTACATCCTCCAAAGGGGAAGCGAAGAAAAAGCAATCTTGAAACTTCTCACAGACACCTATATACCATGCAGGACCTCATGTATGCACAATTGAAAACATGCTCTGAAGAGTATTTTTCCTCCCAAGATTGTGCCAGGTTCTTAGATGAGAAGTTGTTCGTATGCTTTCTTTACTAACCAGGGTAAGTTTCCTATGGAGAATTTTCAGGTAAGGTAGAAAGCCAGAGACAGTACTAACATATCTACATTCTGCTGAAATGCAGGAGGAAATCCTCCCTTTTCTAAATCTTCAGTTGGAATCCTATTTACCACAGCCCTAGTGTATCACACAGGCTGCAAACGTCACTTGCAGAAGTCAGTCAAAACAGAAGAAAAAACTAAACTTGCCAATGACAAGAAACTCCTCTCTGTCCCATGTGTTAGCTCAGCAGTTAAAGCATGCACACAAAACTGAATATCCCAATTTTAAAGCACTCCAAAGGTTGCAGTAAGTATCTTGCTTCTCACAATAGTATATTCAGGCCATTATTGTGTCCCTTACACTATCTGGTGAAATGATATAAAAATTGTGCGCAAAAGAGTATTTATTACATATTATTTATTATTATTTATTTATTTATCAAGCCAGTATTAATTTATCAAGCCAAACCTGTAAAACATAACCCACATGTTCCATAGGAAAGGTTAGGCTCACAAACAAGGCATTCTGCCCTCTGGGTTCTTCTCCCAGAGCTAATCCTTGCCTTTTACAGGCTCAAATCCCTGACAAGCTCTTCTTCACTGTGTGAAGAAAGAATGACATTTCATTCATTATATTCCTTCCAGGAGCTTTTCTTCCTTCACCATGAAGATTGAAATACCTATTTTATAAGGAGACTGGACTCAATTAATCAAGAATAAGTACAGGCTGGTCTTTGAACTGGGGCTGAAAATGCTCCAGTTGATAAGGCCAGTAGAACAGAATAGCACAGCCTCAGAGAAATAGATAAAGGATGTTACTCAAGCAAACAGGATGCCAGCTCAGCTCTGCAAAGCTGACACAGCAGCAGTCATGCAAAACAAGAGTATTGTGCTTACTCAAGAGCTGGGGTCAATGAATGGACACCTCAAACATTATGACACTGGACGCTGAAGATCGCTGAAGATCACTGAAGATCCCAGAAGACCGTACAAAGACTTCTGACAAGGGGTGTGACTATGTAAAATAAATTAATGCATATACATCAAGTAAGAGGGGATGGCTAATGAATATGTAATCAGTGTGCATGATAAAAACTCCGTTCACCTGATGCTGGGGCACTCAGAGGAAGGAGCCCCAGAGTGACAAGCATGCTGCAATAAAGAATTCTCAATTTCTAATATGCAAAACTGTGTTAGAAAGTTGCTATCTTGCTAATATTGTGTCACAGCAAGATCTAGCCAGGTACATGCTGATGCCCCCTCAGTGTTTGTCTCATGCATTGGCTGCTCTGACTCACCTAGACACAGCTAACCTTGAAGTACCATGTCAAATTTTCTCTGGCCTAGAGTTGCTTTCTGTGACCATCCACTAAAAGAAAGTAAAAAAGCTTTTTCTAAGTGTGCAACAGCTCTTCTTTTTTGTCTGTGCTGCACTTGCTGAATCTGCAATATTTAACATAACTGAAGAACTTTGTTCTATTTATGAAATGAGAAAAACTTGTAAAAGAGACTACTGCACATAATATTTATTAAAAATATGCAAACTATCCTGACATTCTCCTGCAATGCTCAGATACCAAGAGCTTGAGAAGTAAAATTTAGAACAAAAAGTATATCTTCATGAAAAATCCACGTAAAAACAGTAAGCAATTTTTAATGTGATATCAGAACACTATTTTCCCTGTATGTGAAAGGACATATGGATATTCTACATAACTACTTAAAGGTTCAAACATTTTTAAACAATAAAACTTCAGAATTTTTAAAATGTATATATTTTTGTCATATGATGTGTTTTGAATGCTTGACTTTGGATGTCTTTCATTTTTTACAGTAATGTAACACCTTGAACTCTACCAGAAATAGTCCTGTATTGCAGTGACACAAGCCTTGTAAATGAAAGTAATGGCTATTTTGAGGTGCAAGGTGTGTTTTCACTGAAAACATGCATATTTTATTGTGTTATTCTTTTTTATTCATGAAATTTCATTTAAAAATTTTTAAAAAGTGTACTAGATTAGTTTGTCATCTCTAGGCACTAGTACAGGAAATATATTTTCAACAGAAAATGTGTTTAAAACTAATACATGAAGCTTCCTCAACCATGGCTTTAACGCATTTCAGAAAGTTTTAGTATGATTCATAGAACAAATAGAAGAAAAGCCACTGAAATAAAAGAGGTACAGCATAATAGAAATAAATTGTCAGTAATTTTTTTTAACATTCAACATCTTTCAAACTAAATCCCATTAAAAATCAAAAAATGTAATGAAAATTTTAAAGGATATTGTGTGTCCAGACAATAACACCCCTTTTTCTAACCCCAGATTTCTTACATTGAAACTTGTTGTTTTGTTTTTTTTTTTCACTTTGTAGTTAGGGTGATACTATTACTGCACAAGAAGTAACTTTATATATCTGAATACGGTTGTATTTTCTTTATTACATTGTTTTTAAACACTTTGTTGATTTTTTTACTTCCACCCAGTCATCAAGAAGTTATTTAAAATAATTATTTAATCAAATTTGGTAATATTTTAATCCTAAATTACTAAGTTTAAACCAAATGTTCACCATTTTCAGTAAGTATTGAAAATCGTTGAAGCAATTTTGTTTAATGATTAATACATTTTGATACGTTGATTTCTAAGCATATGGATGAACTTAAGCAAATGAGTTCATCAACAATCTGGCAATTCTAATAGGATGAATCATTCAGTATAAAGACACAGATTGAGATTACTCAATTTGCAGAAATGCTGCAAAATCAACAGCTCTGTGTTGAAAACAACCTCTGAAAATGACCTTAAAAGGAATGAGAAGGAATTTGCTAATACTTCAAAGCCTTTGTTGGTTTAAAGTCTCTGTTAGCATCACAAAGGAATCTATCACTGACTATTTTCACGGGAGTCAGGCACAATATTTTCCAGCCTGCAATGCCTGAGTCAGCATGACTGACTGAAAAATGTTATATTGCTAAGAAATTATGGTAGTGGCATGCAAATATGTTGAAAAATAAACACAGGTGCAGCATTAATATACAGCTAGAGTTAGCTTCATCTTCCAGACCTAAGGTTCAGTTTATTTCACTAACCTATTTAAAGTCTCCTCTCTAGAATAATTTCCACTTTTATGGCAAATTGGACAATGGATCATTTGGGTACCAAAGTTCTTGTGATCTACGGGCAGTGATATGTCATCATTTCTGTAGGAGGTGGCCACTTCTGTCCTGAATTACTATTGTATCGATCTGTTTTGAAGCGTAAGTAGAATTACTCCTCTACTGGTGCTCTTGATCACTTAGAGGGGGACACGAAATTGTTCTCTTTCAGATATACCTTCCACACCCCAAAACATATCATTAATTTCTTGCCTGTCCACTAACTCATATTTTTGGCAACAATTTGCTAAAGCACTCACAATAGTCCTGCAATCCGTACAAATCAAATCTTGGTGTATAATCAATATGTTCCTTACCATCATTGTTTTGTGGTAAATGCTACAGCTACTCACAGGCATTGACATCCCCTTCTGCTCTAACTGTATCAGCTACACTCGAGCCTTTGCCTCCCTCCTGTTGCTTGATATGCTCTGTCTTAGAGGAAGAATGTTTACAGGTGTATCGTTGGTGCTGAGAAACTGCTGAAGAGGACTTTCCTAGAGCAGAACACAAATACACATCTGAAAAACACGAGCTGCTGATAAGCAATCAGCCTTTCATCTTTGAGACGGGTCAGATGCATGCCTATGCCTCAAACGCAGTGTGACAGATGTGCAGACTTTCCACAGAAAAAGGGTGGGATGCAGTTTTAGAGATGGTGTATGACCCATACATTTAGTAAGCACAAAAGGATTTCTTTGCTGCAAGGACTTGATTCCTTCACTCAACAGAGCATCCGAGGAGAACTCCTTAAGTATCCCAGAACGTGCAAGGCAACAGTAGTGTAAGCAAAACCACAAACTGCAATCTGTCTGAAAGACTGGGTTCTGGTTCTAGTCAGTGGGAGCCGGGAGTTAATGGGTACGGCAAGGGCACTGTAGAAGAGAGATGTCTGCCGTTTTCTCTGCTTGCACTGTTTGAGCATCAGTGCCACAGACACTTGGTAAAAAAGTTTATATTAACATTTCAAAAAATAAAAAATAATGATGTTCAACTTCTCTATCAGGATAACTAAGAACCTGATCTGTTTCTTTGTCTGTGTGAAAAAGGATTAAGTTTCATTCCTGAAAAAGCTTAGAATCCCCTACTATAAATATTTAAAGGCTCAGGTAAGGTTCGTAATTTAAAGATTCATATTTGTCAGCACTGAGATTTCAGAAAATGGTGCTATCCTGGTTGACAACTGCTGAGTGCCATATCAAACCATAGAGCTGGTAAGTTTTAGTATCTTAATTTGCAACAAAGGCTTCACATTTCAGAGAAACTTGTCTCAATTTTGACAGAAATTTTGACTCATTTCACTGTGTGTAGTTATGAAATACTCTAGTACAAAGTAAGAGGACTGCAGGCCATTCATACTTATTAATCTGAATTTTATGCATTTCTATTTCTTTTTAAGTTCATTCTCTGTTAAGTAGAACAATAGAAAGTAAAAACACAGAAATCTGAAATGTATACCCTTGCCGATTAAGCTAAGATTGTGCTGACAAGGCAATAGATAGTGGGAGGTTCTCTTGGCTCAGATTACCTAAAATTTCCATTGTGTGAATCTAAAGAGCATTGAAACAATTATAAAAATCAGGGTATTCAGATGCTTTGTAATCAATGTGACAGAAAAGCAGCTGTAAAAATGAACAACAAAGTGAGTCAAAAGAAGAAACATTACTCCAAAGAATAAATATTACTAAAGTATTGCACCACAGAAAAACTTTCCATATTCTGTACCTTAGCAACAAAGGAGAAGAGTTCTGGTTTTAATGCCATGATTCAGTTCCTCTCATCCATACTGTGGATAAAATAGGTTTCATAAATCTGCTTTGGAATTCCAAAATGATGTTGGAGGTTCCTATTGAAAGCCGTTGAACCTTCCTCATGGCAAGAGAGTGCCGTCAACTATGCCCAGTGATTTCTAAAAGACTGCAGTGATGGACTTTCTCCATCACTGTTATGATCTCCTTAAAATTTATCTGGGAAAAGCAAAGGGGAAGTAGGAGAATCAAGAAGCCAGCCTGGCATTTTCAGTTCTCTCAATGGCTCACGGAACCGTCCCGTAGAGTCTGGGTCTTTGCTGCCCTCATGTGGATGTAGCTTCAGGAGTCCTTCAAGGCAGGAAAGGGGCCTTGCTGCGTTCACGCTGGACAAGCATACCTTCGTTACAGAACATTCAAACTTTGGAGGATCTGATGGGATGGGCCTGCACTTAGAAACAGTACATGTGCATAAAGAAACAAATTATACCAGGTAACTTTGGGGATGCCTATTTTACTTCTTATTTATATTTGTTAAGATCTATTTCCATGATATAGCATGCATGTGTGTTTATTTTTTTTAATGTGTTTTCAGTGTAAAAATAATATTGGATGTTGTCAATTAATACTGAAGTAGTAAAACTGATTGCTACTACCAGTAAAAAAAAATTCTTATGTGTATTAAGAAATGAGATATAAAAATAGCACTGCAACTGCAGATATATATATAAATACATACAGATTTATATACACTAACATCACAGATAATGGTTCCTTCTATAATAAAGTCATTTTAGCTTGCCCAAAACTTCACAGAAACAAGAATAAGACAATTTTATAATCGAATACTAGCTAACAGAAATCAACAGGCTCGGATCTCTTTTCAGGAGTACCACTGACGGTTGAATCCTACCAAAACACCATAGTCTGATGCATATTGACACTGTAGAGGGCTTTGAGCACTTCAAAAACATAAATTAAGAGCAAGTACCCGACAATAGCTCTCCACAGTTCCTGTATTTAGTAGAATGCCTCTCTTGCTAAGTGCTCGCAACTTTATTAAGAGCAATGAACTGAATTCAGCTGAGGAAAAAAGTGCTGAACATTCCAAGTCAGCTAGAGTTGTGACAGCTTACTTATGAGGCAGATTTAACTGTACACTTACTGGGTTTGCAGGGACAGGTTTTGGTAGCAGGGGGACTCCAGGGGTAGTTTGTGTGAGAAGCTGCTAGAAACTTCCCCGTGCCTGGCAGAGCCGATGCCCGCCGGATCCGAGACAGACCCGCTCCAGCCAAGGCCGAGCCCGTCAGCGGTGGTGACAGCACATCTGGGAAAGCATATTAAAGGAGAGAACATGTTATTGCACAGCAGCAACTGCAGCCAGAGAGGAGTGTGTGAGACAAACAGCCTTGCAGACACCAAGGTCAGTGAAGACAGAGGAGGAAGAGGGGCTCCAGGCCCTGGAGCAGGAATTCCGCTGCATGGAGGACCCCATGCCAGAGCAGGTGGATG
Organism: Lycocorax pyrrhopterus obiensis; assembly: GCA_014706295.1. Lineage (NCBI taxonomy): Eukaryota > Metazoa > Chordata > Aves > Passeriformes > Paradisaeidae > Lycocorax > Lycocorax pyrrhopterus. The sequence goes on from JACSVZ010000002.1 coordinate 76,169,487, forward strand.
CCTGAGGGAGGCTGTGACCCTGAGGGAGACCTGTGCTGGAGCAGGCTCCTGGCAGGACCTGTGACCCAGGGGAGAGAAGATCCTGTAGTGGAGCGGGTTTGCTGACAGGGTATCCGCACTGGAGCAATCTGTTCCTGAGGGACTGCACCTCATGGAAAGGAACCCACGCTAGGGCAGTTTAGGAAGAGTTGAAGCCCTTGGGGAGGGACCCCAGGCTGGAGCAGGTGAAGAGTGAGGAGTCCTCTTCATGACAAGGAAGGAGAGGCAGAGAGAATGTGTGATGAACTGACTGCAAGTCCTTATTCCCTGCCTCTCTGCAGGAGACAAGGTAGAGAATTCAGGAATAAAGTTAACGCTGGGTAGAAGGGAGGAGGGAACAGGTTTTTAAGGTTTAGGTTTATTTCTCATTCCTACACTGGTTTGATTGATAATAAATTCAAATAATTTTCCCAAATCAAGTCTCTTTTGCCCCTGACTGTGACTGGTGAGTGATCTGTCCCCAGCATTATCTCCCCCCTTTGCAGCTGGGGAGAGGAGTGAGAGGGTGGCATTGATGGGCACCTGGTGTCCAGCCCGGGTAAAACCACCACAACAACTTATGGCACATGATTCAGTTTAGAGTTCCAACCACTAGAGTTCTTTGAGTTAGAACCCATTTTCTATTCAGTCATAGAGAACACAGACTTTTAGTTATAAACTACAACGACAGCTCTATTAATTTTTACTCTGAATAGAAGGAACTTTCAAATATTATGTTTTTTAAATCCTAAGGGAAACTTTTGTTGATTTGGAAAAGGGCAAAACATTTGATTTTATGAGAAAGGAAAGCAAAAAATATAGGGAGAGATTATTTTACCGAGATACCCTTTATACAGCGATTTCAAACACAGTCTCTCTCTCTCACCCAGCCTCCTCTTTCACTTTTCTGCTAGTTAAATGGATACTTCTGGTGTCATTTTCCTCAAAAATATTGAATAACATTAATGAATCAATACGTGAAGACATTTAAAATGTCCTTAAATCATTACTATGTTATGCTGAAATAATAGCATTTATTGAGTTCTGTGAAATGAACATAGAAACAGTTAAAGTTCTGTGTATTCTGTAGTGTGTTAGCACAGGAAAATTGAATTGCATCATAACTCCTGCTAAAGAAATATGAATATGAAGAAATTCCAAGAGAAATAATTAAAACATTTACATTAGTAATATTGCCAGTATGTGATGATAATTTCCAACGAGCAACCTTACGTTATTTAACTTGCATTTTAAAGCTTTGTATATATAAAAGAACCTAAACTATCAGTGAGTCACTGCAGAATATTTTTTCACTGCTTCTTGAAAGGCAGCAAGGAAAAACCATCCAATGTTCCTTGCTCTGTAATTTTTCCTACTGTGAACAAACAAAGCATCTTGTCTAAGCAGTTTTGATGCATTTTTATACTGTCTAAAAAAATCCCTAAAATCATTATCAAACAATTTTTGTAAATGTAAAAAGTCACAGAAACATGGAGTCTGCTGTTCATATGGGATTTTGTAGATGTTCACGAGCTTGGTTTGAGTGTCCTCTGCTCTGGCCAAAATCCATAAGTATGCTATTTGTTTTGGCTCATTATGGATCTGAGCTTAAGAACACTGTGTAAGAATTTATCTTGGAACCAGCGAAATGTCAATGCAGGTATCAGTGCACAGGTTTTTTGTGCTTTCTAATAGGAACTCAAGTTGCCAGGCAGGTATATCCTTCTCCACCTCTGACTTCCAACTGGGTCATTGTATGTATCTGCTAATAATATGTATCAGTAGTTGGCAGTGACAAAGATAGAGGTGGCTGCCATTGGTCCCTACTACTGAAATAACAATGATTTGTAAGAGCAAAGAAGAAAAGCTTCTGTTAACTTTCATTTTGGCTTGATTTTGTAAAGTGCTTTCACATAAACTTTTTAGGCACATCAGTAATCTCTTCAATTCTCCAAGAAAATATTCTGCTGTTAAAGGTAGGAATTTGTCTGTACTGAAGTGAGGCCATGAATGGATGGCAAACACAGACAAAAATGACCTTTCTCAACTCTCACAAATTTTAACTGTTTTCCATTTGCCCGACTGGTAAGTTGGGCTCCATTTTAGAAGTCCCACTGACATCTGTGAGACTATGGACAATAGACCAGCAATCAGTGGCTCCATGTGGGAAGACAAGCTTTTGACAGATTTTAGTATGTTAGAAAATCTGTCCTGCTGCCTGTTTTAACATGAAGGACAGGGAACTATAAGGATTAACAGCCTGAAGGGAAATACAGAGATTTTTTTTGAACACTCTAGGCAGAAAGAATCCAGTTGTATAAACCAGCTGGAATTTTCACTGTTTTGCAAGCAATTATCAATGAGTCTATATCTCCTGCATCAGAAATTACTATGTGTGAAAAAACAAGAATATTCTATTTGCTGCACCATAGTAAGTACTTAAAAATTGCAAAAGAACTGTTGTGGATATGTTATAAAACTGTATTCATATAAGTATTTCTATATTTTTCTTCTTCTCGTTAAAGAAGAACAGTTTCATTCCCTACCTCAAAAATTACTGAATCCTTGATTAAACTATTTCTTAGTGGAAAACAAGATCATAAATATGTCAAAATGATGAATAAACAATAATGGCCTGCAGGCTTTAAAAGCATAGAAGAGAGGCTCGGTGGGGGAAAAAAAATGGGGGTATTTAATTACACGTTCTGCTTTCCTCTGTGTTCTGGTTTCTCAGGATGATTGAGTCTCCTTCCCTACTCTGAAATAAGTCAGGATCCTCCAGTGAGTAATGCAGCCTCATTTTATTCCAGTTGTTGTCATCGATTATGGAGGGAATCTGAAGTGAGTAGGTGGAATCTTAGTTGTCACGGTTTAGTGTTTTAAGCTAAGTGGAATAATTCTAGATTTCTGGGAATATTTTCAAAGGTTCATTAGTAGCTAAATAGCAACACCCAAGAGAAATGTCAATTGCCTTAATCCCTCTTAAATTTCTCTGTCTGTTGCAATTCTCTCGTCAGTATGACAGAAATAATCCCACTAATGCTCAGAGTATTTTTTATTACTTTTTCATTTACTAGTATGAGTATGCATAGTGCCTACCGGCATATGTACCAATCTGACAGCCCCAGATCTACAGCAGCAACCATGAAATTCAGACAATCCATTCAATAATGCAAATTCCTCCTCTCAAACTGAGAAAAATAATACCATCCTACTTCAGAGGAAGGAGGAAAAATGTATTAATTTTTAGGAAACACTTACCTTTTGAAATGAGTGAAACAAACTGAAACTGCTACCTGTCAGTGGAAGTATATTTTTCAAATCCATTTTTCTTCAGGTCTTCCTGTTCAGCAATCCCTATTTTTCAATATAAATTATTGAATCAATTCTTTAAACAAAGAAAAAAAGATGAAATTAAAGTAAGTATTGTCCAATTTAAGAAACATACCATGGTTATTCAAATTATTTGGAGTTGCTTAATTACAATTGTGATTACTCTCTGCTCTTCCTGCAGACTGTCAATATTCATAAAAATAGCCTTTTTTTTTCCCAGAATTTTTGGATTAACCTTTTAGTCAAACAAGCACAAAATTTTATTTTAAAGCAACTGAAATACCCATATTTGTAAAAGTCATGTTCCTACAACATACACAGGCTATTTGGCTCTGCAGAAAACAAAAGTACATGCGCATTTACACATGCAAAAATCATAAAATACTTGTTTTGATGAATCCAGGAAAGATTCACATCACGTATGTCTGATGGTCTTCATCCAGGCTGGCATCATTTAGTGCATAGTTATAACAAAATACATCAGTCTAGAAAAACTTTCACAATCTCAGATTTCGGCCTACTGCCAAAAAACTTAAACATTTTTAAAAGCAGATTACAAAGCTGCTGATTTTAAATGTTTTTCTGAAGAAAGACACAAGGCAACAATTACAAAATGTCCTAGTTACACTACAGTTTCTCTAAGAAAGAGACCTTCAGCTTTCAATATTTCTAGAAGAATGAGAAAGGATATGGTTTTGCTTGTAGTTTGTATTTCATTTCTCTAAGTTCATTAATTAGAGAAACCTTTTTTCTGTCCATTAAGTGTTAATTCAATAGCATGTGTCTATACCATGACTCACTTAAATATGTATATCTTTAACAGGAAAATGTTAGCAGTGGGAAATAGATAACAAAATCTTGTGTCTGTATTATAATCAATTCCTTTAACATGCATTTAATAAGTTTCATGAATTTAAAGTCTGAAGGTCAGTAGAGGAAAAGGTGAAGATGTTTCAGCTTTTAGAAACTATTCAGCAGTAGATCCTCACAGTCACAATGTATTTGAGACGAAATGTTTAAGATGTGGAAGGTAAGCTGTTCCTTTAACTGAGTTTAAGGCTCATTTGTTGGTTTAATCTGTATATGGAAATCCCCTGTATATTTTAGTTACAAACCCATTTCTTGGTTTATAGTGAAGTAATGAAGACTGGGCTATACACATTCTGTAGTAGTTTCATTTAAGTACTTTGTTTCTGTACAGCACATGCGGATGAGCCTGCCTTAAGAGGCATATAGGCAGTACTAGCGATATTAACTCTTTGATGATGTAATGATATAACCATCACAAATTAAAAAAAAAAAAAAAAAAAAAAAGAAAAATCAGCAAACCTGGAATCTTTGATTCAAGGAAGGTCATCCAGTCATTTGCTTACTCTGTAGCACAGCAGCTCGGAACAGATCTTAAAGCGGCTCTATTGATAATTTTATTTCCTTTTTTTTTCAGTTTATTGAAGAAAGCAATATGGATTTTTAGTGTTCCTACCATGATTAAAATATGTTTTATCATTTTTTATCTGAGAATTACAGGCTAAAAATTAAACCCACACATTTTTAACTGTGCTACTTTCTACTCTTTACTCTTCATGCCAGCTTTCTAATGAGCCAGCTCCCAGCCTAGATTCAGGACAATCTTTTCAAGATCTCCCATTCTTAATTACATTCTTGGAGAGTTTTACAAAACAATGTCCTACCTTCCCCAGTGTAAGTGTTTGGGGACTATAAGTAAAGAGTATGAAAGCCTTTCCCACATTTCACCAATCTGTTTGAAGAGCCTGTGGAAATACCTGACAGCTGATAAAGCTGGCTTTTGGGAATGTTCTAGTTTATAACAGGGACTGTGCTACTTGATGGCAAGACTGAAGAATGACAGGTACTTTCTTCTCCCTTGTCCCCAGATTCCTATTACTATTTTTCAAACCTATCACTGAGAGCAGCACGATAGCATACAAGGATATAAAGTCCTACGTGAATATATTATACTGCTTCTAATAGAGCACTACGAAAGGTGATAGTCCCATGTAAACTATCCCATTACTTCAGAGAACTGACCTTTAAGCAAGAACTGTAGTTATATGTCAAAGTAAAAGATAAAAATGTTGATATTTGTCTTATGTAGATGGAAACTTGTATCCACAAGGAAAGTTTTCATTCAGTTCTAGTCAACATTTAGACCAATAATTATTCATTTTACTATTAACAGTTTAAATAAGCATAATTGGATGTTTGCTCAACTAATAATCCAAGGCAATGTACTTAAGATGAAGAATGCAGCACTCAATTCTCAATTATTCTTGATAGAAGAAGCAGAAGTCATTCACCTCTGCCAGAATGAATAGACTTTCTGAGGGAAAGATGCTGAGAAAAGTAACATCTTAGAGGAATGTAGATATACAGCCTCATAACAGAAGACCTAATCCCATTTACCAGCTAACCTTCAGTCTGCATTTATTGATTTGGCTGCTGGGATGCACTGTGTTATTCCTTTAGGGATTAATCAGCCTTGTCTCAGCAATAATATGGTCAACTTCACTTGAAAAGGTGCTGAATAATGAAGAAGATCACAGCTAGACACTCAGCAAACCTAAAGAGAGAAAAAATGTAAACTCAACATGGCTTTCATGTTTACCGAATGCTAATCTAAACAAACAATTAATTGAAAAAGCCAGTAACTCTGGTCAAATATAGTTATCTTGGCATTTACTATATGCTTTAGTTTTCGTCATTCTTAAGATAAAACTTGGCACAGATTTTTAATGAAGTGTAAAAAAAAGAAAAGAAAATTTCCCTATTCTGTGACAACTCTGACAATTATTCTCATCTTAAATTGGAGAGAGTAGTTTAAAAATTTTGTAAGGGATCCTTGACATCAACAATAATTAATTCAGGAAAGAAACCTGAAAACTTTCCTATGCTTCATTTAGGTTACTGAAATTAGTTTCAACCATATATTACAGATAAATTACATTTTTTAAACAAAAAAATCTTATCTAGTGAAAAAGTAAAAAATTAAATTAAGGACCAACTTTGCAACCATACAAAAACACTGGTTTCCAACTGAAAACTGAATTGAAAATTGTCAAAAATTTGATTTCAGCATATATACTCTAAGATAACCAAAACAAGTACAGGAATCTGGCGGTGGAGGGCAAAGGGACCTTCCCCACAATATCTCAAACAGACCCAACTAGGAGTTAGTACACTGATACATGTGCCAAAGTTGTGTAAAATATTGTGGAATGGAAACTTAGCTGAGTAGCAAATAGATTCTTCACAACATTGTTGGAATTGTGGAGGAGAACAAGTGTTCCAGCAGAAGTCCCATAGTGAGCAGCGGGGTTTGCACCAGCTACAGTGAGAAATGAAACCCCGGATGCATTTCCTTTCACAAACCAGAGAAATGAAAAAAACATGTATGATTAATGCGAGGAAAAGGTCATTCTATTTCCTACTCTCCTTGCATAATCCCAGCTGGACACTAATCCCCATGCAGCTGTTAGCTCACTCCTTCCTTGTGGGATGGGAGAGAGAACCGGAAGGGTAAAAGATAGAAAACTCGTGGTTTGAGATAAAGGCACTGAAATAGGAAAAGCAAAAGCTGCACACACAAAAAGAGCAAAACAAGGCATTAATTCACTGCTTCCCATGGGCAGGCAGGAGTTCAGCCATCCTTAGGAGGACAGAGCCCCATCATGTGTAATTGTGACTTGGGAAGATGAACACCATCAGTCTAAATGCCTCCTTTTCCTTCTTCATTCCCCTAAGTTTGTGTGCTGAGAAGGATGGTCTGGAATATCCTTTTGGTCAGATGAGATCTGCTGTCCCCACTGTGTCCCCTCTCAGCTTCTTGTGCACCCTCAACCTCCTTGCTGGTAGTGATGGGCAGAAAAGGCCTTGATGGTGTGTAATCTCTGCTCAGCAATAAGGAAAACACGCCTGTGCCATCAACACCCTTTCCAGAACAAATCTGAAACATAATCTCATACAAGATATTATGAAGAAAAGAAACTCCACCCTGGCAAAAACCTGCATTTCCTACATTTGCAGGAAATACTCTCCTTAAATACAACATTCATGAATCACCTCATGACAATTAATCAGAGTCCATGTTTTAATGCCATTAAAAACCACCAAACAAAACCTCAGTTTTGACAATACTTCAGTGCAGCATTTGTTAACTTAAGGCTTCTGTCACCATTTTATTTTGAAGACAGATGATGTCTGGAAAGGGGTATTGAAAACTAGAAAAGTACAAGCAATAAACACAGTTCTTCCCTATTCTCCTGGGACACAACAGCAGGTACAGGAGAAAGGGAAAGGCCAGGTCATTCCTCATTCACTTTGGAGCATTATTCTAATTGCTTGAGAGATCATGTACGGGGAGGAGACAGTAGGCAGGCCACGTACCTGGACACATCCACAGACGAACAGCTTGGGGAAAACAGAGCCACTCACTCCTTACTGCTGTTAATACAGCACCAGGTTGGGCTCCTGATGATGTAACAAGTGGACAATGCAGACACATCGACTCTCTATAAGCTGCTTTCTAGATTGCCTCTGTGAAAAATGACTATTTTTTTTATCCCCAGCCAAAAATATTAAAGCAGTCAGAGTTAGCATGATGAGGTGACTCTATGCAAAAATTGTCTTAAGGCAACAATTTTCAATAGGCGTTTCTCTGGTGGATAAAACTGTCAACTGAAATTCTGGGATTTGTGTCTATATAAATTTATGTAGTTTCATAGTAATTTATAGTTTCAACAATTACCGCAATGACAGCCTGAAGCCAAGCAAGGCTTTCCCTCGTGCCTCAGACTTCAAGCTGAATATTTCATTTATGTGACACAACTTGCTATGAAAACTACTGTTCTGACATTACAAACAAAATCACCTTTAATATTGTTTTTTAGATTATTTAGCAGGAAAGAGTTTATGGCACACTCTCATTCTGAATTATCATTTTGTTGCCAGAACAATGATACATATAACTATCTGGCTAGCTTTGTACTGTACTTCATAACCAAGGCCGTCTGTACAATTAATTATATAAAAAAATTTGATCAAGCTAAATTCCAGATGCCACCCTTTATTTCATCATTGCTACCCAAACCAATGTTGTGCTCTACGGTCTAATTAAGGATAACGTAATAAAATGACGCTTCTGACCAAAACCCAGGACCTTTGCCCCTCACATGCCCTGCATCTCATCTGAAGGCCACAGAACTCAAGCCAGTTTCACCAGATTATACCTTTAATTTCTGCAAAACTAAGCAATGTAGCTAAAATCATTTGTATCTAGAGTAAATTACACAATTTACTAAAAATAACTACACTGTTATTTAGGAAGAAAGACCTTCTAGTGTTAAGGTAACAAAATTAATTTTGCAGGTACAGCTGTGCAAATAATTGATTGTGTTGATATGTCTGCTGCACCAAAAAACAATGAAAAAAATATTAATATTTAAGATAGATAGAAAAATAAAGAAATTCTGATTTACATACACCCTATCCCCTCACAACATAATTCTCAGTCAAAGTAAATACTATCTATTGGAGCTAAAAATATAAAGTTTTGTTTTGTTTTCTTCTTGTTGGCGCTTTTGGGGGGGGGGCTGTTTCTTTTGGTTATTTGGTTTTGTTTGTTTGTTTTTAATGTAACCAGATTTGGGGGTGAGACTTCATTTTGAAACAGGAAACTGAAATGCAAATTGAAGCATTCTGGGGTTTTACGCACATACAGAGACACACCCTGATCTCTTTCTTCTTCCCATCGTTCATCTCCCTGTCTTCATCACAGATTTATTGCTCAGTGAGCCTGGCCATAACTCAAGGGGTGAGCTTTGTCCCAGACCCAAATCTCAGGCTGTAAAGGCAAGTAAAACAAACCAAGTCCATAATCTTCACCTTTATTTTTTTATTTTTTTTAAAATTTTATTTCTTTATTTTTTAGGCTGTGTACTGATATTTACTCCCTAATCATTCCCATTAAAATTGCCACAAATACATGACTGAATGCACAGGTATGCAGTCAGAGTGCCTCACCCTTCCTCCATCATCCTGTTAAAGGCAGCTTTCTGAACAGTAGTTGTATCAGTGCACCAAATCTGCAGACAGAAACAGAATGAAGAAGGTCTGTATACAGTAACTATATGAGAATGCAAAGTCCAAAAGACAAAGGATTGTGGAAGAAAAAGAAGACAAACAGAAAAGGGATAATTTACCCATAAAATAGTAGAGAAACAAAATTCTAAATGAACATTAATTTGTGAAATTATGCCACATATATACTTTGTCTCAAATTCAGCCAGTTTATGACTTTCTCTGTTTTTTTCCACCAGCTTTCAGTGCTTCTTCTATTTTCCCAAGCCACAGTTGCGTGTGTAGCAATTTAAATGCTCTAAGTACAAGAATTTAGTATAGCCATTAATATATGTTGCACACTAGGTGTGCAACATTAACAAATTAATTAACGTTAACAAATGTTGCACCATTAAAGCTTTTCTATAAAGTGTTAAGATCAAAAGCAAAAAATAGCTTGGAAATACTTAAACTCTTACAACTGAGCTAAACTGATTACTGAGAACTGAAGGACTGTTAAGCATTATATAGGATCTTTTCTATTAAGTAATCAAACATTGTATATTATAAGGCTCCTAATGTATTTGTACTCTAGTTACACATTTGTACTCTGGCCTCTGATTCTGTGGTGAATCCTGAACCCTGTTCACATAATTGGCTGTGACACCAAGGTCATTTTGTGGTGTTTGTGCTTAAAGTGTAAGATAAAAGGTAGTGTAGACATCACATCTCAGTAAGAGACGTTCTAGCATTTTGTCATGTAAAACATTCACCAATATTTGCAGGAGTTCCATTTGCAGTGCTGTCTTCTGAAGTGTTACATAAGAGTTGTTATCCAGCAGGTTAGAAAGAGTAGACCCTTTTTGTTCTTTGCACTTCCCATCCACTTGGCCTTTCCAAGAAGAAAGGAAAAGCGGCACCAGTGGTTCCCCGCGTATCTTGTCCTTCTTTCAAACTGAAAGCAGACAAATGTGGAGTGGACTAGCTACATCTGCCTCCACAAGAAGCAATAAAGAACCTAATAAGCAAGTCTAGGTCATGCCAAAAAATACAGGAGACTTTATAAAATAAAGGAGCCTTTTTTTCCACAAGGTGTCCGTTTGGTTTTACACTGTTGTGTTCAGCTGTGACATTAATTAAAACCAGTGCTACTTTGAATCATTAGAAGTTGTGGAGTTACTTTTTTTCTCTAAATGCTCTTCATCTCAAGCCTTCTGGGCACACAATGATTTGTCTATTGTTTTGTCTGTTTAGCTTAACCAAATACATCTTCAGTTATCTTTCCTCATCCTCATTACTATATATTGCAGTAAGAGCTTATTGCCTTATGAATATTTCCTATAAATATTTCTTAGATAAGAGTTTCTTGCCAGAACACTTGTAAGTTCCTTGCACATTTCATTTCTAAAAGAAAGAAGAAAGAAAAGAGATTGTTTTACTTTGCTATGAGTTTTTCTAATTCCATTGACTTTTCAAGAAGGACACCTGACAAGGATCAGCCTACTTCAGGAGGCAAAAGACGAAAATCAATCTGCTTATTAAATCATTAGAAACTCAGCCAGAGAGTAGTGAAGGAATACTGTGAGTGACAAAAGCACTGAGTGAATTTTGTCAAATATACTTCAGCATTTCTTCTATGTTTAAAATTGTCACCAAGTTATCCAACACTGCACACTATCATCTAATGTTATTTATGTTTCCATTCCTGAGTAAAGAGTTTTTAGCATTGTCCTGTAACACAGTGCATGGGTTGCTACATCTGGTGAAAATAGAAGACAGCATTTTTTCAGAAGAACTAGGGGATTTACACATTTACTTTTGTTCTTCCACTGCAAGAAAGCAATCCGAGCAGGCACCCAGGCATTAAAAACTTCCATGCATTTCTAGACACTGTGTTTTGAAAAATAATGATACAGTCTGATCTTGACAATGGTTGCAATGAGCTTTCTAATGAATTTTAGGTGAATGTTTTTGTTATTGATACAATGTATCTTTGAAAACAAACCACAGGGATACACCAAAAAACCACACCTCTCCCTTTAATCTAAGGATATACTAATCCCCTATGAAAAATTTTAAAATATATTTGTATTTTTCTCTTCAGTCTAGTTCCCACTTTTATATTGATAGTCGAGAAATCTAGTTTCTGCCTCTCCCATTTTACCAGGATTTGAACCTCTGATTTAAATGGGTAATCATGCTTAGCTCAGCCCTTCCAAACACGATGTGGGTGAAATGCATGGCTACTTAGGATCTTAGAACACACTTTAATATTGACCTCATCACCTGAACAAATTCTCTGCTCAGAATCATTGTTTCTTTCTTCAGGTCATCAAACCCCCGTTCTTTAGGCTAAATTGTGTTTATCCACAAAACTGGCCTGAAAAGAGTCTCTTCCAGCTTTAGTTTCAGTAAGTGACACCATTGCACAAATAATCTTTTCTCAGTTTCCCGGGTAATTCCAAAATTATGTACCAGCAGGATACTGGGCCCGGGCTCTACCTCTTTCCTGTGAATTGACTAATGATGCTGGTGAGACACTAAACAAATCCCTACAGTGTAGTAGATGTTTGCAGCCATAAAGCCTTTTCTGCCCCATAAAGGATGATGTGATTCCACACAGCTTTTAGTATACGTTGTCCTGAAGTGACACTGCTGAGCCATTTGTGCACAGCAAGAAGTATGAATCTGTCTAAACGACTGTTATTAAAAGTACAACGTTGTTTCATGAAAACAGCAGTTTCACTCCACATGAAAAGAGCTCTTAAGAACAGAAAGAAAAATAAAAGTAACGGGGACTATTAATGGGGTGAAAAACACTCAGATCCTTTCTCTCCTAACTTTGTAAAGCCAAATTATCCCATCACAATAAAAACATGACGCTATTTGCAATAAGTATGCAACTTCAAAATTATCTTACACCTGTAGACTAGTTTAACATCATAATTAAGACTACAGTTTCTTCCTTCTTTTCTCATGTAATGCCAGTTTGTATTGAAAAAAAACAAAACAAAACCCCTCGAGTATTTAAAATCACAACTATCAGTCTTTAACTTTGTTTTCTCATATAAAATAAAAGCTTTGATCATAGTATCCCACATAATAAATGCTCTAGTTTAGTTCTGCCAACAGGACAATTTTGTCTGGCACCATACAGGGTTTGTTAGGCAGAAATTCCTTTCAACACACTCTCCTCACTCTAATAATTGAAAAATGCTCTAATAAATGTTTGCAACCTGCATTTTCTTCCTGCCAGAAATTCACTTCCCATCTTTCTCTTGTCAGTCATCACATAAACATAAACCAGTCATCCACCAGGCATCCAAAATTTCTTATCCTCAAATGAATTTTCCCCAAATTAACTTCATAGAACTGCACCTGGAATTCATTTTTTGCCAAAACCGCACTATTTGTATTTTCTCAGAAGCAAATGCAAACTGCATAAAGGAAGTTTCTCTTAGGAGTATTCAGATTGTGCAACTAGAGAGTACCTTTGTGGTATTTATCTTAATAAAAATGTATTTATAATATGAACAAACCCTTACCATCTTCAAAGTACGGTACAAAAACCCAAAAATGTAATCTCGTTCTGCAGCACATACTATATTTGTGATTCAGCCTGTTTTCTGTGGCAGACGACTCAGAATGCAGTAAGCAATATAAATAACTTAACCTTTCCCAGTATCCATTTTCATTTATTTGTCCTAGTAGGAACATCTGTATGGGGAAGAGAAAAAAAAAGAAATGTGTGCAGTTCCAAAGGTAGAGTATGCAAGAGTCAAGAGAAAAAAGATCAATAAGACTCTGCAGGAAAAATATGTAATCAAAAATGATAATTGGAAACATCAGTCTGTTCAATCATTTGTAACTGTGGACACAAATTGTTTGGTAACACCACGGAAAGGTTTTGTTCTACAGAACAGACTGAAGTAGACTATGCAAATTATAATGAAAGACTACAAATGTTATAATGAAACAAAAAATCTAGTAGCACATTATTAGAGGGGTAAAAAATATTTTTTAGAATGTTTTTGCTGCGAGTGGTTGTGTCATATGATTTAACAACTTTGTCTCAATTATTCCTGGCCGGGATTTTATTTTTTTTTTAAGGATTGCTTACAGTTCTGACAGTACAAATCAATGCTATGCTTTATGTAACAAATTTATTAAAATAAGTATATATGTTTTCATTTATTTACAAAAAATCACAGAAACATTTAGGGTGCAAAGGACTTCTTGAGGTAACCCATTTAAACCCTGCTGCTCAAGCAGGGTCAGCTACAGCAGGTTTTCCAGGTCTTTGTCCAGGCAGATTTTCAGTATCTCCACAGACAGAGACGCCACAAAAACAGGATTGCCTCCAGATCGTTCTTGAATATCTCCAGGGAGGGAGACTCCACAACCTCTCTGGGCAATTTGCTCCACCACGTTTTACTTTGCACACACAGTAAAAAAGTTCTTCCTCATATTCAGGTGGAACTCCCTGTGCATCAATTTCTGCCCATTACCTCTTATCCTGTTACTTGGCACCATCAAGAAGAGCCTGAGTCCATTCTCTTGGCAGCTTGACAGCCATGTACATCTTGTTTTCTTGCTGCCTTCCCAGACCCAACATGACTAAACAAACTTCACTTAACTTCATTCCACTCTCAATATTATGCTTATACCACCAATGAGTATCACTAAGAGGGTTGTAGTCTGAGGTTTATACGTGTGCTGCAAAAAAACTCTCACACAGTTTGAAAGAATCTAGCTTCACTATGAGCAAATCGTGACTGAACTGTATGAAGATATTTTACAGTATTTCCTTTCACTACATGTAAAAATGCACAGAAAATCGGGAGAGACAGGGTGGAAAACCTTGCAACTTTAATTTCAGTCATAAAAATGTTGTATTTTCCTGTATGTCAGAACAAGATCTATCCATCACTGAAATTCTTTACATACAAATGCATCTCGGGAAACCTAAAAGTAAATTCCTCCTTTATCTAAGGCTCTACAAAGATGAATTTTTTTCTCTTCCAACCCTTTGTTTCTTCCATTAAACAGAACTCTATTTTATTGTACTATGGTTTGTTATTGGTGGAGATTCTATGGAAGAATAGAACAATAACATCATAAGAGGCTGATACACAACTTATATTGTGTAGACAGCAGTATAATTGTTATCTTTAAACAAGTGCGACAATTTTAAGTGTCTAAGCTAGTCTTTCTGAACACTATAGCTGATGTTCTCTCAGGTAATTCTTGTGGCACAGAATAAAGGCATTCAGTGCTTTCTCATCCAGGTGTTATATGTGATTTTCCATTTACTCCGTGCTTTCTTTTGTTTAAATTTGAATTCTTGCCTGCTGGAAACACAAGAATAAGTGGAAACAATACTGCACATCTTTGGCAACCTTCCATAACAAATAAATAAAAAAAAAAAGAGTCAGGTTGCATGTCAGCATATTATCCTCTTCCTAAGTCTCATGAATCTCTTCTGCTTTCTGATGAACACAAAAACAAGATCAAGAGGCAACACTTCCAGCATTAAAAAAAGCCATTACAAACTCACCCTTTTTTTGTAAGGCACAGAAGGAGGACATGATGCAAGAAAACTTTTCAATCACTCATTATAAAAGATAAGTACTTCAATGCAATTAGTTATTCTTTTTCAAGGCAAGACGCTGGGCTTATCTCACACGGTGGAGGGGTACCAAGGTTTAAATTGATGTAAAGGCTACAAGTGTTGATATTTTGAAAGAAAGTGCTAATGTTGCAGACCCTTACATTTACAACTGAGCTCTCCGGGTGTTCCACCCAGCCACTTTTCACACTGTTTTCTCATGGCTAATACAGCAAGAATCTTTGAATGCTTTAATTACAACACTAATCTCACAGTTGTCCTCTCATCCATATGCCTTCATTTGTTCCAGGCCTTATGATCTCTCTCTCCCCTCCTTTGGTCTACATAGACAACTGGTAAGAAGTCTATCTGAATACTTTCTGGTTATTCTTTTCTGAAACCTCTGATTCTAGCTGGAATGTTTGTACAAATACGGTTCTGCAAGGTAAAGTGTGAAAGGAAGACAAGTTTTATAAATTTTACAGTTTTAACACTGATAATTTAATAAAATATATATTTTAACAAAGAGCAGTATTTTTGAAGTTATGATGGATGAACTGTGGATCACAAACAAGACTTGTGACTCTCTAAGGGTGTTCTAGGACATGTCAGGAGACACGAGTAGAAAGGATTTGAAGTAGTTAATGCTCATTCCATTATTTAAGTGCAAAGATTAAAAAAAGTTTAGCATTATAAAAATAATCTACATTTATTTATATTATAAATATTAATTCAATACAGAATTCAGTTCTTTTTAGTTATACCTCGACTGTGATTTCTTATTTTTCATTTTTGCCAGAAAACTGCCAAGTGAAATTCACCAAAGAAACAAACACCATAGAACTGAAATGTGAAGATGCTTGTTTTTGCAATGTAATTATAGACTCCCTAAGCATGCAAGGTACATGTTGAGCCAAAATCTCTTATCAAAGTACTTTAGAAGGTCTCGTTGCCAAGGACACACATTAATGAAGGAACCCAGAGTCAGATCCAGCTGACAGTACTGCCAGTAAATCTGGAATTTATCTGTTTAAATACCTGGAGTTGCTCTGCAGTTATACCTTCTCATTTCACAGCAGCATCTGGCACTGCAATATACCATAAGTCTGGATTCTGTTTGTTTTAGACTTTGTTGTACTTTTCCACTTATAAAGTTCTTATAAAGAACTACTTCATATTATTCATCCTGCATTTAAACTAGAACCACCCTTGACTTCTCAAACTTAAATAGAATATTTCCCTGACCTTGAAAAAGGCACCATTTTCTCCCTCTGTGAAATTAGAGTAGAAATTGTTTTTGCTTTTGATTTCCTAGGGAAGATAATGAATCAGAATGGAAAATGGTATTTAGAAAAATCTTTAAAGGAATTAATTTTTCAGGCTCAATAACATGAACAAAGGAGTAAATACCTGCAACAGAAGAGAAATAGAAAATACAGATAGTCTTTAGTGGATGAGGAGGCTCTTGTTTTTCTCACTCATTGCACATGGAAGCATGCTGTGCACTGCTAATTAGGAACCTGAGACTTCAAAAGCAAGTGAGAACAAGCTGGTTATAAAACCAAACTTGTTTCCACCCTTTAACTGAGGAGTCTCTTGATGAATGAAGTCCCGTGTTGTTAATACAGCAGGGTTTTGGGTTTTTTTTATTATTCAGAGGATTATTTCCATATATGTACAAATTCAAAGATTAATTGATACTGTTTTGTGACTCAAAGCAGTAGTGCAATACAATTTTCAGTTTTTTGAAGGTTATTAATCCAGGCTAGACACCAGCTGTCCATCAAAAGTGTTCTATCACTCTCCTCCTCAGCTAGTCAGGGGAGAAAAAGTATAACGAAAGACCTATGGGTCAAGATAAGGAGAGGGAGAGATCACTCACTGATTACCATCATGGGTAAAACAGACTTGATTTGGGGAAATTAATGAAATTTATTACCAATCGAATCAGAGGAGGGTTATGAGAAATAAAATCGAAATCTTAAAACGTCTTCTCCCCACAACCCCTTTCTTCCCAGATCTTACTATATTCCTGGATTCTCTACCTCCTCTCCCACAGAGGCACAGTAGGTTGTGGGATTGGGGTTTTGGTCAGGTCATTACACGTTGTCTCTGCCACTCTTTCCTGTGCAGGGAGAGGGAGGAGTTCTCACACTCTTCCCATGTTCCACCATGGGGCACCTCCCATGGGAGAGATTATTCCATGAACTTCTCCCATGTGAGTCCTTCCCATGGGCTACAGTTCTTCACAAACTACAGCAGTGTTGGTGCCTTCCAAGGGCGCAGTCCTTAAGGCCTGCTCTTGCATGGGCCCCCCACGGGGTCACAAGTCCTTCTAGAAAACCTGCTTCAGCATGGGCTCCTCTCTCCATGGGTCCGTAGATCCTGCCAGGAGCCTGCTCTAGCTCAGCTTCATACATGGTCACAGTTCTCTTTGAGCATCCACCCATTCTGCCTTGGGATCTTCCACAGGTTGTAGATGGATGTCTGCTCCCCCCTGGACCTCCATGAGCTGCAGGGGCACAGCTGCTTCACCATGGTCTGCACCACGGACTGCAGGGGAATCTCAGCTCTGGCACCTGGACCACCTCTTACCTACTCTCCTCCACTGCCCTTGATGTCTACAGAGTTGTTTCTCCCACATATTTTCACTCCTCTGTCTTCAGTCGCACAGTTTTTGCCCTGTTCTAAAACCTGCTATCCCAGTGTCGTCACCATTGTTGCTGATGGGCTTGGCCTTGGCCTTAGCCAGGGGTGGATCTGTCCTGGAGCAGGCTGGCATTGGCCCTCTCAGACAGGGGGAAGCTTCCAGCACCTTCTCACAGAGCCACCCCTGTAGCCCCTCTGCCACCCAAACCTGACCACACAAAGCCGGTGCATAGGTCCAGTGAAGTAAGGGGGCAGTACTAGACTTTGGCTCTGGATCCAAAAGTAGTGGATCTGTGCAGAACTGCAATGCTCTGTTTTGTGCAGATGTAACAGCTTGTCTGAAGGTAAGCTCAACATCAGTGTACAGGCAAGTATGTCCTAAGACTCTGTTTATCGGTTTATCAGTTCTGCAACATATAGAAAAATATTAAAAGTATATTCTGCTACTTATGGAGAACTGAGTAGTTTCCCCACAACAATGTACATTTCAGCTGCATTTCGTTAATATCTGTTTTTTAATCTTCATAACCTGGACAAAATAACATAAAAAGCAATGTAAACTAATGAAATAAATTTAGACAGATACATTTGCTGAGCATTTTTGGCTTTGCAATAAAGAGTTAGGAATTTGGGGGTCTCCTAAATTATCTGGTAATGTATCAGTTTCCAACTGCTAATAAATTCAAGGCTGTAATTGACTTTTCTCTGCTACACAAATCTGTAAAACTACTTCAAAGTGCTTCAGCTAGATGATAAAGCTCAAAAATGAGAAAGCTGCGCCCATCTAATAAGTTCTCAAAGGCTCATAAGGTTTATCTACAGGTTCCTAGAAAATACATGTTCAATTTCTGTGGAAATGATTTTTCGCTTGCATTCCCCAAGGTCAGTAAAACTCTTGGAATGCAATTGCGGAGTATAAATGCAATACTTTGAGCAACTTTCCATTATGCTGATTCACATTTCAAAATTCATATTCCACCTTCCTAGCAAAAGAAGTGACAGGATATACCAGAGGTTAAGCATGAAGTTAACTACAAAATGACAGTTATGGTTATGAAAAGGAAGGCATGCATCTGATTTGTAGAGGTCAAGTCATGATTTGTGTGGGCATCTTAAGTGGCAGGTAAGGCTCTACACTGCTCCCACAGGAACACATCTTGCTGCCTTATTTTTAGAGCTTATGATAAGTCTGCAACTAGCGCGGATATCTTTTATACATGTAAAATTTCTTCCACCAATTTAATTTAAAAGAATATTAATATTTACAAACTGATTTAAAAAATCTTGACAGGAAATGTCAGCATTAACGAACTTTCTCCAAATGCTGAGTGTAGCAGTCCCCCAGAAGTGTAAGGATCAAAAAAGTTGGATGACAACTTTAATTTTCCAAGTTATTTTCTTGCTAACAGAATTAATCATTATACAAATTTGTCTTTCATTATTCAATTCATATAAATAGTAATCGAGCTGATGCAAGGTGCAATACCAGAATGTGTTAAACCCCAAACAAGCCTCATCATATTCCTCACACTCAGAGCAAGAAAATTCCTCAGTTTCCAAGAGAAGCTGCTTGTGAATATCAGCTAGTCAAACTAGTTGCCAATTCCTTAATATAATGTGAATAGCTCAGTATTTTGGTAGAGGTATGTTTTAACAACCAATGGATACTCACCACCGATATTGGGTAGCATTTAAATCTAATTCTTCCGGCTATGCTATTCTATCAGAGACTTCTGCTACTTCTCTGCAAGGAACTGTTCCTCTGTATGCAACAATATTGAAAAGAATGATGCATTTTATACAGAAAATCTGTAAGTCATGGAATACACCAATGCCGTGTTAATCTTTAGCCACCAATTAAAGAAATACATCACAAAATGCAAAACAAAACCTACCAGCTAATCAAATTGTTCAGACAATGAAGACAAAAGGAATTTTTATTTTGTATCTTAGTCCTTTCAGGTATTCTTTCCACTACTCCACAAAGTTTTTCTAATAATGTCAGGATGAGTTTAAGGCTTTATTTTCCTTCTCAGGCTGTAGTCTTCCCATGCCTGCATTACTGGAGTGTTAACAATAATTTAAGTATCATGCCAGAGCAATCACAAGCTGTCTTTGAAACTGAAATCAGAAATAAAATTACTTGAAGAAAAACTGCAGTACATCTCAGGACTACACTGATTACACCTTCAAAAATTCCTGTCCTCTGAGCAAGGGTAATCTAAATCTTAAAATCCTAACCTCCAAATCTTGAGAAAGTAAATTACTAAAACCTACCACTCTAGTGTCACCGCTAGAGAGACAGTAAGGAGAGACAATGAATTGCTAGTTGCTTTCAAGCCTGGGAATCATGGAAATCTTAACACTGAATCAAGTTACAAAGACTTTCCCACTGAACAGAAAGTAGAGAAATCAACAGTATGATCCTTCAACAGTGAAACTTAAAGAGACTCTGAAAGTTTAATTGCTGTAAATCAAATTAAAGGATTAAAGGTGTTAGAGGAATTTAAATGTCTTTATTTTTGTGTCCAAAATTATCTCTCTGAGGGTCTCCATAATAAGCAGTTTAATTTGAATAACATGTTTTACTGACAGTAGTAAAATATGACCTTTTAAAACCACTGAAATGACTTATGTTAACTACCCACATCAAAAGGGACATTAGACCTTTCCTATTTTTTATTTCCCTCCTAAGTTTTACAAACAGGAAAGTATAATGGAGTCTTAACAGGATATTAGACTTAATGTTCAGTGAGTTTTTTTTAAAAGCAATGCAATTTTCCATCTATCCTTATCTTCTGGTCTCCTTTCATCAACAGAAAATTATTTAAATTTAAATGTAAAAACTCCAGTTTTCTCCTGACTTTTTTTTCTTTTTTAATTGTGTTAAGTGCGAAATTGTTGCATTAAGATTCTGGAAATCTGGCAGAAAATAAACCCCCTTGAATTCCAGCTGGTCCTCAGAGATTAGAGGTGCTGGGTGTGGCTGGGCTTAATTTCCAATTAGAAGCAATTCAGAATTATAAGACTGGTTGCGTTCAGTAGGACCCCAGGTGCATCGTGTGGGTTACGTTTTAAGTCTGGTCTCATTCGTGACTACAAATTCACAAATAGAGCAATTTATTGGAGAAACAGATATAAATTCTTTTAGCTTGCCAGTGATAAATTTACTAGACCAGCTAAATAAAAGCATAGCACTATGTACATGTGCTCCTGGGTATAATCTGATACAGCTGGAGACACAAATCTTATAAAAGAGGCACCCTTGCTTTGGGAAGGAAGGAGGAGCACAACTCTTTCTTGTCTACAAGGTGGACTTGTCGACTTGTCTACAAGGTGGTTGTATTCTCATTTTCTACCACTGAGGATTTCAAATGCCAATTTGTACTTTTGGGAGAAATTGAGGACTCAAATATTCTGTTACTGTCATCACAAATATGTTGGGTGGGGAACCTACTTATACGTAATGAGGGATACTGAAATTTTCATAGAGATTACAAAGAGTGTGGGTCTTACGCAAGGGTGGAACAGAACTCTGACACCTTAATGTCACTCCCTCTTCCACCTGGCTTATTGCAGCAAGAAGGGTCATCTGGCCTCTGCCTGATAATCTGTCATCCCCTCAGCATGCCATCATGCCTATAGAAACCCCATCACCACATATCTCATGGCTGTAGGCCTCATTCCTATAGAAATGCATACTTAAAAAATTACCAAATAAACAGCATTGTTTGGTTTATATATATATTTTTTTTCTACGAAGAAGCAATACATCAGTGTTAGGAACCATAAAAGACTTTTTTTGCATGGATAATTTTCAAATGGAAGAATAGGCAAATGCCAACATGCCCTATTAGCTCTTTGAATTACGTTCAGTTTGTGTTAACATCTATGAACCTCTTAGATTTTAAGACACAGGAACGAACTACCAAGTCTCATATAAAGGTCATGCAAGGACCTCTTGAAAAAAATATGAAAGCTGAAGTATTTCACATAGATTTGCTCCTGTTTCTTCAAAATACACCCCACAGTACAATCAATAGTGAAAAAGACTGGGGCAACAGATTGCTGGCATGGGCCAGCAGCAAATAACTAATGTTTTGAAGAAATATAATTATGCCCGTTCCAATCCTACACAGTACATCAGGGCTCTTAAAGGAAATTTCTGACATAACTTCATTATCTTAATTTAAAGTTAAAATTTCCTTTTTAAAAGATAGGAAAATGTAGAGACTGGGAAGAAGAATGAGAGAAATTCTCTCTACTGCTTTGCAAAGCGAAAGAGAGTTGGACAGCTTGAGCTGGTAGAAAAGGGAGAGAAGGAAAAGAGCAAAATAGGATGAACTGTTTTTCTTTCACATGTTGGATGGGGACAGATCAAGTCTCAGTGCCTGGTACTGGAACAAACTCCCTGCATGACCTTAAACCCACTGCAGATTGATCAGGAGGTCATCTGACTTCTCTAATGGGTGAGTTATGCTCTATTTTTAGACCGAGGACTTAATTTCTGAGATGTCACTTTCCTACTTTTCAGATCTATGGGATTTCACTTTTCCCCATGTTTCATTGAATCTTACCTCTTTATACCACATCTCAGGTAGTAATTGGTTCTTACTGTAATGCAGAAAGGATAAAGTACTGCAAAAGCTGAGCAATAATTGTTCAAACTCTCCACCATAATACAGATAAGAAAAGATATTACATTTTAATATTTCTGTACCTAATTTCTTGCTAAAAATCTGAAAAGGTTTTAATCGTATCATTTCTGCTTATAGCAAAAGAGAGCTGCATAATAACAGACATAAAAAACCCAAGCTAGATAAGGCAGTGCTAGTTTTTCCCTCAGATTTTGCTTCTGCTATAATTACAACATTGAAATATAAATAGTGTTTATGACAAGAAACTGGTTAGACTCAAATCTGGTGGAAAATTAAAAGAAAGAAGCTTGTCAAAGAATTCAGCGTGCCATCTTTTTTCCTCCCCCATTTTGAATGCCTCAAAATCAACTCTTTTTTTTTTCTTTTTATTGTTCTTTTCATTTTAGCCTCCCCATATTTTCCAGAAAGAGTAAGAAAACTATTATTTTTCTGTGCTGATACTTTTTCCTACTCTGTTTCCAAACTTATCCAATGCTAAAAGGACGAAAAGATGGAAGACTAACCCTAATAAAAGGCTCAACAATACGCTCCCCCCCCCATTCATAAAAAGTAAAAGGTCTAAATTTTAAAGCTCTCATTTCCTCCCTGCCTAGGAGAAGATTTAAGAAGTGTTTCAAATGGTTTTCTGATAATTAGATTTTATAAAATAATTGAAATACAATACATAGTGAATAATTTAGCAATTATTCAGGTCAGGGGAATCTACAGGGTTTTTAGAACTCTGTATTTAAATGAATAAAAGGCTTTTGTTTGATGAATATTGACTGTATTTATCTAATATGAAGTGGATCAATATTCCATTTCATTTCTAAGTTTCAATTTTAGTTAAGTTTTATTCTCTGGAATTTCAGAGTAAATCCAAGATAGTTTCCTTTCTTTGTGCAGTATATTAAGTTTATGGGATTAAATGAAGGAGGACCATAGACAACTGTGATACTCTGTAAGATTTGCTCTATATTCAATAAAATGACAGCAAAAAGAGGTTAAAGCGTTCTGAGATCTGTTGAGTTTTTGCTGGGTTATTTTATTTTCCTCCCTGAAAGCACGTCAGTGTGTGTGTGTGTGTGTGCATGGAAATAGTAATAATAATAAAAAAAAAAATTCTACCTGCTAAGGAAAGAATTTACCAAGATCTAAACTGTATTCTCTAACAAACAGTTAGAGCAGATAAAATCAGCCATCTGAACTTTTCTCCATACACTGTCCAGCAGAATAAGTGTTGAAGTCAATGGATTTACACCACAGATCTGTATGATACATAATACTGGAATAAATAAATAGGTGAATACTGAAAGACAGAGAAACAAACAAACAAACAACAACCACAAAAAACTCAGTCAAAACATTAACTGGAACAGCAGCCTTCAATCATCAGACAATGAAAACTAAAATATGTAAAGCAATATATGCTTTTTAATGTGATTTTTGCCATTTTGAATTTGTTGCCTTTTCCTTCTGATCTGGCTTGAACACTTGAGGAAAACACACTTTTGGTTAGAGAAAAAGATAAGTATTCAACCAAAAACTGTCTGGTCAGCTAAATTCTAGCAAGATAGAAGCCACCAAGCTAAAACAAAAATTACAATCAATCTATCCAATCTGAATGACAAAGAGGGCTTAATTTTCTATTGGGGATAAACTCAGGCCTGCACAACCAGGTAAGTATGATTAGAAACATGCTACTTTAATTTGGGAAGCAAACAAACAACCAAAAAGCTCTGAGGGCCAGTATCCTGCTAACATCTTATGTAATTGTTTCTAAGAAAACATGAACAACTTGTTCATTTCATCATCAATGAAATGAAACTCATGCTGCAAAACACCGCCGAAAAAGTAGCACCTTCTGGCATAAACTGACTTCATAGTCCTAGAGAGGAAAATAACCTGACAGCCTGTCAAAAGTGTTGTTTTTACCAGTCTGCTGCCTTTGCCCCCTCCTGAGCTTAATCTCAGGCTGTTCTACTGCTTCTAGAAATGCAAACAATGCTGGTGCCAGGAAGTGGCTTCATTTATCTTATGATACTGAAGATATAATACACATTTTAGGACTGCTTAATGACTAGAATATTTTCTGTATTTATTTCCAAGTCAAGTGTCCTGAAGATTGACTTATGGACCTATGTCTTTATGGATCACTGAAGAACATCACAGATACTTCGAGTTATATCCCAGAGATGAGCACAAAAGAGCACAGTACTGCTTTGAATCCAGAAAGCAGAACATATACTTTAGCCTGGCACAGGAACAGTTAGTAAGTCTTTCTCAGGATAAATTAGTTCAGTCTCAGCACCATGTAGTCACAGCATCTTTGTAACGCTGTGTCAACATTAGATTTTATCTTTTCAGCACAGAGAAAGTAACTGTGAAACAAAAAAAACCAAATAGAACCAACTGTTCTTACACCAGCATCTGTACGACTTGTTAGTCACAGGTCACATGTCAGTTGACATGACAGAATGCCTTAACCAAAAAAAGCCCAAATATCCTGACATTTGAATAGGACCCCAAAAAGTTGTGAAGCACCAATAATGCAAAAAAGGACTGGAACACTGAAAAACACTGGCAGACCAGTTTGACTCAGAAGTGAGATGTTTAGGAGGAGAAAAAAAAAATGTCCAGAAGAATGCAACAATATATTTCAGCTGTGTCCTGGATATGGATGACTAAGGATACAGAATCTCCAGCTACCTGCTTGCAGAGTAAATATAACACTCTGAAACTCTGAAGAATGAAAGCATACAAAGAATTTTCCTAATTTTTATTCCAACATCTTATCTACTGACCTCGGTAAAAGCCATTCCTTCTCTCTGGAAGCCTTTTCCATCTTTTGTGAGCACATAAATGACAGGCTCAAGAGAACTAGCAGTGGCATAGGAACAAAGCATACAAAATCTCAACATGGTCATGTAGCTCAACAACACAAAGTGAGAGATTACAAAAGATTCTCCTCAGGGAACTATAGGATGAGGACTGGGAGTGAATTTGTAAGATACAGACTGATAAATTTGTGAACTGGTATATAACTTCTTTCTGCAAGAGCAGCAGGCTTCATTTTATAGCACAAAGATGGAAAGACTCTGCTATACAACACGCTGCCAAAACATCTTTTCCAGGATCAAACATATGGATACACTTGTATACCTTGAACAGATCACCCAACTCACAGGTTTCTGTTTTCAGGAAAAGGCATTGCATCTAAATTTCCAGGGAAGTCTTTCAATAGAAGAGATGGCAAAACACCAATCTACCTCCATTTTTTTATAGGTAACAAACTGCATCCAGACAAAAATCTCTTTAAAGCAAAAACAAATTATACAGGGAATAGTTTTATTGCTCCCGAGAATGGAAATATGAGCATTTTATGTTGCAATCACTATGAGCAGTTAATTTCCTTTCATGAATTCACAGTACTGTCTTCTTTCTGCTGAATTTTAGGTAAAGAGCCTCACATCTTAGTCATATCTGCTTCAAAATGGAGAACACAAATGGTATTTTATTCTAATTTATTGCCTTAAGTGAGCAACATATTACTCTTCAGAAGACTCTAGACCAGTCTGGCCTCAGTTTATCTTCCTCCTACCAGCCTAGAAGAGATAGGAGGAACCCAAGGAGACTTCTTCCCCTCCAAATGTAGCATAAATGCTAGTAATGCCCTTGCACTGTAGTACAGAGATGTCAACAGTTTTAACCCCAAATACTAAAAAAGTAGATGCAGCAATCTTGCTCACTTAGAAAAAAAAAATATTCCAGGAGTGATAAAGTAGCCACTAAGACAAAATTTTGTTACACCAGCACTGCGGATATATTTTATCTAAGGATTGATAGTTCTTGTGTTATACAGCATGCAATTAGTTTGGGAGTTAGTTTTGTATTTACATGACTGCAACTGCACAGCAAATCTACTGTCCAGATTGCAATAAGTTACTAATGCATTTCAGCAAATTATTAATACTGTAGTACTGATCTGTAAGAGTATAGCTCTGTTGTGAAAGCAATAGCAACAGTGTATTTTACCATGGCAGATAACCCACAGACTTAGTTGCATTGCATCACATGAAAGAAGGCCAAAGGCTAAATTTATATGCTGAGGAAATTAAGAAATTTGTGCAAAAATAATTTTTGACTGCTTTTGGAAATGTCTAACTGCTTTAGATGTCTTCCATTGCTAATGAAAGACTGAATCAGTCAGATTCTACCTTTTATTGAGAATAAGTGTGTTTGTTGGAAAGCTGTTTTATGTGAAAAAACACTGAACTAGCATACCTCCTAAGGTATAAGGCCAGATTCAACCCCCTGGTAGTGTTACTATAGAATAAGAATTTTGGAAAAACCCTGGAGCATCTTTTCATCCTTTCAGGGAAGAGTATAAGCTAGGAAAAAACAGTGAAAATATAATAGTGAAGATCAGCATGATACAGCCGTGCATCTCCACACTGATGTCACCTTCATATCTCGTTGAGAATCATTATTCTGCTCTAGGTCAGTGTAGAAAGACTACTGCATGTTCCTTACCCCACAATTCTTAAAGATGTTTCTTGTATAAATAAAATAATTTTGCACCGCATGAAAGAAGTACTGAGTATAGAACAGGATCCTTACCATACATTACTGCAGGAAAGGGTAAAACGCTTTATTACAGCACTTGCCTGGGATTTTAGAGGTGATGTTCCTGACTGAGGAGTTATACAAACGAGCAGCAGGTCCTCCATGTGTTTGTAGAATCGTGCATATAGAGCCTGTAGAGATGTAAGCTATGCTTCCAGCTCTGCCATGGGTTTGCTCACACTATTCTTGGTAATTTATGGGACTTCACTGCCTCCCTGATAAGGTGCATTATGTGGGAGACCACGTGTCACTGTTTGTGTCCTTTCTTACACTTGCATGAAAAGGACAGAATGTTATTGATGGTAAATAATGTATGTAAAATAACAATTTTGAAACAGATAATAGGTTTAAGCATGCTCTTTCAAAATATGTATCTATTAGAAAATATTTTAATGACAGCTCTAGAAAGGGCAAAAGGAAAAGATTTGATATTTTTCTACCATTCTGCAATTTCTTCTGTGAACAAGAGAAATATTTCAATATTGAAGTATCTAAATTTATAGTTATTTACTTTTTCACAAAAAAGGTCATTAGTAGATGAGAAAATTATTTACAATATCTCACTCCTGCATATTCCTGTATGTGACTGGTACTTCCTTTCATCTAGTGAAGAAAGGGCATAAATATAATATGTAGTTTAACTTTTTTCTGATCAGAAATGGTGAAACAGATCATTGAGCTTTTTTCCCCACCCTTCAGATCATGTGATGGTTCATCAATCCTTATACTACCCTTGTACACTGGGTATAATTATGGATGTAAATATGATATAAAGATTGACTGGAAGAACAGAAAGTAGAAACCTCCATGTAGGTAACACTATGAGTAGATTAAAATCATTATGACCCTGAAAAATAGTAGGAATATTTTGACTCATATTTGTCATCCAAAGTCATTCAGTACTCTATAAGTAATATACATATGATTATTTCACAGAATTCTCATGCAACTTATGTAATCTTTTCAACAAATAATAACCTATAATAAAAATTAAAATCTGATTTTTTTTTCCCAGACTGCAGTGGTAGCAATGTGAAACAGACCTCCTGTAATTTCTGAGAGATTCTTTAGCATAAAGCAATAGTGTGGTATAACCCAGCAACTGACTTTGTTGCACTGAAGGTAGAAATGGAGTAACTTGGAGTCGACACAAGCGTGTTTATTTAAGAATTGGTGTGGCTAAGAGCTAAATTTCAAAAGTACGAAAGGAGAAAATTCCCAGCTATGATTACAGCTCACTTTTAATAAGCTAAGCAACACTTTATAATTTCAGTCAAAAAAGTTATCAAATTTAGTGGGTAAAAAACACACATAGGTATTCATGTATCAAATGTGTATTCATGTATAAGTACATGCACATGAATAAACAGAAAGCTTATCTTTTTCCTACTTACATGTGTGAATTAAGAAATCAATTTGCTCATGCTTACTGATCACTCAAAGTATAAAACAGCAGAATGCAGGCAAACAGATATATATAAATAGCGGACAGTGAACCTGAAATCAAGTCCTTTGTATGAGCACAGAAAGTAATTTCCCAGAATCACTCAATATTCTGAGTCGGAAGGAAAATTTTAAATTAGCTTATTTAAAATTAACTAATTAGCCAGATTTGAAGTGAGGGCCAAAACATCTTGTCACTGAAATATTTTAGTAGTGTATGCAACACTTTAAATTATTACCAAACTGAAATGATGGTTTTTGGATCAGATGCAATGCAAAATTGCTTTTTTATTTGGTACCATTTCCTATGGATTATTCAAGTGGACATAAGTATAGTTTCTTCTGATCTTGAAAGTTGTACAACAGAATGCCATAGTAAACTCCACCCAAATAATCACATATCTGACATAAACCAAAGATAAAATTATTTTTCTTTGTAATTTGATTCACAATTATTTTTTTAAAAAAATTGCAGAAGGAAACCTATACTGAAAAAAGTACAGGTCACTCAGATTTAGAATAGCTAAAGTATCAAATAATATCAAACAATTACTATTTATCTTTTATAATGTTCATTGTTTAAACTCACTGGTCTGACAATTACAGGCAGCTAATATTCTTTCAGCTGAAATCTAGCCGGTCTTGCTAAGAATTTAGAATGATTCATAATAAACTGAATTGAATGAATAATTAAATAGCTATCATTACTTCCTTTATGCAGGATATTAACTGTGGTCAAAGGTCACTTAGAGGACAGCTACTAGACTATGTATGTATTAAACAGAAATAATAGAAAAATATGCTTTGATAGCCTAATAGATATGTAATACCTGGAAAAAGATAATTTTGGAAAACCTTAAATTATTCCTATTAAAAATTTTTGGAACAGATCATGCTATTCATGAGTCACACAGAGCCCAGATGTTCAAACAGGGCTTCCATCATCCTAATATTTGCTGGAAGCACATTAAGATTGAGTATATATATCCAGGACATAGACGGAGTGTCCTGACAATATGCCCTGAACATATGTCTTGACATATGTGACCTATAAACCAAATCAGGAGATACTCTTCTGAAGTGGATAATTCCAAAGGAAGAAGAACTGGTCAAGTTGTGAAAGCAAGCAGCAAATGTCAACAGCAGTGATGAAGGACTTGAAGCCCTGAAAGAAGGTAGCAACACAAACAGTGGAGTAGCATCCATCAGAATGATCCAACTGCAGAAGTGAAGCTTTCCAGAAAACTACACTTTCAACAGTGCTTTAGGCCTTTTTCTATGTCAGTGTTTTAATTCCATTCCCCAGCATTTTCTTATTTATATTTTAAGGCTAGATAAGAAATAGCTTACCCCTCCTCTAACTAACTGAAATGTCAACAAACACTTGGACAAAAGTTCGTCAACTTTGTGGAGAAAAAAACCAAACCATTTTCTTTTACTCCATAACCTGTAAGTCCTGTAGTTAGAATGCTCATCTAAGTTATAAAAGGCCCATCAGCTCACATAAATGCTCTGTCACACAGCAAGCCAGGCTTTGAAAGGCAAGTTCTCATGCTACTCCCATGACCCATTGGAATTTCTAGATTACTGCCTTAGTCTCTCCCACATATGTTTCTACTTTGCACTAAAATTATTCCCTGAATCCAACAGAGATGACAGGGATGACTGAAGGGCCTGACGGTAAGGTAATGATATGATACCAGAGCAAGGACTTAAATACTAAGTACCTGAAGTATAGACTTCAGTACTTAACTATCACTTGACTGTTCTGCAAAAGAGTTTTTTGTTATCTGTGATTTTGATTAAATATTCTCCATTGCATCCCAGGAATCTCTCTCAGGTTAAATTCTGTTCAAAGCAGTAAAACCACATGAAAGGCTTTCCTGAGCCCAACTAACTGAAATTGGTATCTAGCTTTACTTGAGACTGGACTTCACAGAACTATTGAAAAGAAGATTCTAGGGCTTGAAACATTTGGGGGGCAAGTGTGTGTATGTGTGGGTGCTGGGGTTTTTTTGTCTGTGGCTTTTTGGGGTTTTTTTTAAGAAAGCATCCACAAGGTGATCTCTCTAATCTTGACCAAAAAATAGCATTTAAAATACTGGCTTTGCTTCAGACCTACCTAGGGATGCCTAAGTATTTACATACTTAAAGTTAAGAAGATGCTTTTTTGGTTGATCAAAGTAGTTAAATTTCACGCTTTCAGAAGTGTGTAGAGCATCCTCTATAGGTACTAGTTGCCATGCTGGCAATGTGACATAGGATTTCTTGGCAAAATCGGGTTGTCTTAGAACACATAGAAAGAAATTACATAAGGTGCCAAATGACACAGGGAAGACAAAAAACTAAGAAAAGATTAATGAAACAAAAAATAGCGGTGTTTACACTGAAATTCTAGTACCAATATATACACCCTATTTATATTTTCGTTACAACAGGCAACTGTTTTTAGAACTTTTATAATATCAGAGCAGTTTTCAGCTCACAATTTCTATTTACTGCTTAGTTAAACATGTACTTAGGTTTGGAAACAGATATCAAGAGGAAATATATCATCAAAATAACATCCCATTCCCATACACAAAACATTATAGTTTCTATGTCAGCTTACTTAGCCATTATAACAATTAGGGGGTTTACACCACAAAAACTTCAAGGAAGTTTCACATTTAAGGCATTTCACATTTAACACACTATTCTGCACAGCTATAAACTCTGTTTCAAATTGACCCAATATAAAATAATTCTAAAGAAAGCTTTTATTTGTAAAGATATATTAGACTGCAAAATTTCCCGTAAGAGAGACATATGGGGTGTTTTTTTAAATGATCTATAGTAAATTTAAAAGTTTGCGTATATTTAAGTCCCAACAGTGTTTTGGCAAGAGTCTTCTAGTTCAATGCTTTGAATTTCAATTTGTCTGGATAATTAAAAAAAGGAAAAATATTAAAAAAAAAAGAAAAAAAGAAAAAAAGAAAAAAAGAAAAAAAGAAAAGAAGAAAAAGACCAACATCCTCTGAAACAAGTGCTACAGTTAATCTTGCAAACCATTCTTCCCCCTTTTTAGAGGTTCCCCTCCAGAATCATGCTGTTTAAAAACATCACGTCTGACTTCTCAGGAATACTCATAGGTTCCCCATTATAAAAGTAACAAGATACTGTGCTTTAGTTGCTGCTATTTAAAGGGAATGGTTTACATAATGAGAAATTCATATGTTGCTTCATGTTTTCATATAGAAAATAGGTCATTCAAATAATTTCCAAAATATCTCAGTGCTATAGGGCTTAATGTATCACTGTTTACATTTTTGCTAACTAAATAAATGTTAATCCTTTGCCTACAGCTTTCATTTTCTTTCAGTATAAATTAGTGCAGCTTTCAAGTTTTGTTACTTATACAAAATGAATGGTTCAAATGGTGTATAACATCTTCCTTTTCTAGAACACAAGATTATTGAGGTTAAGAACTGTCTTTCACATGGTCTGTTTTACAGTATGTTTGGAATTCACACAGGGCCATAAGGATGACTGCAGCAGAAGGCAGAAGTACATATATAATTCTAGAAAATATTAAGAAAAAAATAGTAAGTGTTGACATGAATACTACTTTAAGCAAAAGCTCTTCATAACTAGAACAATTATGAAAGAATTTTTAGTTTGTTTTTCAAGGAAAGTAACTTAGAAAGGGTAGACCATACTACTAGTGTCAACTGAAGGTTTGTGTACTTATAATTTCTTTTAAGATAATAGAATATGAGCTGTAATTAATAAAGGTGCTTTTTTAATCATTAGATACCTTTAAACCAAGATAACAAAGAAACAAATATTAACCTGCTATTAAAAAATAACCCCGACATTTTGTTAATACATGCTTGATATATCTTTTACTATGAAATTCATTCTGCTAATAGAAAATACATAGGGTTTCTGTATCCCAAAGGAAATAAATCTGTTCAACAATAAATTCTAATATATAAGATAATTCAAATAGAATGAATAGCCTATGTTTAAGTATACAAAATTACTCTGTCTGTGCATCCCAACTGTAAAGGGATTTTTTTATTTTTTTCTTTATGACCTTGGTTATTATATTAACGTAACTAAGCACATATTGTATTTGCATTTGGAGAGTCCATCAACAGTTCCTCAAAATGACAATATCATTCTCCGTGTAGGCGTGCCTTCATACATTTTATGTGGTCCTTGAACCTTGATCTAATTTGTTAACAAGAAGATTTTGTCTTTCGATGTCTTAGGTTTTAACTTTTATATTTTTCAAATCCTGTACTGCCTAGTGTGCAACTCTGAAGTTTCTTGTGGCCTGTTAACTTCTGCTCTCTCATGCTGGTTAGACAAACAAAGCCTCTCCAGACCTGCTCTCCGAGGACACCTAGACTGTCCTGGACCCAAAATGTGTAAACTGACATCTTAAGAAGGGGAGTAAACTTGGGGAAATTACATCATTAATCGAAGTTTTAACTGGAGAATTAACCTTGATATGCAAATGAACCAAACTCAAAAAAGTGTGAAGAACTCATGACCCAGGGTCCATCTTGAGTGTAGCCTTTTGACTGCCCAAGGTGTACCTTGAAGGCCCTTCAAATAAATACCTACCTTTATTCCCTTATTCTTGTCTAGTCTCTGCTTTTAGGTGGCCACCCAAGGCATCACTTCCACAGCACTTATTTATGCGCAGTGCAGAATCAGCGAACTAATAAAAGGAGTGATGTTACAAGCTCACAGTATAGCTACAAATACTCTTGCTTTCCTTTTTGATTCTCTAGAAGACTGTATCCTAGAAGACAGAACAGGATAGTGTGATTTAGTGAAAACCAGAAAAACTTAAGCCTTTTTGTTGGTATGCAAAAAACCAAATCTCTTTTTGTAAATGTTGAAAGACCATTTTATGATAGCTTTGACTAGAGAGATTAACACCAAGAAAGTGTTATTTCCTTTCAGATTTATGATTTGTTTGAAGAGAATTAATGGGAAGCCATTAAAATACTAATAATGACAAAATATTTCAAAATAATCTTATTGATATGCAGTCACTGGGAGAAACTAAGTTATTTACCTGCATTGCATAGACTGATTTAGGTTATATATAATTACATGTGCAATTTTTGCACCTTTTCATCAAATCTGAGTTCCTTGTATGTCTTCTTTAAATAATATTATGTTAACCAAGACAGTAAATGAAGGAGTGTGATTTCAGGCATAATGATAAACATGTCTCACTGACTCTTCTCCATTCTATTTTTAATATTCTAAGCACTGGTCAAACTCCATTACCACCACTTCTTTGAATGATAATTGCTTCCCAGCCCTCAGAAGTCATTTAAAGAAAAAAAAAGTATGTCTTTCTCTTCTAGTTTCTCTACACCTCACTTTTAGGAGATAAAATCAAGTGGAATTTTTTCTTTAAAGTCATAAGTGAAGCAAAGAGGTGGTTGCTGGTATCACTGAATTTTACACTACGGATACAGGCGCTGAATGTAAGATCATGTGTTGCTTTCAGCTGGGGTAGAGTTAATATTCTTCACAGTGCTGGTGTGGGGCTGTGTTTTGGATTTGTGCTGAACACAGGGTTGATAATACAGAGATGTTTTTGTTGTTGCTGGGCAGGGCCTACACACAGCCAAGGCCTTTCCTGCTTTTTGCACTGCCATGCTGGTGAGGAATTTGGTGGTGCTTGGAAGGTTGGGAGGAGACACAGCCAGGACAGGTGACCTAAACTGACCAAAGGGATATTCTAGACCACGTAAAGTGGTGGGAAGAAGGAGGAAGTAGGGGGAACACCTTCAGAGTGATGGCTTTTGTCTTCCCAAGTCACCATTACGCATGTAGTACATCCTGGAGATGGCTGAACACCTGCCTGCCCATGGGAAGTGGTGAAGGAATTCCCTGTGTTTCTTTGCTTGTGTGCGTAGCATTTGCTTTCCCTACTATACTCTCTTTATCTCATTCCATGAGTTTTCTACCTTTTACCTTTCTGATTCTCTCCCTGATCCCGCTGGTGGGAAGTGATTGAGCTGCTGCTGGCTGGGGTTAAACCATGACAGATCTTAAGTATAATTCCCAGTAATATTATTGCATTTATCTACTTCTGGCTAAAACTGGCCTACAAAATACGTCAGAAAACATGTTTCAGTTGTCCTTAGTAATTCAGGAAGAAAATGCAAGCAGATAGTAAAATCTTATAGCAGCCGTCCAGCACCTAAAGTGGACTAACAAGGAAGACGGAGAGGGACTTTTTACAAAGGCATGTAGGGACAGGACAATGGGCAGTGGCTTTAAACTTTAACAGCGTAGGTTTAGAGTAGATTTTGGGAACAAATTCTTTGCTGTGAGGGTTGTGATGCACCAGAACATGTTGCCCAGGGAAGCTGTGGATGTCCAGTTCCTGAAAGAGTTCAAGGCCAGGTTGGATGGGATTTTAAGCCACCCAGTCTAGTAAAACTCCAGTCATTCTATGAATTTCTGAAACAGCTCCGAAATCCAGTTGGTTAAAATATACCCTTGGCTTGAACATTTGCTTTAAATTGCTTAACTGTTCCCTAGTTTTGCATATTCTAGCACTGGACGCCTAAACAGGCAGACAATGCCAAATCTAAACAGAACATGCATCATCTCCAAACTCAAAAAGAAGATTTTAATCCCATGGTCTTGTCCTTCAAATGTCAGTCTGGATGACTGCAACACCTGGACTTTAAAATGAACCGCATAACACAAGTGTCAGTCTAAGAGAGATGAGATGCAAAATACAAAGCATGAGCTTGGCATGAGATCCTCTGGAAAATCAGAGAACAAACAAAAAATAAAATGGTGACCAGGGGATACAGACTGAAAACTTACAAAATACAAAACAAGCCACATAGATAGAAAATTAAGTTAAATAAAATATACTTTAGGAAATTGCAAATTGATGTTAAATTTATTTGTATTACACAACTTGTAGTTTGTTTTTCTTGGGGGGGGGATTTCGCTGTTGATATTTTGGTTGGGTTTTTTGGGTTTTTTTAACTAACAATTAGCAATTTTTAAGCAGCAATTGCTGTATAACTCATTTGCAATGATTAAAATCTATTGAAAAGCGACAATTTCAATGTATGTATGCATACAATTTCACTGTATGTATATTCACTCTGTGGCACAAAATCAAGTTAACTGTTTCCCCTGTATCTACAGAACATTAATATATTTCTGTTGAACAATTTCTGAATTATGATAACGCTATCAATGCCAAATTCTTTCCATTTATCACTAAAATGTCAGGTTTTCATGATAACACTGTGCATTTGGATATGGAGATTGACCAAAAAATCAGTACATTAGAAATTACATCAGATATAAACATGTAACTTACAGTCAAAAGACTAGATTTTAAGAAAACATGACAATGAATAAAGCTGTACCTATTCTAATTTTTTTGTATGCTTATTCAAATCTAGTATTTTGAAACTGTGAAAACTTTTCATTACTGTGCCCTAGGTTAGAGAATTTTTAGTTACATATTTCCCCCTAACAGATTCTGTTAGAGAAATGAATTTGTTTGTATCATGCAGAATCATATTCAAATCATGTAAACAACTCTTCTTGCCTTCATTAGGCAATATTATTTTATTCCTAGAACAAATAAACAAATTCAAAATTTAGGCTAATAAACAACCCTCTGCTGCATTTTAAAAGCCACAAAGCTTAACACTAAAATTTTGTAAGTGAGGTGTTTTCGTTGCACTACACAGTGTGATGTCCCTGCTAGAACACAAGAAATGAGAACACATTATTAGGGACAGCAATTCAACATAATAGAAATGTTGCACCAGAGGAGTAAGTTATGCAATCATTGAAAGAGCAAAGTCATGTCACTTTTTGCTTGTCTTGTGAAGCCAGAAGGAGGGTAAGATCAAGAAATCAATAACAGGTTCATTAAGTAATAAAGAAGGCACATATCCCAGCTTTGCATCTACAGAGAGTGGTGCAAGAATAGAACATTTAGAAAAGAACCCACCAGCATAGAATTTGTTTTTAGGACACGAAGAGTTGATGAAGTTTCGGGTGACAAATTCAAGGACTTACAAATGCTATCCTGAAACTCCACGTATAAAATAGATTAAGTACTGTATTATGGAAGTACGTTATCAGCTTCACAGCTGCACTTGTAATGAGGGATTTTTTTCACAGCCACCACATACATTTTACATAGTTCCTCGCAAGTGCTCTTTAAGAGCTAAAAATGCTTTTGGAAAATGGTTGCCTTTAAAAGAGCTTAACTGTTAGGATAACCTGAAGATCAAGAACACTTATCGCTTGCTAGGAAGGTGAATGAAAGATAGAATAAGAGGTATCATGTTCTAAATATTTTCAGTGATTAACATAATTATCTTTGACGACTGCTAAAACACAACCTTCTGTATTTAATTTTAGGGCCTCAATAACCTTTTTTTTTTTTTTTTCTGCTCACTTCCTACCAAACCATTAAAATTTATTGAACCCACTTCAGAACAGTGGAGTCCTCCAATGCATGTGCATGTGCTTCAAACAATTTTCCATCCTCACACAAATATCTAGAAACTACGCAGTTTTGAATGACTGATTTACTTCACTGCTTTTTTGAAAAAGCAGCAAGTCAATAGTGAGAGTTGATAAGCTGTAAGTGAAGTAGTTTTTGGTACTCTCATCTCTGGAATCTCACTCTCAGCTCTCCAAGTGATTTTTTATAAATGTCCAAAAGCAATTGCTCTCCTCGGTTAGAAGACTGCTATTCATTATTTCTCACTAAAACACAACCATGAAAAATCAGCAGAGCTATTCAGGTTAGCAGTACCATTCATCCCTATCAAAATATGCAGTTAACTGAACATGTTACATCTGAAGAGACCATCGGAGCTAATGAAAACATTCAGCTAAATAACCATCACAGTCCACTGCCATTCCTAAGATGGCATAGACTCAAACTTGCATGGAAAAGGATCAAATGCCACACCTTACATTTAAAACTCTAGAGCTGCCCAGTTATGCATTTCTCCACTGATTCTTAATAGACAGGAATCTCATTGGAAAATGTTTCAGTATTGAAAGTTTCACAAATGCTGACTGTGCAAACAGCAATTTGATCACTGTCAGAATTTTGCACTGAAATAAAAATGTTTGAAGTACTGAAAAATAGAAGTAGAAAGCAGAAGAAAAAGCATGCTTTCAAAATGGATTAAAATTTCTAGAAAACTTAATTTTACTCTGTAGCGGGTTGAATTCGGAACCAGGCGGAAACACCAATCTAGTGTAGTGGTTTCAGTTTGAAATATGGATTCTTTTGTGTGAGGTAAAAATTAGGAGAAAACAAAGCAGGCACAAAACTTGCAGACTATAAAGAAGTTTACAAACAGACTTAAGAAGAAAAAAAATGAAAAAAACTGCTGTGGTGTGACACATCTCTTCCATGAAAACTCACAGTTTTGTTACACTGCAAGACATGGACCATTACATGGGGTTATTAATTTTTTAAGGATGAGTTATTTTGGCTTGAATGCAAAAGGTTTTTTTTGCCCCCAGTCTTTAAAAAAAACCCTCTTTCTCTCGGCTTTTAAAGAAACTGGCATAGGCACTTTTTTCAACTTTCGCAAGCCACATGTGAACTGTCCATCCCCCCATGTACTTTAAATGGATTAAAGAGACAGTTATGATATTACAGTCTTTACCACGGCATTGCAAGAAGTATTTTAAGCTGCGCGCGGGAAGCGCGGCACCGCTCTCCGTCTTTTTCCGAAGCCATCTTTAGAGGCTCTGGAGCTTCGTCCCACGTGATCAGCTTTCTCTTTCTCTCTCTCTGCCTCTGAAGTTGCTGTTACCGTTCAGAGTCCACAGTGAGGAGAGCCCCCTGCTCTCCCTGCGCCGCTAACTGCACGGTATTTGCTTCAGTTCGGCGTGAAGTGTGCTGGCTGTAGGCTGGAAGCTCCCGCCGGCTTCTTAAGAAAACTGTGTCGGACGGCTCCGTAGTTCCCCCTCTCAGCGACCCACGGTCTGTGCTGTGGTGTTGGGAGTGGGGGGGGGGCAGGAGGGGCACGGGCACCCGGCCCGGCCCAGCGGGGCCCTGGGCTCTGAGGGCCCCCCTCCGTCGCATCCTGGCACCGAGCTGGAACGGAAAAACCTCCCCCAAAATCCTGGCTTTCCACACGGCTTAAATATGTGAAATTGAGAGAAGCGTAACTGGTTTAACAGGCTGTCTGTCAATTTAGGTCAACCCACCACATACTCAAAACAATATTTTGGTTTAAATCTTGGCAAGAAAAGTTTACCAACTCTAGCCTCATGAAAAACCTGCGTTTGATGTGGATTTTTCACATAATCAGAGAGGTGTTCCAGCAAAATGCTTTTTAAAGTAATTTTCTCTGCCTGTCCAGTTGAGGATGGGAAGTAATAGAATGGCTTAGCACCAGTTGTCCAGCAAAGGTCAACATCTAAATAACGGACATTGAAAAACTTCAATAAGCACAGATGTTCCTCATCATACTATTTCAACATATCTAAAGGGCGATTAATAGGGTAGAGGATATAAGCCTTAGATGATACATGTGAGCTAGACTGAATTAATATCACAGGCATCAGAACAGTAGAAAGACACCTTTCCACTGCCACTAGAAAAAAAAAAAAAATTTTTTTGCATGCGCTGACTTGATGGGGACCTCACCTAAGACCTTGGAAAATGCCTCAGTTTCATATCAGAGGATGATAGCAAAAATTACTCTAGCAGTATAATCATTAATCCTCACTTTAGTAATAGGAATTTTGACAATACAGTCACTAAGTGTACTCTTCCTCTGAGAAAATATTGGTTTTATGAACAAAAGCACTGTCTTAATAATCACTCTGTCATAGCCCATCTGTTCATATGTATAAACTGAGAATAAATCTGCTAGATAGGGGTGGTCATCTTGTTTTTCTCCATCCTCCTGTATATACAAATAAGGCAGGCGAAAACATGCTGGAATATGAAAGTCACTGGAACCATTCAAAAATTTGCTATTGCTGGGAGTTCAGGAGCCCTAAAAAATGTTACCCTTTTTTATTCCCAGGGACACACTGCAGTATGGGGAATTTTTAGGATTTTTAGGATCACTTAAGAATACTTTGGAGAATTAGTATGAAGATTTGTGCAGGCGTATTTTAAGCATGCACAAATGGAATAAGAAAAGCAATGACTGAGAAAGAAATTCAGTTTTAATACATGGAAACAGAATTATAGTAACATTTCATTATTTTTAAAGTCTATGAACACCTTAGAAAACAAAAAAAATTAATTATATTTTAAAAAAGCATCATCAGTCAGCAGTAAGACCTAGGCCTCCCAAATTCCAACATGATATGTTATCAGTAGGAACACACTGATTCTTATTATGTGCTGAAATGGTGCACAGCAGTTTAATATTCTGAAAAAGAAAGGAAACAAGCATTTTTCTAATGTTATATCAAGTATGACACAGTGACATTGTCCACACTCACAGCAAAAAAAAATTATTCAAAGCAGTTCAGTGTCAGACTCTCAAATAATGTGCTATTTTATCACCCTTCAGACCAAGCTGCATCTCTAACAATGTAGTTGCACAGTGCATATTCCGTTTTTATTCACAACTACAAAAACAGCTAGCTCTTCCCCCAAAACTTAATGCCTGAATGCCTGATTCAAAATAAACTATTCAAACCCTGAAAAAGGTACTTAGGAAAAAAAAAAAAAGAAAAACGTTTTATCTATTGCATCTGAAATTACACTTGGCAACCCTTAGTTAACAATGAGTATCTTCTCATATTTATAGGTACTCATCCCAAAACATTGAAACTTGAAATATGTTCATATAGTCAGTTAGGCCTAATGCTGGTTTTCATCAGCTGAAATCTTAGATATTTGCATCATTTTCTTGTCACTTCCTCATGGATTTTGGGAACTTTATGGACATTAAATTATTTTTATTAGCAGCCCACTAGGCAGTATTTGTTGCATTTACCTTGCACTGATTATTTCTGAAACAGAACTAATGGTACTATGATTGATTAGTTTTCTTTCTCACCCTTTTGATCCACATGTCAAAGGCAGGAGCCTTATCTGGTATATTTTAATAGCTTTATAAAAGTATTTGTCATGTCACTATGTTTCTGGAGCTTTATTTTTCTATGATGAAAGATGGAGTGTTTCATTCTTCTTCCCCTGCAGATCCATCAAAATATTAACTGTAATTTGCTCTTTTTTCATCTCTGTTCATCTATAAATGCATATATAAATATGTATAAATACATAGATATTCATATATAAATGCAAAACCTGCATGAATAAAAGGGTTAACCAACGGCAGATAAAAAATCACACTGGGTAAACGATAAAGCTGCCAAGGTGAATATAACCTAAATAATTTCTACTTCACATCCATCATCTAGTTTATATAGAAAAAAAATTGCATGTTCTGCTAAGCTCTTGCTGGAATCCTTCTGCTGAAAGTAAAATGTAATTTTTTATAAGAATTTACAGGACTTATGATAACAATCGTTCTAAAGTAAAAATTACTAACAATCTGATATCTGCATAATTTGATTTGTAGCTATACTAACATGGTCTTATTTTTCCTTATCCTGAGCTGGCAGATAGATCTCAGCCTTGGCTCAGCCAGTTTTCCTGCTAAATCCCTTGAGCCAAAGACTGAGGGCTCTCTCTTAACCAGCTAGCACCCCACACTGTCAGCTTCTAAGAACACTTCTAACTATCTACAGGTAAAATCTTGAGTTTTGGCTTAGATTTGTTTTTTTAAAGCATTTTCAGCCGATTTTCCTTTGAAGAAAATAGGTGGTCTTAGGCAGAAGGGAGCAAGGACAGCCCATGAGTCAGTCTTCATATGGAAAGAGAACCAAATCCAACCCTGACCTTTTGAAACAATAATGAGCTGCTTAGCTCTATTCAGGGTACATCTAACTATATTTTCAATTATTCCCTTGAAACTTCTCCCTGATACCTGACTTCATTCCTCTCTTTAATAATTTCACCCCTTCATTGAAAGTGTTGCCAAGGGAAGTGGTTAAGTCACCATCCCTGGAGGTATTTAAAAGACGTGTAAATGTGGCACTTGATTAAACATGATTTAGTTTCGACTGACAGTGCTGAGTTAATGGTTGTACTTAAGGGTGATCTTAAAGATATTTTCCAACCTAAAGAATTCTATCATTCTAATTCTATGGTAATATGTTCCCTTTTTGTAAGCTTTGTTAAATAAAATAATGTGATAAGCATGAAGTAGTCAGATGCAGTGATGATGACGGTAACGTTATCACATAAATAAGGGGGATGGATTGTACAGCCTCTATTTGGGACAATGAATACTTGCCAACATAAGCAATTCATATTTTTATAAATTCTTATGTAAGAAAGACCTTTCACCTACCACTGCTATAAACACCAGTGGGAGTAAAAACCCTCATTATAGACCTGAGGTACTGAAAAACCCAGAGACTGTGCTTAAGGAACTCAAACAGAAATCTCAAACAGCAGAGGAAAAAGAGTAATTTGGAATTCTGTATCAGTTTACACTTTAAGTGACCCCTTTAGATGAGAGAAACACTAGAAAATCACTGTACCAAAAGATTCTCAAGAAAGGACTGTGCCTCAGAGGGGGTTCGGCTACATTATTTATCAGTGAATCCTGTGTTGAATATTAGACAAGCTTAAATATGAAACAGTTTTATTAGTTAAGTTAATTACACCCAATTAAAT
This sequence comes from Lycocorax pyrrhopterus obiensis, assembly GCA_014706295.1. Taxonomy (NCBI): domain Eukaryota; kingdom Metazoa; phylum Chordata; class Aves; order Passeriformes; family Paradisaeidae; genus Lycocorax; species Lycocorax pyrrhopterus. The sequence goes on from JACSVZ010000002.1 coordinate 76,211,626, forward strand.
TTTCTTGTATGCAAGATTCTTCTTAAAACAATAGAGAATATTTTGTGTAGGAGCAGTAACATTTTTAAAGACATTTTATTTTACATTTAATAGCACGATGTATTGATGTGGCAGTTGTGACCAAATAAAACATGCTAATCAAAGGCAATGTGCCAAATGGGTACTTATAAGTAGTTTTCTTGTATTAGCAAAGTATTACCAATTTATTGAATGTTATGAAAGATACTGTGCAGCACCTCTGATATGGTGAACATTCATAATCCAAATGAGGGGAGGTAAGAACCTGACAACCCCTTTACCTTGTGAAGGGAGACAGTTAAAAAGAGGGAACTGAAAATCAAAGAGCTATTAAAAACAATCCTGACAGAATTAAACTAGATTTCTGTTGTGATGTAAATAGAATTTGGGAATGGAATATTGGATCAGGACTATTAAAAAAAAAAAAAAATCTAAGGATAGGAAATGCATGTAACCAGAGACCAGTATCAGAAACTCTAAATTTTTCACAATTTCCTTAAGAAATCTAATAGTGTCACAATAGGTAAGATTTTATAATCCAAAATCAGGAGGGGAATATAAGCAACCAAATACTTGGAACTTAAGAGGTTTCACCATGAATAAAAGGAGGACTGGATGAGAAGGGCTTGGGGGTGTTGGTGGATGAAAGGCTGGACATGAACCAGCGATGTGTGCTTGCTGCCCAGGAAGCCAACCATACACATGCTGGGCCATCTCAGAAGCGTGGCCAGTAGGTGGAAAGAAGTGATTCTCCCCCTATAGTCCACTCTGGTGAGACCCCTCCTGGAGTAGTGTGCCCAGCTATGAGGTCCTCAGCAGAGGGAAGACAGGGACCTGTTGGAAGGGGTCCAGACGAGGGCCACAAAAATGACCAGAGGGCTGGAGCACCTCTTCTACGAGGACAGGCTGAGACAGATGGAGTTGTTCGGCCTGGAAAAAGAAAAGGCTCCAGGGAGACCTGATTGTGGCCTTTCAGTTCTTAAAGGGGCCCTACAAGAAAGAGGAGGGCAAACCTTTGAGCAGGGCCCATTACAAGAAGACAGAAGGTAAGGGCTTGAAACTGAGGGAAGATTGATATAGATTAGGTGTAAGAATGAAGCTTTTTGGTTTTTTTATGATGAGGGTGGTGAAACACTGGAACAGATTTCCCAGAGGGGTAGTCGACGTCCCGTCCCTGGAAATGTTCAAGGCCAGGTTGGATGGAGCTCTGAGCAACCTGACTGAGCTGAAGATGTTCCTGCTGGTCGCAGGAGGGGCTGGAACTAGATGATCTTTAAGGTGCCTTCCAACACAAACCGTCTTATGATCCTAAGACTGGGATGAAGGAATAGAGTTCAGGGGTAAACTTTCTTCACAGAAGTTCCTCCACTCTGCATTTGCAGCCAATAGAGCACTGGTAACATACCAGCGTTCCAGCTATTGCTGAGCTGTGCTTGCTCTTCCCTATCTGCTCGAAGTGAGTAGGCTGGGGATATACAGGAGGTTGGAAGGGGACACGCCCTGGATGGCTGACTCCAGCTGACCAGAGGGGTGGTGGACACACTGTAACTCATCTCCTGCCCGGCCCGGCCCCAGGCGGTGGCAGCGGCTGCAGCGGCCCCAGCGCAGGGCACGGCTGAGCCCCTCAGCCACGGGCGGGCAGGCGAGAGCCCCAGGGAAAGCCTAGGCAAGGGAGGGCAAAACGCTGCCCGGCAGCCAGGGCTGAGCGAGGGGAGCCGTGCGGGAAACAGCCCTGCGAGCCTGAGGGGACAGCGGGAGCGGGGACGGAGGCGGGAGAGAGCCGGCAGGGATGGCCCTGCGGCCAGGGAGAGACCCCGGCGGGGCAGGGGCTTCCCTGTGGTCCGTAGGAAGGCTCAACACCAGAAGAGGGGACTATTTCCTGAAAGACTGCAGACTGTGGAAAACCTACAGTGGAGCAAGTTTGTCCTGAAATACTGCAGCCTCTGGAGAGGTCTCACCCGGAGTTAGGTAAAGAGTGAGGAGGAACGAGCAACAGGAAGGAGCTGTTATGGACTGACCGCAGGCCACTGACCCATTCCCAGGAATGCCTTAGAGGAAAGGAGGTAGAAGAATTGAGTGAAGGTTCAAGGTAAAGGTGAGCCTGGGAAGAAGAGCTGACAGATAGACGGAAATTATTTATCTTTTTGTCTCTGTTTCTCACCATCTTATTCTTATTGTTATAAATAAAATGGGGAATTCGTGCTCAAAATATGTAATGTCAAAAATAGAGTTTAAAAGTTAAGTTGCAACCGACTGAAACGAACAGAACTTGCCCAGGGAAAAATCCAGCTTCGACCAGGGAACTGATTTACATTCCAAAAACAGAAGCTACAGAGAATGGCGGCCCATCAGGAAAGAATGAAGCTGGTTCCTGATATTTGCGTTTTCAAGGAGAACCTCTCGGCAAAACTGATTAGCCATCTATGAAAATCCCCTCCCAGCTCAGGTATTAATGGCCAGATCAGGAACCAAGATATGGAACATCATGAGCCATCAGATAACATCCCCTGAAGATGGGACATTAATCAAGAACAGGATACGTTTCTGTCCCCCTCAGTTTCATGAATGACATACTCCATGAATATGCTGAGTGGCCAACACAATACCCAAGCTTCAGACTTTATGGGAAAAACTGTATAAAAGTAGACTTTGGAAGCAGTTGGTTGTGAACAGAGGGAGGTCTGATGCGCTAGAGGTCAGACCTGTGTTCACCCAGTTCCAATCCCAGGCTTGGCACTGTCTCTTTTTTTCGTTCGTGGCATTGCGTGTTCGAACTCTCGGACACGAAATAAATTTTATATTTGTTTTACTTTTAATTAGGCGTAGTTATTCATTACATTATTTTCAATGGGTAATTAAACTGAATTGATTTTGCACAAGAGGAGTCTGTTTGGCATGTGACAGTAATGGATCTGCCTGTCTTTGTCTTGACTCACAAGCTTTTACGTCCTATTTTCTCCCCCTGTGCTGGTGAGGATCAGGAATGAGAGCACGCCTGTGTGGGTGTCTGGCAACCAGGCATGGTCAACCCAGCAGAAGGACAAGCACAGATAGCTGTAGCTGATGCAATTTGAGAACAAAATAGACCAGAATATGCTGTCATGTGTTTGGCTGACATATGCCAAGACGGTGATATGTGATCAGCACTTCAAGGAGAATAAAAAACAAGAAAAGTGAGAATTGTGATGCTGCTCCCCCTGTCAAAGATATCAGAAGCACAATGCAGGAATTAGAAAAAGAATTAAAGATCCAGTTTGTTTCTTCTCTCTGGATACTATTTAGATGTTTTCCTCTCATTCTCATCAATGCATTTTCTCTGGTTCATGTTGTACTGCACTAGTGTAATTTGCAACTGAGTCCAAGCACAGCATGGCCTTTGCATGATATATTGCAAAATATTGTTGACATTCTCCTTAAATCAAAATATGCTCAAAAATATGCCCTTTAGTTGTACATATCCCTCTACCAACTGATTTTTGGATTTTATGGATAACAAAACCTCATTGTTTGTATGCAGAATGGTTGAAAGACATCTATCCCACCTATATATATGTTTTTCTTCAACATAGTAGTGAAGAGAGGGGGACAGTTATAATTCAGATTGTGTCCAAACTCCATTTACAGAATACAGTATTGCTACAATAAACTACTCTATATTCTCAAAAGTGTAACCTTCAGAGGTTGCTAATTGGCCTTAACCAGGATATATGTATAACCTTAACAATAAGTGATTCAAATACCTTGACTATTCCTTCCTAGATTAAGTAGTGGTGCAATTTGAAAAAAGGATTTTATGGTTAACATTTTTCCTCATTTGGTTTAACTGAAAGAGCTTCTTTCTTTCTGTCATGACTCCTATAGTAATTTTATACTAATGCATGCATATTATCTTCTGCCTTTTATCAGCTGAAAATGTCATTACTGAAATAAACATTTTTTGACCATTAGCTCGTTTAAAGCATTTGATCTTGTCTTCTCTTTTAAATAAAAAATCCAAAGGGATGAGTCATCTCCTAATGCTCTGAAACAGCAGGGGGAGCTTTCAGCTTGTTTAGAACTCCACAGTGTTTTTAATTTATCATTCAGGAAAGTGTAACTGAGCTGTATCACATTGTAGAATAGATTTTCAGAAAGATTAAACGATTTTTGATTGTATTCCCAGGGCCAACACCATACCTAATCGATAAATAAACAAGAAAAAAAACCCACATTGACACACCACCACACACACACACACAAAGCCAACCCGGCTTACTTTTTCAGTGGCAGTTTGGTCTTCTAGGAAATAGGCAAGGGTTCAGGTCCCGTGACTGACACTTTATTATGACACTTTTCACAGCTGGATGCATTCTGCATGTCACAAAGGTGTTTCAATGGTCATAAAGCATTTAACAACAGACTGAAACATGTAAAACTGGTTATACTTGAGTGCATGTCAGCTGAAATACAAAGGGACATGACCACATAAGTCTGAAAAACCACAACAGATTTCTTGCTTCTAAAAAAACTGTTTCTGATTGTCAGTATAGTAACTGCTTTTCTGGGTAGTTTCCATGGAAATCCACAAAGCATACATTTGTATTCTTTGTAAACAAGGTTTTTATGTATTTATTAATTATTTTCAGTTGACCTCTTCTGGCATTAGTGCATAATGATGTACTTTCTAGTACCATGCATTGTTTTCCGTATCTAATTAGCATTAGAATATGGTATTGAAACACAAAAGAAGAGAGAAGAAAAATCTGAAAGCACAACATTCATCGATAATTTGTAATTTGCACTTACAGTTGCAGTACACCATCACATGAGTTAGTCAAACCCACAGAAGTTGCACTTAACTATGTTCACTTATTTGTATCTTGACTTGCAAGTAAAACTGGACACATACAGCCACAGTACTAGTTCCTGACCTTCAACACTTTTGGCAAGATATCCTTTTCTTTTCCTCTTGTATTCAATTGAGTGTTTTAATTATTTCTTCTTGGTAATTTCTACTTATTTCATGGAGACATCTAGAAAAAATCCTATCAGCTTTCTATTTACTTGTATTAATTTTGGTCTTAGAACAATAATGTTTTCATCCTGCTGCAGCCAGCATTTCTGCAGAATCCTGTAATTTCAGGTTCCTGACTTTATTAATTTTTAAAAACTTTGAGTGACGAAATCTGAGTTCATTTTCAAGAGTTTCAGGAGCGACACTTAAAATGAGCCAATTTAGGAAGTCCAATATGCTTTTTTAACATCCTTGGTTGGTGCAACTACTCACAACTTCATGACTACAAAACAGCTAAATCAGGTCTCTGAGGAGTGAAACTCAAAACATTCTCCCTACCATGAGGAGAGCAAAGACAGAAACTCCATGTTCCTCAATTTCTCAGTTTTTACTTCTTTTTCCTACCTCTTACCTGTTAGAGCCATTTTCTTCCAGATACATGTCTCAGGTGTGCTAAATCATTTGACTGTATCACCTCAATCTGTGTGCTGTATACTTCATAATATCTATTAAAATATTTCTGCCTCACATGTGCTCTTCATTTTATTTATCACCAAATTCCATTTCTCCTTCAACTCTGGCTTTCAACTTCGAAGTTTTATCTTCTTCATCCAGCCTTCCTTCCACCTTAGAATTTACAGTTGTAAAAAAAGCATATATCAGTATTACCTAAGGAAGAAAAACTGATTTCCACAGCACATACATCTACCTTTATTATTATTATTATTACACTGAATATGTTCATGTTTATTAATAGATCTACTATCTACTATAATTACTACAAAGATGGGCAAAGTAATCCTGAAAAAGAGCTGTGATCTAACTGTTAGTATTTTTCATTCACATCTTGATATTAACTTCCATGGTCACTAACACATGAATAATGTTAGACTCCCAGACCGCCACCACAGCTGACCTTCTGCTAAAATATCTGTCATAGGGTGAACAGGCAGCTTGAAATGAACAGTTAGGATTAACTTTGTTAACACTGTTGACAGAACTGAAAGCTGGTTTGCTCTGACATACTTCTAAGTCATGTCAGGACTTTGTATACCTCAAAATCCCTTGCCTTGTTTATTTTTTTACATTGTCTGTTCTGTCTGTAACTTTTAGAGACATGATTAATACTAATGTTAAAAATCCATGATCTCATGTTTTACAAAATCCAAGCCCTTTGATTTGTACTGGAAGTACTCACAGTTGATTAGAAAATGACAGTAAATCAAAGAAGTACTCAAAATAAATCTTTGTTACACTTTGTAGTTATGAGCAAATTATTTAAATTCTTTGGTCTCCCAGTGACTCATCTCCAATAAATGTAATCTCTTCTCTTAAGGATTTGCAGTTGTTGAAATGATAAAATCTGTAGAAGGAAAGTATACAGAGGAACATTTTTAAACATAATATGGGGCAAAGATCTTCAGTACATGCAAATCTGTGATTCCCCTGAATAAAACAAAATTTAACGATTTATAAAGTCATAATGATTGATGTCTTGGGCTTCCTGACTTTTCCAAGGACTTTTGAAGTGACTCATTGAAATTAAGATTTTCATTAAATTACAATCATAAATCAGTTTATTAACATACTGTTCCAAGAACAGAGAAAGCACAGTGAGACATTTGGAAAAAAATTAATGACACTTCAGTTTTTTTCTCTTTTTCCAAATGTTCTGTATGATGTTTAACACATTCAAATGTTCAGAAAAAAGATAATACACTCTAGAGGAGAACATTTGGGGCTGAAGGTCTATCAGTTTATATCATAAAGCATGGAAGACTTCCACCATGCTGACATGATAATATTGACTGTTTAGAAGGCCACATATCTAAATGAGACACAAACAGATTGAGACACATCCAATACCTTTCTCCAAGGACAGTGGAAAAATACATACAAAAATTCATTCACCATCTGGTAAGTGTAACAAACATAAACAGGGAGGAGGGACTATGATGTAGCCAGGCACCTAAAAATGCATTAGTATAAGCTTCAAAAAGTACCTTTCAAGGCCTCCAAGCACAATACAGTATAGAAGAACCAATACACAGAAAGCTTGTCTAACCACCAGGCATGTAAAAAGACTAAGGTAAACTTTGATGCAGCTCAAGCAAACCAAGGGCACGATGTTGGGCTTTCATGCTTTATGTAAATGCTCCTGAGGGTAAGCTATTACTGTACCTCTGAAGAACTTCACACTGAAGATTAGGAAGGTTCTTTGTATTTCATCTAGGATTTATAAAATTAATTTAAGAGCTGCAGGGGGAAACAAAAAAAAATTCTTCCCTACTTTGGTAGTAGTTTAATGAAACCACTGTTCTGAAAAACTATTCATAAAGCCAACAGTCACTGCTCACGGGCCTCCTTTCATGCCTATAAAATGTATATTCTGAAGAGAATTCCATTTACAAAAAGAAAGAAATAGCTTCTGCACTTACAGAAAAGGGTTTGCTCTAGGACTTGTAATAGAATTTAAGCAGAACACAATACTGCCTTTACAGAGAAGTCAAGTACTTAACAACAACAACAAAAGAATGTAAACCATGTGTGGTTGAACTTAAGCTTCCTGAATTAATTAATCAATCTCCCATCCTTTAAAGGCATAAATAGAAAAAGCAGAGTGTGACAATGCTATACCCAGCATGAAAATACCAAGAGCACAGATGTGTATTAAAACTGCACTTTGGTTCACCTCTCCTCGTAACACTGAAGGCGTTACGCATATAAACTAAGATGCCCTTTCTTCCCACAGGAGGAAAAAATATATAACCACCTTTTTTTTTTTCTATCTGTGAATCCTTGGGATATTTTTCTGTAGTAAGGGCCACAGAAACAGAAGTTTCTTCATCTTGTAACCAGAACTTCTGTGGCTAAGGCTACCTATTGCCTTTCTACAGTCAAAATGAACAGTTATCACTTAGAATTGTTAGACTAGTTAAAGAAGTTGCAATACAAAAGCAGCTAATGCAGAAGTAAAATCACGCAAATGGGTTGTTCACATTTAAGAAAAAGAAATTAATTATTTCTGTACAGTCTTACATACCTTACACACTTCCACCAGCCCAGGGCCATTATTATAAGCTCAAGCAGCCCAGGAGCAGTAGGCACCTCTCCAAGTTTCTAGTGAGTTTCCAAATACCCTCATTGTGGAGGTACTCCACATTTTGGAAGCAGTTTGCCTTAGCATTAACCTAAAATAAAAAGAAAATCTGACAACCACATAATCCACTTGATCCCTCAGGTTGCTCTCAATATAAAATGCAGTTTAATGAATGAATTACATTGCCCCATGGAAGGTTATACTCTGAGAAAAAAAAACAGAGTTTATCTTTATTGGAGTGACTGCCACGATATTACTCAAGGCCATATATAATTTGACTAAGTCTTTCTTCAGAATACCAGGTACTTCTTCATTATGAATGACCTTATTTATTCTATTCAGAGATTAAAACAAGGCACAATACTTTGTGAAAGGTAATGGTTTCAGACTTATTTGGGAGAGTAATGTAGGGGGCAATAGATTTTCTTTATTACAAAACTCTGGAGAAAAAAGTATTGGCTTAGCTTTAAATCTAGTACCTTGTCATTTGCATAATTGGTAACCCAAAACTGGATAAATATACTCCGAGTTTTTGGAAACAAATCAGATTTGTTTCACTTGAAATTCCTGCAGCAGCATTTTTCAGCACATTTTGAGGGAGTTGGAATTAAAAGGAAGGAAGGAAATGTTACAATTCAAAAAAATAAAATGATTTTCTCTAGGTCCATACACTAAGCAACATTGTCACACACACACACACAGACACACACACACAAGAAATTTGAAAACAGAAAACATTTGATTACAGCTGCGGAACCCAATGCTCGTTCTTTTTTCCCTAAGGCAATAAACCTAATCATAAGACGTGTTTGCATGCATATGGAGTTTCAACAGTATTAAAAAACTTGTTTATTAGTGGTAGATAAGAATAAAACCTAACAGTTTAAGAATTTCTATGGGTTCATCCCTATTTTAACATATAATTTAAAAATATAATTTCTCATTTTTTGAACATTCACTATAATTAAATAGATTCATTCTCAACTTTTGAATGTTTTTATTCTCATATCAAAATTCAAATCAACATTTCATTTTGAATTTATATTTTAGATTTTAAGTATATGGGTTGATAACCATATATTACCAAACCTGACATGTTTTCAAAGTGTATACATTTCAGTAGGAACATGATTTTTTGTCAGAACACCACTCTGACAGTAGAGTTTTCACCAAATTTGTAAAATGTTCAAAGTAACTAAACGGTAACATAACAAAGAAAGTCTGCTAAATGATACTATTTTTTTCTCTAGTTATGTATGAAGTATACATATTCTACCTACACATAGAAATATTCTACGTTTTATCATATTTCATCATTCACAGAAATAGACATCCCTACACCAATTTTGAATATTAAAGAACTGGAGTTCAGGTGGAGTATACTAAGTGCGGGCAATCGTCTTCTCTGATCATTCCTCTTTAAGGGCTGCCACAAAATCAAGTGAAAAACATGCATGATGAGCACGTAATTGTTAGTAAAAACTGCTATCAAAATTAAACTTAAAAGCCAGCACTTTTCTCACAGCAAAAATTTTCAGAGACTGGGCAAAGGAGGACCTATTTCATATTAAGCATCTTGCTCCTACAGACAGTAAATCAATCTACTTCAGTAAATTGGTAAAAATGGCTCTTTAGTACTTTAAAGACTTATGACTTGCAAAAGGATAAAACCCTGGAACAGCAGTTGTGCCAGAGCTCGCAGTCTTCTGATCCTTGGATTATGATTTCTCAGCACAGAGCTCCAGCAGCACGCAGCACACAGCAACCAGGAACAACCACCTTCATTTGGCTCCTCCCAGGGCTTGATTTATAGGGCTTGTGCCCACTCTGCAGCCACAGCTGTTTGTAGGAGCTTAATGAGTACTTTAGGTTGAGGTGGTCTTAATTAATAATTGGTTCCTGATGTGTGGATCCTGGTCTTGAGTGAGAGTTTGGCTAGTGCATACCAACAGGGTTTAAATACATTATACAACAAGCAGTGCTATCGTATAACAGACAGTAAGAACCACACTTTTGTAAATCACAAGAAACTAGAGAGATACCCCAGAGTACTGGGTCCAATTGTGTTCAACACCTTCATTCAAGATTTAGATGATGGGAGAGAGAAAATACTTAGCAAGTTTGCAGATGTCTGGGATCAGTGGCTGTCATGCCAGAGTGTTGTGCTTCTATCCAAGGGGGATCTTGAACCTGGAGAAAATGGCTGACAGGAAATTCATGAAGTTCAGCAAGGGAAAGAGCTAAGACCTGTACCTGTAAAGAGCAACCCCTTGTACCAGTATAAGCTACAGGCTGACTGTCTGGAAAGCTGAAGTGCAGAATAGGACTTGGGTGTCCTGGTGGACACTAAGTTGAAGCTAAGCCAGCAGTGCTCTCTCACAGAAAAAAAGCCTAACAGTATCCCTTGTTGCAGTAGGAAAAGTAGTGACCACCAGCTCCAGGGTGGGGGTCAGTCTTGTCTCCCAAGGGAAAAGTGACACAGGAGGAAAAGGCCTCACATTTCACCAGGGGAGGTTTAGACTGGATATTAGGAAAAACTTCTTTACTGGAAGTGTTGCCAAACATTAGAATGGGTTGCCCAGGGAATTGGGGGAGTCACCAGTCACCATCCCTGAAGGTATTTACAACATGGAAAAATGTGGAGTTCAGGGACGTGGTTTAGTGGTGAACTTGGCAGTATTAGGTTAATGGTTGGACTTGACAATCTTTAGGGTCTTTTCCAACCTACATGACTCTGATTCCAAACGGACTAAAGTTCCATCAGCAACACAGAACACAACATCAGTTTGCATGAAACTTTGCTTCAGTTAAAGAGCACACAGATAGTGACAGGGACATATGTTTGGCAAGGATAAGATTTTCAAGGGTATATTACAGGATTATAGGAAAAAGTTATATGTGGATATCAATAAAGGCATACAATAAAAAATCCTAAAAAACCAAAACCCTAACAATTTCATGTGGGAACTCCCTGGCATAATGGGACATAATCAGACCAAATTAAAACTTCCTTCATTTACCAGAAACCAGATGTTGCAATAGCTCAGTAAAATTCAAAGTTAGAAAGAAAATTGGCATAATGCATCCATTTAATAGTGAGCATCAAAAATGTTAATTAGGCACCACTTAATAAACTGAAGTTCCTTGAGCATTGTGATTTTGTCAAAACTAATCTTACGGACTGAACACGAGCAGAACTTGTTCATAAAAATCCTAACAAGGCCAGCTTAGCTGAGAACACCAGCATATTGTTCCTCTTCACACAGTAGCACATTTCACAGTGAAGTAATAAATACTTTCTCTCAAGAGTATGAGCTATTAAAGGAAACTATATCCTCTTTATTTCAGATCTGGGTCCTCTTTCAGCATTCCTACTCACTATGCTTGTGGAGGAAACCTTGGTCAGCAAGACTATAAAAGCGAAATTGTGTCCAACTTTTCCTTAAAGTAGGCAAACCAGGATGATTTCCAGCTACTAAAGCAGCACAAGACTAAAATGCTGCAGCATTAAAACATTTGTATAATTCTTTATGTTCTTGTAAGTGGATCAATTGTAAAGATTATGACTTAATTTTGTTAGGAACTCTTCTTCACCAAACTCCCTTTTTTTGTCTCCTCTCTAATGAATCTTACAATGCAAAGAAAATGGAAGTCGTGAGAGGCAAAGAGAGCTATAGATCTGTAATACTCATGCTAGGACAAATTTCTCTTCTAACAAAAACACTTCAAAAAATATCCACTGCTGCCATATGCCCTGTGATGCTTTGCTCTCCCCTCCACACACCATGATCCCAACCTGAACTTAATTTCCCATAAGTCTATTTAAGTGATAACCACCAGTGCCAGTGGCTATCATGGGTGTGTCTGGTCCTTTTGGCTGTAGCTGACTCATTGTGGATTTGGAAGAGACAGATCCAACTCAAGAGTCAAGAGCTAATGTAAGCAAGGCACCTGCTTAACGATAGTGCTGGTCAATGGTCTGACTCAAGACAAGTTTGGAAGAAATTAACATCTATAGTTGGCATGCAAATATGAATCTAAGTCAATTATTTTTGCCCATAAAAACTGGATGGCCTAGGGCCTGCTGAGCTCTCCCACATGGCAGTGGGCTACGTGCCAGGATCTCCCCTTGAGTAGAGACGCCTCTCAAGTTACTTCTTGAGACTGAGAGATTCCTTAACACAGTAGATCTTTGGTGAGCAATTCATACTGAAATTGCTAAGTGACATAAAGGATTGGTTGTGCACATGTAATACTTTACACATAAAACACTGACCAAGTTTGGGACTAAATCTCGATCCAGCTGCACCTAAACTCCCCTCTGAGGAGGAGTTTAGAACGTAAGAAACTCAGAACTCTATGTGAGGGTTTCCCTGACTGTTTTGTCTGAACCTGTCCTCCATATAGTAAATAGTCAAGTGTATCTGGTTATCAAATATTGTTAAACCACTGTAGCATTTATTATCAAACTTTGTTAAATTGCTGGTTTATATCAATGAACATATTGCTACTTCTCTCTTAAGAATGAAGTGTGTCACTCCATCCACCACACACCCCCAGAGGTCAATTCAAGGATGCAGAAGAGGTATATTACCCATTTTGATTTTCTTCAGTTGGAGAAAATGAACTCATTTCCAGTTAATGATTGCTGGCACTTCTATGGCTTGTAATCCCGAGCTTCAAGAAGCCATCTCATTATCTGTTTGAGAACGCAAATGCTTGAGAAACGGCATCTTTTATTCTTGCAGTTCGTGTACAGAATAATTCAAATAGATTCTTTAACCACTCCAGCATTACTTTAAGGAAGAGCTATTATTAGTAATCCCAGGCAAGAGATGCAGGGTTTATCCCATGATTAAGCCAGATTTATTGGACAGAGGGTAAGTGATATTATAGTTTAAGAGATGAATTTTAAGTAATGTGTGTATTGAAAACTCCTGAACACAAAATAACCCCAAGGGCATAACATAAGTGGAATAATAAAAGAAAATATTCACAGCAACACATATAAGCTTATTTTGTACTGTATTGCACTATTGGTTCACTGAAGCTGAAACACTGCAAGAAATTTATTTAAGAGGAGTGTTCTTTAAAATATTCTATTTGCCTTCTGTGTGATACAAAAATGTCACCATTACGTTCTAACTCCTTTTGTGTAATCTAGATTTCCTGCTGATCTGAAATGTTTCTGAAGTGGAAAAATTTTGCTGCTTCCAGTTGTTACAGAGGATGTCATTCCCTGATGATGGGCATTTCACAGATATCACATCAGTCAATAGGAAAAATTAGAATACTTTGGGGACACTTCAGCACAAAATTTTTTCTTCACAAAGATCTGACACCCTTTAAAGGTGCAAGAAAGTAACTCCCGGGCCTACTCAGCCTACCTGTGGCTAAGTGAACATATTTTCAGTGATCACAGTAGTCTCTGGGAATGAGGTTCATGATATGTCTGACATGCTTCCTTTAGAGAACCATTAACACTGTTCAACATAAAATTTAGAGGATGAAGGAGGAGTCATTTAAGGTGCTTTATCCTGTGAGTGAGGCCCCAGCACCTAAGGCTATGCAGTGAACTCTAGATTCTCTGATAATAAGAATTTTTTAAAAAATCTACAGTAATACAATCATTATAGAGAGTTTGGTTGTTTCAGTGCTTTTTTTAGTCAAAATCAAATATTTCACATGTTGAGGTTTCATAGGGTTACATGAATTTTTCCTGATGATCCAATTCAGGGTTATCAGGTTCAGGGTTTCAGCAGAAAATGCAGAGTCTCAATACCAGAATGTTTTCTGTAGCAATAGTAACTGCGTTAACACATCTTTCACTGAAAGTCTGCCTTCTTGATTTTCCTTTTAAATGTCACACATTTGCAAAGTATTCAGCCTACAGTCAATGACATATCTGAGTGCCAGGATTTGCCACTAGGTGAGAGCCTCCACAGGCTGGCAGATCAAAGCTGCTCTAAGAATAGTCTCCACTGGAGACTAAGCTGCATCAATTAGTTCTATAACTCAGTAGGTAATACTTGGTAAGACTTGGCCTCAAAACGCTTGGGTCTCTAGTTCCTAAATGTTCCAAATTAGGGACAGTTAAAAACACATCCAAAATTTTGAGAGATTGCTAGGCCAGCAATTCCATTATTCCCTGAACCAAAAATAATTCTTTAAGAAAAAGTGGTATTTTTTTTTATCAGATACTACAGACTGAAGAAAGAAATACAGGACAGGTATCCAAGAGTAGGTTTATAAAGAAAGTTGGTACTTGTCATACCCTTGACTACCAGAGATAGAACTTGTGAATTGAAGCTGAGACAGATGCTTTTGAAATGTTATGTTCAGAATCTTAACATTCTTTCAGTAATGCAAAGTAATTCTCCCTTCACTGATCATTTTCACGTATGGGAATTTATCCTTGCCACAACTACAAAGCTTTTAGTACTTCATGGATGAGCACACAGCACTACTGACACAGTTCTTGCAATGAATTATCCAAAAAAAGTCATCACAAAGTGCTCTTGGATAACTATTAATATTACATATCCTTCTCTGCCGATTTTCTCCAGGCACATTCTATGTGGTTCTTCCAAATAGTTCAGATTTATACAAAACAACTCTCAAAAACTTTTCTCAGTTCTTTAAAAGAAGTTGTATTTTATCCTGCCCTGCTAAATCTTTAAAACTGCTTAGTTTTGTCTCATGTAGGTGTCACTTGTGTTAATTTTATACATTTTCAGGGTAATTTACTGAATAAACTTTACAATAACATTCCATTTAAGGAGTAAGCTTTGCAGTCTGCAGGAGATCATAGCACACTGTGCTGGAACACAGGAAAGAAAGAGATATTCCCTACTCAATCTGGAATAAAAAACCAAAAAATCCAACCCTATTTAATGTGGACCCTACATAGTGTATTATTAGTACCCCCTTTTTTCTTTAAAAAAGGTTACTGAGTTTTCCATGCACAGATTCAACAGGTATCAGGTTTTTTTTTTCTTCTAAATGCCTTATCACATACATATGAATGCTGCAACAAACATTTCTGTTTATAGACTAGCAGTGTGATGGCCAAAAATCCGTGTGCATCTCAGAAATGGACTGAAACCAGTCTCATTTTGATGCCTGAAGAGGCCACCTAAAAACAGAGACTAGACAGGAGTAAGGGAATAAGGTAGGTATTTATTTGAAAGGCCTTCAAAGGTACCCCCTGGGGAGCCAGCGGCTATTGCCAAGATGGATCCCAAGATGGACGACAGGGCACGAGTTTTCACACTTTTATAAGTTTGGTTCATTTGCATATCAGGGTTAATTCTCCAATTAAAACTTCAGTTAATAATGGAATTTCCCCAAGCTCACGCCCCTCTTAAGATGTTGGTTTACACATTTTGGGCCTAGGACAGTCTAGGTGTCCTTGGAGAGCAGGCCTGGAGAGGCTTTGTTATGTCTAACCAGCATGAGAGAGCAGAAGTTAACAGGCTACAAGAAACTTCAGATACACACTAGGCAGTACAGGATTTGAAAAATATGAAAGTTAAAACCTAAGGCATCAATTTTGGGCACTCATTCCTGATAGTGGTAGAAACTGGCTGGTGAACCCCAGACAGAGCAACCTCTTACTCCACCGTTGTTGAGAAGGGCTCTAAGAGGTGATGAATTCAGTTTAATGTCACACTGCTGCTGAAGTCAACTGCAACTGGCCAATCAGTTGTCACACAAAATTGAGATAAAAAACAAAGTCACAAACACACAAAGACTCTATTAACCATATAATCTGGATGCAGATTTATTTTAAGTATTTCCTCTTGAGTTTTTCACTCATCTTCAGGCTCCTTGGAATTCTCCTAAATTGCAGTTAATGCACTTTCCTAGATTCCATCCAGTACCTGAGATATATTCCCAAGCCACTGAGGCCAGTGAATATTTAACTTTAAAAGCATTTTTATTCCTAGAAGGTTACACCCAGATCCATCTAACAGGACCATTGTGCGGAAGTTTATAAAATCATAACTTCCCATAGTCAGCAGTGTAAGCATATACCACTGTAGTTATTAAAAATTTCAAGGGATATATGAAAAATGAAACAGAAAGTCTTTGAATATATTATCAATAATTATCATAGGAGTACATTTGAATATGTAGGTCACCATTTTGAAATGCTATGAACATGCTACAGGAACAAATAGCTCTCAATAAATGTAAGAGTATTCCACAGTTAATACCTATAAATGCCATTACAGAACATGAAAACACATAAATATACTAAAAATAATTCACAAGAAACACTTTGGTCCCAAACACTCCAATCCCTCAAAACCTACAAGGAAAAAAAATGAGTGTGAAGAGTCGCTAAATAAAATGGTCTAGATTTTATCCCATTATATGAAAAATTGTGATTCTTCAGGGAAAATGCTGAGATATAGGTCCCTGTACAAATATGTATACTTAAAATTATTTATTCTTTCAAGTTTATAGAACATAACACCTTAATGAGATATTTACAATGTGCCATAGTATTGTGCAAAATATGTTTGGAGTATTTCAGCTTAAAAGACTACAATTTATTCATGAATACACCTGCTGAAAAGCATACAATTTGATTTGAATTTTTAAACATAGTTCATAGTGTGACCCTGAGATTAGCTCAGTTGGTCAGAGCATGGTGCTGATAATGCCAAGGTCATGGCTTTGATTCCCATAAGGGCCATTCACTTCTTCTTTTTAATAGAAGAAAGTTATAAAAAGGACCACAGCACGAAAAAAAGGACATGTCAAAAACCACTGTTGCTTACATTTTCATGGGGATTACAATTTAGGAGCCTAAACAAAAGAAAAAAGATAAAAAACATAAAGGAAAAAATCCCCCACTGGTCTGCAACATGAGGGTTGGTGACTGCCAATCTCACCCGCACACAACCACAGCAAACGGGATGCAGTTGGATAATTATATATTCCCCCAACCATTTTCCACATCTGGTTTTACAGAAACACAGTAAGCACATATGTCTATTAGGACATGACAGTCTGCATTTGTGATTTCTTCTGCTGACCTAATTCATGAATTTTACTAATGACTTTTTAATTTTATCATTCTTCTTACAAAACTCTAGCTCCACTTAGGTGCAGAGGAGGGTCTAGTACACTACAGTAAGAGTCTGCATGTAAAAAAGCATTGGGCAAACGCTTATGAACTCATTCCAATTTTAGCTGTTTAAATGCATAATTTAACATTAAATATCTTCATCCAAATTCCCGCTTAACAGTGCTCTGCCTAAAAGTTGTATCCTTTAGTATATAAACACAATTTAGTGAAGGCTGAGAGTTCAAACTGGAACTAGTAAAGACAGAGCACTAGTTCATCTGCTTATTAAAGCACAAATTACAACTTTTGAAACACAAAACCAAAGAAAACAATTTTCTAGCATAGACAAGCAATTCTCAAAGTTTTCACTAAAATCTTACAATGACTTTGAAAAGATAATAGTAAAGACTTTGTGATAGTGATCAGTCTTGCTCATCTCAATACATTCATTCAAACATTCAATCCCATAAGCACCTGCATATGAGGACAACTTAACTCTACCAGAAGCCTTAGACCTCTGAAGTATCTCTGTTTCTCATACAGATTCCCACACAGAACTCATATGCCATGGACTCTGCCCTAAGGAATAACATTCTCTGCGCACAGAAAAAAGAAATTTCTGAACATCTTCCTGTAAAACCTTTTTTCTGACATACCTGTAAGCCATGTGTAAACTTGAATTAACATATACATGCTGTTCACAGCACACGGGGGAGTAAGTGCATACGGCCTTAACAAAACTGTTACGAAGGCATTTAAATCATCTGGAGAATTTGAAATAACTCCCTCCATGAGTTTCGTAAAGTTCAGGGTTAATTCTGTGAAACTAATAGAATGTGCACAGAAAATTTTACTGAAATAAGTACTTTAGATTCCAAACATTACAAATCCAAATACTTACAAATGTAAAAATAAGGTGTGCTTTTGTTATTCAAACTAATTTTATTTTGTTGAAATACTTTTTGTGCTATTGTGGATGAAATGTCTGGATTTTTTCCCTTTAACCATGGAACATGATGTAAATCAGAATAGCACTGCATAAAAAATCTGTGTGGTCTAATTCAACTGGTATTTAATCCTTGTGTTTCAAGGAGGCAAAAGTTAGTGTAGATATGAAATCTGAAAAAGAGACAGTATTTTTTCCATCCCTCACATGATTTTTAGTATCCAGTCTCCTTTAAATCCAGTACCAATTTTCCATAGAACGCTTTGTGCTCCCAGAACATATAAAAAAAAAAAAAAAAAAAAAAAAAGACCACTAATGCTCTAGCATAAAACCATAAAACTGGGGCTTTTTAGCTGAGTGTCTGCAGTACAAAACAACATCCTACTTTATCTGCAAAGATCAGCTGCTGTTACTAATTTTTTGCATCTGAATTACTTTCTGGTTTGCTTGAATTCACATCAGTTTGTTATACTCAAAGTGTTTTCAAGAACAAGTCCTTCTGCAGCACAGATACAATGCTGATGGTTTCTTCTTTGTCACTATAACGTGTTTTGTGTCATTTTAAATATGTTTGCTAATGTGACCTACCTTGCTCTTTTTCCTCCCTCTGGTTTGCAGCTCCACATTGCACCCAGATTTACTGAGGTGTGTGCTGCTTAGGTTGGATACTTGCTCTTTGCTCACTTTGTTATCCCTAAAATTGGTTTCGCACAGCTTCCAAGGCAACATTCCGCTTCTGAACAACTGCTGGGCATTTACCAACTGTTTATAGCCCTGTGCCTATCACCCTCACTTGTACATTATAGGCTTCTGCTGTCATCCCATAGCTGTATTCCTATGTCCTTCATTCTGTTCTAAGGCTATATATTTTTCATTATTTTATGCAGAAAATTTACTTGTTATTGTGGCCCAGTAGTTACAAACATATAATAGCAATTACTGTTATTCCACACAGCAGTCCAAGGCTAAATGAAAAATTAAACCAAGAGAGGTAATAGTTACCTGGTCATTACACAGCTGGTGTTACAGATAAACGAGCTGAAACAGGTCCATGGATAGGCCAATCCCAGATAAAGCCTGAGAGGTCCAAAGGCTGGAGAGATCAACGTAACTGGCACCAAGCCTCTGGGCTCTTACCAGCAATGGCAACACCATAATTCCGAAGCTGGATGGGGCTGCACTGTAAGTAAACAAAACCTTCTGGGAGCAGGGAAAATCCAAGCCTTTGGAGCTCATTCTTCTGCTGACAAAGAACTACACAGGTGTTGTTGCAAACGCAAGGTATTTGTCTTTGATGCATTGTGTCTACTAGAAAAGGGCTACTGTACCAATAACTAGATGTAAACATGCCAGTGCAACTCCTGAAGAAGGGCAGAGGAGATAAATGTCAAGAATGAGCGGTGTTGTGTGTCTGTACATTCCTCACATAATAGGTACTCATTGGATAAGAGTACCTATTCAGGTACTTTGCTTTGTGGCAGCCTGAATTCTCTCGAAGTCCCCGTCTGTTGTCCATGGAGCACAAGCAGTAGATTTAAAGGCTGCTAAAGAGCAATTAGAGAGACCAAATTAAATGATTGTTAGGATGTTTTTCTTTTTTCTTCTGAATAACTTTTCAAGAACATTTGGTCCTCTACACTGACAATGGATTTAAGGTTAAGAAATATGCTTACAATAGAATTAACTTGCTAAAGTACACAACTCAAGTTACTGAGATTTGAATTAGATATAATTGTCAGTGATATATTATAGCCACAGTATGGAATGAAATCTATAGTGATTTCTTCTCCCCCTCACACTCATGAGACAATAGCATTTAAGAGGTTAACATGTACTGAGAAAAAAATGAAGTATGAAAAACAAATTCTGATTCATTATTTACATAAGCAGACTGTTGACAAACCAACATTTTCAGTGAAATAACATATCACCACCCAAAACTCACAGATGGCCTGTGTCTGCTTAATATCTTTGAGTTTAGTATGGCACTGTTGCCAGTTTAGGGACTCTAAACACAGGCAGGGCATATAATTTAAAAAGGCTACATTGTTTATTCTGAACAGGGTGCAAGGTGGAAGTTTATCCGAAATCAAGCACACCTATTCTCCAAACTTTACACTATACATTTTAGCAAACAAAAAAATGACAACTCATTGGCTCCAAGTTACTTAGTTCTCTTATAATTAGTTACTTACACATCTTCAATTTGTTAAATGATTGTCTTGCTTCTCATGCTATTTAGGCCACATGGTCAATCTTTCTCATCTTTTTGAGTCAGTGGGTTTCTTGAGTCAGTGCTCCATGAGTCAGCGGTCACAGTCTCTCACTGCCAGACTGCAGAAATTAAATGGCTCCAATCTCCCTCATTAGATAGTCACAACTCTGTTTCACAACAACTTTCTCATTCTCTGCAAGTCCCTGGGCAAATTGTTAACCGTTTCTGGCTCTTAAGATGTCAGCATCAGTACCTTTTTCAATTAATTTCCTCAATGCATTTATCTGCATGACTCATCACCCCTGAAATCCTCTGTGCAAATCACCATCACTTTTTCTATTGTTTAGTCTTCTGGAAGTGAATTAGTTTTAAGGGAGATGTTATGTATATCATAGGCAGCAGATCAAGCATTTTGTTTCTAATTTTTTTTTTGTGTGTGTGGACATTTTTGTAAATACATTAGACAATGTGTTTTAAAGAACATTTGGCCTTGTTATTCATCCAAATTACATCTACAGGTAGAACACCCCATGCAATCCACATGAGCTAAATAAACACATCTTACACACAAATGTATTGATACTCTAATTAAAATATTAAACTATTAAACTATCAACAACATGTTCAAAGAGTTACTTGTAATCTTTACAAGAAATTCTCCAAATTCTCAGACTATTTTTCTCAAAAATAAGACCAAAAATCTCCTTTATATAGGTTTCACTGTATCCATCCTTCCCTGTTGTTTTGATCCCCAACTTTACACTCCTCAAGAACAGATGTGGGTATTACTATGGGGAGTTGTCAATATCCGGAATTCTTCACTGGTGTGGACATGCTCACACAGCCCACTGTTGGCAAACAGATTGAATAACAATATGGGTAGGATTAGAACAAATGTACACAGTATGTGCATACAGATCAAGTGCACAAAGCTCAGGACTGTGCTTGCCCAAAACTGATCATTTTAAATGCCATGGCTGAGAACCAATTGCCTCTGCTGGTGTTAAAGAGGAAGACAAACATCAGCCAGTGTAAGCGGTATATAGGAAAATTCTAACATACTTTGGAAATAAATTAAAAGTTCACCTGAGAAATATAGAAGAAAAAAAAAATGTAACACAGGAGAGGAAGATACCTTAGAGTAGGAACAGCAGCTCTCATCCTGCTGGCACTATAACCTCTGCCCGTGCTAAAGAGCACAACCTCCCCATGGGAGGCCATGAGCAGCTAGCACCCAGACTGTGCCCCATCATGGTTAGAATTTTGGGAGCTCAGTCGTAGAAAGATATTTATTAACAATTTATGAATGCTTATGGTTCTGCCTTGTCTGTTGTACAACAGGTATTAATCCCGAATGGATAAATCAATGATAGCTAGTTAATACAAATCCATAATGAATTTATTAATTGCTTTGATTTCAGTTTAAGATTAAACTAGGTGAACTGAGCCATTTTTCCCTTGGCAGATATGTTATGTTGATAGCGAATGTTACTCCTCCTTCATCTTATGGACTATTTTTATGGACTCTAGAACATGCACTATACCTTGTTTTTATTTCGCTGGTCTGAAATTCTGTGTTATACCTGGACTTTATGTATATGACATGTTTACATATGCTAAATAGCTATGTTTCCTTTGTTACCTCTGAAATCAGATTTCCCAGTTCAGGATTGCATGTGTTTAGTGACCACTAATTGACTATGGATCATTTGCTCACAGCCCTTGACCTCTGGTTTCACTGTGTGCCCACATGTTTATTCTATCAGCCCACACCCGTATCCCTCTAAGCAGCAGTTTTATTCTACCATTGTCTACAACCCATTCCATGCATAAGAACTACTTATCATTACTATCTAATTCAGTCTCCTGGTGCAGTCAGAGCCCCAACACCCGCTATTTAGCAATGCCAAGTGCCTGTTCTGTATTTTTGTCTTTACCATGTATAGTATCCCAGGCTCCAACCCAGTTGCAAATATTCAACTCATTTAGTTGTCTTTTTTTTTTTTTTTTTTTTGAAGATTTTCTACTTTTCAAAACTGTCTTGTAGTTTTTGGTTTTTTACTTTTGCAAAAATGTTTAATTTTAAACACATTATGCTGCTCTCACAACGTGACTCCCGTAAGAGGGAAACTCCATGAAAGGCTGTTCCTCCTATTGCTACTTCCCCATGAAGTAATGACTGTTCGTGCCTGAGCAGCTGGATCCAGCAGCATAGCATGCATCTATCTAGGCAGCAATGGAGCTTGCTTAAAGACTGATGAACACACTGGTTTTGGTGTGCTTTGCCTACTATGCTTTAATCTCTTCCTGTAACACCTTCTCCAGGAGAAGCCACATATCTGGGGACTTTTGCTGCTCTGCTACTATGTACGTTAAGAGAGAGAAACATGCACAAATCATGCAAACACTAATATCCAAATTACTAGCATTTTTTCTACATTATTATTTTTCAGAATTTTCTCTCAATTGAAATATTTTTGTCTTTATCTCCTGACTTTTCAAATTATTTTTTTAATTTCTACTCATGTTTTTATAATGATTTTGAGTCCAGTGATATTATGCCTTTAAGCTGAGTTTGCTTTAGTTTCTCCTGGTATTGAAACATATCAAGATTTCATTACCATTTTTCCTTCTGATTTTCATGCTATTTGAAGCATTAATAATTTAGCTTTTTCAAAATATGACCTATTTTCCTAATGTAGACAAGCCTATAACATTAGCTGTCTATGAAGAAAAATAAGTGGATTCAGTTATGCAAATAGGTATCAAATGAAAAAGAGGATTGAGTTTCTCTGAAATATGACTTTCATTTCTAAGAAGTTGTAAAAGATAAAGTGTAATGGAAATATGAGGGAGAATAATGAGAGGAGTCTTTATAAAGGGAAAGTCTGTCTGAGCTATCTGCCAATATTCTTTGGAGAAGTCAGCACACACAGAGATAAGCAACAGAGCAATCCATCCAAAGGGCATCTCTTTTTTACAAAATCTCTGCAGCTGATGTTTGAAGTCTAGCACCGCCATGGCATTTTAAACAAACCACAGAAGTCATGCCCTGTCTACAGATTGTTATGCACCTTATAATTAAAATGAAGATTGTTCTTTCCTTCTTTCCTTTCCACAACTACATACAATGGTACTATTTAGTTTGGTCATTCCTGCCAAGGGACAAGACTATCTGTATTTTCAGTTTTGTTAATTGTCATTGCTGAAGAGTTAGAGATGCAAATCAGTGCAAATAACTTCAAAAGATTATCAGACAGTCACCAAAACGCAAGAGGATGATAGAAAAGGCTGAGGAGAAGGGGAGAGAGACGAATTGTCTCACATTCCTTACTCTCTTCCACACCTAAGAAAAGAAACAGCTGATTCAAGAGAGACTATTTCAATATTACCATATATTAGGAATTAAGATCATCAAATGAAGTTCAGCTGCAGTAAGAAAAGGTAATTAGAATTATATGTTACTAGAAAAGGCATAAATTCAAAACTGTAATGTGCATAAATTCATATCCGTGATGTCCCATGTTTTGAATATTGCAGTTATGATCCTCAGTCTCAAAAGAAGATAAGAAGAAAGATTTATTTTGATTATAGAATACTTGTGTATAAAGAAAAGACATGACTGAAGGGGTATCTGGCCACTTACGCCAAAATCGTCCGTAGCCTGGTCATACCACTTCATGTTGATAAGTTTCTGGTTGTGTGTTTCATGGCCTACTTTAAGTCAAGAAAAACACAACACTCACCGAAGTAACTCATTGAAAATTCTGTCTTGATACAGCCAACTGCCAGATGATATGCAACAGTGATTCCTACAAAAATTTCTAGATCTCTGGCAATAAACACAGAGAGAAAAATTCTACCACTGACTGGGGTGTTACAAAAAAACCAATGGAATGCTAAACTCTTGCAGTTGCTATGTTCCCCACAATGACCTCTTTATCTGACAATGTTAGAAAACAGATTTGATTAACCCAATAAAACCTTTCTTACATCAGCATAATTTTATGGAATGACTAAAATCAGAACTTTAACTAGGGCTCATACAAGAATCTAAAGTCTTAACTAAGCACAATCTTACTCTGTTCTATTGATCATGTAATAGTTTGTTGGATAACCATAAAGAGACACATTGTCATAAGCTGTTCTTTAAAGGTCAAAAACACTTGGCAAAGGTCAAAAACACTTGGCAAAATATTTGTTTTGCATGCTGCTGTGTGAGGTTGATGTGCTAAACAGAGCTTACTGATGCCAGGTGACCGCGAATTAACTTGAACATTGGAACTGGCAGAGGGAGTAAACATCTGAAAACCACTCATTGAGTAGATCAACAGTTAGATCAACAGCAGAAATCGCAGGACTTAGATGGATATGCACCATTTTAAGCTGGAGTATAATCTTTTTATTATGTGGCTGCCAGTCCCTTATCTTTGAAGATTAATATTAAAACACTGAGATAAAATAATAAAAAATATGCAGAGGCTATGCAAAAAAGGATGGAAATTACCTCTGTATAGGAAACTAGGGAAAATGTAAATCCTTTTCTGGAAGTATTATAAGTCTTGGATGTTTTTCTTACTAGACTGTCCCACATGAGGGTGGAAGGATCACACTGACACTTAGGAACGAGGACAAGTAACTGGAAGTCGTCTTAGAATTCATATCCTTAGGATGTAGTTGACTACAATCACATGAAAGATTTCAAAGCTGTCTATGCTAAATTTATTCTGGCAGGTTGACATTTGTTCAATGATTAGCCTTAGGTTCTCTACACTCAAATATAGCCACAAAAGGAAGTATAGAATGACTACAACAGTTGTGCCTGAGGTATCCCCTCATCTTTCTCAGTGTTTCCTGTCTCTTCCAAATGGGCTGTTTAAAAATCAAAGGATATGGATACATCTCTCCTTATCTTCTTACTTCATCTCAAAGACAACACCACAACGTTGTCCAAAATAAGGCAGTGACTGATTCCAACTCCCTTTGGAGGAATGCACAGTGTTACTTTTTCTGTACTGAAATCACAATCTCAGAATGCTTAGCCATCCATATATGACTCAAAAATGGTGCAAAATATCTGTCCCTTCACTCAATCCCCCAGCTCCTGCCTCTCCCACCCCTTGTGCTTAGCTTCCTCTCTGACTGCTAGCGGTAACTCTCTCAGAGGAAGAAGCGCTGCAGAAGTACCACACCCTTTGCCAAAGGCTTTGCTAAATCTAACTCTCTTCCTTTTGAAAGCGAATAGACAAGAAGAAAGCAGCTAAGACTTCTACAATGACACAATGCTATCATCTTGATTAAATTCTTATAACACAAGCAGTCTGCTCTCTTCCAAGACTTAACAGAATTAGATTGTACAGCTCCCCTCTTTGTTGGAAATCTGCAATAAAAAGTGGCCATAGTCAGTATTTTAGAGAACTAAACCTCTTGACTTAGTTTGTATAAAAGAACAGATTTTCAAAAGACCTGGATTCTTACAGTGGTTTTGTGGTTTTGTTAGTTTGTTCATTTTAATAACACATGGAAAAGGACAAAAGAAAAAGTATTGTAAACATATAAGACATAATCATCAAAAAGATTTTTCTACTGGTTTTTTTTAAGATAATCTTAGAAGAAAATCTTTTCATATTTTATCTAGAAAAAAATACACTACAATATTAATTTCCATTTAGGCTTTTTGTTAATAACAATACCCATGTTTCTTTTTCCAGATCTTTCCAGATGTTTGTGCATACCAAAGTAACTATGTGAACCCATCATTGTAATGAGAGGACACAAGGCTTTGAAAGGGTACATAAGAGCTATACTCAGTGGCATTCAGACCTCTGGTTTCCTATACCCATACATAAGTAAACTATAAGTAAACTGTAAGTAAACTATAAGGTCCTATTAATTTACTAACAAATAAGAAATGCACATCGCTGTAATACCTCAAGATCTTGGCAATAAAACCCACATTTCCTTAGCATTTTCTTTTCCTTACTCACTGCCTGGAGAGATAACACAATGAATCTAAATGTTGCATAGAGTCTTCACTTTCCCTACCCCATCACAAACTCCTGCTTCTGCTGTTGTCTTAAATTCCCCTGGGAACAAAAGAGAAAATCTCCAGTAACCAATTTATTAATTAATTTCTGGTGAAATACCATCTGTGAACTTTTTGACCTTTTCTGTCTTATATTTTATATTGTTAAACCATTCAATTTCCTAACAGCACAAAAATAATCAAATCATCCTTACTGCAGATGATGTATTTATATAAAAAGGTTTTAAACTGGCAGAGCTGGTTTAAAGAGCCACCTACTACAGCAGGGCCTGCCACAGAGCTGTGATTTGGGAGGTAGAGGCAAATGGAAAGCAAGCAGCCAAGAACTGACCTAGTTCTCACCACAGGTAGGTTAATTCGCTTCCTATCTTTTACACAAATGCAAATTCCCCTAAATGAGGACATGTTTACCTTTTTAATTGGATTTCAATGTTAAAAAAATTAGTTTTTACAGTACTGAACTGCAGCTTTTCCTCATTCCAGGTGTTTTTCATCAGAAAAAGAGAATAATCATAAAGATTGTAAAAATACTTGAAGAAATGGTAGCAGGTCTAATATATTAAAAGTTCAAGTGAGAAAAATCAGCGGCACACATACGTAAAATTCATTCCTGTTCAATATATCATTTAAATTTCTTCTTAAAACCTCTTCTAAATTGGGTATTGTAATATAGCTAAGTATCAGCAGTGTGTCATGACTATCCTGTTGTACCCCATAAGAAAAAATGTTTGTGATTTTGTCTGTTTTTAATTTTCTTTAATTTTATATTTTGAGAAGATTAAGAAAGAGAAAATTCAAATCAAAGTTTCAGAAAAACAATAAAGGTAGTGGTATTAATATGATGAAGAAAATAAAATGGAGTTTTAGAGCTCTGCAATTTTTATCACCATTACTTTCATACTTTTGTTTCATTTATATTCCAAGACCTAGACACAGGACTGACACTGTTTCACCTTGTTATCAAAGAAAAGCTATATTCCATTAGGAAACTGTTCAACATTTTATGGAACTAAGCTCTGTATTTATAACAAATGTCTCCAGTTATATAGTACTAATATAACCATACTCCAAAAGTCTCTCGAAGCATGATACCAGTAATGCATTTTCTCCTGGAAAAACTGATGAATTAAATGTGAGGCTGTAAACAGAAATTACATTAATCCATCTTGTAGCTTACAGTAATGTAAATTTCCTAACCTTCTCATTCATATTGCTACAAACATGCCATTAATCTGTTACACCCTGAACTTCTGTTCTTTGTACTGCATAAGAGCAGTGGAGTAGATAAACTATGGGCAGTGTATCAAGAGGAAGGAGCAAATTACAGTTTTGACACTTACTAAGCGATTTCCCCATTTTCTTTCTATGTATTTCTTCTGCAAGTTATCGCTTAGGTACGAGCACTTCTATTAAACTTTCAAATGGGCTTTCTCTCTGTATAGAACTTGTGGAAGTGAAATAAATTATCTGCTTCTTTGTTCAGAGTGGCTGCATGAAAGTGCTGTCCCCTGTTTTATGCTGGTGTTTTAAACTCTGGAAGAGGAACTTCTCCAACATACTTCTTTACTCCCTAACACTGTGATCACAAGACTGATGCAGACAGTAAAATAATATGTACTTACAAAGATTTATCTGAACAAAACAAAAAAAAAATTAAGAAAATTGGTTACAAAACCAAAACGTTTATTAGACTTTGCACTGCATTTTTTTATCATTTAATCTGTGACAAGTACATGTTAAAATAACATGTCATGTGACCGTGCATTTGGTTTGTATGGACAAGCTTTGGAAGTGGAGGGGCGACTACAGGGGTGGCTTCTGTGAGAAGTTGGTAGAAGCTTCCTCCATGCACGGCAAAGTCAAACGCTGGCAGCTCCAAAGATGGACGTGCCACTGGCCAAGGATGGGCCAATTAGAAATGCTGGTAACAACTCTGTGATAACAGATTTAAGAAGAAACAAAAAAAGAGTTATTGCACAGTTGTAATTCCAGCCAGAGAACAGCGGGGTGAGAACATGTAAGAGGAACAACTCTGCACACACCAAGGTCAGTGCAGAAGGAGGGGCAGGAGGTGCTCCAGGCACTGGAGCTGACATTCCCCTGCAGCCCGTGGTGCAGACCATGGTGAGGCAGATGTGCTCCTGTAGCCCATGGAGTGCAATAGGGATGCAGAGATCCACCTGCAGCCCCTGGAAGAGACTCACACCAGAGCAGGTGGATGCCTGAGAGGAGGCTGTGACCCTGAGGGAGGCCTGTAGAGAGAGGAGACTATTCTGCAGCAGCCCGTACCTGAAGGACAGCACCCTATGGAAGAGTGACTCACTCTTTCCAATAAAGTATAAGATTTCCAACAACTTTCTGTTTACAAATATAATGGAATGCAGCTGTAATACTTTGAATATCAATGTATTTCCTCAACAATATAGAATACTCTACAATTCCTATGTTTTCAACTCACCAAGGAAGGAAAACACTCACAATCATGTGCTATTGCCTCCACTCGTGCCACACTCTGCTTTCTCAGGAGACATTTGTGTGCCTAACTTACTACAGTTAGAAGTCTCCTTATAGCTCGTGTTCCATTACTTTTTTTCCAGAAATATTTGGCAGTCACATATTTTTATTGGAAAATTAACTATCATTTTTTTCCTGAACTCAGTTATCTTAAATTTTCATCTTTTAATTTCTTTCCTGATATACTTCTTGATTTTCTTACCCACCTCATAGTAACACAGCTGTTATTCTCTTGATCCTTTTTCTCTGCATTCTTTGAATAACGTCAAACTCTAATCTTAGGAAATCTAACATCCACTCTTGAAATCTCATTTCAATTCTTTCCTAACAAACCATTCTCCACCCTTCCAATTTTTCCTGGTCTTTTCTGAAATTTATTTGGCAGCTCTCATTAGAAAATTCCGGATGTGCTATGACAGAAAAGGTTGTTAGTCAGAAATTCTTTCACTTTACTTAACATGATCTGGCAACCACAAGGGTAATACTTTTAAAAATTTACAGCTAGCATAGATTTTGTCAGAAAAATATGCTAGTTTTTATCCATATTGCCATAATTCAATCTAGAACAGGAAATAAATGCTCAATTTAAATTCCTGATTAATATTTCAAATGTACTTTCTTCTTAAGCATAAAATCCAATGCAGATTTCATGCTTCACATGATCCATTGCCAGATGTAAAAGACGCTGAGAGATAATTTGAAAAAATAATTGAGACATAAGAACATATATTCTATAAAATTTTCAGCATTTCTATCTTTGAGTATCTCACAAAGCTAATTGAAGCTGACAACTTCATTAAAAAGTATTTTCATTGGGGGCGGGAGGAGTATTTGTTTTTTTTCTTAACTGCTTTCAACACTACATGGGATAATTAATTGACAGTATTTTCCATGATGTAAGGCCTGATTTATAAACAATTATGCAAGGTGATATATCCATTCTTGTCAATAGCTGGATTAATGAGAAATCTCTGAAATAATATATATTTTTTTTTTACTTTTTATTTTTTGGAAAAGCTTGCCTGATATTTAATGATCCAATCATTTAAAAAAAAGACAAAAGAAAAAAAATGAAAAACCTTACTTGGGTTTTAGAAATGTGTTCATTTCATACAAATTAGTTTTCTGCAAAACACCACCAACATAGCACATAACAAGACTTATGTGGTATCAATCTGCATCAGTCTGAAGATCTGGACATTCTTATCTCCTGGTTGGGTAACTCACAATCTACTCGCTTGTGCAAAGAGTCTCTCGTAAAAACATATTCACTAATTTCTCTACCTCAAATTAACATCAGTCGTGACAAAATCACTTGGACGTTTTGCTCTGCTGTGTCTCCAACAAATTCCTGTTGAATATGTTCTTATTTGTCAAGTATGCTTTGGAATTTAAAATATGGTTCAAATATTCTACTGTTCCCTAAAATTCCTGTTTCACCCACTGAAAGTAAAAGAAAATAATGGAAAATTATTAAGACAGAACTACTCATCTCTGAGACTCTAATGGGGACTTAATGAAGTATTAGTTTCCTATAGTAAAATCTGCCCAATCAGCTTTTATCTTAAAAGCATATCTCCAAAATTTTAATTGAATTTCCTCATGACAGTAGGCTTGAACTCTAAGAGAATTTTTCAGGATCTGATTCTCTCTGCTCTGTAAAAGGCTGTTCTGCCCAATATACCTGCTCACAGATCCAAAGTTAAGTTCCATTTTATTTTCAGTTACTCTGCATATTAGGTAATCAGCACCCTTATAAAAAGTGGCAGCCATTCCACATTTACAAGCTCAAGTTAATACGGAATCAGTAAAAAATTCTGTCCTTCAGTTAATCAGTCCTTATATGAGTGGATTTTGTAGCTTTCTTCCCAGTATGAAATCTGTACCAAAAAAAGCCTGTTACTGGCCCCAGAACTGGGGAATTTCTGCTAAAGCAGTAGGACCTCACACATGCCAATGCTCCCAGCCAAATTGTTAACGTACTGGCCAATCTGGCAACTGTCACACAGATCTGAATCAAATGAAAACGTGCATCACGAGGTGAATCCCAAAGTAGACCTTAATCATTTCTAGCACCATTGATTAGGACTGCCTGACAGGAGTGTTAATTACACACTGGGTTTCTAGAATTTAACCCTTAACATTCCACATCAAGTTTCTTGCCATATGCTGGATTTTTGAGATATGCAACCGTTTCATCTTAGCCATTTTTTGAGAAAAGAACACAAAAAATATTGCAGCACGTGTTATTTTATTGGTTTTTTTTCTCCCTGAATCTCTATCCATTAGCTCAGCAGTTCAGCTGTTTGCTATCCAGTATCTATATTTGATGTATCAAGCTGCATGACCTTGGGTCAGGTTTACCACTAAAACTCTTAGGCTTTGAAAAAGAACGCATAAGAAATCCCATAACCTAGAGTCATACCAGATAAGAAAAGTAACCAGAGATGAGTAATAGCTTAGGGATTCAGGAGGAAAACTACAGGTATGAAAGAGCAGACAATGGTAAGAAAAACAAGCAAAAGGAAACTGAAACAGTAAAACTACAATGCTGAGCATTGATTGACATTGAACACTGGTCCATTCCAGGAAGCAACACAGGCCAATTCTTCCCAATCTAAGACTGACTGGCCAGCAAAGACTCATTATGAGCATATTAACGGGCACATTAACCAGGCAAAGACGCAGGAACTCATCAGTTCTGACTATCTGCTCTATGCGTAGCCAATATGTAATCGCTTGTTTGCTTCAGCTATATGTATCTTGTTTACAGAACTTCCTTCATAGGGTAAATGTTGCCAAATCTAAAATAACCAAAAGAGGGAAGGTTACAATGCAGTAGACTCATGCTTTGGAACAAGCTCACTAAATCAGAAAATGTGACATTTTCCTGGTTTTCCTACTTCTAATAAGAAGCCACCAGGCATATTTTGAACACATTTTTGACATCACTGACAGTATAAAATAACAGAAACTTTGATAGCACTGGTTAAAGACTCACAGATGTCATAAAGATCATCACAGAGTCCTAACGTAAACTGTAGTGCATTCGTGCTGCCATTCTCACATTCTATAAAACTCACACATTTTTCCAACATTTGGGAAACTGTGTATGGCCAGACTGAGATCTCACCAGAATGTCTGAATGTGTTGTCTACATCCTCTGGCTACTGGGTGTAAAATGAGGCTTTGATCTTGTATTTGAATATTGTCATCAAAATACTTAAATAAAAAGTTGGGCGGAATGTGACAGCTCCTGATTTGAACATTTTGTTCTCTGATGTTTACACTATTTTAACACAATATTTTTTGACCATAGCGCCCCAAAGCAAAACCAAAACCAAATAAACAAAAAATCCAACAATGTTTAGATTTCTCTCTTTGAATGTGGTAATTTTCTCTTTTTATACTTAAGGTTTGGGAAGGTTTTGTTGATGCAAGAAATAAGGAAAGAAAAAGCGGAAAAATCTTTGTTGTTTTGGAAGTTCTGTGCTACTCTGAATCATCAAAGAGTGCATTTCAATGTTAACAATTTTAAAAGGAGCTCGATAATCTTGTGCACTTCCCTGCTATATTATTACAATCTGCACTCTGTTTAAAGTTTAATTTTAAAAATAATTGTCCCTTATTAAAATCTCCCACATTACATTACTGCTGGTCATGCAGAAAATTACTTTGCTTCAGGAGACAAAACCATCCAATAAAATAATTTCTGTCCGATAGATGAAAGAAAATTGGTATAATCACAGGGCAAAATCTTGGAAGTGCTGTGTTTACTAAACGGAGCTGTAAGCATCAAGAAGAGGACTTAGTGCTTGTGACTCTCATGCACTTTCCATCCACTACTATCTTGAAACTAGGAAGTGATCTCCCAGGTCTTTCTGGCGCTGTTTACTTA
The DNA here is from genome assembly GCA_014706295.1 of Lycocorax pyrrhopterus obiensis. NCBI lineage: Eukaryota > Metazoa > Chordata > Aves > Passeriformes > Paradisaeidae > Lycocorax > Lycocorax pyrrhopterus. The sequence continues at coordinate 76,244,435 of JACSVZ010000002.1, forward strand.
GCATGGTCTTAATTAAATGGGAAATAAACATTTATAAGTGACAGAACTATCGAAACTCTTGGAAGAAATGAATGCAATGATCCCATTTACTAGAAGCATTTTCTATACTTCCATTTACGTATTTTTTTCAGAACATAATTTTTTGACAGTACAGACAAATTTGGAAAAAAATAGGTTTGGGTTTTTTTCTTCTTTCTTCCTACACGTTTGATCAAAAGAAGAAAGAGCATAAAATGCACCTCGGGGTAGAAAATGAATATTATAAACTTCTGAATTGTTAATAATCTTTCAATCTGAGAATTTTTTGTAGTGCTAGCAATAGATGCAGAAGTAGGAGCACTAGTATGACTTTAACCGAAAACGATAATACTATTGTATAAGAAACTTGTTTATTTTATCCAAGAGAAAGTAATTCTTATGATGGCAAGGCTGAATTTTCCTTTTATTCTTATTTATTCTTATCCGATTCTACCAAAATCTAAAGGCTGGGATTCTCCATGTACCTATCCCTCCTCTACACTGACCTACTTCAGAGGCTGGAGGAGAATTTGGCTGGAACTATGGAAACCTTAGGGAACGAAGATCCTATATATTCTATGACAGATGCCTGACTCGGACACATATATTTGCACTGTGAAATGATTAAACAAACCCTGTACGAAACAGCAGCAGTGAGGCTGCTCCACAAGGACTATTGGACCAGGAGCAGCAGATGCTGGCAGCACAAGCCGTGCTCTCTCTAACAAGGCAATGTGGCAGAACCCCAGCAGGGCTGGACTGGGGATTGCAATCTCCTGGATGGCAGTCCCAGGCAAGGTGAGGGGATGAGGCGGGGCTGGGGTCCACCCAGAGAGTTTGTTCAGAAATGTGGAGTCCAAAGTGCAGGGAATATTTCTCTGCCTGTTTTGAAGGGTCCTACCACCCTGGACAACACTGTCTTTGACCTTCGTCCATGGAGAAAATTGCCTATCCTTTGGGAAGAAATAGAATCTACAATGGTGTGAACTAGGTGATAGAACATTATGTAAGATTGTCACAGGGTGAAAATTTAGAGGTGTTGGGTTTGTTAATATAGTAAATAGATAAAAAGCAAAACCTTCAAAATTGAGGATTGTTGTTCTCCAGACCTTCTTCTTCTTCTTCTTCTTCTTCTTCTTCTTCTTCTTCTTCTTCTTCTTCTTCTTCTTCTACTACTCCATGTTCTGCGGCAAAAGTGGATTGAGAGGATTGGGTGAAAAATTCCGCAGCTCCTTCTACGTGACAGAAAGATTTATTGAACATTGGTAGAAAAGTAAAAATATCTTTCATTTTGGGTTTTCATTGGGTGCTTTACCTTTAAAAGGCTGTGTAATCTTCGAAGTTTTCGCCTTCGAAAATTCGCCTTTTCCTTTGCATTCTCTGCTATGAGTCATGCCCATGGCTCAGCTTCTCTGATAAGACTTAATAAACAACTATCTGAAAGCAAGAAGCATGGAAAAGTCCCGTTCGTCTATGGAGTCCAGGCAAGGACTCTGGAAAATGTCCCCCATCCGGGGAGGCATAATTAAGGCATGGAAGAGTGTCAAGAAAGAGCAGAAGTTAACACTGAATGCAGGGACAACCACAACTCAGCACAGGCTGGGATGGGGTATCCCAGCCTGACAAGCCTGAGCCCAAACAGGATTCCTGGACCTGGCAGAGAACACCTGGGTGGAGACCCCAGTGAGGTTGCTCAGGGCAAGGAAGGTCTGTTGGTAGAATGCAGATCATGACACCAGCAGAGTGAGCTGGCTAGGGTGGATGTGCTGTAATGGAGACCTCACATGCACAGTTCTTGGAACGTTTTCTCTAGCTAATTTTGGTTTATGAACCATGAGGGCAATATTGCAGCACCACACCCATTTAACATTTTTGTCAGTCCCTTGGAGAAAGTGTCAGAGGTCACTCTCAAAGATTAGAGATGGCACCAAATGCAGGGAAGCTGTCAGTAACTCTTGAGAGAAGGGGTACTGTTCATATATATCTAATCAGCCTGGAGGAACAGGTCAACAGGAAACGTAAGAAATTCAGCAAGGACAAATGCAAGTGCTGCCCCTGCACATGAGGCACCTGTGCAAGGACACAGGCAGGTGCCTGTCTGGATGGGAACCACTTACAAAATACCTGCCAAGTCTCTTGTGGGTTTGGTTTGTTGTGCTTTGTTTTTAATCCCCATAGCTACATCTAGATTTACTAAATTGAAAATAAGAAGTACATCAGCCATCTGATGATTAATGATAAGATCTAATACATACTGTGTGGATTGATGAACAGATAGTACAAGTCCATTGACTTCTATGAAAATTCAACACAAGATCTTAGCCACTGACAATATAGTGTCAAGCCTTGGAATAAACTTCACTGCAGAAAGCGCAAATACCCCTTCAGGAAGAATTTGGAAAAAAAAAAATCAGATTTTATGGTTTGTGTAACCCTAATTTTTCCTGTGTCTCATCACTTTTAGTCTTTTTGTGTCTATTGCTGCTAACTAATGGAAAACTACTGGTGAATTATGGGTTGCCTGCACAGAGGTGATACATGAGAAAGCAAGGTACCTACATACTTTGATCCACTGGCAAAGCTAATTTGTATCAAACTGCCTTTTAGATGTATTACTGCTTCCAAATATGCATACTGAAAGGGTAAGACCATAAAATAGATTATTACACAAAGGTAAGTTGTAGTAACCCCTCTAAGACATTTAAGTATAGGATTGGTAATAAAATGTAATAATAAATTATAGTTTTAATAGATCTTGAAGAATATGTTCCAGTAAAATTTTAGGGGTTCAATAAAACGTGATACCGAGCCCTCAGTAAAATACTGCTAGACTTTCTGTAATAGTGCATAATGGTAGAAGGCTTTAGTAATTTCAAGGGAAAGTTAATATTTTATATGAATATTTAAATACTTGACACATTATTAGAGAGATGGAGACCAAAATTCCATATCATTAAGTGACTGCTTAGTTGATTCCATTAGAATTTTACTCATTTGTGTTGGTTCTAAAAGTCATTCGTAATTTGGCCCATGCTAGAGGGCTGAACCAATCTTTAAAAAAAATACGTCACCACTTTATTCTATGTGTTTTTCATAATTTATTTCACACATATATTTGGTACTTAGAGAGAATGATTACTTACTGAGAGCTCAGTTCATCTCTCCTGTTTATTAAATATTTGTCCTCCTTACAATGATCAGCAAGGGATAGTTTATCATCACACAATAGACAGGGCATTTCTATACTGGATAATAAGGTACATGTTTATTCTTGCTAAAAATTATGTTCAAGATTGCACAAATTAGTAAAGAAATATTCTAAAAGAAAATAATGTTTCTCAAAAATGAGACTCATATACAGCAAGATTTTTTTTTCATTCACAAAAAACCCACAGTATTTTTATAATATATTGAGGATTTTTATTAAAAAAGCATAAATTAGCATAAGTTTCTTAGTAGGTAACTACTTCTTACTGACTAACTATAGTTGCCAAAGTTGCAATTCACATTGTTATTTTGTGATGGAAGTTATAAATCCACATTATTTCCAATGGAATTAATATTGATTGTACTTGGCCATATTAGTACATTCCTGTAATTACAGTCACTACTCATATAGTATAAGCAATTGGTCTAGCAAGGCTTCCAAAATACATCCTATCAAGAAAAAAGAGTTAGATTTTTGTGAAACATTGTCAGGCTCCTAATACACTAAGTTGAAACAAGAACTAGCTCTTAGCAGCAGCCAGTGGAACGATTTACATTTTTAGATAGGTCAAAATTTTAAAAACACTCAGTGCCTGTGAGGCCAAAGACAAAAACTTCCATGTTTTCCATGAATCAAAATCCCTACAGACGCAGAAACATATGTTCCTTGTAAGATCAGACAGATGCTGTCCAAAATTGACAAAATTGACTGTAGTTTTATCAGTTTGTTGCTGGTCAGCACTAAGCAGCAGTAAAGAACCTAGTAAAAATCATGCTTTTTTAGCCTGAGAGGGTCACAGCTCTACCAAATCCATCCCTGGAGGTCACAGAAACCCTGGGCAAGAAGGTATTTCCTGAGGACCCCTGAATGGAAGTTTTTCTTGCAATAAGTGAATGGTGATAGCACGACTTCAAAAGCCTTAAATTAGATATTCAGAATTTGACTGCCAAACTCTGTGGTAGATAGTTCTATCAAAGTTTTCATCAAAATTATAATTCTTTTATGACCTGTTCCATAATTGAAAAGCTGTTGTCTAAGTGGGGAACAGGAATTTCCGTTCTCTCCACAGATCAAAATTATCTATACTTAAAAAAAGTATATATATAAAAGGATATTTAGTACTGATTTATTACTCATGCAATCTGAGCTATGCAGAACCCGCAGACATCTTTGAAAGATTTCTTATGTATAAAAGAAAAGGAGGAGAGAATTATGAAAAGGAATTCTGTGTTACGGATTGACACAGGAATGAGTAAATCTGCCTATGATTTTCCTGAGTCACTGCCTTAGAGAAACCGAGGAACAAGGCTATGGAAAGCAGCTAGTCCATTATTGTGTTTAACTCTTTTAACACTTTTCTTCTAACTGTTGATTTTTAAGATTTGCAAAATACATAAACAATTAATCAGTCTGTGAGTCTTCATAATTATTCTGAGTGATCAATATGTTTCCTCAATTTTTCATACAACAGAATGTGCCTGCATTGCAGAGCCTCTGTTGAAGAACTAAAAAAAAAAAAATTCCAAAACATTTAAAAGTCATGCTGAAGGAGTAAGTCTATGTAACACTGGAGAAGGTTAACTTTGCACTTAAGTGTACTCAGAAAATTGATACAGTATGTGATGCTGTTTTTCCATTTAAAATTCAGAGCCTCAAGCTGTAGATCATCAAAACTCATTTTCCAGAAAACTAACAAAGTACAGTTTGACAGATTGATTCGTGTTAACAGTGAAAAGGTATTGCACATTCTGACCTGAATTGATTTTGTTTTTTTTTTTATTCTTATAATAAGAACTAGATAATCACTTTTTATCTCCTGACGTATGGGTATCAGAAGATTTACACAATTTGACAATGTCAAGGAGTTTAACCAGCAGAATGCGTAACGTCTGGCTTAATCTGAATTATTTTTCATTAAATAAATATGTAAATAACAATAAGAAACAAAATAAATTAGCAGGAAATGCAAATTACTTCTGGAGAAAAAAAAATAACGTGATTATCATCAATGTTATACATAAAAGTTCTTCACTGTATAGCTCTGAGCACCTACACCTCACTCCCTCCCAGGGAGGAACCAAGGGCTGTGCAGTGGTTTAAAACAAATGATTTTTTTTTAGGGGAATTTTTCAAAATGTGTTTTTACTAAGTATTTATATAATTTTCATAGGTTCAAGGTCAGGACTTTTTTCTTATTTAAGAATAAGGGTCATTAAGAGACCTACCAAGAATTCCATCAATGTCAAATGTATGTTTGAAATTAAATTTTTTCAGGAAGATCAGAGCATGAGCCACAACATTTCTCAGTGTGACAAAGGCACTGGTGAGACTGAATTCTTCGTAAATCATACAGCATATACGACAAAAATATACAAATCTTCAAAGCCTGTGGTTTATGATAAAATATAGATAATAAAAAATTTCCTGATCACCACCTCTCCCTGAAGACAAACACCGTCAAGATTCAAATTAGTTTTTAATCATGAAACTTGATGACAAACTTAAAAGTGATTACATAAATTAAAATGTCTTTGGTTATCTATAGAATCATAGAATAATTTAGATCAGAAAAAACCTTTAAGGTCCTTGAGTCCACCTGATGCCGTTTTGTTTTTTTTACCTTTTGTTCTTTTATCTATTCTCAATATCCTTTACACACATACTTGTAGCTTTGTGGCTTCATATTATAGCTTAGTTTCAACACCTTCCTCAGCAGAAAGACAAAACAAATTCCACGATCCCTATGCTATCTTTGTTCTCTGTAGAAACCAAGGCTGAAACCAGCTTTCTAAGTATTGTTTTTGTAAACAGGGCCTGGAACTCATCCTAAGGGGGCAGAATCTAGAAAGTACTAGAACTGGGGGAATTACTTCACCAGGCAAGTTCCTAATTGGGGGCTCTTGTCAGATATGCTAATTTGCAGAGTCTATAAAAATTGTACACACGTCACGCGCTGTCTGCATCTTCTTCTTTTTCAACCTGATGAATTTATGCCCCTGAGGATCCTCATATAAAGGTACCCTTTTAGTACCCTAACTGTGTCTGACTTGGATTTTTAGGGCCAGAGAAAAAGGCATCACAACCATCAACCTAATACTACCAAGTCCCCCACTAAACTCTGTCCCATCCTTTAAATATCACCAGGGATGGTGACTGAACCAGTTTCCTGGGCAGTCTGTTCCAAAGCTTGATAACCCTGTCAGTGAAGACAGGCACCTTTCCAACTACTCTGTCCCCAGCCTGTAGTGCTGCATGGGGTTGTTGTGACACCAGTGCAGGACCATAAAATTTAAAGGTTGTGGGGGTTATAGGGTGGTCAGAGGTAGCTGCTGTGTACCCCAAATTGTCTCTTGGAGAGGGACAATTCAGGTGCGGACTGGGCCGCCAGCAGACCATCCTTTCTGCCCTGCGCTGCTGAGGCGCTGGTGGCACGCACCCCACACCTGAACCGGACAGCTCAAATATTGCCAGAGACAAGGAGCCAAGGAGAGCCCTCCGCTAGCCCGTGTGCCATGAACAGCTTTAATCATCCACAGAGGTGGGCAGTGAAACAGAGAGCGACCACGAGCTCTATCCCCTTTACATAGTCCCATCTGAGGGCCTGGGGGCGGCACAGAGGCGGGGCCAGGGAAGGGAGCCAAAGAGCAGAGGGAAGGGGCAGGGCAGGGGACCAGGTAAGGGAGCAGCCACAGGCTGCTGGGAGAGGGAGTTTTCCTTAAACAGAGTCTGGGGGGTAAGGTTACATTCCAACTGCAGGGACTTGTGGGAGAGGCTTTTCCTTTACAGAGGTAAAAGGTATTTTTCAAATGCCTGAGTTTTTCCACCAGCCGGCCTCAGCCACTTTAGAGCTCCCTGGCTCACCAGCTGGCCCAGTGACCCCAACACAGGACCCAGCATGTGGCCTTGTTGAACCTCAGGCAATTGGCCTTGGTCCATTGATCCAGCCTATCCAGATCCCTCTGTGGAGTCTTCCTACCCTCTGCCCTAGGTTACACCGAGTAGCACTGTTACCTTTTCTGTCCATGCCTCAGCTGAATAGTTTTCAGTTTTATTCTTATCTCTGCTAGTCACTAGAAAAGCAAACTAAACATATTTACTAGTAGGTCAGTGAAAATCATCAGTGTTGCTGCAGTTCAAACCATCTTTTCCCTCAATAAATATTGTAATGCAGGGACTGAAAGGATCGTGCTGTTGCCTTTAAACCGGTACAATGGAGATGATTCATGGGAATTGATTACATCTCCCACTATACTTTCTCCAGAGGCAAACCATTGTACAAGTCAAACTTCATTCTTTAAAATATCACCAGGAAATATTAGATGTTTTTATTATAGCAGTAATTCTATCAGGCTGCTAACATGCATGTTAAAGTCTGCATAGATGGTGTGGATGAATAATGTTGAGTTCAAACTGATTCTAGTTACTGAAACATAACATTTGATGGAAGCAATTAAGAAAAAGGTTTTGTTAAAAAAATAAATTTAATATTCACTGTGTTACCACTGTAAAAACGTTCCCTGAAGAAAATTGTTATAAAGGAACTAAGTATAGGAAGGCGATTTCCTAAATAAGAGTTATTAACTGATCATCTACAATTGATTGCAATGTCAGTTGCTACCTTATGGACTATTATACTTCTTGTAATATTTTCGATCCAAATAGTTAAATTCAGGTAAATACTTGTGTAGGAGTTCAAGTATAAAAATGCCCAATCTGGATTTATGTTTCTATCTAAAGTCAATTCAGTAGATTTTGAATAGAAACAACAATGTGTAGGTTTAATGCAGTTTAAGTAATTTGTTCTAATTAAATTCACATTGATTTCATTTTCCTGAATGTTCTAATTTATAAAATTGTTGAAGGAAGGACTGGTGATCTCAATGATGGGAAAGTTGTTGTTCAAGGTTCTAGCTATAGGGAAAACACCCTGCAGAAGGAAGCACTACTTCTAGAAACTGAGATTATAATTTTAAGTTATCTTCTCTGATCTGTAAGAGTCTGCTTCTAAAAATAGAACCACATTGAAGTAAATAACATTTCCCAACATTTAAGTAGGATTAATTCAGCTGAATAAAACATGTATCCTTACCTGGCAACTTCCAATATTGCTCACATAAAAACTCTTGTATATTTACTTACGCAAAATAACATGTACATAGCAATGGCTCCCTTAAAATCATTAGCCTCCCACTGACTTTCTGTGCAGCAATATAATCAAAGCTTAAGGGAAAAATAATTCAGCTACTTTGTGTAAAACCAGAATGATATCAAGCTACAGCAATACAGAATTTCTGTTCTGTAAAAGAACAAGTGGGAGAAAAAAGATGAAGGTATTCAAACTAATTAGTCTATGTAAAGGTTAGGTACACTGCTTAGAGCAATGATAAAATTGTGGCTCTTAGGTAAGCAAACATGGTTGTCATAGCTGTTTAATACTTGTTCTCTTTCTTACTCTGAAAAATGGGAACAATAAGTACTGAACTGCCATGTTGGCAGAGATAAGACAATAAACATCTCTTGGCAATATCCAGATATTATTACAAAAAGAGAAAGAGAACAAAGACTGTTCTAACCTCATAAAACCTTGTAATGCAGCTACAATCTCTGTTCTCAGTGTACTAGATATTCAAATTCCCAGAGGGGAAATATTTTGCAAAACGAGCTCACTGCCCTGCACTCAGACAACAAAGGATTTCTGTTGTGGAGGTGTCACTCACTCAGCTTTAGGCCAGGGGCATGTTGCATACCTTGATTTACACCTGTACTTCATTAATTCCATCAGGTACCTGTAGACACAATAATACGAGAGTTTCTTACACCCCTCAGATGATTGCTGAGTTTTGAATGTGGTTATGTCTGGGAGAATTCATCTGCTATTTAGAAATACAGAAGTAAAAACAAACAAAAAAATGTGGCAGAGTCTGAGGTATCTGTTAAATAGAGACTTAGTTTTGAAAAGCCAGTGAAATACCTTTTTTAAACCTTCTCCAAATACATGTCTAGCGAACATATGAGAATATCTTCCCACCAAATGAAGTCAGAAGTCACAGTTATAATTTGAATAAAGAGAGCAGGAAAGCCCGAGGATATTGTCAACATCCAAAGGAACTTACATCTGCAAGAAGCGTGTTAAATAAAATCTGTATACTTGTATACAGATTTAAAGGAGCAAATAAAGTCATAACACTATGTGGTATTAAAGCTAGTATTTAAGTTGATGCTGCTGCATGTATTTAAACACTGGAGAAGAGTAAAATGCAGAATCTAAATCCTTGTAACAGAAGTGTTTTCACCTTGCTGCACCAGACAGGAAACCTCACTCTTGTCACCTGACGGGTTATAACCGCGACTTTTTGCCCTTGCATGCTTGTTCCATTTCTATTACAGCTCCTAGTGAGACTTAAAAGTTGAGAAGTTTATTCTTTAAGACCTTTCCAGAAACACTCCAGATAAACATTATTTCTAGGTAGATTAAATACTTTTCTCATTCTATGTGATAAAAGAAACAATAAATTACACAGATTCAAATAAAGCACCCAAAATTATTAACAAGGCATTTCTGTGCAAATGTAGATTTTTGTAAAAACAAAGATTACTTGCACTCCACCATTGGAAAATTTTAAATAATACCTCCTCCCTGCCCCTACCAGCAATTCCCATTCCTGACTGATCTATTTCTTTCTAAATCACTTAAGGTTTTGGGTCTTCTGGACAGTCCCATCAGAATACAATACTTAGTGGGAACAAAGATGACTTTTTCCAAGTGAGAGACAGACTATTCACTCCCAGAATTTAAGAACTGTACTACAGACTGCCACCAAGAACAAATCACTTGAATAGTGAACCTATTAACAACTCTTTGGCTCCCTCCCTGTATGTAAAACCTTCCTGATTTTATAACAGTGCTAAATTCAGTGTGTTTCTACTCCTACTGGATTGATTAGTGTCACTGTTTTATTATCTGGAGTAATCCTTTCCCAAGGTCCCTAACTTTTTAACACAACTATTTGCAATTTTAGAGGTAATGAACAATCTCATCCAGGACTTCTTCTACAAAGCAGCTTTCCAACTATTATCCAAAGACTAAAAATCTATGCAAAAGAATTCATTTCCCAGCAGAATTTTCATATGGTTTCTCTAGGTCTGTATAACCTTAAAATTTCCTGATCACTTAGAATTTGTGTCCCTTTCAGATCACTTTTATCATTGTGTAGATAGCGCTAACTTTAATAATTAGTATTGGATAAGTCTCAGCTGGTTTTGCTGATGATTAACTGAAAAAAATCTTTCTTTAATCTATCAAGTTCCTGCTGCAAAGTACTCTAAGCCAACAAATTGCTTCACTCAGTATATAGTAATATCTTTGCACCTAATATGTGAAGGGAATTATTATTAATGAGATCATTATGCTTAGCAGTTCTCACACAACACACTGATCATTTACTTCACTCTGAAAAGAGAAGGAGTAAGCTGTAGAACTGTCAAAATATGTGCCATGCCTGCTGAACTGATGAAGTACTGAATAAAGAAGGAACCTCCCTCTGAACCTTTATCAGGTTGTATTTTCTAATAAACTGTGATATGGGATGTAAGACTCTGCTCTGTGCTGTTTTTCTGAATCAGTTACAGCACTACAAAATGTCTCAAACATAGCAAACACTGTTCATGAGTAGAACTAGACTAGACCCAGAGTAGAGAATAGAGACTAATGCCCAGGTACATCCTTACTTTATGCTTGCATCTCTGATCCATGGTGAGAGGGCAAAGGAGAGAAGTTATGGATTTTATAAATCTGATTCACCCTGCTTTGACATTTCCTTCTCTTCCTAGGCAAGAAAATATCAAAGATGCACACTAAAGGCAGTATGTCACGGGAAGTCTACCTTGGTTTTACAAGGAGAGTAGCTACTTGACTATTGGTTGGGAAGTCTCACTGCATGACAGCACCGCAACAAAGTTAAACTCTTTCCACAAATCTGAAGACAAAAACAGTGTAAGGAAGCCCACCAGAGAAGGATGGCTAGAAGGATTCAGGTAGGCATGGCAGGGGAGTAAGGCTACCTCCAAAGATAGTAGGTGCTAAGACAACTGCATCAGACTCCCTAGCTTCTGAAATTCTGCTCGAAATCACAGTGAATTTAATCCTAGTGTTTTGTTTCCTTTTACAGTGACATAAAAACCTATAAATCTAATGTGGCTGTAGAAAATATGACACTTAAATATCTTGAGTGTCTCAGCAAATTGCAGACTAGATTTGTGTGAATTAAAAGGAAAACATTGAAGAGCATCATCAGAAATGTGCACAGAAACAAGCGTACCAACTGCAACCCAATCTGATTTCTAAACCACACCATGGTGTTATTTACATAAACTTCAATTGATTTTCAGAAAAATTGGATGAGAGCACAAAGAAATGCCCAGTCTCATAAACACTGACATCGATGAGATCTACTGTGGACCAGTGACTGATCTTCAGACTACTATGTTTACCATATGGTAGCCTGCATAGTAGATACAGAGCAATCCATTTAACTTTTGCGTTGTAAATATGCATTTTTGAAATATATAAACTCTGAAGGGGAAAAAAAAGATGATAATGTAAAATGTTCTCACTCTTCCATCTCACGTTGTTCTGTGTAGTTTAGACAACAGACTATTTGTAAAGTTTGTAAAACAAAGTTTTGAGATGCACATGTATATGTATATATACAAAAAGTCAATTTAGATTTTCTGCAGCTTTAACAACTCCCAACCAGCAATCTGTATGAGTCTCTAATATTATGCTCTCTCTTCTCTTTTAGACAATTATTCTTCCTTGAAGTACCTACAGTGTGTGTTTGTAAATGGCATATTCAGCCATAAAACTTGTTGAATTTAGTACTTTATGCTCTTGCACACTCCAGTAGCTTTAATGTACCCTAGATTTACAGAGCTGTGTTGCTTTTTAATGTATTTTTTTATTTTTGTAAAAACATAAAATCTTTTAATAGATCTTAGAGTACTGTATGTACCAACAGCTACAATTTAAAAGTTCAAACTAGTATAGTGCTTTGTTTCACACTGCACCATATGTTTATTTATTGTGAACTTATTTTTCATTAACACTTCACTTAACACCGATGTCTTTAAATACTGTATTCTGTATGTACCTGTTGCTGGCCAGTGTAGTTTTACTACAAATGTTTGGTTTAACTGTGCTTAATCCTAAAATACTTATTTTAGCTTTTTACCTGAAAATAGGTAGTAAAACTTTATTTAATATTTTCCTGTACGTTTGCCAGTTTTCTAAAGCTACCTATTACCCAATGTTAAAAAGTTCTTTAAATCCATAAAGCAGAAGACTGTGTTTGAAAGTGTTTGTATGGTTTCTCTATTCCTGTGGAAGTCTACACGAAAGTGCAATGTAAAATAGAAACTCCAGACTGCTGACTTTAACCACCTACCATGTACACCAACAGTCCGAGTTGATCCATACGGCTCCTTACAGATAGAACAATCTCAAGAGATTGGAGCAGGTGAAGATTATTCATAATTTCAGGATAAATAAATTGAATTTCAGGATAGTTTCTTAGTACTTCTGAATAATAATTAATGTCCTGTAGTGTGTAAAGTTGTCCCTGATGCCAGGAACTTATGGAAAATTAACATTGCCCTCAGGAGCTGGCAACGCACTGCAGTCTCCTGGAAACTGCTTGCAAGAGGCTAAGTAAGCATGAGTGCACTGATGACATAGGGGCTACCTCCTATGCAACCTTCTGACATGTAAAGCAATGTATCTGGCCCATAGTGTATTTCAAAATATATTTTTCAACACAATGGCTCTCCATACCAAGAGAATGGTGACAAAATAACTTTTTAAATCTACAGAAGTCCCCCTTATGTTCTCATGTAAAGGTAGCTGAACAAACCATATTACTACTCCCTTTGTTAAGCAGATTTACTTCTCAAAGGTTTTCTCTCGACGTTTACCTGACAGGACCAATTTATTACTGACCTGATCTTATTAGTTGTAAGCAATTAAAGGACTAATTGTGAATCAGTCTGCTATGGCAGTATTCTCAACTTACATTTAAAGAGTTCATATACCAAAATTGTACCCTAAGAAACAGCTACATTGACAGAATCATAACACTTGAATATGGTACCATAATCTGAGTAACTGTTGCACAACAGAACTCCTGAGGTTGTAAGAAGAAACAAGCCATGTCCTTACATATCCATGTGTGTACACAGAGAAGATTCAGGGGCATGTGCAGCAGTGCACCCACTGTAGCCAATCGGCTCCCCAGAATAATTCACAAGTCACACTTCTACGAAGAAACCTGGAAACCAGTCTTCCAATAAGATCCAGATATCAGAAAATCCTGTAAAACATAGAATTGTATTAGACTTTGACATAACATAACTATAAAAAACCTATACTATGCATGGTAAACTAGCTGCTCAGCCAACAGGACTTTTCTTCATTTGTCAGCTTGATTTAGAATAAATAGAATCATTATTATTATTAAACCACTACTCAATGTATAATAAATTGAGAGAGGCAGACAGAAGGAGAGGATTATGTGATCATTAATATCTTTCCTTAGGATCTGTATTTCCTGAACTAAAACCCATATTTTGCAAGCATGAAAAGACCCCTATTGAGCTAAACTTATGCAGCAAAAGAAAAGCAGTAGGTTGTTGTTGTTAAGTGTGACAATCTAATAAAAGAAATTGTTTTATGAAATCCAATTTTAGGAAAAAATTAAATATGCTTATAAGCCTTTTCAAGAATTTGAAAGCATTGCTGAAGCAAGGCAAATTAAAGGTATGAGGTATGTTTCTCGAGTGCCAAGAACCTATGCTTAGAGACAGTATTTGAATATCATTCCACAAGCAAATTCTTCTACCTACAGCATCTAGGTGATTCTTCAAGAAATATCTTTGATGTCTGATGACCTAAATAAATGGTAGTAGCATGTATTGAAATTACACATGATTTCTGGAAAAATGTCTTTAAAAGGGAATTAAGTACATACCAGATTAATTTTTGTGGATATAAAAAAAAAAAAAGGATATTTGGTCTACATAATATGAGAATTCTTGGGATATTTTACTCTCTATAAAATTGAAGGATCTACATAGGAGCTGAATGTATAAATAAGTTTTATTGAAATTTCCATCTACAAGTATAAACAAAGAGTTACAGTTCCCAAAGACAGAAGTGTGTGGAATTAATTTCTGTCTTCTGGTTTTGTATTCTGAAAATAATGTTCACAGTGTATGGCAGGCCATTAACTACTTTGTCACAACTCTGGTTGCATTTTTTTTGTTCTCAGTTTCATGAAAATATTGTTTCTCATACTTTTTGTCTTACTTAAACATTTCTTTTAACTTAACTTTGCTATACATCATGAAATTGAATTTAAAAGCACAAAACACCTAGGTGAAAATATGGAAAACAACCACCAAACTTGGTGGAATTTTATTTCAATGGATTTTCTGCTAGCTAATCATGAAAACAAAAAATATCAAGGCCAGACAGAAGTTTCAGTTTATTTTTTTTCCACAAGACAAAATAATTTGATATGTTAGTTCTATCAACTGCTCTTTCATCTATTCACTGTTTCACCTACTCACATTTATTAACACAGGTGTTTGGACTACTTCAGTTCCATGAACGAACCATTATTATTGCTATTTTAATTATGAATCCTATGCCCAAATTCCCACATCCTTCTGTAATGATCATTTTTAATGAGCATACATTGATGATTTTTTCCTCATCAGAAATTCAGTGGATCTTCATGGTTCTTTTTATGCTACATTCCTTATTCCTATGTTCATAATTCTCACAGCTTGCTAAGTTAAAAATTTTGTCTTTCAATATTCAAATTGCATCTAGTTCATTGTATCATTAAACAGAAAGATTTGAACTTTAAATGATGTGATTCAACAGAGAAAAGTAAAGATTTTTATGACTGTCAAAGAATTTTGGAGGGTTACCTTATACACAGGAATATAATTAAGAGCTTTATAGAGGGTAACAATATAAATTAATATATACACTTATTCATAGATATAGATTAGATATAGATACAGATGTGCTACACATATAGATTGGCCTTTACAGATATAGATAAACAAAGGAGAAGAGCCATATTGATCAGGTGATTATAATTGCAGCTTCATCTTCAAGATAACAAATATGCTTAAACAGCTTCACCCAGTAAAGACAGTTTTATAATCCCTTGCAAAGATAAGGATCATCATGAGGTGATCACTCTGTAAAGGGACTAAGAGCACTAAGTTCTTACAACAGTGAATAAGAATGCTATTTCCTTATGACAGGTACTAGTTTTGAGCAGCCCTTTTAGTGCTTAGTATCCCCCTTCAATTTGTGGTGAGAAAAGCTGCCAGAGTGGTGTCATAACACTACACAGTGATAGTGATCCCCCTGCAGCACATCACTGCTGGTTTTTCCAACCAAGATGGGGTGCTGGGCCAGGTATGGTCAGAATACCATATGTCCATGAATAGCTAAAATAAATTTCAAATATTGTCTTAAAAACTACACTGAATTACACCTTTCCTAAATCACATGAAGGGAGAAAAAATTCCTCTGTCCCATTTCTCAGCAAAAAAGTAAACAGTTGTTGCTGATCCAAGGTTATAAGATTTCAGAATTTCATTTTTGTTATAAAAATACACAATAACACAGTTATTAGTTTATCCTGAAGTGATGTCAGGGAAATATTGTTACAATATTTACACAGGTCTCTAGTAGGCAGAACAGTTCCTTTTTGGGGTTTCTTTCCCTTTTGAACCTTTCAACAACACAATTTTAATTGCAAAAAGAATCATGCTAAGTGACCTTCAAGTTTGTACAGCTTTTACAAGGCATCCATAGCATGACAACAAATTTCAAGAAAGGCAGTTGTAGCAACTTAAAGCTTGTTTTACATACAGCTGGCTTTTGTGATAGGAGGTATTTCAAATTGGTGGGTGCTTTAGCTTCTAATATTCATGCAAATTACCCACTTTTAGGAAGAGATATAATCTTAAGATTCTTTTTTAAACTTCCTAGTGGGGATGTTTCCCAAGTTTTAAGACTTTTTTTGCCGTGTTGTAAAGTGTGATGCACAACTCAAAAGGCTACCTAGTCACTTCATCACTAAGAGCAGAGTTATGCCCTGTACATTTACAGTCTCTCACCTTTACATTGCTACTGATGCTGTCTGGGAGCTGCTCCTTGGGCACTCCCACAGTCCTGCTTTCTCTTTCTCAAGAGCACGGGCTCCTCCACAGCAAAGCCTCCTCAAATACTGAATATTGCAAAGACCTCTGAGCTCAATGGCTCTGGGCTCCCTGAGCCTCCCTTGGTGCCATGGGCCTTCACACAGCCTGCCCAGACCTGTTACAGCAGTAAAGGGAAGGATGCAGGAAGCCCTAAGAGAAGAATAAAATGGGTGCCATCTGCCACAGGACCAAAGCTAAACAGCTGTCTGTACTACTTGACGGATGACAGATGGGAATAAGATCAGGTAGCTTTTACTTAATCTGCTCATCCTTTTGCACTAATGCTGCTATGCCACTAGTGTGATTTATAAGTAATAATGCTTGTCAAAAGGAAATTGCTGATGTTTCTGGCCATGCATAACTTGTCAAAATTAAATACACACTTTGCACTAGGGATGCTGTCACCTCTGCTGCACCTCATTAGGCAAATTGAATTCATAAAATCTTAAATACTGTTGGGCCTGAGCTCCCCTCAACCACAAAATTCAAGTCACCAAATTACTCTAATTATCCTCTTGCAGTTGGGTTATTTTTTGCTGGGGATGTATTTCAGATCTTGTCCAGTGTCACTGCATTGTGTCTACCTATGACTGCCTTGTTGTGGAGGTATGGGGCGTAGTGCTGCCTTTGCTCTCACCCTGTGAGAGCTGCAAGCCTGGCCTGGCTTTGAACATGCCATGGAGCTGCACATGCACAGCTTTGCCCCTGGAGGTGACAGTTTCTCTGAATTTAAGGCAGAGCTGCACAAAAAGTCAGGGTGCCAAATCAGCTATATGCACTGCTCTGGTGGAGTGAGGGTAACACCGATGCCCATGCTTAAGGAAAAAATTGTTTCTGTGCAATATATTTAGATATAGATATAGACATAAATAGATAGATATAGATATAGATATAGGTGATAGATATAGATATAGATACAAATATAGATACATACAGATATATATCCTCAGTCTATCCTAAAGAAATATAATTTAAATTTACAAACCTTATTTCTAAAAAGGCAATCTTTCATGTGTGTTGAAGTTCCAAAATGAAACTGTCAGGACAAACCCCTCTACACTAGTACGGTTAGAAAATCAGGGTAATTTAGAATGAGAAAAAAAGCATGGAAGCATGCATGCATATAAAATCAGCTAGTGGGAATTCTCAGACTAAACATGTTAAAGACAGTTTATGATGCTGGCTTGTGTAGGCATTAAACAAAATGATGCCATGATGGGGCTACCTGAAAACAGAGGCTAGACAAAATTAAGAGGATAAAAGCGGGTATTTATTGAAGGGCCTCCAAGGTACACTTTGGGCAGTCAAAAGCCTTCAGAAAGGCTACACCCAAAATGGACCCCCGGGTCACGGGTTTTCATACTTTTATAAGTTTGGTCCATTTGCATATCGGGGTTAATCTTCCAATTACAATTTCAGGTAATGATGTCATTACCACAAGTTTGTTCCCCCTTTTTAGAGGCTTTGTTTACATATTTCGGGGCCTGGGACAGTAAGGAGTCCTTGAGTCTCAGGCCTAGAGAGGAATTGTTATGTCTAACCAGAATGGGAGAACAGCAGCTAACAGGCTATATGGAGTTTTAGAGTTACACTCTAAAGCAGTACAGGATCTGGAAAATATAAAAGCTAAAATCCTAAGGCATCAAAAATATTTATCATGGTCACCTTTTTCTTTCATAAATTGGTTGCAATAGAAAATAAAGGTAAGGAAGATTAACTCTACCCCAACCAAAACCAGCACAAATGGCCACAAAGAGAAATATAGGAAATAACATAGAAAAAAATGAAATAAGCTTTTTTTTTTGTACTGTGAGAGTGGTCAAATACTGGAACAGGTTGCTTAGTTAGGTTGTGCAATTCTCACCCCTGGAAATACTGAACACTTGGCTAGATATTTTCTAGGACAAACTATTCTAGTTGATGCTGTTTGAGGAGGGTGATTGGACTAGATGACGTCCAAGATTGATAATGACTAATTGGGAGGACAAACTGAAAGCTTTCAGGAGGCCCCAGCTGAGCTCCCAAGACACTATGATTTAGGTTTTTATTTTTATAAAAATGTTGTTTCAACAAAGTTTTATCTTATTTCCCTCTATTCTCATATTCTTTCTCAACTGGAAACTGAAAGATCTTGTTCTAGAAATTTGTTTTAAGAAAAAGAAATATCCTTAGGTACCAGTGTCACAGTTTGAACAATGTTCTCCCTCACTCCCAAATGATAAAATCATATCTGTAAGAATTAGGTCCAATCACTTCAGTGTTATTTGTATTAAGACCATTGGATTAGACTTCCTAAGTAACACGCTGAAGGCATTGAGTAGACAAATTACTAGACTAGAATAAATTTATTGGCTTGCTTTTGAGAAAATTTAATAACTAGAACTATTAATAATTACCAGTAGTAGTCAGCCAGGTCATCTTTATACATGTCCCATGGTCATTTCCACAGTCAGCATTTGATTAATGTGAATTCACTGACCCTAAGGTAAGCACCCAATGATTATCAGACAACAAAATGAACTTCAATAATAACTTCCAATCAATACAATCCCGAATGCAGTATGGCTCACATTAATGATCCAACATTCAGACTTGAGTTTGCTTAATATCCAGGTTCAATAATCCTTGTCTGTGTGCTTCAGAATACCATATTCATAAAGGGATGCTTAAATTAAATATCTATTCCTTTAAATGTCAGTCCTTTGTACATGACATATTAGATTTTCCCACTTTGCATTTGCATCTCAAAATGTGTATTGGTAAGTGTCCAACAATGGAAATTAAGAGAGCACAAGTAAGCAGATTTAAAACTCAGTATACGTCCACACTTACTCTCAAGTTCCCTTTTGACATCATTCTGTGGCTAGAGAGTAAAATTAATAAAATTTCAGACTTTATCAAATATCAGTAGAATTACTGACTTATGGATAAAGACAGCTAACCATTTCATACAAGACTTCTTGGACACCCTGTTTTTACAAGTTGCAAAAAACCTTCTCATGCAGAACATTTGCTGGCTTATCACTAAGATGTGCTTCATATAACCCGACATTCTTGAATTAAGCTGATCTTTCCTCCCCAGTGAAACTTCTTCAAACTGAGATACAGTTAGCACCATGCTTCTTCTACCTGATTTCTCCAAGAACTGCAAATATATCCCCTCCCGGCTCTAGAAAAGGTTAAGCTATTTTAGAGACATGGACTTTATGGGATTTTATATTTCTATGGTCAAAATGCTGTGACTATCTAGTGGAATTTTACTTAATGATTCTGAGGGCAGTTGTCAATGAAGTTTAAAAACTTTTTTATCTAAAATATTTCTAATGTCCTTTAAATTATGTTAAAGCTACATACCACCATTCGTATCATGTAGTTTATATAACAAAATTGATGATTATGAAAAGTTTTTCACTTATGCATACATTTTCTATTTTATGTTCTTTATATTCAGTATTTTCTAGTTCCATTTTTTAAAAGTAATTTTCTATAGGGAATGGCCTTATAACACTGCTTATACTGTCTCTGGTCTTGTAACAATGTGAACATGTGAACATAACAATGTGAACACTGACTGACAAAAAAGCTTAACATTTTCCCTGGCTTCCCATTTTTACCCTGTTTTAACTCTTTTCCATATCTTATCTAAATTAATTATTTTCAACTGACAGTTAGTGAAGTCATTACTTATAAAACTTGTATAAATTACTTGTATAAAGTAGAGTAATGTGTAAAGTAATCAAAATAATTTTTTTTACATTTAAATTTTATTTTAAATCATGACTCCTAACACAAATATATCTGAAAATACTACTAGAAGAACTCTCAGTTTATGCTTAAAAAGCCACTGTTCTTTAAACTTAATTAATAAGATTTGGATTTTGATCTTATTTTTAAAAATACCAAGCAACATTTCTCTATTTGTCTTAAATGTATGGTCTTAATATTACTATCCCACGATGTTAAAAGGTTTCAGAATAACAGGACTGTGTAGATGCTTTCAGAATGAGGGATTTTTTTTTAATGGAAGATCTTTGATACTTAAGCATGTGAAATTTGAAAAACTTGAAAAATAGGAAGTGTGATAATTATTCTTGCCAGAAAACATACACATGAAAAATACATTTGTTTCATTTGGCCATTCATACAGTACGAACACTAAGAAAATTAGCAGCCTTCAATAAAAACAAACAACAAAACACTAAGTTAAAAAAATAATTTAAGGGGAAAGATATGAGTTTTTTAATTTTCAGAAGCTCTATCAAATTGTTTCTATTTGAATTAACTGTGTTAATTAAAATGATAAGTTAACTTTCATTCTCTGTTTCAAAATATTCTCTTAAATTACATTCTGAATCATACTTCAATTAGCCTTAGAAAATATATTTCAATATAAGTTATTGCAACAACACCTTTAAGGTAATTTCTATATTCCTTTAATAACTTTTCAGGCCTCATTTATACTATGTATTGATTACATTTTATCTCTCAGGCCTACCTGAAGTGATAATTGCCTTCCAGATATATGAAAACAGCCATTTGAGTGAAATGATTTCTACTATTTTCTAGACAGAGCTCCCTGTGTTAGTGAAAATTCACAACCAATCAGATGCTGAACTAGAAATAAAGAATCTGTTACCCGACTGCACTGTCCTGAAGATAAATTGCTATTCCAGAGCCCTGTGTTCCTTTGTCAGGCAGCTGCAGGGCTGGAAGTCAACATGCCAAGGACAGGGGTAAGCGGCACCAGGGTCACAAGTGCCACAGGAGACACCTGGCAGGGCAGCAGCACCACATCAGGATCTCTGGTGGGCCTTGGAGGATGTCTGGGGAGGCTCCTTCACACAGGGACAGCATTGTGCTACTCTCAAACCCAGAAACTCATGGACTCCCCAGAGGTGGCTCCTGCTGAGCCTCAGAGGAGTGAGGAAGAGCTCACCACCCAGAAAAGGCGGTGCCATGGTGGCAGGTGCTGGGTCACCACTGCCAGCTGACTGATGACTGCTCAGGCACTGCAGTCAGGGATGTGTTAGGAAACCACCTCTCTTCTCAACAGGAGGCATGAGTTAGCAGTTCCCACATCCCTGGAGAGATACAATTTTAGCAATCAGCAAGGACAGCGAGAGAGTGATTCAGAAACAGCTTGCAGACAGAGGAGATACAGGCATGGGGAATGTGGCATCTGGATGAGCTCCCATGGGCATTCTGAAGCACCTGCTTTGTCCCCAGGATTGTCAGACTAAAATGGGAATACAATTAAGAGAGATTACGAACATCAGAGATTTTAAGTTAAGATGCTATGATTTTGAATAAGACTCATTATTTTTGCATTATATTGTATTTGCAAAGGAAATACTCTAGTAGAGAATAATAACCAAGGTTTTTTAATGTTTTGATAAAATATAAAATATAAAATATACAATATAAAATATATCTCCTTTAACAAAAGTATTTTATCAGTAGTGATATTTTGTTTTTTAATTTGTAATCAGTAACTTTCCAGACACAAAACAGTGAAAAGTTTGTTGTTTCAGTAATCACCTGTGAAACTAAAAAAAAAAAAAAAAAATTATTCTTTTTCATTGTGAAGGATACTACAGAATTTCCACTATTTTTAAACACTTTTGGTTCAAATCCTTTTTACTTTGGTGAAAAAATTATGTCATACTACAAAAATCTACCAACCACTGTTAGAGAGAAGGTGAAAGCAACTTACAAGAATGTGCAATACAGACATTTTGAAAGAGTGATTTCATGTCTGAAACAGAAGTTGTACTCACAGTTTCCACTTTATTTGTAATTGTATTTTTTATACAGTAAACCTCACTCCAAACAGCAATGTGGTATCTTATCCCCATTATCCCCAAAATGAATCATTTGCAAACTGCAACAAAGGAGCAGGATAGCTTGCGGTAATATTTAAAAGTGCCTTTTTGTTTTTTGAAAGATGTGCTGTTCAGGTAGGGTCTCTACATTGCCGGAATAAGTGATTTGATCATTCTGGAGGCAGAAATTAGCTTCTCCCAGTGAAGTGCTTGGTTAACTTGCACTAACCCCTTATTTCTGGCACCAAAATACTTACCTGCCTCATGGCAGCATGAGGTAAATATGATAGGTCTCACCTAGATTATGTTCACTAGGAGTAACACTGTTTCTTTCTCAGCACAGATGAGTTTCTTTTAATTCATCTCCCACCTTTCATTTTCAAGTTGCAAAATCCTCAAACACAGTCCCCAAACCCCCACAGTTTTATTTAGTAAACTGGAACAAAGTTTAGTTTAAATGGCATCATTAAGATATCTGTGTACACCCAGATCCACCTCAGGCAATTTAACACGAATTTTCTTCCTATTCACTAGCATATCAGACTATTTGTTAACAAAGAAGATCTTCTTATTGCTCCTTGGTTCTTCTGTTGTGTCTCAATAGGCTTAAAAGAGCCTATATCCATTATGTTTACTTGAGATCTATTTTATCTGATTAGTACAATCACTTGCCCTCAGTCAGAAAATAAACTGACTCTGGTACAAATGCTGAAGGACAGTACAGACAAAAAGAAAAATAGACCTGTCTGCTGGAATCTGTAATCCTGACATCAGTATAGAGCTAAGAAGCCAGAATGCATGTACAGAGGCCAAGATTTTCCTATCCAAACAGCCATAAAAGAAAATAATTTAAGGTCATGGTATTGGATTCATAATAAGGAGGCAATCCAATTCCTAAGGCTGCAACAGCCTTCCTGTGAGACTGTGATAAAGCCATTTGTTTCATAGATTTGGGAATGTATTCCCAGACTTAGCCACAAATTTTTTCTTAGCAATAACACAAGCAATAATACAAGGAAGCAAATTGCTTAAAGATAGGCTTAAAGTACTAAAATACTTTACTGAATCAAGATTTTTAACCTGCAGTTTCCCAAACAAAGACAGCACTACTCTTTTTTACCCTCCATTAGGTCTCAACAGATTTGTTACCTATATGCCCAGTTTTCCTTCTGTGAAAAGTCTCCATTAGTACAGATAAATAATTTAGCACAATTAATTCTGAGCTTATTTGGGTTGTACGTGTCTTTCAGAACAAAAAATAATGGTGTATCTTTTCCATTCTTTATAATACACTGAACTTGAGGTCATAAAAAAATGGCAGATTTACCATTAAATTTTGTTAGAAGAATCTCTCCCAAAGTCTTATGTAGCCTGTGAGAGAGGAGGGAACCAGTGAAGAGTAAGTTAGAGGATAAAGCAGTAATAATATCATTGTCCCTGACAGAGAAAAGTCTGAATTCAATGTGGGAACAGACACAAGCAAAAATATATTTTATAGCATCCCTTGCAGTAATAAAAATTGCTGTTTGAGGCCACCTTCTGAGATATTGCTAAAATAATTTCCTGTGATCTTTGAAGGTTGTTTCTGTACAGATACACACACACATACAAAATGGTCTGTTATTGGAGGACAAAGCAATAAAAGAACAAAAAAAGACTTTGAAGTTTAAATGCTATATCTAGAATTCAAAAACACTATTCACTTTTCCAGCAAAGAGCTGTCCTAAAAAAACCCCAGTCCTACCAGACAGCCGTCTTCTTTCAAAGGAATAATGAATTGCACAGATATTTTATACTCAGTAAGTAATTCAGACAAATAAGAAATGACATAAACCTTAAAAATAGTTTGATTTACCCATTAAGATGGAAATCATCACACTGAAATATTCCATCCATGAAACTGAGCATAAAAATTATTTTGAAATTATTCTAGGAGGAAAACAATTTTTTTTTCCAGTGACTTGTGGTCAAATTACTTGATGTTTGGTTTTAGCACTTAAGGTGGCACGGAGGCAGACTACAAAAGAAATGCAAGGAGTTTTTTGTGTTTTTTAATTATGTTAAAATAGTAAAAAGTATTTATTTCCTGGGAATGTCAGAAAGAGCAGTCTGAGTCTGCCCACGACAGCAATTTTTCTTTCTGATCTGCCAGCAGTCTCCAGTCCTGCCAGACCATCCCATGTGTAGGGGGATTTCAATACTTTTGTCTGCTGTTGTTTTGCCAGGCAAATCTGGGCAGGCTGCCTGCAAGGTAGGTTATGCAGATGGTTGGTAGTCAGAGACAAAGTGTTGGTTGCCAGTGTTCATGGCTACTCCAAAACTACAGTTTAGAAAGTAGTAGTAGTAGTAAAAATACAGAAAAATCACAAAACACTGATACAGGTGCTCTAGTGAAATGGCTGATGTCATGACAGAAACATGGTGAGAAATAAACACTGCACTGTATAATTACTGCTACTGTGAGCCCTGTGAAAAGACCCCCAAGAGGACTTGGGAGGCTCAAGAGTATGCCAAGTGTGATCTCTAAACAGGGCCTTCCCGTGGGAAATCCATTTGTTATCTCCTTGAAGGGGCATGTTTGTCAGCACACAGAATTGACACAACACTGGTGGGGCCGAGCATTCAGCACTCCATCCCTCAGCCTGGTAAGGCTCTTCTTCTTCCTACTTCTCTCAGCCCTTCTCGGTGCACACATCATGCCCCAGTCACTCCTGAGGAAAGCATAGTAGCCATGTCCTCCTTTCCTACAATTTCCAGGGAGCTCAAAGAGTTGGACTGTCCCACATGGAGGAGGAGCCAGGAGCTAAAGGTGACCAGACATGGGCATCATCCCTCACAAATGGGTGACATCCCACAGCCCCTAATCATGGAAGGCAGTCAGGTGCAAGTATTAGAGGGCATCAACACACAGCAAGCAACAAAACATGGCTGGGGTTCATCCAGGAGGAGCAGTTAGGAGCAGGATAGGATGGGGCCAAAAGGCAGGACTGGAGCTACAAGCCTGAGAGATCCAACCAGAAAACAGGGCTGGAGTCAGGCTGCTTACAGTGCAGATCCAAGGCCCTGCCAAGAAGTATGGCCACAGGCAGGACTGGAGACAGGCACACCTACAGCTCAGCCCAGGGACGATCTGGAGGCCTAGGGCTGCACTGAAATTAGGTTCCTGGGCCCATGGGCAGAGGGTGTGGGTGGAAGTCCCAAGTGAGGCTGGGCTGGGTTATTACGACCTGTTAGTGTCCTCAGGGCACTGGCAACAACACCAAAGTGGCTAGGAAAATCATCCAAGAAGATAAAAGACTTCACGACAGCTGTGGTACTACATTAAGCATTGTTACGTATTTCTTCACAGTGGTGGATTAGCTTGGGTTTTGTTGTTCCTGTTTAAATCTGTGATCTTTACAAAAATAGAAAGCATTCTCCAGTAAGAAACGTATTTGCTAGGGTTGAAGGGAGATTAATTCTTCTTCCCAAATCTAGTCACAGTTTCAATCAATTAACATAAAGCCTCAGGTGTTTCAGTCTGAACCAAGATATGGCTTAGACCTCACTTGGGCTGAAAATAATCCATTCAGTCTTGTCCTTGCCCACTCTGAATTCACACTCCAGACAA
Organism: Lycocorax pyrrhopterus obiensis; assembly: GCA_014706295.1. NCBI lineage: Eukaryota > Metazoa > Chordata > Aves > Passeriformes > Paradisaeidae > Lycocorax > Lycocorax pyrrhopterus. Next base: position 76,270,374 of record JACSVZ010000002.1, read on the forward strand.
GGACATTTTGTGCCATGTCACCCTTCCACCCACACAAGTTCACCTTAACCTGTGTGAACTCTTTAGTCCACACAGACCAAGCTTCAGAGCTGAATTACTTCCACAACCTACTCCTAGTTTTGGGACCAGTGCCCTGGAATCAAGGCTACGTGTAAAAATCTATAGAGTGTAACTCAGGAGTTTGTCTCACCCCACAGTATAACTTACATGTAGAGAAAGGGATGAAGAAGGAGAGGAACTTCCTTCATATTGTGGTTTACTCCACTGCAAGTACTCAGTATTTTCTAAAATTAAGGAAAACTTGATGAAGGAAATTTAATAAAGTCTAGTGTTTTATAACACGCTTTGCAAATCTCTAAAGGGTTTATTTCATGACCACAAATTTAAATAAATTTACATTCATATGTTATTAAATGGCATTAATTTTCATTTACTTAATGTTTTCCATACATCTCAGTGTGTTACAAAATCACATAGAAACTGTTAATCTGCCCTCCTGACTGCCTTAAAGCTACAGTTTTTTGCATTTGGACAGCAGCCTGTGGTAAATTTGTCAGCATTCAGTATCATGACAATATCTACAGTCTGAGTCAGTACCTTGGCTTTATGATCTGAATTGCATAAGCAGTAGTCAAATTTTTATGGTTTTCTTGATTACATCTTTCCATTTCACACTTAATATACCATTGCTATAAAGGGTCACATTACACCTTCCAGAGCCATTTTTTCAAACTATTTGCAGAATAGAGCACTGCATCTGTTCCTATGTAGTTGGCATCTGGATGTTTTGGCAATAGAAGAGTGTATCTCTTGCTGTTTGCATCTGTATTTCTTAAGAGAAAAAAGCCTACTAATGAAGATAAAATCTCTAGGCATGTAGGTATCCAAATGAAATTGATATCAACATTTTTGATTTAAATAAAGACTAAATTCTGGCAAAAAATTTCACAGAAACAGCAGGTTCCCAGGACAAAACTGCAATCATAAAACATACCAAACCCTAATCCTGGGTAGCATTTTAGCAAACATAAAAAAAGCAACACTAGATTTTTTTCTCTGAAATTCAAACTTCTCTGTGTATAATATGTGCAGAATTAAAATTTGCTTTCAATTTCAGCTGTTAGTCTGTCTTGGCTTAATAGAGTCCTGAATTATTGATTACCGAGACCATCAAGTATAGCTTCTACACTTGACTGGATGACTCAAGCTTTTGAAGCAGGACAGTAATAAAGTACGAGTTCTGAATACCAATAAAAGCATTTACAAAGTAAGCGTTCAGATGAAGAATTACTTTTTACAGTATTCAGGCAAATTTGGAGACTCAAATTCATTTTGGCAATAAATATGATGGGGCCAGCATGGACCATGTACCATAGCCCATCAGGTGCCTGCAGGCCAGCCAGGTCCATGCCTTTCAGCTGCCCTCAGAGAGTTTTCTTTGCAGCTCTGAACCACTATCACTCAATCACGATAAACCTTGGTTCTCTTTTGAGGTACCTGGTACTTCTTAGTTTCTGTCCCCAAGTTTTTTGTGGTTCCTGGTGTTTTTAGAATATGTTTTTCTTTGTGTTTATAAAAGAGAGAAAGCTTATATCTCACCAGCATGTCCAACCATTGCCAATACCCATCAGGGCAGAAAGTGTTATTGCTCAGCATGCATTGCTCTCACATCTGGGGTTTTGAAAGAGTACACCCTTCTTTTGTGTAAGGATGGTCTCAAATTAGAAATACAGAAACATATCTGTAAAAAAAATAATAACCAAGGCCTTCAGACTGCCTACTGTCCTCACCCTTTTGTATGTTTGTGTGGAATATTTGTGAATGGGCAATAGAAGCAGACAATCAACAAAACACTGGTGTGTTTTTAGGTCTTACAGGAAACAGTTTTGTGTGAAGCTCACATAAAACTTGGAAGCTTTATGGAACAAGTCATGTCTGCACACCCAATTAAAAAAAATTTTCTTTTGACACTTCAGTCCCCTCCATATCATGTTGTGGTGAGTGTATGCTATAAAATTTGGCATCTGTTATGTTCCTCAATGACTTCAGCAAAAGACAAATTCCTCACTACACTTTCCATAAACACAGGTGGAGAAAACTTACAAAAAGACAAATCATTTTGTTTTTCAAATGTAAGAGAAGAGAATTTCTTTTAGTGAACACATGCAAAATTGCAGATAAATTATGAAGTTATGCTGCACTACAGTGGTGTACATTCAGCAAACAGCAAAATGGGAATAAAAGTAAGAAAGCCCTATGATCTTTTAAAAATGGATGCATAAAGAAGGAAAAATATAGAGCTGCCAGGGGTTATAAATACAGTTTTCCTAAACTTTGGACTTAGATTTAAACAGATTTTTAGCCATTTGATTTTATGTAAGTTGAATAAGTAACCTCGTTTCTCAAAACCACCAGCTGTCATTTAGATATTTACATCCCATTTCTGGATTTTGCAGTTTTCAGCTCCTACTGAGGCCAGTAAAAAATAGAAGAACTGTGATGCCTTTTAACTGTTTTAGAGCTTACATCTACCAAAGTGACACATAGTGACAGACTGTGAGGGCTTAAACTACCTCTCAGAAATGTGTCCAGTGGGTGTCATTGCACAGAATTCACCAGAATTGGTGGTTATACAGTCAGTCTGAGGTGGCAATCAGCTCCTTAAAAGATGTGACTCAAACTTTGTTCCAAGTGCTCAGATTTGTGTATGCTTTTCTAAGGTCAGATCTGAGTTAAGCCTGAAGGTAAAACTGAGGCAAAATTTTCCTCTCGGTACAAATCTGTTTCATATACTAAACACATTTCATGCTTGACATTTCAACTGACATAGATAAGAGACTTGCACACAGTGCAAGTACAGAATTAGCAACATGGATCCATGCTGATGAAAGAAGGGATGAACAACAACAGACAAAACCAAGACTCCTGTAGCAGATGTGAAGGGTAGGATTCTAAATATGCCAGGAACTTTTGATCTTCTTTTCGCAAAACTTAAGTTTCACTGAATTTTCTCTAACCTGTGCAGAAGTGCTGTTTGTTCATCTTTTATCTCTTTTAATTCGCTTTTTATTCTCTACATGGTTTTACTCTTATATGTAATCTTCTTTCTGTAGCTTTCCATTTTTTTTCCCATTTAGTTGTTTACCTACCAATTAAAGTCAGAATGAGAATATATCAGCCCATTTTCTGCTGCTAGATTAGTCATTCTGTGCCTTCACATTTTGATTAAAAGTCCATTGATGAGTAGAGTACCATCTTTTGAGTTTAAAAAGTGCCTATTATTATTCTAGTCCTGATCCCTTAGTTATTTACGTTGTTGTGTCATTTGATATAATAATAACTTATTTAATTGTAACTTAGATAAAATATTCAATTTTTCCTGACTGAAAATGGAAGATTTATAGTAATTTTCAGGTTTATTCTTCTGAAATAATACACACACAAAGCATATGAATAGGCATACATACCTTACATGTTTCACATATGTCAGTACAAAAATTTCTTGTTTGGCTAAAGCAAGGATGGAACAGATCTAGATGAAAATGCACACAACTCTTCCTCTTTACTGAGAAGTTTTGCAAGCATAGTATAAATACATTTATATGGTAAGCATATTTTTCAGTAAATTACAAACATTCACAATCTCTTACATAATAAAAAACTGTGAAAACTTCAATCCATTTTACATGATATTTTTCAGAATGTCCTGTTTCTTCAACCATAAATCTCCTCAAGCAATTAAAAGCATATTAAAACCATAATCAAATAAATGGTATGAATGTGTTTACAAGTGACTCAGAATAAGAGTGGCAAAAAGAGGTGCAGTAATGCAATTCTTCTAGCATAATACCTGTTTACAGTTCAAATCAATGTCTTCCACTGGCCAATCAATACCACCTCACTCTGTTTATCACTACATGTAAGCCTTTTCAATAATTCTAATTTTAAAGAGTCATCGCTGAAATTGTATAGCCATTGATTGTTTAAAGGTTGCAGATAGCATGAACAAATTGAATTTTGGATTCAATTAAACCTGTTGAAAAATTGCAAATCACCTTTTCTTAAGAAAGTTTCATATCAGCCTTCCATATGAAAACAGCTCGCACAGAGCCGCTACAACCACGGTGTGTTTGTTAATACAGATCAGTGGTGGAGCAGTGCAGGGCAGAGTACCTGCAAGCTACAGAGGGGTTTGTACCCTAACCTGGGGTTGAAACAGTTTTCTCTTCCCATTTTCCTTTGACCTGAGCAGGGGCTATAATTGACAAACCTGGATGCCATGACATGTTCTCTGTTTCTCATATCGAGTATCTTATCTGGCAGAACCACACATATACTCTACCCCTCTCCAGTCTGATTAGATACAAGACAGCTTACATCTGTAATCTCCAGACCCATAGTAAAAGAATTTCAGGTGAATTTAATAAGTCTAGTCATTTCAAGAGAATAGCTTAGTGTGGGGTGTGATCATGCTGCAGCCTCTCAGTAAAACGCTCATGGTGAGATATTTTTCAAAGACAACTGGCCACTTACCTCCGTGTCTCAGAAACAGAGATCTTCTAAAGTGTTGGGCTTTTTATTGAAAATCTGGCCTGTACATTAGTTGTAATAGATAGCACAGTTCAGGTTCACAGTGTCACAGCAAAAAAAAAAATTAGATGGGAAATTGTTACTGTGTCTTCTCTAAGGCCAACTACGAGTAACTTATCACTGTCATTTTTCTGGAACAGAAAGATGAACTTCATATGTACTGAAGAGAAAACTAAAATGCTTAAAATGGCAGCTGTTCACTATCTGAATCATTACTATAATTCATTCTATAATAACCTTAGTTCTGTAAGTGCATTTGTTTCTAGGACTTTGATTCAGACTTTTTTTTTTCTGGCCAAATGTTGGAAATAATGAAAAAATTAATATAGTTCATTTGTATCTCCTAGGATAATTAATCATCATAATTTCAGACATCTTCCTTTTTCTCCTTTGTTTCCTTCTCTTTTTGGAACTACAGATATGCCTTGTTTGTTGATTTGTATTTATTCTCACTCATCCTTCTGCATTGCAGATAAATTTAAGTGGAAGTGTCACTTGTTTTGCTCACCGGTCCTGCATGCAGCTAAAGATAGAAGGCAATCAATAAAAAACCTTTGTCAGCTTTCCCAAATTGAAGTAAACAGCCCTGTTTTTATGTACAAACTTATAAGTAAACCCCTGGTAAATCCAGCCACCTGAGTTTTGTTGATTTTAGATAATTTTGCAAGTCTGTAACATTTTAAACAAGGCTATCTTAACTTATAAGCGATAGTCCTGCCTGGCTACTTGAAAGCCCAAAATACAGACTCTTAAAGCTTGTGAGTTTTATTGATAAGCACTTTGCCTGTTTGCAACTAAAATTGGCAAAACTGGAAAGGCAGTGAATATCTACCTGTGCAACAGTTTTTGGTCAGTACTATCAAGAGGTTTCTTAAGAGCCAAGTTAGAAATGGGCCAGTGTTATGTGCAAGTGAAACCTGTATTCTGTTGCAATTTTTCTGACAATCTAGCGTACACTATCTGTAAATTAGTAGTGGTTTTTGAACATCTTGAATAATTCTAAAGGCAGTGATGGAGTCAGGAAAACCCAGCCAACTGTTCTCAGTATTCCCTTCATGGTAAAATCTTCTGCTGAGAAGAAAAGCACGAGCCAGGTCTGAGAGTCCTTTAATGGCTGAAACACAGAGATGAGAATGACTCTACAATTCCACTCGATTCTATTAAAGCAGCTACATGGTTCTTACTACAGTAGCTCATTCTGTTTGTAAAAATTGCATTGGAGACACTGAGTAATCTGTGCTCTATCAACAGGTTAACTTGGACACAGTTATTTTGCGTCTTTTCACCTTACAGGATCTTTATTCCACCTATGAGAAGAAAAAAACTTTTCATGCAAACAAGGATTAAAGGAGTTGTACAGATGCTGTGCTGCCAAAGAAATTAGAAGGCTTACATTTAAGAGAACAATTTGTTAGAACTGAAACCTGAAGATATTGATACCTTCTTCCTTAGAAAGCACCTCACTATTGAAAGATGTAAAGCATCAAACAAGGCCTTTAATAACAAGATCAAAGTATTTTTATAATCACAGCCCTGGTAGAAATGGAACTAATAGTAAACCTCATGCCCTGAGCATCTCCAAATTTGTGCTTTACACTATCTGAATTTTCTGTGTGGACCTCCTGTACAAAATGTGCCAGAATTTTAGCACAGAAACAATTCAAATTACTGAAAAACTATGGAGTCTGAAATTCAAGTAAAACAAAGATAATAGGCCATCCAAATAATAAGTAACCTATGTAAATCTTCGTGTTTAGCTCAGTATATTCATTTTATGAATTTCTACGAAGTGCCATACATGGGAACTTACAGTGAACTTGGATGTAGTAGGAACAACAGCTTTAGTGAGGAAAAACATAAAAATTTAAAGCACTCAGATGGCTTTAAATGTCCATGTATCAATTCCATTTAAGTTTAATTAAAAATATGTAATTTTTCCTGTTGAGAGTAAAAGTCTTCAGGTGCATAGCATTTCCTAGAACAAATACAACTGCCACCTTTCATTATATTCAGCAAGTCTGAAATGTATTTTAGCCCTGTGCCCTGGCAATACTTTCTAGTATGTCAATTCAACAAACCTGATTTAAGCTGAGTAATACTTGGTTTCATGTCATTCTCTGTCCACTTTAAGGCTTCTGTGTAAGCACGTATCTGTCTGCTTGCAGTGGTAGAACTGGGTCTCATAAATTTATAGGCATATTTAGTCACTAAAAAAAAAAAAAAAAACCAGAAAGAAGAAATGGGCACATTAATTTTAAAACTCCCGGAAAATTAGTTCAGCCCTCTGAATACTTCTTTCCTAACTACTGATTTCAATCAATATTGATTACAATTGATGTGTTAATCTGTATGTCTGAGGGAGCACCTCTTTTTATACCTGTTCTGTATGGGATTTTTCAGACAGACAAGAATATTTTACTCAACTTTTATACATACATTTGAGTATTTTATTATATTCTTCTAACATAACAAAATAATTTGTTGCTAAATAAAACCTCATTTCAGTCTGTGACCTTGTCATGAAAGAAATGTCTAAGTTCATTCAACTCTGCTTGTCAGACATTTTGGCAAGTAACAACATCTGGTCCTCAGTATTTTCATATAAAATGTATCTTTGTATGAAAAGCTTAGGATGTTATTGTGTTTAAAATTTAAGCTAAATATAAATAGTAAATTACTTAGTACACAGGAGCTCTAGATCAGTGAGTAGAATTTAAGATTACAAACCTCTCCTGTCAAGTTCCACAGTGCAGATTTAGATGCCATCCCCAGTGAGAAATGTTTATGCAAATATACTTTTCATCAAGTAAAATGTCTCAAATTGAATTTGAAGATAGGGAGACATTTACTCTCTTCTCTTTTTGTGTGTAGAAGAGAAAATGTAACGGAAGAAATTACAATGATTTATAAAGCACTGTTTTGCACAAGGGGCTGAGATTTCCCATTAACTGCAAGCAAGGCACATAAAAATGTTTAAAGACTCAGCACAACTAAATTTCTTCTCTTTTTATTTTTCTTTTTTTTGTGTTGTTTTGAATTAGTCAAGTCAATACATCGTTGGCTAGGGAAGGGAAGATAATTTAAGTCATAATCAAGGAAGAGTAAGACAACAGGCACAAATTTTGCTGTTACTAACAATTTTTTTCCAAAAGAAGCTATTTATTTCCAACGTATGTAAATCCAGGTATATGATGTATTTGAATGAATTTTCAATAAAACCACTTCCAACAGAAACAACTTACACAAGTCTTAGCTTTATTAGGACAGTGCCTTTGTAAATACCAACTGAAATGGAGTTGAATATTTTCTGAAAGTGTTGTTGCCTGCCGTGTGCAGCTACTTGTCCACTAGGAGACACCGTTGCTCCATAGAGCTGAAAGATGAGGTGGGGGCAGTAAATTATTGGAGGTAATACATGTTAACAGTCGCTCTTATCTTCCAGGTCATTCTCCACTGTTCATAAAATTTATATTGACCCAGATGAAGCTTGGTTTTCTTTTGCAGGCGTGCAGAAAATGCCTGAGCTAGCACTTTTCACAGTCAGAAGTTGCAAAAAAAAAAAAAAAAAGGGAGGAAAAATTGGAATCAGGAATACTGGAATACTTGGTGAAAGAGTAAAAGGGAAAATGATTTGTAATACTTATGTAGAGACAATAAGAATTTTAGAACAAAAATTTGAAATTTCAAAATACATTAACATTTTTGTGTCTTGTCCTATTTCAAGGTATAAACCTTCAGAATGAAACTGAAGAAAGGATTACAACCTGAAGATGATGAGATTTTTCTCCTTTGTGTAATAATCTTCTCATTCAAGAATTTATCCCACACTGAGGAGTTGAGTTCAACATTTTCTCTTCCACCAGAAAGATTATGTATATATGTACATGTACATAAAACATATGCCTGTATGTTACATGTATACATCCATACCCTATATAAAACTTTAAAATATTCGTTAAGAGTTTATTTGCAGTAAGAAAAGCCTTTAGAAGGACATAAAAAAGGGAAAGATCTTCTCACTTCATCAACTAAGCAAAGACAAAATTTTTTTCTTTGTAATTTTGGAGCACAGCAGTATTTTGTAATTCAAAGTTTCATAACAATATGTGTACTAGAACACAATTTTTTTTTCTTTAATAAATGCTACATAAAAGCTTTCTCTTGAATTAATTTGTAAGATTTTTCAAGGTTACTTTTGGTTATATTTTCTTTGTTGCTGTTTTAAGATGAATTCCATAGCTGTATTATCAAATCCTATGCATTTAATTATCTGTGATCTAGGTAGTGATTTTAATTTCACAACTGTGCATAGCAAAAGTATTTAATAGTTTTGAGATGGATAAAACAAATAGGCTCGTATTTCAAAGTAAAGTTCTATTTAAAATGTCAAAAATTCTACTCTTCATTAAATGCAGGAGAATCCAATAACATAAAAAGTGAGTTTGAACATAGCTACTTTGTCACTGAGATCAAAAATTCTAGGTCATACCATGAGCTGATGTAAATGAGTGCAGTTTGACAGAATTTCATAGAGTTAGGCTTCTTTGTAGTAGATAAATATCTATATCCTTTGATGTTGCTAAGTAGACCTTGTTTATTAAAAAGTTATTGTCTTTGATACTGCTTAAGACAGTTCTAAAATAAAGAAACTATTAGTGGAATTTTCAGCAATCCAAAAGAAAAGTATGAGATCCTTCTAGACACTTGAAATATCTTGAAATATTAGTGTGGCAGCTGCCAAGAAAAAAAAAAAAGCTAGTAATGTTTCTTCTTTTTAGTAGAACTGAGTATATGAAAGTAAAATAAGTAATTCTTTGAGACAGTTATGATAAAATTTTGAAAAAAAAATACCCAGCCATCTCTGGAGATTTATTTATGACAACTAAAATGCTATTAAAAATTAGTCTGTTTTCTAGAATACTGCGGCAAAAAGTCCCAAGAGGAATAAGTTTGCTACCTAGAAAATTGACCTCACACAGAAGCAATCTATTTTATCCAACAAATGTTAAAGATTTGCTTTCCCATCACCTAGGAGAACCCTCAAATTTAAGATAAAAGATTTGAAAGTTTAGCAGGGAAAATCACAACAAAATACAAGAAATTACTCTGCACAATTTCAAATGAGAAATAAGTGTGAATTACTAGCAGCTGGAGTAATTTACCATGACTGTGAGTGATATTACAGTGTTTGAAATGTTTGAACCAGTGTTAAGGGTCCGCTGAATAGCACCTAGTCTTGCTCAGGTAGGAATTACAGGTCTGATGCAGAAATTGGTGAAGGAAATCCCATGGCCTGCTGGATGAAATGGCCACAACAGTCCTCTTAGTTTTCAGAATTCTGTTAAAAAAAATGGTATTAACGCTAGGATAGAACAAAATAGAGACAAAAAGATTTATGATTTATCAACTCTGCTGTTTTACCATGCACTTGAAAGGATTGTGTCCAGAATGGAACCATTTCCTAACATTCTACAGTTGCCATTTCTAATTATTTTTCATCTAAGTCATGCAGTGAAGAAAGCCAAATTCTTTGTGATTCAGTTCACCTAACCTTTTTTAGAAGGGCGTTTTCTGAGAAAAGGCCGTTCTGAAGAGATAGTGTCGCATTCGGGGTCTTGGTCTTAAATAAAATTGATCAGATAATAAATAAGAAAAATAGTGGTAGTAAAGGTGCATGACATTTTAAGGTTTGGAAGCTAAAGTGCTGATCCCTATTTATCTTTGCTAGTGACTGCAGACTATTCTTTTAGGTACCTTGTGATAGGGAAATTAAGCAATTTTAGAGGACAGAATAACCTTCTGCAGTCTTTGGCTAGGACATAGATATTGAACAAATAATTACCATTAGGGCTAGAGCACATCATTCAAACATTGTACCCAGTTTCATGGTACCTGAATATGGTCTTTGTTGTGCAGCAATGAAAATTCTGAAGCCAGGAAAGTAAGTTAGGTGCTATAGTAATTCCTCAGAATGCTGTTAAAACAATCAAAGCCCACCCCTTTTCTGCTTTGCCTCCTTGCCAGCGGCCTTGACTGTGCCTGGGTATGCAGGACAACCTGTCTGACTCTCCTCCATTTGTAAATATTTGGATCCAAAACGTTTGAGCTCCTGAATGACTGAAGAGAGTCACTGCATTTCTCACATTTGACCCAGCTCTTTTCTAGCTTATCTCCTATGTTCCTTAGTTCCCACAACTAGATGATGTTCAAAACACTGTATAATGTCATTACCTGTCTTGCCTTTTGACAAAATAAACGACTTTAAGTACATGAATTTTGTTTATGAGCTACGATAGGTCTCAATCAAAAGCACAACTTGGCTTTTACTCCTCATCCACATGCTAAAGAAATGGGTTGTCTGCAGAGACTCTCCTTTCCTTTTTGCCTGTTTTTTCTCCCTTTTTACCCTTCTATATATTGATATATATGATATAATGCAAATAAAATTATTTTGCTGAAGGGAGAATTTTTATAAAAGCAAAATGCGTTTTTTTCCTAAATGAACCTGCATTACTTTCTCACTTCTCAAAGGGAAGTTACATGACATTGAGGAAGTAAAAGAATTGGATATATAAGTAATGCAATGAGCCATGTGAAAAAGGTTGGAGAAGGTCTTACCCAAAGACAGTTAAAGGTCTGAGATGGGGCATGTTACAAAAATGAAAAGAGGCTGTTAAGTAAAACAGTCTAGAGAAACTAGACTGGGAATATCTCTTAAATGATACATTAACTCCTGAATATCTAATTTATTTGCAAAGTTGACTATAAAACTTGACAAGACTTCTAATGTAGTTTGATATTAATAAAGTCCTCAAGAATATTCGATGTCCAAAGAATTTCTTGATTCTTTGCTCTTAGAATAAAAGGAAGCTCCAGATACTTGAAAATAGATTAAGAAGTACATGGAAAGAGATGGAGTTATTCTTTTTAGACCTATTACATCTCCTTTTATCCCCATTGTTTGGCAGCGACACATGATAGATTTTCTAATCTATCAATACATATTACACATACATTTTTGTGATGATTAAATTTACTCTCATCAATAAGTTTTAGGAAGCTGTCATTTTATGAAAAAGTATTCATCATTTCTCAAAACCCAAATTATTCCCACTGCAAATACGGTTAATATCCAAGAGTTTCATCCACCCCTACCTCCTTTCCTGACTTGCCTACAGGACGGTATGCCTCACACACACAAAAGTGCTTCCAAAAAAACTTTCCTGTGATCTAACTGATCTAATACCACATCTATATGTTTGTGTGCAACCCTTTTGCAATAAGGACAGACCTTCAGTATACACTAGATAAATGTTTTTACTAAACAGGTGATGGCAGAATTAGTAGATTGTGTTATTCTGAACAGAGTACATCAAACTTCTGTGTATTAATTCCCTCTTTGTTTGGGTTTCTCAATACTGTTGGAAGCCATGGTCAGAGATTGTGTGCACTTTTCCCTCTTCCCTAATATCTGCAGCAAAAGCACATCACAATGCTTGGTTAAATTTGCCATCTGTAATTCCAGAACCTCAGGTATATCTGAGCCAGCTAACTGCAATTCACAATAATGATTTAATATGTCATAATTTTCAGCATTCAAGCATTCGCTTTCACTTGGAAATGCAGAGGGTGAGATTCATAATGGCACTGAGATTGCCTGCTAAATTTCCCATCTGGTGATCCTCTCTCACTACCACTACAAAATTCCGTATTTCCATCCATTTGCAGCTGTGGCTCCTTCCCCTGTGGGATCAAAGTTGCACCTGGCTAAGCAGCCTTTTAGAAAATGCTACAAATAGTGCAATATGTCATTTTAAATGGTGATGACTCCTTTTGGATTTGGAGTTAACAGCGGGCAGCCGATAACTTGCTGGCACACCCTAGACAAGACACCAAATCAGAGTATTTCCAGTCAATTTAAGTAGATTTATTGATTTGCTAAAGGCCACAGAACAGATCCATTTTGAAGGGGGGAGATCATCTTTAGTGGCGTGCATAGGCCAATAATGCAACTTAAAGCAGCTGTTCCAAAGCTGCATTAAAGCCAGGACAAGCCCTCCCAATTAGGCAGCTCCTTCTCTGCCTGATCCCTGTGCAGTGCAGATATGCACCTCAGGAGTGAAAAGAGCTGCTGTTCTTCATGCTTCATGTTTTGAGGGATGACTGTGAATCAACAGCTAGACAATTACTGGAAGTATTTGAATACATCTTGCTTCTTGGTTTATGATGAAGGCATTTTTGTGACTGCTTTCTGTGACTGTTACTTATAAAAATCAGCTATGGAGGCTGCTGGACAGAACAGCAGGCACAGCCCCAGGAGACCACGATTCTATTTCTAGTCCTTGCCAGTGGCTTGCTGGGAAACCCTGGAGAAGTCATTCCCTGCCCCTAGCAGAATTCTCCCTTCTCCACAGCTTAATTCTTCTAAAAATATACCACTAAAAATCTTTCTTTCATTCAGCCCACATTTTATCTAAATCCATTAGCCTCGAAATCCCAACACCGAAGAGTGCTGAAAATGACAAAACAAATTAAATCACAGTTGAAGATAAAACTGAAAAAAGGAAGCTGTAACTCTCTTTACTGTTACTAAGGATTGTTTCATATCACCTTGGGATTATTTCCACTATTCGTGCCAGACAGAGAGATATTTATTTTGTTGTGAATATTTGGTTTAATACTTTATTTCTGAAGTCTCAGAAGAAGAAATTGCTGGAGACAATTTCATCTCTGGAAAAGGCATACAAGGACTCTTTAGCTGCTTCCAGGCAATATGCTTGGCAATTAATTACTGAATGCAATGTGTCCAGATTTCCCAGGTCATGGTTACAGGTAAAAGCTGTAGAAACCCGCTGCCATACTGCAACACAACAATTAAACCAGGAAGAGAATGGGCCTGCTGAAGACTCCATACTATTTCACATGGTGGCGCTTGAATGTAACTTAGATGATAATGGTTCTGATTGTTTTGGGGTTTTTTTCTGCTGTTCTATTTCTCTTCTTTATATTTTTTTTTCCTTGAAGGCCTGCTACAAGTGATAGAAACTGTCATGCTGTTTGATTTTCATCTTCTCTGAAATTGTTTTAGTGCTTCCAAAAAGTAAAATTGACTCAGCACATTAGACTTTATCTCCTTACAAGACATGGAAGATGTATTAAAATTTGGCTTAGTTTGATCTACACTGAAATTGTCACAGTTATTAAGACAATTAATTTCTTTAGTTTTACAAGGACTGCCAGTCCTTCACCTGTAGTATTTATATAGAAAAATGCACAGGAGTAGTCACACTTCATGTACAAGCATTCAGGAGCTGTTAAAATTCCGCAGCCAACTCTGAAAACAAATGGATTATCAGCTCTGGCCTTTAACTAAACCAATTTTATCAAAAGAAAAAGGGATTTCAACTGTCAGGGTCCCAGCGCCCCTCACTGCCTGGGGCTCTGAGCCATGATCCCCCTAACACAGCCCAGCCTGGCCACACTCTGTGGTGGGACCCAGGCTGTGGCTGTCAGGCAGGAGCATATCCACAACACTTTCCATCACCCCTATGGCTGATGCCTTTCTTGCAGCGAAGGCAAAACAAATCCCACCAGGTTAAAATCTGGTTTAGGGGCCAGGACACTTGAGGTGTGTGCATTTTCTGTGTCTGCTGGCTGGCCCTGTGCAGGATCCTTAAGCAGTATGCCTTGGGAAATCCACATACCCTTGGCTCTGACCAGGCAGAAAATATGCTTTGTGTGCCTGAGGTAGCAAAGAAAGCAAGAGGATTAGCAACTTACTGTGACAATTTTGAGTTTGCGTTAAGAGAAATATTTACTAAATATATCTATACCTGAGACAAGGAAAAAAACCAGATCCCTTTTGAGTTCAGAACATCCATTGGAAACAACTGTGCAAAACAAAAGATGCTTATAAATTACTATTTTGCCACGTACTGGTACTATTTCATATAAGATAAAGAAAGAACAGATACTATGTTACCCTTTGTTTTAAGGTCAGATCAGAATTACTTAAGCAATTACAGAATACTCAGAAGCTGTGTAAGAGCCTATAAGGCCCAAAAAACCTTGCTCAACACAACTTTTAAAAGTTGTTCATGTACTCTGAGTTAGACTCAGAGAAATTAGGAGAAACACTGAAAAGATATTCTCAAGAGGTTAAAACAACAAAAAGAACTTTACTGGCAACTTTAGAAAATTAAAGAACTTTGGCAAAAGGTATTAAGCAACATTCAGTCAATATAAAACACTTCCCAAAGCTTTAACTTGGCCCATTCAACTTCACAAAATCTAAGCCCATCTGATTTTAATTTACACAAAAATTCCGAGAAGAGGGAATTAGAAGAAGAAAGAAAGACAGAAAAGATATAGAAGAGAGCAAATGTAGCTACCACTCTTGCTGTAGAAGTGTTCAGCTGATAGAAATTCCAAGAGAAGGTAGGGTCAAGACATGCTTGCTGTATGTTCAGCCTTAAATACCCCTTTGCCTTCCTGGGCACTTCCCTCAGGTGGGAATTCCGGTCACTTAGCTCTTCAGGAGCTGGGTTAGGGGCTCCAGAGGCAGGTGTAGAGCACTGCTTCCAATGCAGCAGGGATTGGCAGCCACTTCATGGTTGAGATACAGGCTTTAGTGGTGGGAGGTGCGCAGCAGGGCACTGCCTCACCAGGGCAAGACCTGACCTGCCCCGTCCCCTCAAACACTCACCCAAAAATGTCTCGAGACATCAATCTTCCCAGTCTCTCACACAGCCGCAGCCCGAATTTTTCTGTAGCTTATACACCACATTTAAATTAATAATTTCTGATAATTTCTGTTTCAGATGCATTCATATTTGTGTAATAATATACTTGCATTCCTGAGATCTAAATATAAAGTTATGAGATAAAGATTCAAATCCTCTAAAACTGGGGGATGTATCTAGTAAATGTGAGCCACCCTACAGACAATTGAAATTTCAGAGGGGTAGAGATTAGTGTTTTTTTGGAAACAGATTTTACCACAGCATCTGAAGTCATGATCAGTGTTAACTTTTGACAATAGTATTTAATGAGATTAATTTATGTGGTAACAATATACTCATTCATAGAGTAGGTATCACATGTGCTTGTCCTTTCCTTACTTTTTCTTGGATATTCATGTAAATCCACCAATGGAGGAAATTTCTAGGCTAGGCTGACCCTTTGGCAGAACAGGTAGGACTAGTTGTGATTTATTACAAGTTTAACAGACACAGAGGCTTTACTATGGTATTTAATACAGTCTTTGTAGCAGTTTTTCTTAGAAGAGTTGGTTCATTGCTGGAAACATTTGAACAGCTGAAAAAAATGAATGTGCAAGAAATAGACAAAGGTTACATATTTTCTCATATCAGTTTCTAATCAGGCAAGAACTGAAAATTTGATTTCATGAATGAACATTTCCCACAGATTTTTAACAAACTGCTAATAGTATGAATGTCCCAAAAACCTCTTATTATCTTTTTTTTTCTTTTCCACCCCTGGAGAAGGAAAAAAACGACTCTTTTCACTCAGACTACTTGGAAAGACTGTGAGAGACTTGTTAGCACATGCTGGGATTTGTGCACTTAAGCTCTGAAAGGAGAGAAAAATCAATTAGCAGGAGAATGTCTAACTTTTTTTTTCACTTTCACATAGAAAAGTTTAAAAAGAATATAACCTCTGACATTGAAATATACTGTGAAGGCCAAAATTGTGGATTCTGTAAGATATGGCTGGAAGGACAGAAAACTCTACTGAATGATTTACTGGCTGTCTGCCATACTCTGAATCGCTGCCTGTCAATGCCACATGTGGCACCTTTCAGATAGCATATTCTTTCAAGCAAGTCCATAAATGTGGCAGATATCAAGAGTGTAAAAGTGTGCTTTTGTTAATGCTTGAGAGTATTTACATTGACAGCTAGAAAAAGAGAATACTCTTAGTCATTGCTTCTGTAGGTAACACACAAAATGATCACATTCACTCCGTTCACTCATAACCAGCTGTGATTTGTATTTTGCATCTAGGAAATCCATATATTTATGTCTCTCAGTGTTTGAAATAATTTTAGTTTCCTACCATGTAAATTGAAATATGGAGTTGCAAGAGTCTCTTCTCATGAAAGGTGTTTTAATTCTAATTCTTGATTTCAATCTGTGGTAATGGTTGTGTTTTCAATCCTTTTCACCATAGACCTACAAGCTATAAAATTAATATATGGTCTTGGAAGGAAGGGAAACAGCAGCGGTTCAAAAGAATTAGATGCTGTTTGAGACACAATAATGTGCCTACATATGCCTCTCTCCATGTTATTCCCTACTCAAAGATCATCACCATTACACTATTTTTAAATGGCAATTTATGACACATATGGTCAACCTAAAAGACAAATTGGAATTTAAATGTTCTTTTCATTCTAAAGAGAAATATCTTTTTACTAAACATAATAGAAGCCTGTATATCTACTACAGGTCCTTTACGTTACCAAATTTCAAATGAGAGACTTGACTAATGCAGGAAAAATCATTGTACTGTAGGCCATCACTGCATTTTTACTATGTCCATCACATTAGGCAATAGCTGAAATTGATGCATATTTATGTAAATTGGGGGGAAAGAAACGTAGAAGCAAGGATTTGAAAAAGAAGCAAAGCAAATAAAATAAAAACACTTATAGAACTAAAACTAGAGTCACCACTAGAAAAAATTAAAAAGACAAAGAAGAAACTCTCCTCTTAAACCTTTTAAATGCACCTGAAACCAGCAATATACACGTTATTTAGCCAGTGTAACTAACTGGTGTTATCATGCTTCAGTCATCCTTTCCGGTCTTTTCCATATTCATAGCAATACTGTGCATCAGTCCAACAACCAGAAGGAGGCATCTGCAGAGGCCTCTGCAAGAGTGAGAGGTTAGATTCCTGAATCTTCCAGGGCTGAAACTCTCCTGTGCATGGTGTGTAACGCAGCTCACTCCTGACTCAGGACACTGGATCCACCATCATGTATATCTCGCTTGAACGAAAATGCTTAGTTCATTAAAGCAAGTAAGAAGCCACACTGTTGTTAAATTGCAGACATAAACCTTTTTTCAGCTGATCCTGTTACAGCAGCTAGCAGCTATACATTTAAAGTGGCAATAGTTTCTGAATTGTTTTCTGTAAGCTGCAATACGAGAAGCGTATGTATTCATTTACAAAAGAAGTTCTGACTGCTTTTGTTCTCATCTGTTGCTGACAAGGTAATTTGGGTATTCTTTTGATTGTTCAAGATTTAAATAATTATTTTTATTTATTATTTGTTTTCATGATACTAACATACCTGTAACTCCCCAGGAACCAAGAGGATTGGATAAACAAGGTTGGCTGGCCGCAGGCTTGTTGGTTATTTTGTCAGAGAGTACAGTATCATCTTCTTGGCAGCACATGTTCCACTCATTCATTTCTACTGTCAGTGCTTGAACATTGTCTGAAGGATGGTTTAGGTGATGTAGGTGAAAACAATCACTAACATTGTAAAAGAAGAATAACAAAAGATGCTTGTGTTTAAGAAGGACAAAAATCAGACCCTCACAGCATAGAAGTACATGTTAATTTAGGCCATCATTAGAATGAACTTGTGTAGCCATCCATATCTGATGCAGAGTTAAAGAATAAATAAATAATATGTTAGTGTCTGCAAAGAGAGAAGGAGAACATAAGCTCAGAATCTCTAATTTTCTGGGCTGTCCCAGAGTAGCCCCTACACCTACATCACTGTCATTAATCTAGGGACAAATTAAAGAGTGTCATAAAGGTGAATTTCAGTCCTGAGAGAATATATACCCTGTGCTGGGATGAGAACAGGTGGCACTGATCCAGGAACTGGCTGTGGAAGTCACTGGCCACCAGCACAGCTACCTAGATTTCCTTAGTAGCAAAAGTCCAGCTCTTTGATTCTACTCTGTCCCTTAGGGTGTTTTTGTCTTAGCTACAAAATCATCTTTTCATCTATTCTCTAGAAATTTCCATTATAGCTAAAGGTCAATGGTATTTTGGCAATACAGTTCGTCACAAAGATATTTTGATATCAAACCATTAGAAGACAGACCTGGGAATTGCAGAGATGGGAACAGCAAAAATGTAATTGGTACATATGGAATGTGTGCAACAGTCTGCACATATTAAAGCTAACTCAGTTATTTGCTTTGCTTCAATATTAGATTTATGTGTATTTCCTTAGCTCTTGAGAGGGACAAAACTGATCAGGTAGTATCATTTAATAACAAATTGTTATTGCTACTCATATAAAAAATCTGGTTGATAAAACCCTGAGACAACACTTCTTATTCTGTTCCTGGTAAAAAGTCAAATGTATAGATATACATGGGAGTTAGCTGAAATAAAGATGGAATAAATAATGATGTGGGAAATTAGTGAAGGTCATTGAGTATATGAAATACATTAATGAAAATAAACAGGTTATTACAGTTGTTGTTTATTTAAACAGTATATTAATTACTAATTAATTGACATTATTTTTCCATATTATTATTATGGGGAGCCATATTCAGGAAGAGCTTTGTTTAACCATATTTTGTTTGAATAGATTGTTAATTTACCACTGTGCTAAATTGTATCCTCTGAATGAAACACCACATGGTTTATCAGGAGGGAGACCACGCTACACAGTCCTATTCTGTCCAGTTTTCAGAGTCTGACCCTTTATAAATTGAAGTATTTCTGAGCCTTTCTGTAATAATGCAATATCTTTCCTCAATCTGTTTTTTTTTGTTTGCTTGTTTCTTTTACACACTGTACAGAAAATCTACACAAAAAATAGGAAGGCAAAAAAGAAAAAAAAAATACTGGCAGAGGGGCATTATGTATACAGTTATTGTAAATAGATTGGGAAAGTTAGTTCAGAATCAGCTTTTGAAAAAAAAATTGTCTAGTTTTTAGAAGTAGCAAGGAAATGTAGTAGTGGCAATGAAAATAGATTAAGTAATAACCATAAGCCAATTTCTTCTTTTCATTTACTTAAGATATTTTGTCGTATTCAGAATTTGAAATGTCTGGCTGTATTTATAACGGGTTCCATTTTGCTCTGAAGTTCTTCCAAATACCAGCTAACTTCATGTTTTTATACATTGCCAAAAAGAACAACTATATTTGGCTCTTAACATAATTTTCTTGGGAAGTAATGTGTCTTGAGTGTTCCTCATTTAAGAAGCTGTCCACGTAACTCACAGCTGTGGCTTCACAGATTAGATTCAGTGATTGCTCTTTAAAAAGCTGTCTTATCCTATGAAGTTGTCCTAAAGTTAGCTACAATGGCCTATTTCAACCCATAAAAAAAAGTAACAAGGTTTTCAGAACTGTTGCATACTTGTAGCTTTCATTTATTTCTAAAGAGGCTGCAGGTGCCCTGAATTGAAGATAATCATACATATGGTTAAATATGATTAGAAATAAAAACCAGAAAAATAAAAAAATGTCTGAAAACTGTTTGTAATGGGTTTATCCTGGATGGGTTTCAGGTGCCCACCAAGCTGCTCTCCCTCCTCAACTGGACAGGGGAGAGAAAACACAGTCAAAAGCTTGTGGGTCAAAATAAGAACAGGGAGAAATCATGCAGAAAATACTGTCATGGGCAAAAGAGACTTGATTTAGGAAAATTAGGTGAATTTATTGCAAATCAAATCAGAGTATGGTAATGAGAAATAAAAAAAACTCCTAAAACACATTCCCCCACCCCTCCCTTCTTCCTGGGCTCAATTTCACCCCCAATGTTTCTAGCTCCTCTCTCTGACTGCACTGGGGCACAGGGAATGGGGGCTGTGATGGGGTGTGGCTCTTCAGGGCAGGGCTGGGCGGGGCTGGGAGTTGGACTCAATGAACCTTGTGGGTCCCGTCCAACCCAGCGTATTCTGTGACTCTGTGATTCATCACACGTTGTCTCTGCTGCTCCTTCCTCCTCACACTCTTCCCCTGCTCCAGCTTAGGATCCATCCACACGAGGCAGTCCTCCAGGATCTTCAACATGAGTCCTTCCCACAGGTCACATTTCTTCACAAACTTTTCCAGAGTGGGACCCTCCCACAGGACGCAGACCTTCAGGAACAGGCTGCTCCAGGGTGGGTCCCACACAGGGTCAAAAGTCCCCCCGGGAAACCTGCTCCAGCGTGAGCTCCTCTCTCCACAGAGACACAGCCTCCTCAAGACAGTTGACATTTTGTCTGCCAGGGCACGCTGTTGACTCATATTTCACTTGCCTGAAGAATAACGAGTTAGAATAATGCATTGAATTTATACGTAGAATTTTAAAAATATAGAGAGAATTGTGCTGAAGAATTGTAAAGCTGAAATGAATTTTGATTTATACTGAAAAAGGCTTTAATCTTTGCTTTACTGATTGAGAATATATTGACTCCTTTTGTACAGAAGTATTGTGATATACAATATTGTTATTTTAAATGACTACCTTATTTTGCAATTTGCAGCAGTTTTCTTCAAGAACATTTCTCCAACAGATTTCATTTTCATACACTCTGCAGTGTATATCGGAACAAAAATTATATTATTTTAGATTTTGCAAAGCACTGTATATGTTAAAGTAAACATTTAAAAACTGGAGCTGTGAGCTAAACTAAGGTAATACATACAAACACTTGTACACATACATTAGGTAAGTAACAAAAGACTGACTAAACTTTGTGAGTGGCCATCTGTATCTTTGCTGGTTTTCCCTAAAGGAAATGGAACAAGTTTAAAACTCACCTTTTTTTTTTTTTTCCCACAGTAAGATCTCTAAGTTTTCTTCTCGACTATGAATTAATTCAGGCTTTAACTTACAAGTTTCTCTTGGATCTTACAAGAGGGCCTTGCAATAAACTACAACTCAATTTCAAAGCCTCCATTTAAAAGAAAATTCAATAGAAAATTGATGTAGTGATATAACACAAATGTAACTAAACTCATTCAGAACTCTTAAGTTTCCATTAGGCTAGATACTTGAAATTTATTTTGCTATCCCTTTTTTTTTCTCCAAACTAGTATATAAAGGACAGATGAAAATTTTTGTTGCTTATATAGCGAAGATTAACATCCAACAAAATATCATTAATAGTTCCTGCCGTATGACGAGAGCATCTCAAAAGATACCGCATCCAACATGGGCAATTCAATGGGATTTATTCTGTCTGCATGTGTATTTTGAGGGCACTGACACTGTGAAAATGTGTCAGTGCACACAGAAGCTGATGATTAATTTCTGTAAGTTCGTACTGTATGTCTCAAAAAAATCCCGTAGTGAGATCTAGTAAAATGAATGGGTAAGGAAAAGAAAATTCTTTGATTCTGAGGTGAGGAAAGTTGCTATATTTCCAATGAAACAATTTATGTACAGTAAAATTTCTGTCTGATGTCCCTAGCTTCGAAAACATTGACATAGAATTAGAATTAAAAATCCTGCTCTCCTTACAAGAAGTTCCACTCTGTCAGTTGCCAGCTGAGCAAAGCGCTTGGACTTATTCCATCAGCTGTGTGTGTGTCTACACTGTCACTCAGTTCATGTCTTTGTCTTGAGACACTTCAGTTCTTACATAAGTACAAAATTTCCACTCATTTCAGTTAAGTCAGCTGCATACCTCAGTGCTTTGAGGAATCAAAAGCTCGTAAGAAGTTCTCTTTTTCCTCAGTATGATTTTTTAAAGAATAGCTTCAGTAATTTTACGTCTATAAACTTGGAGTTGTGCAAAACCAGTGATTTTTAAAAAGCTTTCTAAAAATATTCTGATGTACCATTCATAATTGGAATTCAAAGTAAGAAGAAATTAATCTAAATGCTTTGAACTCTTACTGTAATGTTCATTATATAGAAGCTATAGCTGCTCATCTACTGCATGATGTAATTCCCTGCATGAAATTTTGCTTCTTGATCTCCACAACTTAAGCTCATTGGTTTGTTTCAGATATAGAGATCCTAAGGGCTACAGCCATCTGAAATATTAAATCCCTTATTTATAAATGCTGGAAGAGCAACATAATAATTTTATAACACTTAAAGGCATCCATTTTTTATCTTTACCACAGTGAATAAAACAAGTAGCAAATGGCCACAGTCCCATATCCACAAAAATGGTGAATCAGCACTGTGAGCTGACCATCAAATAAACTGTCAGCTGTAGCCACAAAAATCATGGAGTGCAGGTGCATATAACCACAGTAATACAACAGAATAACATGCAACTACCAACAATCATACTCTTAAGGATGAACAGGCATTTGTTGGGTCCTCGATGCACCTTTCCTGAATTGCTTTGAGCAGGTCAGGAAAAAAACTAGATAAGAATAGATTGAAAAAGATGGAGGTCAGTGTATCTGTGTACGATGGGGTTTTATTTTCCAACTGAGTTTTTAAAACGGTAGGGGAACTTAAGAAAAGATTTAGTGATATTAGAAAGCATGTATTGGAATAACTCGTGAGATTTGTGTAGTGTTCTTTTAAATTCAGACAGTTCACAGATCATGCAAAAGAATGATTCCTGGTGGTGTCTGCTCTAAAGGACCCATGTAATTGTGGCTGTGGGAACAAGCAGAATCAGTTATAGCTACATAAATCTGCTCGCCGCTAAAAAACACAAACGTGTGGAGTCATGCTCTAAAAAACACCATAAGCAGCTGAGCTCCCTGTTTACATATTCACTAGTATGTGAAACAGGGAGCACACTTCATTATCCACCTCATAGATATCCATTACTTTGAAATATACAGTGCAGAACATTATTGTGCTATTTTCTATGGAGGCAATAAAAGTCAAATACTCTGCTTTCAAATTACTTCTAAAAGACACAATATCTAAATATTTTATCTGAGTGTCTGATTAATGCTTCTTCAGCAATATGATGCACACTCTTTTATAAACATGCAAAGAAATTCCCATATCATGAAAATGTGAATTATTCAAAAACATTCTTATTCCATTTGATAGCAAAAAGTAACACCTTGAAAACATCTAAAATTAAGAAGCTTATTTTAACAGGAAGAGGATACTTTGACAATTATGTAATATTGTCTAGAAAACAATAGGAAGTGGATTTTTTTTTTTTTTTTTAACAAAACTATTGCTAGAAAATTCCAGGTCAGCTTTCTACACCCTCGGGAATAAACAGAATAAAACCAGATAGTTCTTCTTTAAGTAAAATCAGCTAAATTATCTCATTAAAATTAATCAATTATTGAGCGTACATTCTTCTAAGTAAGCATTTTAGTGGAAATGAGTCACTAGCTTCTGCTTATATTAGCAACTCTGGGTAAGCTCCAAATAAGAATGCATCTTATTGGCATTTACTAGTTACACAGAAGCAAAAACCTCACACCACTTTTTATATAGCAGATCTGTATTATTTATTTTTTTCCCTTGGGAAAACAGCACACATGTCTTTACAGTGAAGAAAAAATTTGAGGTCACAATTTAATACACTTTTTATGTCAGGAAAGCTGGTATCGCCACAAAAAAAATCTAATCCATATCTTAACATAGTTGCAGCCCTTCTTCTGGAGTCTTTAACTATAGTTCAATGGCCAAACAGTGAATTTATGCTGATCTAGATAAATACAACAATACTAATGTATAATCCTTCTGTGTGTGCATAGGTTTATAAATGTATATCTATTTAAAAGTCGATTTTAGAACTAATCATCCCACATCTTTGGTTATTGGCCAGGCAGCACAAAGTCCTATACAGTGCAGAAGCAAAAATGAGCATGACTCAGAGGAGGGCAGTGAAAGTGTTGACTTAAATAATTTTAGTTTGTAGATCAAACTATGGGAAACATAGCTGGAAAACACTATTACAGAATTTATCAGATGGCAACTTCTACTCTGACAGTCTAATGTCTAACTGATAACATTAACATACACAAATTTAAAACAATTACCTCAAATGTTGCAAATAAATAATAATCTTACATTTATCATAAAATATTTTGAATTCAATTCAAACTGATATTAAGCAAAGTAGTCCTTTTAGTGAGTGGATTAAATTGGTTGCTCCTAGGCAGAAGTATCTATAAGATTTTCAGACTGTTAGATTTTACCTCACTTGTACATTTCTCATGGAAGAAAGAAAAGAAAGGCTTTCCGCTTTTTTCAACTGTGAATGACTTGGCAATATACTTTAATTAATTGAATAAACTGAAATCAGGAGAATATTTTCTGCATATCCAGCAGAGGCTGCAGTTTCTCAACATTAACTTGACACAGTAAATGTTCTTAGGTAGTGACATTCAGCAAGGGGCTAGCCTTGAAAATTTCAGAAGCGTATATTGAAAAATAAAAGACAATTGATTTTGATCCATTTTCATTGGAACTACAGTTGGTTAATGATTTTTTTCTAGCCTCTTATAATTTATCACAGAAAGATGAGCAGAAATGCAGTTATTTTGTGGTCTGAGTGTGAACATCAACTCAAAACAATGTGTTTGTTTGCCTACTTTCTCAGTAGTTAAAATTAATCTGGTTTGCATTTTAGACCATTTTAGACTCCACATGTCATTTTTAGCTCTGTTTAAGTCAGGTTTGTTCCTCATAAATTTAATAATAACTGTGTTTGCTTTCATCAGTTTTGCATTCAGTCTACTGTCCCCAGACTTGATTTCAGAATACAGGAATTAAGGTATGTGCTTAAGTGTTAAAGACAGCCAGACCTAGAGTTTTGTAAATGTGGATGGATGTACTCTTCAAAATTAGTTCAGAAAATAAAAACAGCAGGAGAATCACCCTTTCCAACTGCTTGAATTCTGACTTCTGCAGGGCTGAAGTTCCTGCAGATTTTTGGGAACTTTGAAGTTTTGAGAACCTGGTTGAGAGCAGGGACGTTTGCATGTTACCAAGTGTACTGATACCCTGGTTTGTAACATTGCAACAGGAACAAAAAAACAAGGTGACAAGGAGGGGGAATGTTTGAGAGAGACAATTGCTATGTCATTCAAGTGGGTTTTTCTGCATTATGCTTACTTATTTGATAATCTTGTTTGTCCTTGATACGTTAGAAAAAACTAATGACAATGTCGGCTCTTCCCTGTGCTGCACCATTACTGAGCACTTCCATGAGAAGAAACTCCAGGGATGTGACAGCTTTGCCTGATGTGTTTTCCTGCAGGTCCATGGAGACAGCTGGCTTTGGAAACCATTTCAGAGATGATTAAAAGCCATTTTGACTCTCTCCAGGAAGTAAATGAGTAAAAGCTTGTGACTCCTGGGAAGAAAGCTTGAAGTACTAACAGAAATGTCTCAGTAACGAAGGTCAGTCCTGACAGGCAGAACATATTCATTAGCAGACATTTGCAAAGAGAAGTTAAAAAAAATTCTGAGTGAGTCAATGAGGTATATCAGTCATATCACCAGTCAGCTTCAAAGATGGAGACTCACATGGTGTTCCAGTGAAGCAGTTGTGAGAAGTAGTGGGTGTAATAAATTAACACTAAACACTCAACAGCAAGACCTGATACTGTGTAGAACTTGTAGGAAACACATAAAAACATACAGATGCCATTCACTGACCAGAGGGTTGTACCAGATGTTTCATCATTTATTGACACCCTCTGCAACAGGGCAAAAGACTTCAACCCAATTCCTATCATCTTCTGCACCCTGAGCTTACTTCATAAAGGCATTTGAGATTTACCCTCACGAAGGTGGTCGGACTGGGAGGACCTGGGAGGACTTTGCCAGTGCTGGAATCAGAGGCCGTGCTGAAGGACTTATCCCATGCCTTTTTTCCAGATCCAGGTGCCCTGGTGCTGTTGGCAGCAGCAGCAGCAACAGTGCAGAGAGTCCTGCCAGGGTGGACCATGTGTGGAGCAGCCGGGGCTGTCCTTTACCAGGCACAGACAGTTCCATTTGGCTCCAGCTGGTGACACTTGAGGGAGTAGAAACCAGCCAAGATGGTGACACCTGAGGGAGCAGAACCCACCTTTGCACAGGACCCAGGGTTAGCACAGCAAACAGAAGCAAAGAGAAAACCTTTCATACTGAAGGAAACAGTTTTGAATCTCAAGATCAGTTCACACTGAACTGGAGAAAAATAGATTTTCCTTATCAGGAATAGTACTTCTGAACTAGATTTTAGAGTGTTTATTGACTTTCTCTTATGTTGAAATAAAGGATCATATTTTAACAGCAGAATATGAACAAAGAGACACTGAACCCCCTGATTCAAGCAACTGTGAAACGCAGCCCTTGCATGGTGCAGGTTGATACACCTGTTGGTACCTGGGAGGCTCTGATCTTTGAGCAGCCCTGCAGTGCTGAGGGCTGGGAGGACACCAGCCTTACTCTCAGCTGTGAGAGTATCACGCTATCACTGAATGAGTCAGACAAAATGAATGGAATAAAAGAAATAAAATAAACTTTTAATATTAGCATGAGTAATTTTAAAGGTTTTCAAAAAGAGAAAAGAACAACTGTATGATTTTACAGATTGTGCTTCCTTTGTTTTCCAAAAACTTTGACTTCAGAATATAATATGAATGAGAGATTATAAAAAATAAAACATATTCAAGCAACTGTTTTTCTGCTCTAGAAATTGCAAGCACTAGTCCAGAAAACTGGGTCTAAACTCTGTTATTTAAAATTAGAATATAATTTCTATTGCTAAACAGAAAACCTTATTGTACAAAATCAGGAAAACACTGATAAGAGGCAGTCACCTGTTATCTTAAAAATAATAGAACAACAAAAACCAAGAACAGCTTAATCTTAGTCAAAGAGAACATCAAGACAAATGTTAAAATAAGTTAGAAATACGACCATTTCCTAGGTGAAATAGTCATTAAAAACAAATTAATAATTTAATTCATTATTAATCTGTCTGTATAATGCATAACTGCTTTCTATTGGAGAAAGCTGATACTTATTTGTAGTACTCATCTCAGTTAAAATAGCCACTAGAATAGAAAGAGATTTCAAAAAAAGGTTTTTGAACAAGTTTACATGCCATTGCTCAGACTCAGTAATATAATTCTGCTGATTCGTACAGTATTCCATTTCTAGTGGAAATTTCATGGAAATAAGGACATCACAGACTGGCACTCTATCAAGAAAAAACAACATCACCATGCACAGCTTGATGGTATGTGGCACCTTCTGTAACCTAATCCAGAAGCCAGTTTCCTCCTGGAATAGCTGGGTGTGTGTTTTGGGGTTTTTGTTTGTTTGTTTGTTTTGTTGGGTTTTGTTTTGGTTTCTGTTTTTTTAATTTTTTTTTAAATATACAAATACATGTCTCTCTCCCTTCTTTAGTACTGACAGATACTTACCTTAGGCCTGACCCTGAAAATATGCAAGGCAGTATTTTCAAGATGTCATTTTAATTTTCATTATACCCTAGGACCCTATTTCTGTCTACTATACATTTTTGATAGCTATATTTGTTTTTCTCCATAAAGCTTGGCATATTTTTAGACTGCAAATATTTTTAAATGTAGGTACAATTGCTAGTTTACCTTTTCCTATTGCTTTACCTTGAAATAGTTTTATTGCAGTGAGATTGATGCACCTTAATACTTTCTTAAGAACCAGGTCTTGGTGCTACATTCCTCCTTTGGTATTGGAGGAGGCTGAGGAAAAGGACAGACAAAGCAAGCATCACTCGTCTCAAATTTCTCCTATTTCCTCTGCCTCTTGCCTTTCTTTATTAGCAAGAAGCTTCATGAAGTGAATTCTGAAAATGCTATTTTTAAAGGTGTCCTGATCATTTACATTCACCAAACTGTAGTCAAACCATTAATGCACAGATTAGAATCCCTTTTTTCCTGTGCGAAGCTGCATTAATTTTACAAATACTACAGGAGCTTTGCAGGACAAAGCTCCAAATTTTCACTTTTACTATTTATTGAGTCTTGCCTTTTGTTTAAGGTTTATCCCTTTATATGACTTAATCTTCCTTACTATCAGGAATACTGCATATAGATGAGAACACAATAGCAAAAATATTTTGCTTGGCAAGGTTAATATCTACAACCTGTGATTGAGAACAAATCATTTAATTAGAAAATGCATTACCTTTGCACTGAAATGGAAAAATTGATAAGCAACACAGTGGAAAGAGGCTGTAAAAATATTCATTTTTTCCTTTCTAACTGTGGCTTTTTAGCTCTGTTCCATGGAAGGCCTCTAAGGTAACACCAGGGTTGAGAACAGAATGCAATTTGAGTAAAACTGAGGGGATGTAAGAGATGGCTCACAATTCAGATATCTTGAAATGTTTATTGAAAAGCTGCCATTACAACCCTTATTTTAAAACTTTTCATCTTCACCAGTGTTCACAACAAAAATTAGGTCATGGTGCTACATGGACAGTAAATGATGGGTAAGCATCAGGACTGGGCAGATTTGTATTCTGTGGTCAAAACTATTTAGGATTCTGGCCTCCACACAAAGGAGGGAAACAACGTGTAGGGATCAAACCAGCTGCCACGAGAAGTGGTGCTGTGTGATAAATACGCCAGACTGACATCTCCCCCAAGTGTGGTGACGCATCCCCTCTCACAGCCTTTGTCCTCAGGGCTGCTGTACAACCTCAGTAACTGTGAGCAGGCTCTGACCTTCGTGTAAGGGGCTGGGAGGTGAGGGGTCCTTGGCCATACCAGGAACTCCTTCATGGCTTAGGTGGGAGTGCGCTGACCAGACACCAGCAATACTTGTTGCCATATCAAGAAGGGCAAAAAGCAGTCACCTGACAGCCTTGGAACACTTCTCACTTGGACTGTAACCCAAGTGGAATGGTACCATTGATACTGTCCTTTTGAATAATTTCAGTAACTAACTCAGATTACAGCCAGGATGGAGTTCCAAAACCAAGGGTGGGTGTGGGTGTGGGTGTGTGTTACTCTGAATCTTTGAGTCCAAGTGATGGTGTCCCTTACCCTTTGTATCCTAACTACAAAGACAGTGGGACCCTTGTTTTAAAGGCTTTCAGTATGTGTTACTGTTGTTCTACTAAAGCAACATGGCCAATTTGGCTGGCAAATAATGAACAAACAACTCGAAAAAACCCAGACTGAGGTCAAGTATCTGCTAGTTTCAACTCACTGGTGTTTAGTCCTTCATATCAAGCTGGAAAAAAGCTTGTTGGATTGTTTACTTGTATTTTCTTTCTTGCTTTGCCTTTTTTTGATTTGAATTACTATTCTTGATTTTTATGCTCTGTACACTTCTGGTTCAGCTCCTAACTCAAATGACTGTCATGAGAGCATAAAATGTATGAACTTCCTGTGAAAGGAAGGATTGTTGCCACCTATGCAATGGTTCGTCATCATTTTTGTTTAGTCATTTTATTGTTTTCAGCCTCACTGAATGTCTGCCCTTTGCACAGTAAGGAGCAGAACTAGTAGGACACCATTCTGTGTAAGTAGAATCTCCTGTTTAAAACGCAGGACCTCACTTTCTACAGAGTGATAAGCACAAATATGTGCTTTGCCAACAGTTTAAAGAAAAAAGACCACAATATTTTAGAATATATTCTTTATCAGAGAATTATTGCAATGGACAAGTAATATAATTATAAACCCTATTTCTCTACTACTCTGAATGTACTTTATTTAAAAAAATAAAAAAAACTTCATCTCTTAAAAGAATTTGGTGTTTGAAGATTTGATTTGGAATGTGTTGTTTGAGTTTACAAGCCTGCCTGTCCTCTGAGATGTAGCTTGTGGACTGAAGGACATTTATACTTTATCACAGAAGTAAAGATGAAATGAATGTGAGGGACCAAAGGTCACAAAATATTGCTGAGTGGCAATTAGGGTCTGGAGGTTATTAGCAGAGGGTTTTTGAAGCTGACACCGGTATCCACCTCCTCCTGCAAATAGACTTCAAAGGACAGTGGTTCTTTTCCCTGCAGTCTACCTTGTATTTGCAAGTACTGAAGAAAGAGCTGAACAACACTGCATTGAACTTTAAGCTAATCGTGTGAAGTTGTCAAGTAGTTCATATTTCCTAACATTGTAATCTGATAGAAAAATCAAGATCAGTAAATAAAAAAAGCAGCAAGAAAAAAAACCAAACCTGAGTTCTAAAATTTTTGCAGATAGGATAACTGGAGCATAACTAACTTTCTGGCCAAACAAGCATAATCCTTTCCTCTTCATATGGTATTTTATAGGCTATATTGTTATTAAAGCTTGTCGCATTGAAGATAAGGTATTTCATGGCTTGTCAAAATCTGAGGCTTTTTAAAATATATATTGAAATCAAAGGAATTTGGGGACTTTTAATCTAAACACTTAACAAATACAGATTTATTGAAAATACTGTTATCTTCATCTGTATTTGTCCAGCATGCATAGGCATCTAATTTTTATTATTTTTTTTTACCAGCTTGTGATACCATACATAGCATGTCGCACAACGAGAGAGGGGAACTTTGGCCACATGGCAGAGGCAATGTTGTATCTCAACCTTGCTGTAGGAAAATACAGATCCTTTCTAGGTTTTCTTGAGCATGCAGCCCAGGATACAGACCTTTCTATTGCTCCGTGATCCCACCAGTGTAGCAGGTCACAGAATCATAGAATCATAAAGCTTGGAAAAGGCCTCCAAGACCATGGAGTCCAACCTTTGACCCAACACCAGCGTGTCAATTAGACCATAGCAATGATTGCCACATCCAGTCATTTCTTGAACCCCTAAACGGATGGTGATTCCACCACTTCCCTGAGCAGCATGTTTCAATGCCTGACCACCCTTCCAGTGAGGAAATTCTTCCTGATGTCCAACCTAAGCCTCTTCTAGTACAACTTGAGGCTGTTTTTTTCTTGTCCTATCACTAGTTGCCTGGGAGAAGAGGCTGATCCCCACCTGACTGCAACCTCTTCTCAGGCAGTTGTAGAGACCAATAAGGTCATCCTCTGAGCCTCCTCTTCTCCAGACCAAACAATTCCAGTTCTCTCATCCACTCCTCATAAGACTTACACCCTGGACCCTTTGTTGTCCTTCTCTGGACATGTTCCAGCACCTCAATGTCTTTCTTGTAGTGAGGAGCCCAGAAATGAACACAGGACTCAAGGTGGGGCCTCACCAGTACTGAGTACAAGGGGACAATCACTGCCCTGGTCCTGCTGGCCACACTATTGCTGATACAGGACAGGATGCCACTGGCCTTTTTGGCCATCTGGGCACAGCTGGCTCATGTTCAGGTGCTGTCAACCAACATCTCCAGGTCCTTTTCCTCAGGGCAGATTTGCAATCACTCTTCCTGCAGCCTGAAGACAATATTAAAGGCTTTACTGAAGTCCAGGTAGACAACATCCACAGTCTTTCCCTCACCCATTAGGTGGGCCACCTGCTGACAAAAAGAGATCAGGTTGGTTAAGCAGGATCTGCCTTTCCTAAATCCGTGATGGCTGAGCCTGATGCCCTCACTGTCCTGTATATGCTATGTGATCACACTTAAAATAATCTATTCCGTAACCAGATCTGCAGGACACATTATTCAACTCTCTTTGGCATAGGTGGTAACAGTTACCATGGTTCATAATCCTCCTTTTCTGGGCAGAGGCCTCGTGGCTTAGGAAGGAAAACCCCAAGCATAGCATGCAAGAGTGACCTGGTCAGAGTCCTTCTGGCTCTGCCAAGTTTGTGCATCTCACCAAGAGAAGTCCTGTTGTCTGTACCTCTGGCTTTGTAAAATGAGAATGAGAGCAGCTTTCTCTGCACCTTAAGATGTGTGAATAAAAGCTTAAATCATCACTATTAGTTCACAAGTAACTAAACCTGTGATTCGCATGAGTGCACTTTTCAAGACAGTAGGTTTCTTGCCTTAACTGCATTAGGATGATATCCATGAATTTCCAAGCCAATGAAGGGCACTACCAACGTGCAGAATACAGTTTACTTTCCTGTTTTGAGGTAGAATCTTCCTGAGAAGGTGCAGTTCCAGGAGGTGAGGTTCACACGACAAAAAAGATGTGTGGCTGCTGGGGAATGTGACATTCAAAATTCATCATCCTCCTTTCATTCCACCAAAAAAATCATTACTGCAAAGCCCGTGGTACAGGCCCAAATCCTTCACACTTAATTTTAACAATGTGAAGTGTCCAAAACATGGTCTTTGAGTCAGAAGAGAGAGGCAGGAACCTCCAAAATTGGTTTCAGTTTGCTTAAGACACACATGAAG
The DNA here is from genome assembly GCA_014706295.1 of Lycocorax pyrrhopterus obiensis. Taxonomy (NCBI): domain Eukaryota; kingdom Metazoa; phylum Chordata; class Aves; order Passeriformes; family Paradisaeidae; genus Lycocorax; species Lycocorax pyrrhopterus. The sequence goes on from JACSVZ010000002.1 coordinate 76,303,123, forward strand.
AGGCTTACCCTCCTCCTCTTGGTCAGCTGAAGTAAGGCACAAAGCCTGGGCATATTCTGCATTCCTCTTATGAATATATAATGCAGAAAAACATACATTTGGCTATAAACACAATGACTACATTAGATGGCTACAGGAAGCATTTACTAATACACTAGTAATATGATTCTAAACTGCTCTAACACTATAACATTTTCATTTACATGCAAGGATTTTTTTTCTAAAATATGAGCATGAATCATACAGGACGTTATGCACAAAAGAATAAATTATGCAAATAGCATTCTTTGAAGTTTTGAATTAAGTGCTATGCTCTGGAGTACACAGCACACACACTGAATGCTTGATGACAGGAAAATACTTTATATTCAGACTGTATTCCAACAATGTCCATTTGTGTTGCTCCTTTCTGACCATCAGAAAATGACTTGCTGATCTTCAGTACCTCATTACCTCTGTTCTGTTTTGAAAATCCAGTCACATGGGATCAACTGAAAAACCTCATAATTAGGACTTGCCATTAGTTTGACAGCTGGAGCACATCACGTGAGCATAGCCGTGTTGCTCTGACATTCGGAAATATAAAAACTCCAAACCACCAGAGAAACCGCATGAAAGAAACTGCACTACCCCAAACTGCACACATTAGAGGACTTTGTAGCTCCCAGTATAATCTGATTGGTAATTTTATCTTGTCTGTGATGAAAAAGTTGTACAGTCAGGCGTTTTGGTAAAAGGTGGAAGTGTCAAGTAAGATCCCCATGTTATTTCAGGTTCACCTCTTTCAGATGGTAGGCTTTCACTTAAACTAAAGTCATAATTCATATGCACAATCTCCTGTTCTGTAAAAAAATAAACAGGAAGAAGGGAAGCAATATTTCATTTCCTTACTACAGTATATTTGTAAATTCGTATTATTGGAATATACAAAATAGAGCAGCTTAATTGCTTTTTTTTCATTCCTTGAGGCTACAAATACTCTAACACATGTTCTTACAAAAAATCAGACCAGAATTTTGACTCATTGGGCTGATTTTACTTTACTATGCATTGCTTGTTAAGAGAAAACAGAACTTCACCTTTATACAAAACTTAGAATTTCTGATTTTATTTCATAGAGAAGCCAACACCAGTCAGCATAGGTTAGTGCTGAAAGAAGGAGGAAGCTTACAACAATGGGTGGGGTAATGCTTGCTCCACACTGCCAAAATTCTTGATTTTGAAGATCCCTCACTAATACCTGCCTGGCCTCATAGATGCACAGGCAGGTTCAGTATTGTAGTCCGTAGCAAAGAGATAGGAAGGGAATTTGCTTTGCCTTCATTTCGACAGGCGAGTTTATTACATCCTCACAGCTGAAGGGTGGAGAGCAAAATACTAGGACAATCACTCACTTAGGGTTTCTCCTGGGGCCGGGGGGAAAGGCGGGAGCAGGGAGCAGGGACCAATGGGAGAGCCTCGGGGGAGTGGCGAGGGGGGCCAAGGCCAGTAGCCAACCAGGAGATTCAAACTGGAATATATTAACTTAACAGAACCATACAACCTGGGAGAAGCCTTTTGGTCGCTTTAACTTCAGCTACCACAATTCCTCCTTTCTGTATTAAACAAAGAGGCTTCCCCCAGGGATTCCAACATCCAATATCCCCATTAACCAAACATACACAAAACAACAAAAATGATCAGAAGCACCCAAAGCCCAATGTCCCAACAAACTAAACATATATAAACTAACAATAGCAATCAGAAACACCCTCAACCCAGTGTCCCAACAAGTCCTCAAATCTTTTAGAGGATTTTCTCTCTGGATGCTGGAATGGATGCTCTCACAGGCAGAGGTGAAGTTGAAGAAGCACAGTTTTCTTTGGGCTGCGGCAAAGTTTAAGTGTTCACTGCTGATGATAACAGGAGCATCCAGAGGACAGCAGGGTGATAGATGTTGGGTGCTGGACATCATCGTGGTGAATCCAGGCACAGGCTCTGGCATTTGCTTCTGTTGGGGTTTCAAACAAAGTTAAAATTTTGCAATTTCAAAATGGGGGGGGGCGGGGGCTTTCCCTTCTCCCCTTTTCTCTGACTTCAAGTCTGGGGAAAGGGGAATGGTATAAAGGTAACAGGGGTGTGGGAACTTGTGGCTAGGGAATGGATGACAAGTAGTAGGTAAACAGAGGAGTGCAAGTTAACAAAAAAACAAACACACAGGAAAAGGATAATAATGCTAAATAATGAAATGAAATCTCTCGCTACAGAGAGAAACTTGGGAAGATTTCAGAGTCTTTTTGTAGGTGTGGTCTCTCTCCTCCTCGGAGCTGGGTCGGCGAGGGCCCACCCCCGGGCCTCGGGGAAAAATTCTCCCGATGTGTTCTGATGTTGTTGAACAGTCCAGAAGAGAAGAAGGGAAAAACCAAAGTCCCAGGAAACAAAGTTCAGCTTTCCGTCTCACGCCGGGAAGAGAAGAGAAAAAAAAACCGAAAACCGCTGGCTGAAGCAAGCAAGCAGGGTGCTCCCTCCGTGCTCCTGCAGCCAGAGAACGCAGAGGAGTGTATCTCTGTGTCCTTGGGAAACTGTTTTGAAAAGTTTGTTTGGTTTTTTTTCTTTTCTCCAGCTCAGTTTAAAGGCACAGAAAAGGCACAATATTACTTTTTGGGCATAGAGCATGATAGGGGATACACATGATAAAGTCACCCCAAGACATAGGAATATTGGGGAGTGTGGTTGTGGGAAAGGCAAAGCAGAGGGGTGGTAATAGGGAACATTAACTGTTTGAAAAACAACTGAAGGGTTATGATTTGGGGAGACACTACAGGTGTTTTGACTTATCCGTTTGAAGTTTTGTCTGCAGTTCGATGGTGTGTCTGTTTCTATACTGGACATCTGTGCTGGTTTGCGTTGTCTTCGCTTCCAGGCAATGGTGGTGTCATTTTTTAACTGCGCCCTGTTTATCTTGGTTGGTGGTGTGTCTGCAGCAACGAGGTTTGCCTGGCTGGAGCAGGATTTGTATTTCTTTGGCAGGTTTCAGGTGTCATCTGTGGCTTCTTCACACTCAGCACGAGAACTGGAGAAGTCACTGTTCTGTTTCTTTGGCTGCTTTTGTGGACTGCTTACATCCACTGCTTCTTTCACGATGTTTTCACAGCTTTCTTGGGGTTTTGCAGCTTTGTTCTTGCTGTCTTCCCCCTTTTCTTGCTTTTCATGCAGGACGGGGGTGAAATTTGCCGGCGAGGGCTGTGGCTGAGGCGAGAGGCAGCACTTCGGCAGAGTTTTTGCAGCTGGAGCAGTAGGACGGCAGCAGTTGAGACTTCGGAGCCTCAGGGCATCCACGAAGCCGCAGGGGGGCTGGCGGGGGCTGGGTGCAGCCCAGCCGTGCCACGATAGTCAAGCAGCGGCTGGGGCGAGCGGAGGCAAAGCGTTTTTGCAGCAGCTGCTTCCAGTCCCCTGCCACAGTGGAGGGAGCCGAGTTCACTAGGTTAACAACAAGAATGGACTGTCTCTTTAAGTCCTGCGCCACATGGCCGGCTGAGGCAAGCTGCAGCAAGCGGCCGCGCGGGTTTCAGTCTCTGGCTGGCCGCGTGGCTGGTGTGGGCGTGCCTTTGTTGCAGCGGGGAGAAGCAGGCAGGCATGAGCCGGCAGCGGGTCACGGGCGGGCACGGCCGCAGCGGCGACGGGGACTTAGCTCTAGGGTGCCCTTGGGCAGTGACTCCGGCATGCGCCCCTGAGCTCAGCTCTCTCGCCGCTCTGGGGTTTCGGCTCGGGGCTCACCCAGCCGCTGCTGGAACACACTGGGGTCGTGAGGCTGGGGTGGCCCTGCTGGCAGCTCACTGCCCCCCCACTCGAGGCTTAGGTTGGGGCTGCTGGGGCTTGAAGCCGGCTCGGCCGGGGCTTGGAGCCGGCGGGCGCACAAGCCCCGCCAGCCCCCCTCACGAGGCAGGCGCGGGCGCTGCATTTTTGCAGCAGCACTTGTGGCACCTCGTGCTCCAGCGCGCACAGTTGCAGCATCACTACCGTTGTGCAACAAAGGGAATGAAAGTAGGGCAGCGCACACAGATGTGCCGCTGTCTCCGAGCATCCCGGAATTTTTGCAGCCACTACCACCCTCCCTACTCTTGGTCTCAGGCACGTGGGAATGCGAGGTCAGTTCGCCTTCACAGGCTGGGCTGCTGACGGGGAAGATGGGGGTACAGAAGGGAGAGGCAGTGTGTGCCGCTGGCAGGGGACTCCCAACGGAGGGAGAGGGACCTCACGCAACACCGATCGATGCGTGGGAGGGGCTCGGGACGGAGGAGCTGCGCGCGGTAACGTGAGCGGAAGCGGATGGGGGAGGGGCAGCGTGCGGGGCTGAAAAGCGCGCCGCTCTCACCACATGGTCTCCACCATTTTGAGTAGTGGAGGTGGGAGAACTGAAAACAAAGGGAACAGCTGGTATGGCGGGTCGGATCATGCTGCTATTGCAATTTTGGAACAAATTTGAAGTAGGCAAAACTGGGGGATTACTTACAGGGAAGGGGTTTGGGGTAGAACTCGGGGTAGCCTGGCCATCGCTACTCCGGGCAGGGAACAAAGAAGACAGAGAGGAAGCAGGCAGACGACAGTAGCAAGCCTGAGGGTCTTTCTCTCGGTCTCCCTTGATTTAGGGTAGAGGAAACAGGAATACAGGGAAGTGGTAAAGAGTTTTTTAAACTGGGGTCAATATTTTTTGTCAAAAAGAGACAATTCTTCCTCGTGTGGTGTTAAAATGTTTTATTTGAAACACGAGGGTAAAGTCCGGAAATCCTCGGAGAAAAGAAAAATAAAAAGCAAAACCCTGGGCGCAGGGATTGGAGCACCCTGAGCAGCCTCAAGGCTGCTCGAGGCTGGAACCCTTACGGTACCAAGCCTGACCTTGGGTGGTCGAAGGTCCGAGGTAGCAAAAAAAACAATAAAGGTGAGAGGCCGTGCCTTGGCACCGGACTCCTTGGTCACTAGTTGGCCAAGAAAAAAGCAGGGAGCTCTGGATGGTTTCGGCCTTAAATAACCCTCAGGCCACTCCCCGGACCGCCCCTGTCCCTCCTCCATGGCTCACGGTGATTGGAAGGCCCGTGGGATGAGGTAACTCCTTCCCACCAATAGGCTCGTATCACTAGGGGTAGGGGGACAGGCTGATGTAATGCCTGTCCCAAGGCGGGAAGGAGCCTCATTAAAATTCTATGTTGCCATGGAGCCCACTGACAGGGGAGGCTATTTTTAGAAAAAACCGTTGGAGCCCGGTGTCAGGGGTGCCTTTTAACTCAAAGGGATTTTTAAGGGACATACAAAAAGGGGTATTAAAACAACACTTAAACATGTATTAACAATCACTAACATTTCAGATACAAACTCTCAACCAACTTGCATAACTTTCCCCAACTGGAACAACTTAATTAAACTGATTAACTCTTTATAATTAAAACAGGTTAACAGTTCGTTCCTGGTCACAGACGATGGGCTGCGTTCAATGTCCAAGGAATGCAAAAAGCCATTTTATTAAGTCATTTATGACAAGTCCCCCCTTTTGTCTTTTGTTAGGGTTCTGGCTTTTTGCATTTGGGGAGTGTTACCAACAATGGTAACACTTTTACTTAAGATAGGATAGTTTGTATGTGGGGTGTACCAACAATGGTAACACTTTACACAAAGCTGGACAGTTCTTCAGGTATGGTGGCTTCCGGAGTCTTAAAATCTTTGAGAAGTCGTTTGGCTACTTTGTTCTTCCTTTTGTTCTGTGGGAAGGTCACCGGCAGGATTTTCAGAGTGGTATTAGTGGGGTTCTGTTGGAGCTGTTGTCTCTGGAGGTCTTGGATCAGCGATATTGATTGGATGACGGATGTAATCAGGCGGAAAACTGAAGTCCAGTACTTTGCGATGTGTGGCGCCGCTGTGTAGGGATTACCACTTTCCCAGCACTGGTACAGCTCCTCTGCCTGATGATAGATGCAGTTTTTGGTCTTCATTTTGCTCGGTGACCAGTAGGAGATGGGTTCTTTTGGAAGCCACCATCGTTTGTGCCCATCAGTGACCAAGTAGCGAGTGCACGTTGTCTCCCCAACTTCCCGGGTGTATCTCTTTCCCTTTCTCCAAATGCACTCCTCTCCGACAACAGCATTCCCTAATTGCCAAATCTCGTTGTCGTGTCTGGTTGCTGAGGGGGCGTCGGTTAATTTCAAGAAGTCGGGGGGTCCAATACTAACTCCCCGCCAAGGCCAGGTTTCCGACGTTAAAGTCCCTCCACAAACCCAGCAATTTGTCAAATTTAGTTGTCTGCTAATCTGCTCAGCCAAATCAACGAATAAATTTTTACGGGAATTCAGCGGATTGGCCTCTTTTTGTTTTTGTTTTTCCTCCACTACTACGTCTTGAATCAGATCAATGTCAATTGGTTTCTTTTTGAGCAAGTCGTCTTTTGATCTAATGTATTTAAAATTGAAGCAAATCCAATTTTCGGACGGGCATTGCCCACTGCTTACATTTAAGTTCTTCCCCATCCAATAGTGGTGGCCTTTTTCTGAGCACTTCCTCAGCGCGGTGATGTTATAACACGCAGGTGATACGTAGGTATGTGCTTGGAAAAAGTGACGGATCTGAAACGAATTTCCCTTCGTTTGGTACACGGTTTTGTAACACTCGCTACACCGGCGGGTGTTCGCGCCGGTAAGGGGAAACCAGATAACTAGTAAGGCAAGGGCAATCAGCACGGCTGTTTTCCGGAAGCTACCTGGGCTATAGGTCTTGCTGACCCAGGGCTCTTGTGCCCCTTGCCACTCAGTTACTGACTCTTTGCGAGCGTCTTTGCAGACCTCATCTTTAATAACAAACGAAGGGAAAGTCATTTTGCTGGCCTTGGTTATTATCTTACCCAGGGCAATGATGAAATTTAGAGTCAGATTCTTTCCCGTTGTCGAAGAGAAGTGTTGGGACTTCGTTTGGGGGTGAGTCTTCTTTCCCTAAGGAAGTTAAAGAGACAAGGTTACTTTGGGTTTCTTACAACATTTTTAACTTCTAAATAACTGTTAACCCTTAAGAGACAATAGCTATTTAACAATAACATTAACACTTTGCATTGACAGTTTCTTTATATTGCACTTTTAGGGATTTGATGTCTCAAGGGGATGGCTGGGATAGCCTTCCACTCGACATTTCCTTTGACTCTTGCTGATTTTCAGTGTCCTCTGTGCCTTCTTCGGTCGGTGCCTTGACTGGCCCTTTGACGCGTCGTATGTGGGTCCAGCCCTTCTCTGCTGTCCTAACTGCTGTCTCTGTAGTTAGTTGGACCTGGAATGGCCCTTCCCACGAAGGGGTCAGTGTCTTTTCCTTCCATGTTTTGATGAGAACCCAATCTCCGGGGTTAATGTGGTGCAGGGCGAAGTCCAAGGGAGGCATTTGAGCTAGGAGTCCCTTCTCCTTTAGTTCTTTTAAGTTGAGGGACACCTGCTGGACGTATTTCTGGATGTTAGTGTCACCTTGTTCCCTGGCTTCTATTTCATACGGAGTTGCCAGGTATGGCAGCCCATACAACATTTCATAAGGAGAGCAGCAAACGTCCGCTCTAGGTTACGTCCGGATACGGAGGAGAGCCAGTGGGAGGCACTTTACCCAGGTCCATTTTGTTTCAACCATTAATTTTGTTAATGTACTTTTGATTGTCTGATTCATTCTCTCTACTCTACCAGAGCTCTGAGGATGCCAGGGAGTGTGTAATTTCCAATCAATACCCACTTGTTGTGCCAATTGTTGTAAGACCTGTGATGTGAAGTGGGTACCTCTATCTGAATCGATTCGGTGGATCATTCCAAAACGTGGAATGATTTGCTCGAGGATCACCTTACTCACTGTATGCGCAGTTGCGTTTACTGTTGGAAAAGCTTCCACCCAGTGAGTGAGGTGATCAACGACGACCAACAGGTACTTCCACCGCTGACAGGGGGGCATCTCGGTAAAGTCAATTTGAACACTTTGGAACGGCCGGATTGCTAATTTAATTCCCCCTGCCGTTACATTTTTCATTTGCTTTTTATTTACTTTTTGGCAAATGATGCAATCTCGAATAATTTGGTTAGTTATTTCGTACACACCCAGGCATCCAAAGGTTCTGGTAAAGTGATCCACCAGAGCTTTTGTTCCCCAGTGGTTGCTCTGGTGGATGTTAGAGAGGATTTCTCTGGCCAATTGTTTATTTAAAATTTGTCGCCCATCGGGCAGGTGCCACCTGCCCTCCGGGTCTTCGGTTCCACCAATTGCAGTCAATTTTGATTTTTCTTTCTCTGTGAAGACGGGCCTGGGCAAAGTGTTGTTCCCACCTGGCTCAGTTTGTTGTTATTCTTTGTTGTTGTCTTTAGTTGTTAACTTTAGCTCCAAAACGATGTCGGTGTCACAAGTTGCTGCCTCCTTTGCTGCTAAGTCTGCTAGGTTGTTACCTTTTGCCTCCATAGACAACCCCGTTTGATGTCCTGGCACGTGGACAACCGCAATTCCCCGGGGCTCTTGTAGGGCTTGCAAGATCCTTAGGATGAGTTCTCGATGCATTAGGTCCTTTCCCTTGGAGTTCAGGAGTCCCCTCTCTGCCCAGATTTTACCAAAAGTATGAACAATGCCATAGGCATATTTTGAGTCTGTGTACACTGTTCCAATATTGTCGCATAGGTGTTCTAAAGCCCGTTTTAATGCGTACAGCTCGCATATTTGGCTTGACCATGAGGGGGGTAATTTTCTTTTTTCGATGACCCTCATGTTGATACCATCAACAATGGCACATCCTGAACATCTCCTGCCGTCGATGACTCTCGAGGATCCATCTATAAAAAATTTGTTTCCCTCGGCGAGCGGACTGTCAGCCAAGTCCTCTCTTATTTTTGTTTGGAGACTGATAACACTTAAACAATTATGTGTTAAGTTGGCATCTCCGGGAACCCCGTACAAGAATTGGGCTGGATTTTGGATGGTACACGTAGTTAACTTAAGGTGTTGGGTGTGTAGCAGAATGGCCTCGTATTTTACCATTCTCGGGTCTGAGATCCAGGTAGCTGCTCTTTCGGCCAGGATAGTCTTGACCGCGTGTGGTGTGTATACGTTTAAATTTCCCCCAAACACGATTTTCTGGCTCTCCGCAACCAGGAGGGCCATAGCTGCGATCGACTGGATGCATACTGGCCATCCTCTCGACACGGGATCTAATAACTTCGAAAGGAAGGCAACTGGTTCGCGGGAACCAGCCCACTCCTGGGCCAGGACGCCGTAGGCCACCCCCTCTTCCACGTTGACAAAAAGATTGAAGGGTTTACCAAGATCAGGAAGACTGAGCACTGGGGCTGACGCTAATTTCTGTTTTAACTCATCCAATTTCTGGGTGTCTTGAGGACTCCAATTAATAGGTTCGTTTTCAGTCAATTTCTCATACAGGAATTTTGCCAATTGTGTGTATTTGTCAATCCAGAGCCTGCAATAGCCAATTAGGCCCAGGAATTGTCTAATTTGTCGTTTAGTTTTTGGCGCAGTCAAATTCAAAATAGCATTAATTCTTTCATTAGTTAATTTTCGAGTACCTCGTTTGAGTTGGTGACCGAGGTACATTACTTCTGGTTTGACGAATTGTAGTTTTTGTTTCGACACCCTCAGCCCGTTTTCTCCGAGGAAATTTAGTAATTTTATTGTGGCCAATTTCACTGTGGACTCCTGCTCCCCTGAGAGAAGCAGGTCGTCCACATACTGAATGATCTTGGTACCCTCCGGTGGTTCGAAGGTGGATAACAACTCCTCCAGTGCCTGGCCAAAGAGGGTGGGAGCCTCTGAATAACCCTGAGGCAGCCGGGTCCACCGCAATTGTTGCCTTCTCCTCGTGTCCGGATCCTCCCAAGTAAAAGCAAAGATGTCCCTGCAGGACAGATCCAGAGGGCATGACCAGAAGGCATCCTTTAGGTCAGCGACCGAGAACCAGCCATGGTTATGGGGAACCTGGCTCAACAAGGTGTAAGGGTTCTGGACCAGGGGGTACCTGGTCTGAACTTGGTCATTGACCCTTCGCAGGTCTTGAACCAGTCGGGACGTACCGTCCGGCTTGCGGACAGCCAGAATCGGGGTGTTATGGGGGGACTTACACTTCTCTAAGATCCCATCCTGGAGCAGCTCCTGGATCACAGGCTTCAGTCCGGCAAGTCTTGTCTTAGTCAGTGGATATTGTGGAACTCGAATCGACAGAGTTCCTGGAAGTAGAGCAATTCTTATAGGAGACATGTTAATGCATCCCCTGTTGCCGGGCTTTGCCCAGACAACAGGGTTTATTTCCTTTTCGTCAGCAAGTGATAGAGTGAATAATTTCACCCTCATTTGGTGCCCTTGGGGTACGACCCCAATCCTCAATGGAACCTGAAAATCTCTCCCCAAGAGGTTAACACCTGCTTGGGGGAGATATATGATGTCACCTTGGTGTTCCAAATGATTACCAACAATGGTACAGTTTTTGATAACTGGAGCTGCAAAGGATTCCCCTTTGGCCCCGCAAATATCCATCGTGCAGTTCTTATTAATATAATGTCCTTTTATAGGTACTGTTACGCAGGTTTTCTCTGCGCCGGTGTCGACTAAAAATGTTATAGGTTGTTGTTGGGGACCTACTAGTAGGGTTATCGTGGGCTCTTTAAGATAGTCTTTGGTCCCCAATGGATAGAGCCCATGACCCCCTCAGTCATTTAAAACTTGAAGTTGCATTTGTTTTATTTCTTCATCCTTTCTTCGTCTGTAGCAGTACCACGTTCCGTGGCCTGCTTTATTACAATATGTGCAGAAGTGCTGGCTCCGGTCGGTGGTCTTAGCAGTGGCTGGTGGTGGCACTTCTGCCATCCTCTCTGGCGACTTTTGCATTTCTTGTTCCCCTGCCCTCATGATTTTAGCTTTAGTTTTCCAATTTTCCTCGTCCCGTCTCACGTATACTTTCTGTGCCTCTTTGAGGAGGTCCTTTAAATCCTTCTCTGGCCATTTTTCTAGCTTTTCAAGTTTCTTACGTATGTCCGGCCAGGAATACAACACAAAATGGACCTTGAGCATAGTGGCCCCACTCTCACTATCAAGATCCATTTGTGTATATAGTTGGATGTTATTTCGGAGTCGCTCCAGCCACTCCATGGGCGACTCATTCTTTTCTTGGACCGTCCCAAAGGCCTTTTTGATATTATTCGTCCTTGGGACGGCCTCCCTGATTCCCTTGACAATTAATTTCCTGTAATCCTCCATGCTCCTCCGGTCCCCCTCATCATTTGGGTCCCAATCAGGATTTTCGAGGGGCATTTTCCATTCACCCGGGGGGCCTCGGTTATCATTGTTCTCCCTCTCCCAGATTTTAATTCCGGCTGTACGAATCAGCCTTTGTTCTTCAAGGGAGAAAAATGATTGTAGAATGGACTGCATTTCCGGCCAGGTGTAAATGTTGGGACCCAGAAACTGGTCAAATTGCTGGGAAAGCCCCACCGGGTCGCTCAACAAGCTTTTCATTTCGCGCTTAAACTCTCGCACCTCTGAGGAGGATAAAGGTGCGACCGCGTATCCTATTCCTCCCCGGACACCAGCCATGGGCACTTCCCGCAAGGGGAAGGCCTTTGATGTTTTCGGGGTGTCCGAGGAGCAATTTGGACACATGGTACATGCGAGCTTGACCTGTTTCCTACGGGTCCCAAAGGCCGGCCCCTCCGTATTAGCCAATTTAGAGGTTTGAGGTGTTAAGCTTTTATATGGCGGAGGAGTTGAGGAATTACAAGTTTTTGGTGTTACCTGTTGCTGATGGAGTGGCTGAGGCGAGTCCGACGGACTTTCGTCTTCACTTTGACTGGGACTCTCCTCTTCGCTGGTGACGACGGGACAAGATGAGGTAACAGGGGGTAATACACTAAGGGGATCCCATTGTTTCTGTGGCTTACGCTTTGGCTTCACAGTGCCTTCAGTCTTGCTTTCTTTTTCAGCTAATTTGGATTTATCTTTTAGAGCAAAAATGTTTTGTAAATTTGTCTCCTCTTTTTCCCAATATTTGAGCCAAATCCTAGCGTACTCTAATTGTTCAATTTTCTTTGGTCCCTTATAATGCAAATACAAGTAAAGTGCTTTGCACAATAAGGGATCGGTGGACCCATGCCTGGGTCACATGAGTCCGTCTTCTCTCAATTTCTTTTTGGGCCACTCAATAACACAATATTGAATCATTTGAATTTGGTCCTTGTCTTTGGTCAAATCGTGGTTTTCCCAGTTCCTTAACATAATGCCCAGGGGACTATCTGGGATCACCCGATAATTTTTGAGAGGATTGTTTCTCTTACTGAAGGTCTGGCCCATTTTGCTTTAAATAAGACGTGGGGAAGTTTTACCAACAGAAACTTTGGGAGTACCCTTGTGTATTTGGCTCTGTATTTTCTTTGTAGTGTTTATTTTATTTTTATTTGGTTTTTGTGAGTTTTGTTTTGTTTTACTTGTGAACCTTTTAACAGTAACAACACCAATAATAATTAAATATTAACACCAACAAGCAACAATAATTAACAATTTATAACAACAATTAACTTTTAAGGGTATACCAATAGAATCTCCTGTGCTGTTCTTCTTCTGTCCTTCTTTGTAGAATGTTTTATTTTTCCTTTTATTTATTTTATTATTATATGTATATATTTATTTTATTATATATATATATATCTTATTTTAATATATGAGTATGTTTTTATAACTTTATTAATTAGAATCTATAATAGTAATAGTAATAATCAAATAAGTAATTAGAGCCTATATTATGCAATTGTAAGCACTAAAGCAATATGGCTGCTATCGTGGGAAAAAGCAAAATGGCCGACAATAAGACAAATAGCAAATAATATAAATGCAAATAATTATAGCTTGCTTGATAAAAAACAAATGGATGCAATGTATGTGAATTATGGGAACACAATTAATATAGCAATACTGTGGGAAAAACAATATGGTTGACAATAAGACAATATGGCGGACAATGGTAATAAATTTAAATTATAAATCAATTGACTAAATTATTAAATAATAATTAAGAATTAAATTCAATTGAGTTGAATTATGGGAACCAAAACAAAATGGCAGAAGCGTGGGAAAACAAGATGGCTACCAATGAAACAAAATGGCTGACAATTGAAATAATTATAATATACCGAATGTAAATGTGAAAAATAGAAAACGATTAAATATGAAGTTGACTAACTATTTAAGTAAGTTATGGGAAAAACCAAGATGGCTGACAATAATACAAAATGGCAGACAATAATACAAACAATTGAATTAACTAACTGGCAATAGAATCACTTAATAAAACAATTAAATGCAGTTTGTATAAGTTATGGGAATTAAATCAAGATGGAGGTACCGTGGGAAAAAACAAGATGGAGTACAATAAAACAAAATGGCAGACAGTACAATTAATTATAACTGACTAGCAATTGAATTAAGTTACTCAACTATACAACTGAAGAACTAGCAACGATATATTAACAAAAAGACAAAATGGCCGTTAATGCAATAAAGCAAAATGGCAGACTATTAAACAAAATGGCTGGCAATAATAACTAACAATTAAATTACTTAATATAATAATCGGAGAAATGAGTTGGCTAACAACAATACAAATGGCTGACTATAATAAATGATAATTGAATTGCTCAATAAATAAGTTAATAAGAGACACAAGATGGCTGACAATAAAACAAAATGGTCGACAATAGTAACTAATAATTAAATTACACAATATGGCAACCAAATGATTATCAAGTTATAACAAGAACGACAAAATGGCCGACAACAGCAACAATCAATAATTAAACCACTTAATAAAATAATTGAATAATTATCAATTACAACCAAAATGCCTGACTACTATAAGAGTAACAAAATGGCTGACAATATTAATTAATAATTGAAATATGTAATAAAACTATTAGGTGTCTATAACAATAATAATTGCTGAACCAAGATGGCTGCTCGAGAAAAACCAAGATGGCAGTTAGCAAAGTTAGTTAACAAAATGGCGTCCCTTCCCGCCAAAAAGGTAGGAGAGAAGGTGAAGAAGGAAGACAAAATGGAGGAGGAGAAGAAGAAGCAGGGGCCAAGATGGAGGATGGGAAAGAGAAGGAGAAGGATAGACAAGATGGAGGTACAAGGGGAAGAAGAAGAAGACAGATAAGATGGCCGGCAGAAAAACCCCCCTTTTATTTTCCCCTTTTTATTTCTTTTACTTGAGTGCTAAAATTAAATTTGAGGCTCCCACTTTCAGTCGCCCTCCCACCTTTTCTGATTTTTCCCTGGCACCCTATCAACAGGGATAAAATCCTTTTTGTGGGGGGCTCCTTAGTTCTACTCACTCGTACTCACACTCACTCCGGGGACGGCCAGTTCCCCCACACACACTCACTAGTAGAACTGGGCGCTAGGGTAGCCCCTAAAATTAAATTGTTTTGAGCTACAGCCTCTTCGGCTGTAGCCCCAAAAACAGGATCTTTTAGATCCTTTTTCCCTAATAAGATTCCCCAGAAGGGGTAAGGCCTCACCGGATTCCAGGTGGTGTTGCAGAGGTGTCCTCTCGCCTGCTGGTGTCCACGAGCCTTCCCGGGCGGCGATCCCGGAAAAAGTGAAAAACTCCAAAAATCCCAAAAATCGCCCAAAATTGGGAAAAACTGAGGTATCCCGGACGAGTCCCCAAGAATTGTCAAAAAGAGACAATTCTCCCTCGTGTGGTGTTAAAATATTTTATTTGAAACACGAGGGTAAAGTCCGGAAATCCTCGGAGAAAAGAAAAAGAAATAAAAAGCAAAACCCCGGGCGCAGGGATTGGAGCACCCTGAGCAGCCTCAAGGCTGCTCGAGGCTGGAACCCTTACGGTACCAAGCCTGACCTTGGGTGGTCGAAGGTCCGAGGTAGCAAAAAAAACAATAAAGGTGAGAGGCCGTGCCTTGGCACCGGGCTCCTTGGTCACTAGTTGGCCAAGAAAAAAGCAGGGAGCTCTGGATGGTTTCGGCCTTAAATAACCCTCTGGCCACTCCCCGGACCGCCCCTGTCCCTCCTCCATGGCTCACGGTGATTGGAAGGCCCGTGGGATGAGGTAACTCCTTCCCACCAATAGGCTCGTATCACTAGGGGTAGGGGGACAGGCTGATGTAATGCCTGTCCCAAGGCGGGAAGGAGCCTCATTAAAATTCCATGTTGCCATGGAGCTCAGTGACAGGGGAGGCTATTTTTAGAAAAAACCGTTGGAGCCCGGTGTCAGGGGTGCCTTTTAACTCAAAGGGATTTTTAAGGGACATACAAAAAGGGGTATTAAAACAACACTTAAACATGTATTAACAATCACTAACATTTCAGATACAAACTCTCAACCAACTTGCATAACTTTCCCCAACTGGAACAACTTAATTAAACTGATTAACTCTTTATAATTAAAACAGGTTAACAGTTCGTTCCTGGTCACAGACGATGGGCTGCGTTCAATGTCCAAGGAATGCAAAAAGCCATTTTATTAAGTCATTTATGACATTTTTAAACCGTTTCACAAAACTACCAATAGCTTTTGCTAGCTTATAAAGTAAATATCCTTTTCTCAACAAAAACAACCATCATACAAAGCATTTTAAATACTCAACTAACCACTGCTTAAATAACTACTGAACAAAATGTTTTAAACCTTCCCTGGTATAACGAAAATTTTCCTGAACAAGGACTTTTAGAACTGGGCGAAAGACTTCCCATAGGAGACGAGAGAATTTTGCCCCCATCTCCCTCTCTTCCCAACCTTCGACATAAAAGGAAATTAACAGAAAAGGATACAAAAGTGACCCATATTACCTTAGAGGGTCAAATAAAAGTCTGGAGGGCAGTCTACTGACTTAAGACCAGTCTTCTCTTTCTCTAGAAGATTGTTGGTCTTCCCCAGCGATAGAACTCAGAGGTTTCTTTGGGGTAATGGCTGCTAGAGAGGTGACTTTTCATTCCAGCGACGAAGCTGTGCTGGAGACGCTCTTCATGGGCAGTCGGAGGCTGCTCCATGCTCAGGCGCCATGTAATACTGCTTCTGCCTGACTCCGTAGACGCACAGACAGGTTCAGTATTGTAGTCAGTAGCAAAGAGATAGGAAGGGAATTTGCTTTGCCTTCATTCCGACAGGTGAGTTTATTACATCCTCACCGTCGAAGGGTGGCAAGCAAAATAGGAGGACAATGACTCACCCTGGGCCGGAGGGAAAGGCGGGATCAGGGAGCAGGGACCAGTGGGAGAGCCTGGGGGGAGTGGCGAGGGCCAAGGCCAGTAGCCAACCGGGAGATTCAAACTGGAATACATTAATTTAACAGAACCATACAATCTGGGAGAAGCCTTTTGGTCACTTTAACCTCGGCTACCACACCTCACCATGTAAAATAAACATAGGAAGCTAGGTTTCTTTCAAAATTACAGGGTTATTCCTCTGATAACTTATTTAATTTATCATGGACTAAGTATCTGATCACATGTGACATATCATCTCTAAAAGACCTACCTACACATTTAGATTCCAGAATAAAAGTGTATTTCACTTGCTGTCTGAAAGGAATATTTTTAAAATCGCTCCTAGGGTCAAATGCTTGCAAGCAGTCACAGAATGCTGTGTCAAGGTCTGGGCTTTCAATTTCCTCAGGTATTTAAGAAAGTGCCATGTCAGCAAAAATTTAAATGGAAGTAAAATACTCATCAGACAGATGGGCAGTGTCTTTCACCAAGCCAGATGCTATATGGCCACTTTAACACAGACAACTTTTCTCTCTTACTGAGAAAAAGGTAGTGAGAATGATTTCCGCAGTGAAATAAAGCAATGACCTGACCATTAACGAGTAGGAGGTCATTGCAGTGAAAAAGAAAGGTGGGAGTAAAAACCCACTGAAAACCCTGTGGTTCTTTCCACCATCTCCATCTCCACCATCTGTTCCCCCACCATCCTTCATTGTGTCCTCTCCTCTCTCTCCCATCTCCATGAGGTTTTTCTTTGAAAACCTGAGATCTCATACTTTCACTCTGCAGTCATTTATTAAAGAGAAGTAAATATACTAAAGAGTATTCCTTAAAGTCAGAACTACCAGCACACCTCAAGAATATCATTACCCCAGCATGATTTATTTATTTTTTCTTGTGCTCTTAATCAAAACATGGGTAAAATGCTGTACCCATGAACTCCATTTTTTATGTGATTTGTAAAGAGTGGCTGTGAAATTATACCCTTCTGTATATACATAGGAATGTACAGAGTGTTTTCCCTGAAATGGAAGCTAAATATTTCCAAATGGAAGGAGAGGTGGAGAGAAAGGAAAAGTATTTGGAGTCTGAAAAACCGTTCTTATTTCTTTCCAGTCATTGTCTCAACCTGAAGAGGATTACAGGGCATAATGCAAAATGAGCTCCCCTCCAAGCCTCGACTCAGTTGTCGACTCATGAAGAAAACCTGATGACTAATAACTACAAAAGAACTATTCTTACAAAGACTGTGAAGCATCTATTATATTTCAACTCAATGCTTTTATGACAAAATAAATTTTTAAAGCTAATTGAAACATGAATTAATAAACAAAATTAATTTATTTTTAGTTCTTGTATTTCATGTTCTTATTAAACCTATGTAGAGGTTTCTATCCATACAAAAGCATGTTGGGTATTTCGAATTTGGTGAGGTGTTACCTGTAATTTTTGGAGTGAAAAGGGGAAAGTGGAAACTCATAAACTGGATTCTAAGATGTTCTAGAAGTGTCCAGTTCCCAACAGGAATGTTCCAGTATGAGGAAGAGTCTTCCGGTAAGCAGTAATAGCCAGGAAAGCACTCTGCACAAGGAAAGCACAATATAGCAAAGAGAACACTTCCATACTGATGCTGCACCAGAAGCTCTGAAGGGTCTGATAATGATCTGTCTGCAGCTGCATCGCTGTTCTATTGTAAGCCTGCTTTCAGGGACAGTTACAGTTCATGCCACTTATCACTCTCCCAGACTTCCCTAGGCACTCTTAAAAATTTGCTATTATAGACAAATGCTAAGCTCCCTGAAGCAGCCTGTGGTGACAGACTAGTTTTATTGATTTATGAAAGGTGAACTCAGAAGTAATATTTATCCTGCATTTGCATACGTGTTCACAATTTGGGTATGCATTTGCTGCATGAGAAAAGCAGAGAAATGTTAGGATCAACTTCCAGACAGTGAGAACAACACAGGGTGGATGGACTGCACATTTCTAAAAGGTGAATTTGTGGAATTCAGGTAGGGTACAAACCAAGGAGACTACAACATGGCTGCTGAGTTCTCATCAGTTGGGCTCCCCATACATAATTTTTTCTGAGCTCTTACCATCTGTGTTTACTCCATCAGTCCTTTTCTGTTGCTATAGGTGAGGTAGAGAGGGAACAAATATTCATTTGCTCACTATACTAAGAATGTCAGACATGACACAAATAACTAGAAACAGCTCATTTGTCTGCTTTCTCAGTGGATGCCACAGTTACTCTTCATGTCACGTTGTATCCACTAAAAACTCCCAAGCTTCCACTGTTTGGAGTCCAAAGGGTTGTCTCACATTGAGGTAAATCAGAAGAAATGAAATATTGGTGCCATCATGTGTAGAAGGTGATGCTAAGCTGGTCTCCATATGCCCATAAATGCACTATCTGGGTCAGCATCCAAATAGCATTCAGCATTTTCAACTTGGTAAAACAAGAAACAGACACCTGACAAACATGTTTTATTCAGTGTATGTGATATCATTTTGAGAAGTGTATCCTTCTCAAATAATTATTATTCTCCTGTCATATATGAACACACTTTCCACAGACACGGTTTCTTGCTCTGCACAATTGGTCCCCCAGAGCAGAGAGTTAATAGTGCAGGCTGTATGGAAACTTATTCTGAGCTGACCTCTGTGTGTAGCAGCTGATATTTCCTCTATTTTGCATGCTACAGCTGGATTTGTATCTATTGGTATTGGTTTTCCAAGGCCAGACTTCTTAATATTGCTACTTTAATTCTCTAGTAGGCATTGCAATATTTAAAGGAAGCTTTTACTGTACAGCAGAGGAAATGTTCACACTTGATTCCAGTTAGTATTGCGATGGCACAAAATGCCAGCAAGATGAGCTACTTAAGGACAGACAGGATATTTACTTTATCTGATACTGGTCTTTATAGTAGCCCAATAGAGGGCTAGCAAATCATCTTAATCTATATCATTCCGCTTAATATTTGCTATTTCATAAATTTGTGCAAAGAATTCATAATAAAGTTGAAATATTTCCTGGGCTCTGTGGCTTTATGACTAATTAATAGCAAGGCTATAGGAATCTCTATTAAAAGGCTATAGGAATCTCTATTAAATGCGATTTTTTGTAATAGCATTGACTTTAACCTAGGCAGGAAAAAAATCAGATAAAAAAGACCAGTTATATTTTGGAGAATTTTATCTCTGTGAAACTATAATTTATTTTGAAGTCTTGAGTAAAACCTATCTGTAAATGTGATTCTTTCCACTACAGTCTTTTGAGCTATGGCCACAAAGGTAAATGAATTTAAGTATCAATGAAACATTATGTTTATAAAACACTGTTCTCTCAAAGGATAAAATGTGACAGGGTAACAGAGAAGGTATCATGAACTTGTCTTGCAAACTGCTGGAAAGTACAGCGGTTGATGTACTATGAATATGTCGAATGCTTTGAAAGGCAGAAACTGACCCCCAAAATAAGACAAGGAGAATACACAATAATCAGAATAATAAAGGCCACTGAAAGGATGTCTGACCAATTTAAGAGCTAACTTGTCGACTGCAATAGAGCTGCCACCAAAATGAACAGGGACATTTAAGCAACATGTTGTCTTGAAACTCATTTGTCAGCAGTTTCGGCTGTTTCACTGTTGCGTGAGCTAAGCATTAGCACATTTGATTTCTTGCCACAGCTAAGGGGCACAGTGGTGGGTCATGGCAACATCATAAAGTCTAACACTGCACAGCACCTCAGTAAAATCCCTCTTGTGAGATGGGGCCAGAGGTACAGATATCTTATGACCTGTAACTATGTGCAGCTTTTTTTCTCCACAGAACTGGGGAGTGGGAGAAGATCAGAGAACCTGAAAATTTTTGAGACTGTCATGGGAACATTACTTTTTGGCAAAATGTGCAAAAGAAATGGTCTACAGCAGTGATAAGTAATGTTTTCAAAGATGACTGGATTCTCTTTTTCATCATAAACTATCCAGATATAGGTTTAGAGGTTTATATTTTCTCACAAGTTCTGCATGTGTAGCTTTGTTGATTTATAACATTGTCACTTTTGGTGTCTACCCTTCCTCTCCAGTGGAAATTTATCACAGCAGTGTTGGTGGACTCAAACTGTGTTGGCTTTTCAGCTGCTGCATCTTGCAGTAAATACATTCACCTGAGCCATGCTCTTTGTCAGTTTTAGCTAGTGCTGTGCACAGTGAACTATAACAGAAGTAAATGTGTTGCCTCGAAACTCATTCCTCAGCAGTTTCGGCTGTTTCACTGTTGCGTGAGCTAAGCATTAGCACATTTGATTTTCCTGCCACAACTAAGGGGCACAGTGGTGGGTCATGGCATCATCATAAAGTCTAACACCTGCACAGCACCTCAGTAAAATCCCTCTTGTGAGATGGGGCCAGAGGTCCAGATGACTTATGACAAGCTGTGTGTGTTCACACCTGTATTTCAAACTGTCCTTCATTTTTAAACCCTTTGTTTTCTTCCACCAGTTCTTGGCATTCCAAATCTAACCACAAGAAATTGTGATCTCAATTATTTCTGGCTAAAAGAAAGATACTTTATTATTTCTACTTGTTGCTCCTGTTGAAATCTATTAATTTATCCATGTTTACTTTTGCTACAGCAGTTGATCACTACAAAGATTTTAGAATCTGATCTTTTATTGATTGTTGATGATAAATAAGCTAAAACTGAATTCAGCATGATCTGCTGATATTTGTGTTCACTAAAAAATGTTTACAGCTTTAAAGTATTTTTATGTGAATTGAATCAATTAGTAAAAAATCATCATATATAACCTCACATAAAGTGTCTTAAAAAGGAAAAATATTCCCTTTTCTAGCAACAATGCAGTTACATTTAACAGCCTAATCTGTGACTGTTCTAGCTGCTGCATTTGTTATAAACGTGTATTTTCTCAGCTTTTCATTTTTTTTCTTTTTTAGTTCTACAACTCAAAATTTTTAATTACATATCCCTCATTATATTTAATCAATTATATTTTCTGTGAATGATTTTCTTTTTTTTAACTATATTTAAAAAAAAAAGGTGTTAGCTATTTCATCATTTTCTGAACTTAACTAATGAAACCCTCCTTAACCTGAAGTCTTCTTCCGTTTCCTTTTCTTTCTCATTGTATATAGAAAATCTATTCCTGTTCCCCTCAGTCCTTTCAGTTAGCGCATCATTGTATTGGTGATATTATTCTCTTTCTATTTCTCTGAGTATCAGGTTTTCTGTATTTTCTGGCTTAGCTGGTTTTGCCCTCTACAAAACTTGTGGCAAAATAATTGAAATGGTTCACATCTTTCCCATTTTTTTTCCCTGTGTTAACATATAGTCCAGGAATTACATACTTTTGAAACCTTCTCAAGATACAAATCTTGTCTTGTCACCTAAACAGTGGCATATTTATGAATTAAAAATATATGAAACCCATTTCTGTTGTATTAAAACCTTGTAAATTACTTCATTGGAATCCTAGGTAATATTTTTCTGAACTCTACCAAGATGTCCTTTAAAATATGGAAGGTGGAAGAGGTAAAGAGTAGGAATATATGGCACTCAGAGACTACTTTCCTAATTTACTGATATTTAAACTGCTTTTTGAAACAACAGGCAGATCTGCAATTAGATTACTCATTCTTGCTTTGATGAGCAAGAAATTCTGGCCTACTGTCACAATAAAATAACAGAGCACACTGCTGGATGAAGAGTTGAACTATAAGAGAAAACTGAAAATGAGAGCTAAGAACAATACATGAAACAATGAAACTACAGGTGGCTGATCACATATAAAAGCCAATTAATTAAAACCAAATCACATGTAGTACTTAAGTCTTGTTATACATTTTCAATATGGTTTGATGGCTTTCTTAGATCAAGCTTTCAGTAGTTTTTTATTACCCTGAATTTCTCTTCCAGGGAAAGCGGGAAGACTGACAACATTTTAGCATGTGAGTAATTTATATGGGTAACTTCTAAGAATGGTTTTATTTCACGTTATTTCCTTCAATAATCTAAATAACAACAGACCACAAAAACTTGCTAGTGTAGCAGTATCTTACATTGCAAGGTAGGACAAAAGGCAAGATAAATTAAGTAGCTGAATCTCATAATGAAGAAAATCAATTTCTACAGCCTGATAAATCAAAGCAAATTCAAAGTCAATAGAGTGATCCAAAATTTATACCAGAATAAAGCAGAACATTGTTTTCTTCTCTCTCAAATACCATCTGAAGCATAGGGCATTTCAAGGAGCTTAATAACTAACTGGATTTAATGGCACTTGACTGCAGTTCATATCTTCAGCTTCTTTCACTGGTTATCAATCCCTAGGAAATTATCTGTGCTTCAGTCATGACTGTTTGTGTAATGAGCTTCTTTGAACAGTTTGAGCAGATTTTAAGCACAAGAGATGATGTCTTAATGAAAAGTATTTGTCTATAAAACATTTTTCTTCCCTTGGTGTATTAGGTTTGCATGGCCAGGTTTTGGTAGCAGGGATCTACAGAGGTGGTTTCTGTGAGAAGCTGCTGGAAGCCAGTCTCAGGTGGCTCTAAGATGGATGTGCCACTGCCCAAGGCTGGGCCAATCAGAAATGATGATAAGTCCTCTGTGATAACATATTTAAGAAGAAGGGAAAAAAAAGTTGTTGCATAGATTTAACTGTGGCCAGAGAAGAGCGGAGTGAGAATATGTAAGAGGAACAACTCTGCAGACACCACGGTCAGTGAAGAAAGAGGGGGGGGAGGTGCTCCAGGAGTCAGAGCTGAGATTCCCCTTCAGCCCATGGTGAAGCCCATGGAGGACCACGGGGATGCAGAGAGGCCCATGCCAGAGCAGGTGGATGCTTGGGAGGAGGCTCTAAATACATTTTGTGCTGGAGCAGGTTTCCTGGTAAGAATTGTGACCTCATGGGTGACCCATGCCAGAACAGCCTGTCCTTGAAGGACTGCACTCCGTGGAAGCATGACCCAGGTTGGAGCAGATTCTGGAGAACTGTTGCCTGTGGGATGAACTGACATTGAAGAGGTTCATGGAGAATTGTCTCCTGTAGGAGGGACCCGACCCTGGTGCAGGGGAAGGAGTGCTCTCCCTGAGCAGCAGGAGAAACAACCTGCAATGAAGTGACCATAACCCCCATTTCCTGTTTCCCTGCACTGCTAGGGGGAGGAGATAGAGCTGGGAAGGAGGGAGGAGTGGGGGGAAGGTGTTTCTAAGGTTTTACTTTCCTTCTGCTTATCTTGCTCTGATTTTATTAGCAATAAATTCAATTAATATTTCTAATTTTAGTCTGTTTTGCCCAAGACAGTATTTGATGACTGATCTCTCCTGGTTCTTATCTCAACTAATGAACCCTTTGTTATATTTTCTCTCCCCTGTTCAGTAGTGCAGGGGAGCAATAGAGTGGCTTTGGTAGGTGCCTGGTGTCTAGAGAGGGTCAACCCACTACAACTGAGAATATGTGCAGTGGAAGAGCTTGAACTGTCAGTTGACAAAGGTGGTACCAAAAATACTGCAGAAACACATCCACACTCCAAGCAGGCTGGTACTTGTCTTTACTGGCTATATTTCCACTCTGTTCATAGTTCCTCAAATTGTTATATCCCTCTGCTGCAACTAAAACTGTGGCAGTAGTAGAGATCAATTCACAGAGGGATCTTATGGGGCCAACAGTAGACACAAAACTGTTATACTTGTAACAGGTATGCTGAAGACCCTGAATTAAATTTAAAAAAAAAAAAAAAACAAAACAAAGCGTGTTTCCCAGTTTCCTTTGACAGGACATGTTTCCTCATTTGCACACCCCAAATATCGACTAACTGAAACCAAGAAGAGTTAGCTACAAGACATTTACTGATATTTGCTTTTCCTCAGTTTTCCTATCAGTGCTGTCAGTTGTTAAACAGAAGAATAGTTTAGAGTGAGTCCTTCTATCTTGTGCCCATACATTTTCCAGGTCTGGCACAGTCCAAAATGCAAAGAATTGTGTTGCTAGTCTTGCAGTGAACTGCTAGTTATTGTGGGGCTTCTAACATTTACTCATGCCTACATAGTCATAAACTTGCAGCCATGTAACAGTGCCTGATATGAGTGTCTCTGTTTCACTACGTCACTGATCTCTGCAGATTCATAGCAAGATGACTCAGGCCTGCATTAAATCTTCAGCTGTGTTTGCACTCAATGAACACCCTTCCCATTTTCCTTACCTTGGCTTTACTGTCAAACTGTGGTAGCTTGTCACTGTGGACAAGGTGACCTTTTATTGTGAGTACACTTGGGAAAGTTTTGTCTCCTCATGGTTACAATGGTTCATCATCCTTAAAATCAAAACTTCAGAGTCTCTTTCTCCTGCCGCAGGCAATGACATAAGGTGGTATCAAATAACTTCCTAGGTCCACCCAAAGCCCTGCTCTCTCAGCTACTGCAAAAAAAAAAAAAAAAATAGCACTGTCCCAGCTAAAACCAGGATAATTCTATACATAGCAAAGAACATTTTTATATATAATACCCCCAGTAATTCCTGAATGGCAAATAACTATGCAAAACTTCAGTTTGTTATTGAACATCACCCACATAACTTGACCTTATTTCCTGCAGTGGGATTTTTACCACCCGTTTCTTGATTCTCCTTTCTTCACTGTTCAGGAATAATAAAAATGGTTTTGTTCACCAGGTAAACTAAATAATTGGGAATAGGCTTGAAATGACAACTATGCTGATAAGTTAGCAGGGATAGATAAGATCAGTATTATTGCGTCTGATGTATAAAAATAGTAGGATGGTGTCTCAATTTGAGACAAATTTGGAGGAAACATCCGAAATTAACGTATTCTCTAATAGAAGGCAGATTTCAGCAGCCCCTCCCCCGTTAGGTTTGGAAAGAAATTCCTCAGAGGAAAGTGAAAAAACTTATTTATTTAACAAGCAGGGTGCATAATGAATGAATAATGTTAGATAATAAAACCTTTCACTGTGGAGAAAAACCTGGGTAGATTCAGAGTCCTTTCTGTGGGTGTGGCTCTGCTGTCTCTGGAGCTGGGCTGTGGCGTGGGCCCCTCTGGGCTGCGGTGTGGGGCCTTCCGGTGATGTTCTGATGTTCTGGTGTTGCTGAACAGTTCCAGAAGAAGAGGAAAAAGCCACAGTCCCAGGGAAAAAAACTTTCTTGCCTCAGCTAGCAGGCTTGCTAAAAGCGAAGAAGTTTAACTCTCTGTCTCTCCTGAGAAAAAGAAGCGGGAAACTGGGGAAAAGCAGGGAAGTTCTTTCCTCAGCTCTGCCGCAGCGAGAACGCAGGGGAGTTTTTGTGTCCTTGAACACAAACTGCTCTGAAGAATTCACCTGGCTTCTCTCCCCCCTCTCCTGGGCTCTGTTTAAAGGCACAAAAAGGTACAGGATTCATGTCTGACATAGAGCAAGTGATAGAGGATACAGCATCATAAAGTCACCCCAAGACAGACGGGATGCAAGAAACAAGGGAACATTTTAGCTTCAGATTTTTTTTCATAAAAGAACAGTCTAGGGAGAGAAAAGTAGATGAGCCGTGTAGGAAAATCACCAGGGTTGTTTTTCTTTGGGTTTTTTTGCAAGAGAGATACCAAGTATTTTCTAGCAGCATTGGTTTTATGAGCCAGTTATGTATGTCTTCAGGCAACATAACAATGAAATTAATATTAGCAGGGTAGTGTAGGAAGTTGTTTACATTTATCCAGAAAGAACATTGATTGTTTTCACTCTGCATCTACCATACAAGTATCACTTGAACAAGCAGGAAAGAATAGGCAATGGAGAACATCAGTATTAAAACCCACTTTAAAATAATCTTAATTAAGAAAAGAATAGAAACATCAGAAATAAATTTTATGTAGTCAGAGAGAAAGAGCTAACTGAAAAGAGGCCTAAGTTGATGAGAATTTGGAGACTGATCCATGAGGCGCAGTCTGCACTATTGCATTGGTTTATATTGTGTCAAGGGTAAAGCCTATTGGTCCTGATCTGGAAGAGCTGTCTTCACACCAATGTTCCCATGAACTGGGATTTTTTAGCCCCTTACTTCTGGTCTTAGATCTGACTGGCATTCAATACTGTGCAATAGACAAGGTTTTACTGCTTTCGAAAGCACCATGTGAACCAATATTTAGGCTACTGGACTACAACTTTGGAGACGAAAAACCTCTGCTGTGCTGTGCAGACTCAATTCAGAGCATCTGTTTTCCTGGGTATTCTATTTGAACTGCAAATCTTTGGGGCAAGGAGTGTTTCACAACATTTATGTATTTATCCATTAGTTGTTCTAAGGAGCCTCTGAGAGTGGATCTCCATGTAAGCAAATTAATAAAAGGAATACCATTAGATGTGCATTATCTCAAATTATAGTTGTGCAACTTAAAGCAGTGCTTTAGTGATTGTGCTTTGGTTTAGGTGTAAGAAGTCTGCATAAATTGACTAAAGGTAATGGAATTCATAAGCATTTACGTTTTTATTCAGAATTGTCTCTGTTTTGCCCCAAAAACTACAAAAACCTGTCAAGTTAATACTTATGTAGCAATGGATTGTATTTTTTTAACATACCGGGTTTTAAATAGGTACTCATTTGTGAAGGCCCTAGGGTTTTTATGAAATATATTCTTGTATAATGCATGGAGAGTACATTCATTTACAAGATCAGTATTCTTTTGCTTTTCCTCTTTAAAGCTTTAGACATATCAATTTTAAAACTTCTTTCTTAATTATTAGTTTATGTATATTAGGGACTGTTCTTAACCACTGTCTTTATAAATGGGTACTTTCTGTAAAACATGTTCATCTGAGGGGATTCCACACTGACAAAGTACATTACAAATAATATTTGATTGATGATAGTCCCAGGACCCTGAGCTTGGGCTACTACTTTGCTGCACAGACAAAGATGAGTAAAACAGATTACCTGATTTCAGAAGTGCTTGTAGTTCTTGTTAGGCTACGGCTCTGTGGACAGCAAGGCTGCACTTGTTATCTTCAACCATCACCTACTGATTTTTAGCTGATCTTTCTGTAGAATATCTGAGAAACAGCATGTACAGGTTCTAGTCACCCTGTCCATTGCACTGCAGCTTGATAAATCACAACCCAGTTTCAGCAAGACAGCAACTTGGCATGCTTTATCACCCTGAGAGACGTGAGCCTCTCTGTAGATCCTGATGTATTCCAACGGCCAGAAATACTCTAGCCAACTGTTTGCTATGGTATGAGCAAGAATACGATCAGCAATGAAAACTGACAATTTGCAGTCTTTTTTCAATGAATAAATGTAGAATTTTAAAGAAACCCGATCTACTACTTCTCTACATCTAAACTTTGCTATTGAGAATGCCTTGCAGCTGAGGAAATAGCACATTCTGCAACAGAGCTAATATGCAAAAACTGAATGCAGAATTATGCAGACGAACTGGAATAAGTGAGATATTTCAGAGCTGAAAGCATGAACTTCATTCATGTTTCAAGCCTGAACTAGATCTTCTCTTCTGCAATGTGAACATGTTGTGAATGTGTACTGTGAATAACCTGAGAAAATCTGTTACAGAAAGATTACACTACCCAACTTATAGTAAAACCCCAATTAATTTATTGAGACTTGCTTTGTTTCCCTCCAACCTTCTTTGTAATATGTAAACGCTTCTTTACATATTAACACTTTGCTGTCACCTCATTTTGTGTCTGACAGGCACTTCAATTTCCTTTTCCTAACCTTGAACAACCCCTAAATTATCAAGACAACTCATCATCACCAGTTTTTTGCAAGCTATTTATATGGAACAGAATTAAGATAACAAGGAGGTCTCTTTGCAGTCTGAAGGCAGTGGGTTATTCAACTTTTCTGAATTTTCAAAGGTAAATAGGTGAAAGTTCAATCTAATAGGCTAAAAGTTTGAAGAACTTTTTCCTTCCAAGGAATGAAAATGGAGCTCATATGATAGTTGCAATCTATTCAGGGTGGCCATGAATAATACCAAATGTTTTCTTTTATATGAGTCTCTATATGACCATTAAGGTGTAAAGAATTTCATATCATTGTTGGTTGAAAAAAAATAGGTCAAACCTAGTTAAATATCTTGAAACTAAAGATTTATTTTCACTTCTATAGGAAAAGGGCCTGAATAAATGATCTGAAGTTCTGCCTCAGCCAGGTGTGTCTAGCCATACTTTGGCTGCATTGCGGATGCACTTACCATCGCTGTTCTCTTCTGCGAACTGTAATGTGGGATTCCCCGTGCCTGACACATACATTGCCTTTGATTCATGTTCCACTCCCTTTACCTAATGATACTTAGAGCGGATGGGAACTTACCAGCTGAATTGTAGAGAAATTAGCTGACAGGAAACTTGACCTCCTGTCACTACAGGAAACTGCTGAGGGCAGAAAGAGCTTAACTAGAACAGAATACATTATCTTTTGACAGCTCTTCACACTTCAGTCTCAAAAAAATTACTGTTATTAAAGATGGAAAATTAAGGTAGTTTTTGGTTTGATTATGAACTTTGAAAAAAAAGAAAGGACTGAAATATCAAAGAAATGTTTACTATGGGGCATCTACATGTCCCTTATGAATGAATCACACTTATGCCCATAAATACTTCAGACACCTGCCATAACCCAGAGATATACCAAGTCTTCCTCTGATTTTCAGCTGGTAATGTCCTTGACCTCATTTTCTCTCAACAGTCTGCATGCTGGCAGTATATTGCATATCTTGGAACTGCAGGTGTCAGATGGTGGTGATGGATGGTATTCCATTCAGAGGGACTCACCACCAAAAAAAAGGGTGTGGCATTCAGAGGGCCTCACAGAGGGCTGTGGCTGGCTATGTAATAAGGGCCAGATACAGCTCATACTTTGTTGTTGGGGGCTAAAATGGGATATGTGAGAATGTGCGTGGAGTCTATGCTGTACCTATTTGAATAACAGCTATGAAGAGTGGAAATAGAAATCAAGAAAATGCATTTAACTGTGAGTTTCACTTGAATTTACAAGAACTTAAGTTTCTGCTTGAAAGGTGCATTGAACTCATACCAAAGGAAAAAAATCTATCCCTGAGTGAATTGGATCTTGAAACAGAATTAACCTCTCAGATATAAATCTTAACAATGTATGTCATATCCACAATAAGAATGCTCTGAAATTCTCCTAAAAAAAAGCAGAATTGAGTAAACAAAAAGGCACAATTAAATCCTAATACCAGTGAAACACATGACATGATTATATGTATCTTGCTAGGAAGGTAGGAATCCATTGTAACAACAGAGGAATTTTTATGTCTTTTGAGGTAACCACCTAGAAGGACAAAGGCTTACAAAGGCAGTGTGGTGAAAGACCGCATCCAACAACAATAAAACCACCTTCCTGCATTTGATTTAGCTCTGACTGAAACTGTTGATTCCTGTTTGTGTGGCAAAGCTTCTCTTAACTGTGTTGTGATCAGGAATGTTTTGAATTGAGCTCATGGCAAGTGTGACAATATATTCCAAGCACATGATTCAGCACAAGCCTTCATTCTGTTATTTTAACATTCTGTATATATGTTATCCAGTGTTAGCTAAAATAGCTATTTATTTAGTACCAGTTGCCTATCTATAACCAGAATCTGTTAGAGACAAGGAGGTAACTCAGTGCGTGAATCAATACATGCAGGGGACCAAGGGCACCCCAAAAAAACCACAGCTGAAATGCAAGGAGTAAATTTATTTCATTACCACACTGGCTGGACAATACCAAAACAATGCCAGGCTGCAGAGAGACACAAAATGAGGATGCAGGCACCATCAGGCTCAGTCCAAACTTTTATTTTTGTCAGAAAGAAAACCCAAGATTCTGGATGCTTTAGTTTAAACTAAACTATTAGATGACATATGGTCATACTCTGTGTTCATTTATGGCACATGCAAATTAACAGGCAATAACACATTTTTCCAGCTTGAAATAAGTTTAAAATGTTCTCAATGCTACAAAAATAAGTAATATACCTGAAGCACAGCCCCAAATCAATAAGTATGGGTGAAAGCCTTCCTTCATACCTACTGGTTTCAATGAGCGTTTGGAAAATGTTCAAAGTAAGCTATTAATTGTGGCCTAGTAATGAATCTGCTTATGAATTACATAGAAATCTATCAAGGAACTAGACTATCTGACTGTTTTCAAATTGGTGCAGCCTATAACAACTTTCCAAGTTTAAATTCATATAACATTTAAAGTAAGTTTCTTCACATCTATAAATAGGGCTGTCCCATAGCATAAAAGTAATTTGGATATGTCAGAACTTTTTTTTAAATAATATTGATGAATGAGAAAAAGACAGTTAGCATGTACAGTAAAAACAGTAAAGACTGTTACCTGTAATATTGCACTATGTCCAAATTCCATTTGATTGTTTTGGTATGGAAGTGTTCTTTTTGTGTGATGTCTTGAGATATAAATTTTTACTTTTTTTTTTCTGCATTATTATATTAAGCCAAAATATAGTAACATAATGTAAGGAAAATATAAGCTAAGTCTCAGAAGATCTTTCATGACAAGAATGCTAGAGATCTTTGGAATATTCTATGCTAAAAATGGCAGAAATCCATTCAAAATTTTTATGAGACAAATGTCTGGGTAATACTTTAAAACAAAAAAATCATGAATTGTCAAAGCAACAAACTCAAATGTGACGTAGTTAGTGTTCCTCTCTCCAGATATCTGCAATTCTGTGCAAGGGGTCACTGTACAGCTGAAGAACACCCTTGTAATTTTTTCATAATTGCGCAGTCTGGTCGGTAAACAAACTTAGTGTGTAATCTATGCAGTCAAAGCCTTGGAAATTTACCATAATGTTAGATTTGCATTGTCGTCTCTACTGCATTATGCCTCTACTGATATAAATATATAAATTTCCCCATTTCGGTCATGTTACTGACCACTTATAAGGATTTTGATATATGTTGCTATCAGGAAAATACAGACTTTTCCATCCCTGAAAAAATTTCAAGTTCAATATGGATTTGAAATTGTGGATAAGTTGATGCTTCAAAATATGAGGTGAGAAGGAATATGAGGAGGACTTAGAAAATTTTCCACAGTAGGAAAGAGTCCAACCTGACAGATGAGGTGACCAGCCTAAATTTTCAACTACAAAATTTCATTATCGCTTTCTTACATGCACAAAATTCAGTGTTACTACAGATAATAAATTTATTCATTACTTTTATAAATCTATCCACACTTCTGCATTCAAGCTTACTATCTTCTCTGAAAGCACATTCAAAGATTGAGAACACACTCTCTGAAGAAATAATTCATTTAACTTCAACTATGGTTACTCACTTTTTCCCTGATGGTCCATAATTCTTATTTTTATCTTTTTAAATACCTTCACAGTCTTTTAGAAAATTCAGATCTAAGGAACTATTAAAAGGTCTTCCAGATAGAGATGCTTTCTCTGACAAAATGCTTAATATTGACGTTGGTTCTACTGCTGTTCAACTTCAACCCTTAAGACATTTCCATACTGATAATTGTATAAGTTTCTGTTTTCTTTAGATAAGATAAATCAAAGAGTTAACACAATTTCAAATTGAGAGATATAAATGAAGTGTATATATTGGCAAGCTAAAGTGAATTATTAGAAGTCTGACATTATAGGCCTTCCACACCTTAAAAAAAAAAATCCAGAAAATTGATTACTTTAAATCTTTTACTTTGTGTGTAATTGTGGCAGTAGAATGCACTCAGAGACACAATTAAGAAAGGATCACAATTGGATATCCAACATATAGCCCAAGATATGGACCCCCTCTAATTAATTGTTTCTGTTGTTAGCAGATCTTTTATGTTTAAAACTCGCATACAAGTTGAGATGCTTTCATTTCTCTGAGTTTTCAAATATTTAACTACTTGCTTATCAGAATTTTTCAACATATTTCTAAAGTGTCCTTCCTTCAGGTTATGTGGGTAGAGTATTTTTTTTTTTGTTTTAGACCTAATTATACTTTATGCCAATGAAAAAAAAACTGTCTTCTTTGTCAATAATCTTCAAATATTTTTTCATACAGGGTCATCCACCACTTTTTTCACATGGGAAAAGCTGCAGTGGTCACTAGTGCAGAATGTTCGCTGTTCTTGCACTGATCTGTACTCTCATGCACACATCCATTAAGGTTTTCTGAAATCTCTTACTGATATCTAGGTGAGAGACTGCCATTCTTTATCAAGACTGCTGCTGTAAGATCCAGAACATACCCATCATACTTCAAGCCATAAAGAGATATTCTGGGTGCTTACACAGGTGAGAAGTGTAGCCTCAAAGCTGGACCTCACTAGTGCCAGCTGCTCATTTTGCAACATGAATCTTCTCTGTGAATGCTAAGTTGTGATACTGGCCTACCTCTCTATGGAAATAACTGCCAGTGTACAAATAAGAAAGGTAGATGGGATAATGAAGACTCTTGGACAAGATTAGATTATAAAAATGGAGAATCAAATGGAGAATGGAGAATTTCAAAATAAAACTCACTAGGCAAAGGAAATGCAGAAAACACTTGGAACAAAGATGTAGTACCACAGACTTCAAAGAGAGTAGAAAATTAAGGCAAAATTATATTCACCTTGGATTAAGGGAAATACAGTGTAATCATACACATATGGAAATAAAGTCTAATACTTTTTTAGAATGGGCTTTAGCAAACAATAAATTGAGGTAAGCAGTTTACCTATTTTTAATTTGCACAGTATAGACCATCCCTGCCTAAACAACCATTCATGTTAATCCACTGTCTAAATTTATAGAAAATAAAAGGCAGATGGATGAAGTGTTGGTAATGAATATTTTATTACTTTTTTTTTTTTTTTTGGAATACTACTGTTCTGTAGGAATAGTCCAGTACAAGTGTGGATACCAAACACAAAGATATCTCAGAGATACCCTTCCTGTAGGGTTCTTCTTACTGCACCGCAGATATGCTGTAGTATTATGAGTATCAGACTATCACACCAGTATAGACATATTTCAAGTTCCAAAGAAAACAGCACACTTCAGAGAGCTCAAATTACTAAATTGCGCAGAAAGAATTAAAGCTTTAAGCAATGAGCCTAATCTGAAATGTCTGCAACACCATTATAGTGCCAGGAATTTCAGTGAAGCCCTACTACACCTGTTGTTTCTCTGCCAACTGTAGGTTTCTTGGCTAACAGAAGGATAAGGGAGCAGACAAAAACAGTTGTGAACAATGGGATGGCATTCAGAAGACCTCATTTTAATTCCAAGTGCTCTTACCAATTTCCTATCTTATTTAGACAAAGTACATAATCCTTCTGAGATCCTGTACTGTGCTCATAATGGTGGTTTCCTGAATTCTTTGTAACAGAAAATATCCTTGGCCATGTTTATATATCTGCAGTATTATATTCATGGTATTATCTAGAGTAGTGCATTCACAGCATGACTGCTGTGAAATTAAAGCTTAGTGACAGAGGAAGCAATTATGGCTTAGCAATTAGGACAAGCAGGAAAAGTAGAGTAAATTAAGATGGCAAAACAGGGACAGAATATGAGAAACGGATTGTTGCTAATGAGAATGATATCCATGGATAAAAATTCATTGTGTACTAAGGTCTTAATTGCAGGAATTCTCTGAACACACACGAAAACAGACTTGCACTGAGGGTGTCCTGTATGACCAACAGGTCTCTTCCAAATTTACAAGATGCATTGCAGCATTAATTGCATTCCACTCATAAAAGAGGAAGGTATCTCACAGTATTCAGTTAAGAAGGCAACCACAATAATTAAAATACCTTTTGCAGACTTTGCATTTATTTATGATGTGTCAAGAAAAAGAGGTTTTTTACTGAAGTTTTTTTTCCAAAACCACCTGAGAGATTCAGATGCCCCAGTCCCTGTTAAAATTAAATCTACTAGGCAGCATTGAAAGTCACAACTTAGCAACAAAAACAAAGAGCTGTCAATGTACAACGACACTTGCAAGTATGAACCATATGTTGTCTCTGCAGGACACCCTAAAATTAATCAGGCATCTTGGTTTTTATTATAGTATATCAAAGAAACAAAAGTTTAGACTTTGTATTGTTTCTAAAAAGGAGGATTCATTAAATTCAGATGATCTTTATCTGGAGCCTATTACAGTCGTTGGGGTTATTCAAGCTGAAACTGCTTTTATACAGCAGTTTTTTTTGCTCCAGAGCTCGCGCTCTGTCTCTAATCCATGAAGTACAGAATTATAAGGTTCAGAGGGCTTAAAGACATCTCTGCAGAATGCTAGTACAGAACAAAATGTATGTCCATATACAGACATAATCTTATTCTGTATATTTATTCAAAAAGAGTGTAGTCAGGGAAAAACAGTTTTTTCCAAAACTCAGTTACAAAATCTAGTTTGGAATGCTCATTTTCATTCAAACAACATGAGATTAACTGAAACATTGTTTTTTCTTTTGTGATTCAAGGGGGCAGGAAAAAATCTTCCCTCACCCTCCAGCAAAATTCTGATCTTGAGAGCCAGAACACCCTAAATGCATACAAAGGTAATAAAAGCAGGATATACAACCATTCTTTTGATTATAGGCATCAGTCTTTATATGCAGGGAGTTATTGCAAAGGTAAGATCAAGTAAACACTTTGTTTACAATAATTAATATGAAAACTTACAAAAAAGCTTCTATGTATGTCAAAGACTCCAATTTTAGTGCTCTCTTATTGCAATAATTGACAATTCTATGCTTCTCCAGCTATCTTTCTTGGTTTGTCTACATTTTATTTAAGTTTCGCAATTAATGATATGCACACAAGTAGATAAGATTAGGAAGATGATTTGCCTCTGGGCAGGTTATTCCGTAATTGTTTATTATATGTTCTCATTCCCTGAAGAAGCTGGTATTGACTGCTGACAGAAATAGCACATTGGATTAGCAGATCAGTGGTTTGACCTGTAGTGGCAATTCCAATTGTCCTTTGCTGCCATGAGCACAAAAGTTTAATCAAAATGGATGTAAATTAGCTCAGACATTTGAAAATTGAGGCAAATTATACAAACTGCATACAGAAAAAAATTCCTCTCGTCAGTTTGGCAAATGTCAGCTTCAGAGTAAAGATAGGAACAATTAAAAGTTAAATTTTCTGAGTCATCTCTTACAGGGAAAACTCAAGCTACTGCCCATCCAGATCCACCATGAGCTTTATAAATTCTTGCCCCTAAACTGCCCTCTTTCATTCCTCCCACAAGAAAATGACTTCTGGTGACCTGGAGAAATCATAGGAGCTATGTTTTTGCAGGAGGATGAGTGAGATGGAAACAGCATGGAAATGTTAGTGACAAATAGGTCTTCTGAGATCATGAGCATATTTCTTTTCATCTAGAAAGGTCCATTAACACTGAAACACGATATTTAGAAGAACAGCCAGGGTATAACAGAGATTCTACTTATCACTACTGCAATAAAACTATTAGAGTATGTCAGGATGACTGCAAAATCAAGTAACTTTGGCAGATTTAAATCCATCCACACATTGGTCTAAGCTTTTATGAAGAATAGATTTTATTTAAGTGTATAAGATGTAAATGGAGCATGGTGTCATTCCATCACTTAACACATTTTTTAAATTAGTTTGCACACGATTAATACAGACACGTTACAGTTAAAACAAAATCCTAAAAAGTACACCAACTGTAAAAGAAGTTAAGATAAAAAGCCTTGCACATTTTATCCAAACTAAGAATGCTGGGTTTATTCTCTTAATTATGTTCAGTTCTATAAAGGAATCCAACAGAGCACTCAGACTTCCTTAAGAGCAAATGTACTGAGACCATAAGAAGTCTCAAAGTCATGCAGTACTTCATAAATAAATTTAAGAATACACTTTTTTAATAGGTATTTCATCAGGACATTGGTAAGGCAATGGTCATAATT
This sequence comes from Lycocorax pyrrhopterus obiensis, assembly GCA_014706295.1. Classification (NCBI taxonomy): domain Eukaryota; kingdom Metazoa; phylum Chordata; class Aves; order Passeriformes; family Paradisaeidae; genus Lycocorax; species Lycocorax pyrrhopterus. The sequence goes on from JACSVZ010000002.1 coordinate 76,339,334, forward strand.
TAAGTAAATTTATGATTAACAATGGAAGTACTACTTAACTGCTGAAATTGTTGCAGCTCTCCCCACTGCTCCCCCTTTAGTTTCTGTTTTAGTTGACTTTCATGAAGTTCACCTGACACACTGCCTCCTCAGCTTCAGCTCAGGTATACTTTTTTTCCTGTGTGCTTGATTCCTTTTTTTCCAATGGTATCATTTCAAGTGCTGAATTTTATATTAAAATGTTCCTGTCTTTATAAAGTTTTACCATGCAGACAAAAGAAGAAACGTAGGTGTTGTATTTGCTGGATATCTTTGTCTCATTTTCTAGAATTAAATGTTTCATTCTATTGACCTTAGAGCTTAATCACATTCTCATTATTTTTAAGGAAACTGTTTCTGTGATATGCGGGAGGTGAAGAAGGACGTCCTTGTCTTTATATCACTACACCCTTCTTACAATGTTTCCTTCAGAAAATGAATTTCATACTTTATAATACCAGTAGAGTTTAGGAGAATTTAGTTGAGGTGGGGGGTAAACAAAATTTGTTTTAAAATTAAGCATCTGAATTTTGCTCATGGGAAAATAGATAATTTTGTTTTATGCTGTGTGAACACGTGCAAAGCAGATGTCTAATTTCTAGTTTCCTCCAATAACTCCAGAGGTGATAGGGGCCTAAAACCAGGTGTGCTTGAATGGCATCTGAAGATATGAATAGGAGATAAAATTGCCAGTTGCTGGTCTGGAACCGGTTTTGGTTTGCATACGCTGTTTTACTGTGTTTGAGTGACTTTTCACTTACAAATTGAGGAAATACTACATTTGTAATGGTGTACAGAAGTGTAGGCCAACGGCATCTGAATCTGCCTAGAGAGAGATACCATGCTGAGTTAAAGCAATGTTTTCCAGCTCTGGAGTGATGGAGCTTGATTTAGACTGGAGAGAAACAAACAACTAACAACAAAAGACGTCTCATCACATAAAGGGAGAACAAGAGAAGCTGTTGAAGGACCTCCTGTGCTTTAAAAGGTGGTGTTTTGTTTTCAGTGCCAACTGCATGTGAAAATAAAAATAAAAAATGCTAGCAAAGCTGCTGGAGATGGCAGAAAGGGGTGGCAAAGTGCAGATAACAGCAATTCAAGGCTGCTGGAAGCAGCTCGTGTGGGAAAAGGCTGTAAGAGGTACTTTGCAGGACAGCTGATGAGAAGGAAACATTCTCTTAAGTTTTTCAAGGGAAGACAGATGGTAGATGAGAGGAGTATAGGAGAGCAAGAAGCAACTGACAGAACCAGGTCAAACCGACCAGAGTGTAGTTTAAACCAGACATACTGACTAAGCCCTGGAAAGCTTGGGTTAATTTTCCTAGCTTATTAGATGGTCTGAGCTAATGCCTTAATAGCAACCTGCTTGACTTTAAATTCAGCTCTTGTTATTGTCCATCTAGAATCTGTGGAAGGATTAGATGCCTGAGTTCTGCTAATCGCTAATAAGAAGTGCAAATAGAAACACAAAAAATTATAGCTATGGCTACTTTAAAAACCTAGAGTTCCTGGTGAAGTCCTGCTCTGGCAGAGAAGAACAGACCAGAAGTTCTCTTTTGTGATTTCATCAGCACCATATGCAGACAGAGGAGCTATTTTTTAATACACAGTGCAGAACCATCCTGCAATACCTAAGCTGAAACCACACTACTTTTTGAATGTGAAGCAGTTTGAATCTTCATCTGTGTGGCATTGAGAAGTGCTACCAATTAGCTAGGATGCAGCATCCCATTGAGGCAACTATTCATTTTCCCAGATACAATTTGATATGCCTGTTTGGACTATTCTGGGAAAGTGCACCTGGTTTTTCTATGCTATCTGAGGTAATTTTAACAGTACATTTTGCTGAAGATTATGTTTTCTTGCATTTTATTGTATCTTGTGCTGAAATTATCAGGTACTGTGGAATAGCAAGACTAGAGCCTGACAGCTGTTTCTGGGGCCACAGTGTTTGTACCATCTCTATTACAGGCAGTTTTTCTCTGCAGACCCAGTTAGGTCCTGCAGTCCTAGTGTTTGTTATCAGCCAGGTGCATGGCCTGTCCTTCTTGAGTGCATCTTCTGCTTCAGCTTCATCTGAAAGGAATTCAGTTCAGCTGCCTCAGGGCTTCTCCATGACATGAGATGTTAGTAGGGACAACGAAGAAATTTGCTTCACAATAAGACTTAAAATGATAACATAGGTCCATTTTTACATACTAGAGCACTTCTGGGTTACTCCTCTGCGTTGGGCTTTTGTTTGCAAATATCTTTCTAGTACCATGAACAATACTACCTGCGTGGAAAGTAAAATAAGTTTGTTTATGTTGTCGAGAAGGCTTTCCTGAAAAAAGACATCTTTTTACAGTTCTGAATTTTAGCACCAAAAAATGTTGTAACAATTTCTTCTATTAATAAATACTGACTCACAAATTCAGCATTTAGGTTTCAGTGACAAAGATGCTACTATAATGTCACTGCACTGGGAGATGGGTCAGCCTCGGGGGGTGTTCGTCCCTGCACCGGAGGCAGCAGTCACTTTCCCGCAGTGGCACTGAGAGATATCACTTCCTGGCAACTGCTTGGAATGGGCTGCGCTGGCTCGGTCTCAGCAGGCGCACCCAAAGCGAGGGGACCAGGTGGTCTCAGCCCCTCAGGAATTCCGGAGGCAAAAGAGGCAAGGGAGAGGACCAGTCCGTATAAACCTTCCAAGTTTATTGTCCCGCAAGCGGTGGGGATGAACTGGGCAACGAAACCGGGGCACCGAGATTTTTGAACCGAGGTGGCACCGAACAAACATCCAATAGGAAACAAAGCCGGCGGAGGATCCCAGGGACACAGAACCAATGGCCAGGTTACAGAGGAGGGAATTTACAGAACAAACCTATTAACAACCGAACTTATCAGAACTTTCTGGAGAAGTGGTGTGGGCTCAGAACCGGGTCTCGTCCACGGACTGGTCCTCGCTCTCCAAGTCGTCTGCGCATTGGGCAGGCGTGCTGTGACAGACAGCGGGCGGACCCCGGGTGGTCCAAGGCACCCCAACACTATAACTTGTGCAATATGGCTGTAATATGCCTGACCTTGACTTCATTTCGAAAGCGAGCAAAACAAGGCTGACTAGTCTATTAGAGGATTTCCTACAATGTTTAGTGAAGTGAATGAGACCCTCTGTGGTGGGTTGACCCTGGCTGGATGCCAGGTACTCACCAAAGCCACTCTATGACTCCCCTCCACCACTGAACAGCTTTTGCTCTTTTAATCTCTCCCTTGTCCTTCAGAGGGGAGAGTGAGTAGGCGACTAGATGGGTACTTGGCTGTTGACTGGGATCAAAGGTCCACGGGGGGAGGAGGGGAGAAAAATATATTTACCTGGAAAATTTAGGCTTCCAAGCAGTCCCTCAGTAAAATGAATTCCTTCATACAGTCTTTGTACTTAGATTAACACTGCAGAGGAACAGATACTTACAGGGGCTGCAAGAAGCCTATAGTCTCACACTGGAACCTGGCCTGAGGGAAAATTACACATAGAGCCACAGTAACTCTTTACTAGTCAGAAAGTAAAAGGAGCTTTAAATACGATGTCAGAAGCAATAGCAGAGAAGGTGTCACACCATTTGAGGTATTTACTTAAAGAGGAATTTAATTCAAACAGAAAGAAGATAAAATACATAAAAGAGGCACCTGTCCCTGAGCACACTACCATCCAGTGTATGAAGGAGCCCTCTGGGAGCAATCCTGCCTGCACTCAGGAGTGCAGAAAACTCCAGAAGAAGGCTTCAAGGAAAGGAGCAACATTACCTCTAACTAAACATCATGACAGACAAAAGAGACTGAGGGGTGTTACTGCTTTAAATTAAGATACCCAGAATCACTACACAAAAATACATCTATGCATACGAAATGTGAAGGAAAGCATTATTTCTCAGTATTTTGCCTTTACATAAAGGCCCCAAAAGTAAACAAACAGACAAGAATGAAAGCCAAGAACAAAATCATACTGGATACCTACTTTTTAAATGCTGGGAAATTGAGTCAGAGGACAAAATATTTTGAAAATATGGTTTGACTCTGGAGCTCCTCAAGTTACTCTGGGGTGTATTTTAGAGCAAACTCATTGCTACAGATAGAAATTGATTCCTCCCCTGACTCTCCTTGTAGTCTTAGCTGAAGGATCACTTGAGAATGAAAATCCATAATATGTCGATGGCTCTAGAAGCTGCACATACTAATGCCAACTGAAGTTGTCTTATAGGTGAGATAATACACATAACTATAAAAAATCCCTTGATATTTGAGGTTAGAGAATATTTTACAAAGCTGCCTGTTCCTTCTAATTTTCCGTGTCTGGAAAAGAATGCTTCCCTCCATCCCCAAAATCCCACACCTTAGGTAAGCAACAAGCTGTAAACAATTTGAATTAAGTGCTCAGAAACTGGGAGAATTTTCCTTTTTGAACTCATATATGCAACATATGAGGACAGCAAATCTCTTTAGCCTTGCATAATACTAACTTAGACTGTCAGAAAAGATATTTCAGTATGAGTGTATCTGTCTTCTAAATCAAATTTCCAGACTGGGACCTGGAAAGGCCCCTGCCACATTAATATTTTTGAGAAGTAGCTTAATGCATTCTCCTGTCTCCATACCCTGGTTTGTAACTTTTTGTCTTTTGAAATTCAGTACAATAATTAGACTTAGTTTTGTTAGTTCATCCATTTAATTTAATTTAAACTGAAATCAACTTAATCCAGATTGATCCAAGGTTATTATTAATATAATTTGTTCTCTAAGCTTTTCCTAACTCAGTATTACCTGTCATTTTCAGTAGTATTTATCTTTCTAACAAAATTAAAGATAGTTTTATCCCATAGCAGCCAGAGCAAAGGTTGCAAAATCCATTTCAATATTAAGTTTTCATAGATACTTCTGATTAACAATGTGGCAACTCGTGTTATTACCAACATCATTGATATGAAGCATGAATCAACCTGGAATTCTTAGGCACTTCTGCACATTCTTCTTATGAGAAGACCCTGATTACCAAATTTATTAATACAAGGTCTGCCCCAAACTGAAAAAGCAGTTGACCCTAACAGGCACTCTTAGTAGTCATTCTCCATCCTGAATTTTGAGGGATGAATTGAAAAAAAAAAAAAATTGTGCAGCCTGAAGCTTTCTTATTGTCAGTATTGCATGGCATACAGTTTAATGCCAAAATCATATTTTCCATAGTATAAACTGGAGGTGGGAAATAAAAATAAGAACTCATATAATGAATCTGTCCTAGTTTTTGGACCATGTTTGACTCAATGAGTCCAGATAAAAAGTGGTAGTGTAATAATGATGAATTTTATTGCGACAAGTCTTGTTTCCCCCTTACATTTATGAAATGGGGACAAAAAAAGAGAAAAGAATATACTTGATTATGCCCTAAATTGTTCAGTTTCAGCTTCTTGTTATTGAAAATAAATAAATAAATATTTTCCTGTGGAAGTGAAAACCTTGAAAGACTTCCTAAAGACCAAGAGACTAACTGATTTTTGCAGAAAAAAAACCCCAAAAAAATACCACAAGTTTCCACGACTGCTTTGATGAAGGATTTTGAATTCACTGATAAAATTGGCAAATTTCACCCAAGTTTTAAGAGACTCTCCAATACTATTTTCTTTGAACAACAATATTCTACAATGAACACCTGAAATCATTTGTCAATGTCTGCATAACTCTAAAGGAGTCCCACAGAAGTAGTTTTCATGTGAACAGGACAGTGACACTTGCTCACAGTTTATGAAATCCAGTCTCAATTTTTCCAGTTATTAAGATTATTAACAACCTGCAATATCTTATTATGCAGCAACAGATGTTGCAATCAATTAATTTTCCTATCTAGAAAACACAATTATTAATCCTTTATAAATATGATAAATGTAACCATGTTACAAAGTGTGGCTATTCAATTGTTTCTGAAGAACAACGTGATACGCAATGAGGATGTGGTGCAATATAAGGAAAAATAACCTCTGTAGAACAGTTTTGGTTGACACTGTGGAAAATTGTTCAGGACTTGAAATGAATTGGTTCAAGACCAGCAGCACAAACATCATTAAAATAGATAAACGTATCTGTCCCTTTTCACATAGCTGAATCTGAAATATTTTTCTCCAGAAAAAGAACATATTTTTCTGATAAATTCACAAAACTTGATCCTGTGTGCACAGATCTGGAGGACACAGTTCATGCTGAAGTCAGTGCAAATCTATGCAGCTAAAGCAAAAAACCAAAGTCAGTTAAATTTTGCTGTGCTAGACAATAAGAACAAAATCTGCTCTCTAAGCAAAGTTCCCATGTACAAGTGCATTTTTCAGCAAGTGTTATGCATCATAGGGATCCATATGGCTTCCAACATTCTAACAGACATCTGCATTTTTACACAAATGGAAGTATCATGTAAGAATAATTCACAAAGTCTGATTTTGTTAGACAGTTTTGGTTTATGCAATCATTTTTATCCCTATTTAGAACAATTTTTGTGAGATATAGGTCTTGTGAGATTATGCTACACTATAACCAGTTTAAAAAAAAAAAAACAAACTAACTAACAACCTATTTAGGGAACCTGCAAATGGGGGGTTTTATCAGTGAAGAAATACCAGGGCATCTTTTCAAGATCAAAGTTACACAAGTGTTTCTGGGCAGACTGTGTTTATAATAGATCACAAATCACCAATAGTAACACAGTTTGCCCTAGAATCATATGGGGAATACTTTTGGCAATATCACATCCTTTCCCAGTAGTGGCCACTGAAAAAATTCTGCTAGTCTTGAGTAAAGCCAAGGTTCTACTGGTGCTTTAAATCCATTTGTTTCATGAGTTGCTAGATATAATAAGGAAATAGGTGGTAAAGTTATGTCAAAGAAAAGGGATATATATATATTTATACATACACACACATAAGGACAGACAGTCATGTCTATGTACATGTACATAAACACTTGCTTTTGAAGGTATCAACAAATCTTCACTGACACAGGACATTTACTGATCAACGTAGTTTAATCGATCATGAGGAGCAGAAACCAGATGTATGTATTAATTGACAGAAACACAGGAAAACAGAAATGAATTCAAAATATAAAATAGGAAACTGATTTCATGTGAACCTGAATTTACTGCCTCATCAAACACTTGTAGCATTTCCAGATGACTGCTGCAGAAGAATAAAAGACAAAAGTTTTCCTTCTTTGCAGTATATCCATGCTATAGAGGACTTCAGATCATTATTTACAACTCTGATTCAGAATGTGATTTTTAAACTGTTTCAAACTTCATTGCTTTTTGCTTTTTAATTTTCTCACAAAATATGTTGTGACCTGGAAGGAAGCCATAGAAAGTTGTACTTAGGAGCCAATGAACTGACAAGAGAGGACAAATTATGTTTATGGATTCCCACAGGGCTATGAATAAAATGGTTCATCACCCACACAGATTTCTTCTACTTAGAGATTTAAAGTACATCATTCTCAAAGGGCATACAGATACAATCACCAAATCCCATGGGAATAAATGCAAATCATAATCCCGATATATGAGCTGTCAAGGACCATTGGAGACTGCATTTCAATCATCTTGGCAGTTATAGTACATTGAATCAATATAGCACATGGCATTATTACTCAGGCAGGTGTATTACCATTCAGTAAAACAACAAAATGGCAAGGAAAGATACTAGAAGATAGAAATACCTCTGGATATTGCAGACTGCTAAATTTCCAATTATCTGAAAATTAGAAAAGGCAACTTTTTTTCCTTTTAGTGAATTATTACATTTACAAAAAGAACTGCAACATTAGCTCACAATATTCTTAAACACATAAAAAAAATACATGATATAGATAAGTTTTCTTTCTGTAATACTAACCTAAGACATATAATCTTATTCACAGTAATGTTAATTAAAATTCATGAGCAACATAAAACAACTTATAAATACAACCTTATTTTTAGGAGATATTTAACCATCCTGGGGAAAAAGCCCTGCAACAATCCAATAACAAACAACCCTATATAAACCTGTCATGTAAATACTGTGATTCCACCTCTTGCCTTGCACTGGTGAATAGACCTGACAAGATTTTGGCAAGAATTTGTTACTAAATCCACTGAAAAAGACTGGAATTCTTTCAAAACATCTGGGAATGTGAATCTTGTTTAAAAATACACACAAAAACCCACTTCACACAAGTTATATTAGATCTTCTATTGATTGAATTGTTTTAGTATGATTACAGATTTCTCCTTATTTTTCATCCATACTGTGCCCCCTGAATGAATTACCAATTGTGGTCCTTTAATTAAGTTGTATTACAATTGATATCAGTGAAACAATATAGTGTCTTTATAGGTGAAGCCCCTGATTGTAATCATGAAATATGTGTACGTGTCTACGATAAATGGGTTTTTTTTCTGTATCTCATTTTAGCTACCTGAAGCATTCTAGAAGACCTTTGTCTTCATCTAGAGTTTCAGATTATACTCAATGTGCTATAAATATGATGCAGTGTGATTCCCATGCACTGTTTTACCACAGCTAGTCGAGTGACAGGTCACAACTAGTCAACCTTAGAAGTGGCAACTGACTGTTATATTATTCTACTCTACTTAGCAAGATGTCATTTCTTGTTTAGATTTTTTTCTTGCATTCCCACAGGAGTCTTTTCTTAATAAGACTTTTTTTTTCCCTATGCTATGTTAGGTAAACAGGTATTCAAAAACCCACAGAAATATTTCTCCTTGCAGGATTATGCTGATAGTATGCTCCCCTTCAAAGATACACATCACACACTACAGAATGTTCTTACAAGCTTAAGATGCTTCAATGATAGTCTTTGGTGCAGTTGTGTTCCTAAAATTACATATGGTCTTCAGAGTTTTGATACCTTGATTTCCAGAATTTTTAGGCAAAAAGAACACAAGTGTTTAAAGTCTTTAACTTCAAATGACTTCATAAAGTCCATGTGCACACACGTGGTAGAACTAGAAATTGCTAGAAAAGTTGCAGGTAGTAGCAGTACTCCATTCAAATGAAGTAGATTTTAGCATATATTCAAGTTCAGATCTACAATTAAATTAATAAAATTTTTACCATTGCATCTTTGAACTGTCTTCATAATCCAGCACTTGCTTCCTCTACCCTTAATATTCAGCACTTCTAGAAGTGGATACTGAAGTTTTTCAGCTTGGCTGAACAAGACCGTCATAACAGAAGACCCTAAGGTCAGCCAGAAAGAAAGGACCCACGGAGTACTAAATTGTCCATAACATTTTGAAGCGGGGAAGAAAAAAACAAAAGGAATAAAGGTAATACAGTAACTTGTTTCCTTCAAATATAGTCAACAACATGGGCATGAGCAGCTTAAAAGCTCTTCCACAAAGCTTACATGAGACAACAAACACTTGCTCCTATTTCCTAGGCAGTTATTTTGTATATGACTGCGTGTTATTTTGGTGATATGGTGACTATTAAACTGATGGGGTAATTTAAATTTAGGGCAGCTTTGGCAGTGCTTCATCATGTTTCTAGCAGAACCTTCCTGTGCACACAAGAAATTCTGTGGTGATGAGGAACAGCAAACTGAGGCAGTTCTCTCCTGGCCCTGTTCTAATCTCCCTCTCATTTTCAAATCTTAAAATGCAGTAAAGTAGTGATCATCAAGTCAACCTTTTCCTGAGGTTCTTTAGTATCAGTAAAATGCAGAAGTTTGTTTTTGTTGACTAAGATTCAACTGCTGAAACTTTGGACTGGACGCAATACATGAAAAATAGCTTTGTTAAAGATATATTTTTAAGTTTATAATTTTTTTATGTTTTCACTTTATTTTTCGGAATTCTCACATCTGTGAGCAACACGATGTTTTGAATGGTAAAATATAGTCCTTACATGGCTGAAACTGCAAGAAGAGCAGGAATCAGTTCTATTTTTTTAGATGGATAAATATGTATGTACTAATGATGAGAATACACACTGAAAGGAGGACACTGTGATCCCTGATTGACCCTGATATCTGATAGGTCAATACATAATTAAATAAGTGCATAAAATGATTATATTATGTCCAATTAACGAATTCCATTGCATAAGTTTCTTCCATGTTGCTTTCAGCTATATATATACAAATATATATATATATATATATATATATATATATCTGAATCTGGACTTCATGTCTGAAGACTGTTTTCAGAGCAAGTCCTAATTCTCTCACAAAACCTTGCCATTGAATCGTGTTAAATAGCTGCCGTATTCACCACTGAACTTTATTAATCAGGTATTTTTTAAAACAAAGTATATTATTGTTTTCCTCTCAAAAATGAGGTGCATCACTTCATTCATGGCACTGAGTAATAATCGCTGCAATTGTATTTTTGAACCCTCATTTCTCTTAGCTGGAAAACATGTCATAAATCTACTTGAAAACAAGGTCACTTCAGCACTTCTTCCTCAGTTATCAGAAAGGAATGGCATAATGTATTGTAAAAAAAATGAAGTATTCAATGGTAAAATAAAAATTAATTTTTTTTTTCTTGGTAGAAGATGAACACAAGGAAAAAACAAGACAGGTTTAGTTGTAGAAAAGAGTGTATCTCAGTAAAAATGCTTTTCAGACGTATTTTATATCCTAATATGCCTTACTTGAATATTTATAGCATTGATTAATCTCCGTCTAGGAGTCAGCTACTTGCATTTCTCTTGTATTTTGATTTTTCATGCATTCATTTATTTGTACTCATGTCTGGAAGTACTCTGTGACACTTTTTGTCAGAGTTAAGTGGTTTGCCTTATCTATACAGAGCACAATGGACCTCATTGAAGAGGGCTCTAGAGTTAAGTTTTGTCCTTGACAGCACAGATAGAATTCTCATCAGTGGATTCTTTAACTGTACACAGCACAAAAATGATTGAAAGACCATATCTTTTTCAAGAAATACATGTAATCTGGTTGTCACAAATCTCTGTGCTTCCTTGTTCTATATTTCCACCTTACATCTTGTCACCGCAACTTGTCAGTTCATGGTTAGAATTAGACTGTGGGGTATTTTGGTAAACATAGTATATGGAAGAAAACATGTTTATTGTATCCCTTTGACTATAAAATTAATATCAATCACATTTTTGTTTGAAAAAAACCCCATTTTTCTTTTTCTATTCATTCTTAAAGTAGCACTTTGTCCATACATATTGTAGATACATTTATAAATTTTATTGGACTACATTTTAAAAGTTTTTTTTCCTGAAACATTAGTTTTCGGAATCTGCTCTTCAAAAAATTTACCGTTTTTAGTGAAATGGTTGAAATAAAGTTTTAAGACAAAGGGGTTTTTTTATCATAACCCACCACAAAATTATTGTACATTGAAAAAAAAAATTGAAAAAGTCAGGGTTTTTGAAGCTTTCATGCCATTTCAACTGATGTCTCTGATCTGGATTTCACAGACAATAAGTAATTTACAGAGAAGTTTATTTAAGTGGTGTGTAAATTTACAAAATATTGAAAACTGATTTGAAAATAAAGCTGCCACCAAGCCTTATAGGAAAAAAGATATTTAAAGAATTCAGTGGTTTGAGGAGACCTGTAGATGGCATAAAAACACTGACAAGAATTAAAGACACTGCCCTGGAAGCTAGGAAGAAGTTATTTCCGTATGCTTCTTGGAGATATAAGTGAAGATAAGAATGACAGCAAGTCATTCAGAGTGTTTCTGCCTTACTGACACCATTAGAAAATAATGACACAGAGAGGTAGTTCTATGCATATGGCAGTGAGAGAATATGTTCAATAAGCAATAAATTCTGTGAAAAATTCTGTGCATATTAAAAGAAATATAATCCCTATGCATAAATATTTAAGTTTTTTCTTACCTGCTTAGATAATAATTTAAACATAAAGCATAACAACAGTAGTAGAGCTCCTTTCCTATGACTACAGTGTGAAAGCCACAAACCCTAGGTTATCTGATATCCATCTGGTCCTACATGCTCTGAAAGCCACTAGGCATTTGCATTTCTAACACCACGGTGGTAGCGCACTTTGAAGTCATCTCCAGCCCCTACTTTACTGCCAAATTGACTGCTGAGTCCATGAAAAGGAGTCAGAAAGCACTGAATTCCAGGTCATTCACATGTCAGAGTTTCTTACTGTAAGGCTGCTAAGTCTGAAACATTGGTAAACTTATTCCAAGGCAATATTCAGTAATGGATTAGTCAACATACAACATTAAAAATTAGTTTCTGACCTAATTTTCACTGGGCAATCAGACAGAAAGCAGCCATGGAAGCTAAATGCTATCTGGTTCTGTGAAACATTTCAGTCTTGTCAAATAAGCTTTTTTTTTTTTTTTTTCTGAAATGTAGTTTTGCCCTGAATTTCTCGATCTTCCAGAGCCCTCAGCTTTTTTATGTATCAGTGGTTAAACTAATTTCAAAATTACAGCAAATGCATCATGCATTTATCAATACAATATAACACGTTCCGCCTCTGATAAAACACCATATTGAGTTTTCTCAATCCTTTTTTTTTCCCCTTCCATTTCACCTTTGGCAACCGCAGGAAGGTGAAAGCAAGCTGAGTAAGACTGACAACACTAGAGAACATGATTCAGGCTTTTTGAGGTGTACAGATGGTGATCAGGATGATAAGAATCTATATAAAATGGATTGAGCATCTCAGTTCATTGACAGTAACTCTACCATCACAAATGAATCTTTAGAAGTCTCCAATAAGAGTATGATTCATAAGGTAAGATTGACACAGGCTGTAAGTCTTTATCAGTGACTATTCTATCTGCTTTCTTTTAGATCTGTGAGTCACAAAAGCCTAGAAGATTTGAGATAAAAGAGGTTAGCTCAACAAATCAGTAAATTTCTTCTGCTCCAGTGCAGGATTAGCTGTATCTTCAAAGTACTTGTGAAATATTTGTCTAACATGTCTATAATAATGTCTAAAAGAAAGAGATTCCCAGTCCCTTAGCCAATCTGTTACAGTGCTAGTCTGTCTTTGTCATTAAAAAGCTATTATTAATGTCAGGTCTAAATCTCTTCTGTTGCCGTTTAAGCCCATCATGACTTTTCCCAGAGGACGTGAGGAAGAGTTTATTCTCTTCTTTTTTTCAGTAGCTTTTTGTTGTTGAAATCTCTTACTGAGGTGGATTGGGTTGGCACGGCCAGGTTTTGATAGTGAGGGGGCTACAGAAGTGGCTTTTGTGAGAAGCTGCAGGAAGCTTCCTCCATGTCCAGCATAGCCAATGCCAACCACCTCCAAGAGATATGTGCCCCTGGTAAAGGCTAGGCCAATCAGAAATGGTGGTAACACCTCTGTGATAACATATTTAAGAGGAAAGAAAAACAAAATGTGGTTGTCCAGTTGTAATTGCTGCCAGAGAAGACTGGGGTGAGAATATGTGAGAGGGACAATACTGCAGGCACCAAGGTCAGTGCAGAAGGAGAGGGAGGAGGTGCTGCAGGTGCTGGAGCTGATATTCCCCTGCAGCCCGTGGTGCCGATCATGGTGAAGCAGCTGTGCCCCTGCAGCCCTTGGAGCTCAATGGGGATGCAGAGATTCACCCGCAGCCCATGGAGGAGACCCACGCCAGAGCAGGTGGATGCCTGAGAGGAGGCTGTGACCCTGTGGGGGCTCATGCTGGAGCAGCCTGTCCTTGAAGAACTACACCCTGTGGAAGAGTGATCCACATTGCAGCAGCTTGTGGAGAACCATTGCCTGTGGGATAGACTCATGTTGGAGCGGGGGAAGGATTCTTTTCCCAGAGCAGCAGCAGAAACAACTGACCATAACTCCCATTCCCTGTCTCCCTTTGCTGCTGGATGGGAGGAGGTAGAGCTGGGAAGGAGGAAGGGGTTGGGGTAAGGTGTTTTGAAGTTTTTATGTTGCCATTATCCTGCTCTGATTTTGGTAATAATAAATTCAAGTGATATCTCTAATTCAAGCCTGTTTTGCCCATGGCGGTATTTGGTGATTGATCTCTCTCTGCCCATATCTCAACTCATCAACCCTTCATTATATTTTCACTCCCTTGTCCAGCTGTGGAGGGGAGTGATAGGATTTGGTGGGTGCCTGGCACCAAGAGACGGTCAACCCACTACACCTGGTCCAGCCCTTCATCTGCTTTCCTTTACCTTAACTGCACAGCTGTTACAAACTGCTAATTATTGGAGAATGTTAGCCTACAATACCACAGCTACAAAACTATATACAAGAACTAAGTTTTGAAGTCATATCTAGGCAGACAGCTGCAAACATCTGTGCATCTGCTCTGCTTGTGCTCAGAGGTGGCTGGAAGCTGTTCAACCACACTGCTATGGCTCATGATCTGGGGCTCTGACTCAGCACAGCGTGCTGCCTTTACTGCACCACTCTGGGTTACAAACAGCTTGCATCAGCTTGTCTTGGAGCAGGAATAACAGAGCTGCATGGCCATCTGCACCTGTGCATAAAGATATATAGAGATGTTTTGGGGCAGTTTCTACATCTTTATGAGCTGCAGTCAGTAGAATGAACCTCAGTCTTCCCAGGGGCCTCAAGATGCTGTTTTAATGCAAATAGCCAAGCGTGCACAAGATATTATAATACAAATAGCCATAACCATACTCTTAGGTAGCACAAGTACATACTTTTAGATAGGTTTTGCTTACACCTTATATATGATACAGCTGTATGTACAGTAATGTACCCATACTGAAGGTAGGAGGGAGACAGCTGAGTTAGACACAGCACTATTTACATTCAAGGTATGCATTTTCAGATAGTGTCATAGGAATGACTCAGAAATGTAAATTAATATGAAATTAGGACACCATTATGATGAAAGGAGAAAACACCTTAAAAAGAAAACTAATATACCCTTATCCTTTATATTGCTATGTTAGTGAGCATCAGTGCAGAGTAAAATAGAAGACATAAAGTTTTACTTTTAAAAAGCTTTTTATACATTGTTATTATCCAGTTATTGACAGTTGTCTCAGCCCAAACTAAGGTGTGAATGAGACCATATGCTGAAGTCAACAGTACAGATTTTGTTTAACAGTAAACGTGAGAGAAAAAGAGATGGAAGGAAATAGCCACTTGCTGTGGTGTCTTGTCTTACAGCAAGTTCCTGTGTGGCCTTAACAGTGTTTGAGGCAACTGTGATCTTTAAGTCTCTCACATACTTTAAATGTACTCTTTATTACAATTATACAATTTATAATAATTCATGATTAATAACCTCCAATGTTTAAGGAACTGATATGGCACATTGTATGAAGGTAAGATTTCTGCAAAATTCAGAGTTATACAGTAGCCTGAAATCCAAAAACATTTGGAACAGTAGTGCAGCTTACGTAAGTATGATAGTGTGGTGGGATGACCCTGACTGGATGCCAGGTGCCCCCTCCAAAGTAATTCTATGTAACTGGAAAGGGGAGAGAAAATACAGCAAAAGGTTCATGAATTGGGATAAAGGACAGAGAGAGATTACTCATCAATTACCATCAGAGACAAAATAGACTTGACTTGGGGAAATTAATTTAGTTTATTGCAAATCAAAATTAGAGCAGGATAAGGAGAAGCAAAAAAGTCCTAAAAATACCTTACCACCTCCCTCCTTCCTAGCTCTACTTCCTCCCACTCAGTGGTGCAGGGAAATGGGGGGGAATGGGTTTATGGTTAATTCATCACACATTGTTCCTGCCGCTGCTCAGGGAGAGTCCATGTGCTGCTCCAGTGTGGGGTCCCTCCCACAGGAGACAGTTCTCCACCAACTTCTCCAGCATAAATCCTTCCCACAGTTCTTCATAAACTGCTTCAGCATGGGTCCCTCACCACAGGGTACCGTCCTTCAGACACAGCTTCTCCATTGGCTCTAGGTGGATCTCTGCATCCCCATTGTCCTCTATGAGAGGGCACAGCTGCTTCACCATGATCTGCACCACGGGCTGCAGGGGAATGTCAGCTCCAGTGCCTGGAGCACCTCCTGCCCCTCCTTCTGCACTGACCTTGGTGTCTGCAGAAGTTGTTTCTCTCCCATATTCTCACCCTGCTGTTCTCTGAGCACAATTACATCTGTGCAATGACTTTTTATTTCCTTTGTAAATATGTTATCACAGAGGTGCTACTACGTTCTCAGATTGGTGCAGCCTTGGCCAGTGGTGGGTCCGTCCTGGAGCAGGTTGGCATTGGCTCTGTCAGACATGGAGGAAATTTCTGGTAGCTTCTCACAGAAACCACCCCTGTGGCCGCCACTACCAAAACCTGGCCACATAAATGCAATACAGATACAGACAAAAAGCTTGTCAAAATTTGGCACTATTCAGGGGTCCCATGACGTCTTCTGTAGAGAGACGTTCTCTGTATCTCGAAATGTGACACTGTTTCACCAGGAGAAGCATCTTCAGAAAACAGGCTTTAATCTTCCTATTTCTCATTCTTTTGACACCAGATGGCACTGCAATATACAACCATTGTAATCACCCCAATTAATTTTAATTTAAATGGAAGAAAATCTTCATTAATCAGTTTGGTTACTAGAGCTATGTGATTAAAAGCCTTACTAACCCTCTTGCTCAATTTCAGTCTTCCAAGCAAGCAGCTGTTGTAGCACCAGGGACTGCCTTAGTCTTTTTCTTATCAGTGCTCAAAGTACCGTTCAGCATTAGCATCAGTTTTGTTCACTCCTTTCAGTTTCACTAGCCTTTATCTTAAAATACTTGCTCACTGATCAAGAAGGGGGAAAATGTCAGATTTGGGAATTACAGATCTAGTCTACTTGCCATAATGAGCAAGTACCTTGAAGTTATAAGTGATCCTCACTCACCACCTTCCAGCTCATATGCTGTTCTGCTCATAGATTTAACGCACTGTAGAAGGGCCTGAGCTGATCATCACAGGAAAGAAACAACACAGGCCTCTAAATCTGAGCAAAGATAATACTATTTTATTCACCACTCTCTGATTATTTTACATCCCTAGTAGTTGCTCAAAACAATGGAGCTTTCTTCAGCATATCTTGTAGGTTTTTCCCTGATTCCCTTCCACCCACTCTTCATGAAAGAGTAGCCAAGTATTAAATAAGAACCATTATTGTGCAGGAGAAAAGGAGCACAAGAAGAATTTCTGAATGCTAACAGCAACATTTAATTACTTCTCTTAATGGCTCCAGTGAATTATATAAGGAGCTGTTGCTGTTTAGACCAGTTTCTGGGTGACCGTCCCTATATATCATGCATGAGATCAAAATTTCTTCAAAAAATCAATGTAATAATCCTAAGAGATCAGAATCATATCGGTATATTTAAACATTAATTCTGCTGAGATACAACACAGAGAAATCACGAAATTGTAGAATCATTTAAGTTGGAAAAGACAATTAAGATCATTGAGTCTGAGCATTAACCCAGCACTGCCAAGTCCGCCACTAAGCCATCTCCATAATTGCCATGTATATATGTGTCTCAAACTCTTCCAGAGACGGTGGCTCCACCGCGTATATGGGCAGCCTGTTCCAGTGGTTGAAATGGGACTTTCAAAGCCAATCTATGAATGGCTGTAAGGACATCAACAGTGTTTTCAATCAGAAATAATGATTTTAGCTGCAAAAAAAGCCTTTTTGAAGAGTCAGAAAATCTATGTTGCAAAGAAGAACTGAAATGATGTTAAACAGCCGCCAATTTTGTGTGAGGTAGGCTGAAAATTGCTAACTTCTGATGTGCCATAAGAAAGACATAAGGGCTTCTACTGCCTAAATAAAGCTTTGCAAAGGTCAAAGATAGTTTACCTTCTTGAGTATGGCCAAGTTTTGAATATGTTTCTAAGAATTAGTTCTCTGGGTTGTAAAAAACTTGTGAAGGAGCTATTTGAAACACCATCTATTTTTGAGTTATAAACTGTTGATATTTGGTTTTAAAGCCTAAATTTAAATTCTAAAATTCTGGCATCATTAATTTCTTAATAGTTGCAGACTATGACAGGAGAGAAATACAAAGTTTCTTTATAAAACAGATGCCCATAGACAAGATTTATGACCTGTCGTTTTGGGGTGGGTTTTTTCGCTTTTGTTTTTTGGGTTTTTTTTTCCTTTTTACAGTTTGCTCCAATGGAGCTTACAGATTTTCACCAAAACAAGTTTCTTACATACCAGATGCTTGTAAATCCAAAGCAGGTGTGCATGTGTGTTGACATGATTTATGCCTCTGTGAAATATGTGGGCAGCAGAGGGGAAAGAACGATGCAACAGAAAAAAACCAAAATCACCTCCCAGTGGCCCCATGCAGAAACACAAGCCCTCCTCTTTTCTATGTCTTTCCAGTTATGAAAAGAAATTAAAATAAGGTTTCTTTCTTTAAGACACACAAGAAATATTGTTGTGCTTCCACTGATTTTTTGTACCCAGTTCTTACACTGAACTTTTCCTCCTCATGAAAATTTACTGTTCTATATCACTTTGTAAATATGTGTACATAGCTGGTAAGAAAGAAAAAGTTATTCATCTTTACTCAGGAGGTGTCTTGTCTGAAATCCAGTCCCTCACAACATTTCTGCATAAAGAGGAATAAAACAATTTTAACCTGTTTTTGACACTTCAGATTTCAAAAAACAGAGCATGAATATTTGATTGCTAGAGGAATTGCAGTTTTGTATAGTTCCTGTAGTAGTGCCTGCAGACCTTTATAATAGTGGTTTATGAAGATAAAGCATCACTAATGTTCCTAAAATGATATTACTACCAGTATTTTTCTGAATTAGGGAAGATTTTTTAAAAAAGGCAACTACCCTCCAAAAAAAATCAAAACCACTAAAAACACTTAAATTCCTACATACTTATAGTAGCTTAAGTAACCATGTATTATATTTATTTCTGTATTTTCATGCAAGAAAACCTTTAGTATGATTTTTAAAATACCTTCCCTCCCTTCCTATTTATGTGTGTCTATTAGATCATATATTTTAACAGTGCAAGAGGAGTTGCTATGTATGAGATCAAATTTCATTTTAGGTAGGTTGAAATTGTGTAATGGAAACTGGCACGCACTGATCTCCTGTTAGAGTGGCTGTCCATTACTTGGTGACATGCCAATGTTAGGTGTGCTAGTCCCATCAGAACCCACAGCCCTCCCCCACAGTAGACACAGCATAACAAAGAAACACTGCTTTTCTATGCCTTGCACTGGCGCTTCCTGCCCAGGGGCTACACTTGACCTTGGCCTTATTGAATCCTATAATATTTCTGCTGGCCCCTTCCTACAGCCTGTCTAGGTCCCTCTAGCTGGCAGCATCGTCCTTGCGAGTACTACCTGGTCATTCCCCCACAGTTTGGAGTCATCTGCAAACTAAAAGAGACTGTTCTTCATCATCTCCTTCAGTCTACTGAAAAATAATGCTAAAATGTTTTTAATAATTTAAAAATTATTATTTTTTTGTAATTAAAATTTAATAATTAAAATTGTTAATAGGACCAGTTCCAGGACAGACTTATGTGGGTATTCTGCTTGACACCAGGCTCCATTTAGAATACTCCTTACCAAGCACACCCCTCCACACCTGATCATCCACCCTTTTTTTGTATCTGTTCATAGCATCCTAACAGGGATACAGGAATACAGTGACAGTTAATGTCAAAAACTTTGCTGGAGTCCAAATAAAAAATGGCCACGATTTTCTCTGACCCACATATTTCATCATTTGATCCCAGAAGGGAATCAGGCTGGTCAAGCACAATTTACCCTTCAGTAAACTCAAGGTTTCTGTTCCCAATCATCTCCTGTCTGTGCTCAAAAATGGAGTCCATGAGGACTTGCTCCAGCATCCAAGTTGGGCAACCATGGGTTGATTGTTTTGTCTTTTCGAAGATGGATGTGACATTTACCTTCCTCCTGTTGTTGGTGCTCTGTCCTCAACTCCACAAAAGCCTTTCAAAGATGATAGAACGCAGTTTTGAAAGGATGTTGGCCATCTTTTTCAGCATCTTGGATGGAGCCTGTTGGGTCTCAAGGATTTGTGTGGACCAAATCACTCAGCAGTGGGCCTGTATTTTCATTGTTCAACCTCCCTTCCACGTAAGTATGCAATATGTAAGGTACGCAAGGTGAGTTTTTGGCATGTGGGGGGTGCAGGGGAGGGGTTTTTTGGGGGGGAAATAAGGATGAGTTGGTTGTTTGGTTGCTGTTCAATATATTTTTTCCTTTTTTTTATTAAGCTGTATCTTTTGACGACTTACATCCTGTTGCACTAACAAAGGCTACTCTCTTCTTGCATTTGCTATACAAAGGAAATGGAGAAAGAACGAGAGGACATAAAATTAGAACAAAAAAAACAGGAAAAGGAAAAGGGACAGAACAAAAATCTGCAGACATATAACAAAAGGAGAAAGAAGTAGGAGAAGAGTGAACACATGTCAAGCTGTTTTGCAAGAGCATAGCGGGAGAAGATCATAGACCTGCAGTCATCCACCAGTCTTTGATAAAAGGGGAGACTAGAAAAAAATGGAGAGGTCGAACAATGACTGACGGTAAGGCACAATCACTTCAGTCATCCTGAGTCTAATAATTCTGTCCTGCCGTGATGTTTGAAAATGGCTGACAACAACAGCAGTGCCTGTCAATCTGTTTGCCGGCTCAGAGGTTCGAGCCTTTTTTCTTTTCTCAAAATGTAGAGATAAAGAGCCACAAGAGATACATACAATAAAATGAGCAACCACCAGGCTTGGGTACCGTCAAGTGATAAAAAGACAAACTTCCTAGAAAAATTTGCAACAGCATTAAGAAAAAAATGCAAGAAAAAGAACTATAGACTAAAAATAATAAGTCTGTAATATATATAAGTCTAATTATAATAAGTCTATAAAATAATAATACCTCTTACCACATGCAGGTACCTCAGCTTCAGGATTAACAGCAGGTCTAATCAGAGCTTTTCAGCATTTAACAGACACCTGGACACATGTATGTATAGATGTATAAAATTACCTTGCATTCCCCCAGTTCCAGATTCTTAAGGTGAAAAGGAGCTTCCCAATGGCTCTGTCACCAAAACATCAACCTGTAGAAGCAGATGTAGAGTTGGTGCTGTTCTGGGAGATGATTACTATGTACCCTTTCTTATATTCATTCCTCTTGTCACACAGAAGATGGGCTATGTCTGTCTGACCTTTAAAGGAATATGTGACTGTATGGTAGAACAATCCTGGCAATGACTGATCAGCTTGGGAAAAAGGAATATAGGTATTCTGACGAACTGGGAATGTGAATCTATGTCCACGTTAGCCAGAATGTACTGACAATGTAAAGCTCAAAATGGATGTATTATCTAGGACAATATGGTTCATTATGTGCCATGAAAGAAAAGGAGAAACGACCCAAATCTTTGGCGTATTGACTCTTGCGTACAACTTTCCAAGTAGAGTAAAATGAGTAGTCAATGCATGAGAAAGGAAAAGAGATAAGACTGTTTAAAAAAAAAAATCTAAATAGTAATATCTAAATGGTACATCATCCTTCTTATCCTGGATGAAAGCATGGATGTAATCTTAGTAAGTAAATCCTTAATTTTAGAACAGACATTTTAATCAGGATCACTTGCTTTTAGCTCTTAATAACTTACCTTCTATTACTTTCTCCATATAATCCTCCCATTGTACGTTTACTCAAGAGGAACCATTTCTCTTTGTGTTTTTAATGACTTGCTTTAATAGAAAAGTTGATTCAAACATAAAACTCCAATACTTCTAGTTGATGCAAATATTAACATTACACTGAGAATATAAAATCCAGTAAGTGTAACCAATTAACAAGATGATATATTTTCAATCTTTTTGTTGTATTTTATAGTAATATGTATGAAAAGAAACACACAGTCTTTTTAAATATGAGCTTAAAAATTTGTGGAGACTTCTTAGCCAGTATTGTTTTGTAAAAGGCTTTTTTTGCATGAAATAGGAGCATCAAATGTGAAGAATTAATGAAATCTTTAACTACTTTGCTTGCTATCAAAATAGTTGTTCTTGCAGCATTACATTGTATTTGTCCAAACTTGGTTTAAAGCAAGCAGTTAGAGTTTTTCCTTGGAATTTCATCCAAAGCAAAAGAAGATAAAAGCTTTAAGAGCTAAGAGTATTAATAGTCTAAGAACATTTAAACCTTGATTGTCACTTTCCATGCTGGCTGTCATTTTATTTAATCCCTTTGTCCTTCCCAAGATGTGACTTTGTAATTTCTTTTATAATTGGTCCAAGAGATTGTCCTAAAGTGATGTAAAATAGGAAAAGAATCATTAATATCTAGTGAACTGCAATGATTCACACTCATTGAAGAGTGTCTAACAGCACTCATTTTGTGAAAAGTCCAGATACAGAAGTAATTATTCAACTATATTTCAAATTTACTCAGCTAAAAGCATCAGGCTGCTACATTTTTCCGCTCATATGCTTGAATATTTCTAATGAAACCAATGCTATTACTCTGTTCATCTCAGCGGTGACTGAGACCTTACATGGTACAGAAAACTGTATGTACATGTGGCTGGAACCTATTGTTTCTTGGGCTGCCTCCTGTAAAAGGGACTGAAATTGGATCATGTAGTCTCTCTCGTAAAAAGCACCTATTGTTCTGAATTCCATAGGAAAGCTGCTGGGGTGTATCTACAACAGAACATATCATTTTCAAAGAGTCAAAAGATATTCGTTCTCATAGTGAACTCCGTTTATAACCAAGTGTTTGCAAGTAAACTAACCTGATCAGAAACTCTAAATCATTAAAAACAACTGCCAGCCAAACCTGGTTGGTTTCAATTTCCCTGCTTACTTCATGACATCTTTCTTACATTTAAGTTCAGGAACATTGCACTTACAAAATTTTGATATTCAAGTAAAACTAATCTTTAACTCTGAAACTAAAACCACATCAAACTAGAAGATGAAATGAGATCAAGTATTTTTAAATTATCAAAAGTAAACAATTTCATTATCTCCTAAAGTACTGTTCTTTTTTTGGATGTTGAACAAATTTTGTTTCTATTCAGATAAGATTTGGAAAAAAAAATGAAAAAAACCCCAGGAATATCAAAAATGCTGATGGGACAGAAATTTTATTACCTGTGTCATTGAATCACACAAATACTGCTCTTAATTCACTAAATAAATAGTAGAAAATAAATTGGCAGTTCAAATATTTTTCTGATGTAAAACAACAGACAAATTCTGTATTTCTGAAAGTGTAGTGTCATATTTGGAATCCACTTATTAGATATTCCTTTTAAACCCACTATGCTAGATGGATTCTTCTATGATTTTAATAAAATCTCTGCAATCTTCTGCTTTAAAATATATATTTACTGTTATCATCACACTTGGCACAAATTATGTGTTCTTTGATGAGAGGTAAAATCACAGGGACTGAGACTGATGAAGTGCTGTGTTATGGACACTAGGTATTTTTTTTTCACAGTGTATCATACAATAATGGAGTGAAGTTTGCAATCCCATAGCTGCACAATACAGTAGTGTCATTTACAGTAATAGTCTACAGGCTTTGCAAGAGATTTGTAAGGTCTCAGCACTAAGGTTTGTCAATTTGCTATGCCTGAATTATTCTTGACCGCTCTGCACCTTGATTTTACTTGATTTACCTGTGGCAGCAATTTCTCTTGTTGACCAAATGTCTATAGCTATTTTGTTTTGCTTTTGTTTATCTTTGTGTGGCATGACACTTTTATAGAGACAGCAGGAGCCAGAATTTGCTCTCTGTAGAAGAAGACATTTGCATCCTTAACAATGAAGTGTAGAGAAATACTTTGCATAATAGCAACTTTCCACTCAGAAGCTGCAACACAGGATGTGGCACACAGGTATGCAGCAATGGGAAGAGAACAGACGAGGCATGGGCTTGCAACAGAGACACTGTGGCTATAGACAACTTGCCAGTGGGCAGTTAAAAACATGCAGAGCCGGAATGGGGCAAAGCTTGTTGTTTGGACATCAGGACAAAGAAGTAGGATCAAACAAACATAAAAGCCATAGGTCAAATACAGTAAATTTGGATTTAATATGGATCTGTGGAGCAGCGAAGTGTAAAAGCAGGTTAGCAAATGTGAAAATAACCTCAAGTGGATGTCAAGGGTGGAAGAAGATACAACAGGCCTCAACACCATATTTCTCCCCATTGAAGTCTCCAGACACTGAAGACTTAGGTTAACTTCTCCAACTGTGTGGACTCAAGACCCAGTGTTGCCACAACATTACGAAATAGAGATTTCTATCATCAGAGTAAGTCTCACAGGTAGTGTGTCCAAAACAAAAATAAATCTCTCCTCAAGTATTAAAAATGCCACAAAGCTGTGGTAATCACGACAAAGCTCTGTCATCTTCCAAGCCCATTTTACCTGCCATCTTCAAACCAGAGAAACATGTTTTACCCCTAAGAATAGAAGTAGACAATCCAAAGCCCATCAAAGGAAAGAACTGTCTTTATTCATAATTCTTTCTTTGAGAAGTAGATGAGAGGTGAAATAAACAACATGGGAGTGATGTCAGATACAAAAGACAGTAAGGGATATCCCAAAATCCTGCAGTCACAGGACTGTTGAAGATGCAATAAAGCCATGTCTGAAATAAGTCACTAATGCTGGTCGTGAGACAAGCTAAAACACGATTAGTTCTTAAAAGCTCCAGATCTATGTTGAAATTGCATTAGGCTTTGGAACTTATGCCAGAAAAATGTAAGCCCATTACTTGGTCCTTGTTTTAGAAATTTAAATTTAGGAGTGCAGATGACAGGCACCTGTTTAGGTAGTACAGAAAGATGGGCAATTCTTTATGAATTTAGCCCAGATTTAGATATGACATGGACTTAATTGTTTTATTTTGTTATAATTCCTGATTTTAAATACCTCTCAGACAAGATTATTCATGTCTTTAACAGGCAACTAAGTAGTCCGTGGGACAGGATCCCAAGTTTGTAATTAGCTGGGGCTTCAGAAACCATGGGCATATAGATGAAAGATTTTAATTCAGCAAAAATCCAAGAAGTGACTTAACAGAAAGAAGTTTGATATCTACAGGGGAAAAAAAAATGGATAGTAATTATGGAAGACTAGGTATTATTTAATCCGAACAATTATTATTCTTTTTGTTGTTGTTGTGTATTTCCTAGATTTGAGTAACACTGGCTACAAAGTGAAATGGTAACTTGGCAATTTGTGAAACATTTATGTTTGTAGGAGGCCATCATTGTGAGAGGATGAGGTATATGTGACAACTTCTTCAAAAAAGTAACTTTCCCAAGGAAAGTGAGTGTGGCAGAAAGCAAAGAAAGATGATCTGCCTGTCAGACTGAGTCTTTTCTCATAATAACTCCAAATTTGGGGAAAATAATCCCCCCAGTTTCCTGGCTTTTTCTTCATTTTCATGGACCTTATAAATTGCTTGTTTAATTTGTTGTCATAACCGAGTTAAGCAAATGGTTTCTGATCCTCTTAAAATCTATGCCACAGTAGTACTATTAGTAATAGGCATTAAAGTAGGCATCTTTTCTGTGAATCTGTAATGCAGAAAAAAGCCCTTCAATTAGTCAAAATATATTTAAAATTGTAGTGGACACCTTTGTTCATTTCTGAATAGCAACTGGCTCTCTGTGCACTGCAGGTGCCATCTCAGCTCAGAGCTGCCTCTCACATGCTGTCAGGAACATGCTCATGAGCCAAACAAAGTTAGTTGCCAACTTGGCACTCAGAAGACAAGGGTGACTCTCTGTTCTCTGTGTTTCTCACAGTGACAGTTGTGCACTGTTGTAGTCACAGGGGTCTGGCGTGAGAGGAAAACAACATTTTGGCTGCTAGAGGCCAAAATGCTTTGTGCAAACTAACACTGACACCAGTTGTCAGAAGAAAAGATTTTTTTCCCTCAATCCAGGTAGAAGCTAAGCATATATGCAAATTCATTTTTTTATCAGTCAGTGTTGTACTAAGCCATGAAACCCAGGTCCTTATACCATTCAAATACTGTAATTTTCTTTCTGAGTTTTGCCAGGCATTTATTGAATCGGTATTAAGAGCTGATATAAAATACTACTACTACTACTAGTACTAATAATAATAATACTACTACTACTACTACTACTAATAATAATAATAATAATAACAATAACAATAGCAAAGATATAATAAATAATAAGGATAAGAATGAAAAGGGTAATGTTATGCACATCTAACTGGCACCTCAATAAGGTAGTGATGACTCAGTTAGTGAGACATACACCAGTTATGGGGTACTGCTGAACACCAGTACAGATTAATTTCGTAGTGTGCTTGCAAGACTGTGCTCCCTTTGTGTCTACCCTGTGTTATGTAACTCAGTGAAATTTTGTTATTGGTTTCAATAGGATTTAAATGGGCTCAAACCCAGGAATTTTTGCACATTCTCATGGTAGGAAAGGCTTGTGGGTTTTTTTCTGTTTTGAGGACCAAAGAATGAGACCATTAAAAAATCCTCGGATTTGAAGTCCAGCCTAGTAACCAGGTACTCTAGGAGCACCAATTTTTTATATTCACAACTACGATTCCACATAAATGTCTGACTCTGAGGACACCCACTGACTGTGCATTTAAATGTCGACATTATTTCATACTTCAGCTCCAAGGACTCAATGTCCTCACCTCAATCTCAGCTCCAAATTTCCTGTGAAGTGTGGTAGAGGCCAGAATTTAGGCTGTCACAGATTAATAATTCTCCACACAATAGCTCTGCGCTATGCCAAAAAGGAGTTCAAGATGCATCACAACAAAAGCTGTGATGACTATGATGAGAAGAGACTTGAAGCTACTTGGCTTTATAGAGAATAATTAATGATTTGATGGATTGAGAGGGTCAGAGACATAAGTGACCTTGACTGTCTAGTCTTGTGATGGGACATGTGCCAGGGAGCTGAGTTGTGGTCTTTGCTCCAATAAATTTTCAGTTATTTTATATCAAACAACCCTTGGCCCTTTGTGCTAACCCTCTATCAAATAGTTAGCCAAGCAAGATGTGAACACTTACTCATGAGTGCTGTCATCACTAGGCTTCAAAGACATGATCCTTTTCACAGCTTTTATCTAGGCCAATGACAAATATTTTAAAATATGCTGTATCTGGACAATGGGGCGCCAGCAGCTTCTGAAGAGTCAAAGTTTTCGTCTCCTTTCATATAGTCTTTCTGCTGGCAAATGGGATGTTTACTAATGATGAAAGCTACATTATATTTGGGAAGCACATAGTGCTCATGTATGAAAAGGCTTCATCAGCACAATGGTGCTCAACAGTTGCTCTACAGTATTCTGGCAGTCCACAGATCTGTGCATATTAGACACTCAAGTAACTGCCTATTACAGTCTGCCATAATGAATTTACTTACCCCCAGAGTTTGTCATATTACTAGGGATTAGCTTAGGCAAGATGAAAGGATTAAAGAAGATGTGTTCGCAAAACAGTTATGATAATGCAATAACAGTTAAAAATATATGATTAAGATTTACATTTAAAATTTAAGACATTTAGACTGTCTCTAAGTTTGTGAGGCTATACTACTAGCTCTAGAAGTCATATCAAGGTGTAATGTCTTGAATAGTCCTAAATATTTCCTATTCTCATAGTGAAAGAAGACTACTTCATAGAGCATCTCTGATAAGCCCCTACCTTATCCTCCAAAACAATGACATATCATAACTCATTTGTCCTTCACAAGAGATAGGGAAAAGCAGCCCTGTGTTTGGGCAGTGATGCAACACATGGAAGTGTAGGGCATTCTGTTATTTCCCCTCCCCTCCCCTCCCCTCCCTCCCCTCCGAACCTCTCCTCTCCTCTCCTCTCTGAACCTCTCCAAACATCTCCTCTCCTCTCCTCTCCTCTCCTCTCCTCTCCTCTCCTCTCCTAACATCTCCTCTCCTCTCCTCTCCTCTCCTCTCCTCTCCTCTCCGAACATCTCCTCTCCGAACCTCTCCGAACCTCTCCTCTCCGAACATCTCCTCTCCGAACCTCTCCGAACCTCTCCGAACCTCTCCTCTCCGAACCTCTCCTCTCCGAACCTCTCCTCTCTGAACCTCTCCTCTCTGAACCTCTCCGAACCTCTCCTCTCCTCCTCAAGAACTCTTAAGATTTAATTTTGTTATCTTAATTAGACTCATCCCAGTGCCTGGCCTGAGGCTGTTTTCCTCTGCATACAAGCTGCATAGAACATGGTAGTATAACTTTGCAAATTAGATGCCATGAGAAATATTGATTTACAAGCTTCTTTCAATATTTTTGCATGTTTAGCTTCTGGGAAGCTTCACATGAAGACTTAAAAAAACCCCTGATGTGACAAATCTTGACTGCTTTGCTAGATCTGGGAAAATCTCTCTGGGCCAGAAGGTATCAACAGAAAGAAGAAAAGATATTCTCACCTTTCTTTGAGGGAATAATTACCTGTAGGAATAACAGTGAAATAGATTCATTCCATGCTTACTCAGGGGAGGATATTACATAGTTACACATTCTTCATAGTCAAATGACAAATCACTCAAACTACTCAATAAAAACAATCCAAGTCAGAGCTTAAAAGTGAATACATACTTCCTTTAGAAAACAAAGCAACAATCAAACTTCAAGTGTGAGTTCCAGGACAAGATGTAGGCTCTGATTCCCCAGAAGACAGCAGCCTTCCTTTAAGGCTACGAGAAAGCACTACATGGCAGGAAATAAGAAGATTTAAGACATACTAGCTTCCACAAGATTTATCATTAACTGTGACTCCAAATCAGAGCTCTTGCAATCGTGTATCCCACTCCAAGATATTACACAGGGTATGCGCTACTTCACACCTATGGTAAAAGTAATCTACAACTTAAAAGCTGCTGCAAAATTTGTAACTTCTTTTGCAATTTTATCCCCACATAGTTGGTGCCATGAGACTGCAAAACCAGAGACTGCGAGCTGTTCTTCGGATTTTTGAGATGAAGCTTCCAGCGGCCCTTTCTTCTTTGATTAATTAAAGAAAAAAAAGAAAGGGAGGGAAAGAGAGAAAGAAAGAGAGACAGAAAGAGAGAGAAAAAGAAAGAAAGAAAGAAAGAAAAAAGAAAGAAAGAAAGAAAGGAAAGAAAGAAAGAGAAAGAAAGAAAGAAAGAAAGAAAGAAAGAAAGAAAGAAAGAAAGAAAGAAAGAAAGAAAGAAAGAAAGAACAAGCAAATATTAAAGAAAATCAGTTCAACCAGCAGAGGAACAAATTTACTCTATCCCAAGACACCACACAATTTCTTTCATGATTACTTCATCTCTCAATGCCATCAAGAGTTCATTTTCATGCCAAAGTAAGAAAAACTCAACCCACTCAAGAGTGACTGCACAGAAGGACAGAGATCTGTTATATCCAAAATCTGATAATTTTTTACACATTCAAGTCTCCAGATTTACCGTGATTTGGACAAAATGGTGACTGATTCTGACAGCAGCTCATTCATCCAAATTGTACTCAGTCATATGAATCAGTGATTCTCAACCCTGCTAAGCTGGAGAGCTCTAATCAGTAAATTGCCAAAATCTGGAGCTGATTTCAGTCATGACAATCCTCTTTCTTTTCATGTGCACTAGAGCTAGGATCTGAGTTTAGAGGTATTATTTATGTAATGTTGGTATGCTTAAGTCACAAATTTTTACTGCAAACTTGCATGTGTGTCGTGTTTTTGTGATTTTCTTTAACATCAGCAGGATAAAGTGGTTGCTGATCAGTAGTGTGCAAAAGTTTTTGAGAGTTCACTACTTCCTGCAGGCAACAGCCTGTATGAGCAAAGCATTGCAGGGAATACAGAGGAGGTTAGTTCTCTAGGGATTTAATCTCTGGTGATCAGGAAAAGGTATTTTTATTTCACATCTGAAACTCAAAATTTCATATTCATGCTTCATGCTGTTACGTGTATCATCTGATCAGGAATTCCAAGACTGATTTTTTGCTGCTTGTGTAGGTCATAGAGTTAAAAAAGTCTCCCTGAATATGACTACAAAACTGGTCATAAGGTCCCAGACAGGTCACAAATTTCAACTTTCTCCCTATTACTTAGAGTATGGCAAAATATAGCAAGAATTTTAAACATATGTTTCATTAGTACGAAGTCACATATACTGCATCTTTCCAAAGGAAATATATCAGTGCTCAGTAGGGAAAATAGAAAATAGAAGATTTGAAAACAAGTTCTCCTATGATTTTTTTTTTTTAGGAGTAGAGGTTTTTGCCGGTTCTTCTTTACAAGTTCTTTACTTGTTGTCATTCCACAGTGACTCCTGTAAAGCAGGGAAAGCTGTTTTTTTCTCACAGCTCAGGCTAGGCTTGGAATCAGCCCTGTGCAGCAGTCAAGCAACACTGTAAAAGAAAAAAACCGCTGTGCTGTACCATTTTGTACAGTATGAATTGTGAACACCTATCTTAAAAAATATGTCCTTTCTTGTCATTTCTGAAAGCAACATTTTCATATCCTGGGCTGCATCCAAAGCAGTGTGGCCAGCAGAGCAAGGGAGGTATTCTGCCCCTCTGCTCTGCTCTGGTGAGACCCCACCTGCAGTGCTGCATCCAGCTCTGGGGTCCCCAGCACAGGAAGGACATGGACCTGTTGGGGTGGATCCAGAGGAAGGACACCAACTTGATTAGAGTGATGGAGCACCTCTCCTTAGAGGACAGGCTAAGAGTATTGGGATTGTGCAGCCTGGAGAAGAAAAGATTTTGGGGTGACCTAATTATGGTCTTCCAGTACCTGGAGGGAGCCTACAAAAAAAATGGAGAGAGGCTATTTACGAGACCGTGTAATGACAGAACAGGTGCGAATGGTTTCAAATTGAGAGAGTAGGTTTAGATTAGATATTAGGAAAACAATCTTTAGAGTGAGTGTGTTGATGCACTGGAACAGGTTGCTCAGAGAAGCTGTGGATGCCCCATGCCTGAAAGTTTTCAAGGCAAGCTTGGATAGATCTCTGAACAACCTGGTCTAGTGGAAGGTGTCTCTGCCCAAGGGAAGTGGGCTTGACACTAGATGATTTAAGGTCCCTTCCAAGCTGAAGTATTCTATGATTATCCATGATATGAAAAAGCCATTTACAAAACAATTCTACAAGAAAGGATGTAGCTGAAAGTTTTGTATCTGAGGTATGGATAGAGTAAACCTTTTGTTGTTAATATTGATTCTGTAGGACTAAAAATATTATTACACTTAAAGTTATGAAATTATTTCAATTTTTTTGCCATGAAATAATATAAAAATTAGGTGGTTAAATCTTTTCGCATTTTAGTTTGGAAAGTTAATAATTCCATTCTACTCCCATGACTCATCTGAAATCCTTCATATGATTTTACATACGAGGAGAGATTCATGTGATTCTCAGAGCTGAGGTTTTAAGTGCAAAATAGAAGAAAGAATGTGTAGAAAACAAAATGGACCCCTTTATCCATTGCTTGTTCTTTCTGTTTCAGCATTATGTGTGGGAAGGGACAAAACCAGGCTTGCCAGTTATAGGTAGTGGAACAGTGTGCCACAACTTGAGGAAACGAGTGCTAATGGGATTCCTCATTCTGCTCCAGCAGGTGTCAGCTACCACAAACCTCACCTGAAATGTTTCTATACCGACGCACACATAAGGAACAAACAAAAGGAGCTTGAAACTTAGGCTCCGTCCCAGAGATTTGAGATCATTGGCATAAGAAAAACCTGGTCCTGTGGCTGAAGTGCCCTCTTGGATGGTTACAGGCTCTTCAGGAGGGGTAGACAGAACAGAAGAAGTGGGGAGGGGATGTTGTGTGTAACAGAAGGGCTGGACTGTACGGAGATCACAATGCATAATGGCACAATTGAGAGGCTCTGGTTAGGGATTAAGAGACAAGCAAATAGTGCGGATGTCACTGTGAACCTCTACTATAGACCACCTAGCTAGGATGGTGACACTGATTAATTATTCTTTGAGGAACTAAGACTCTCCTCTAAATGAACTGCCCTTGTCCTTAAGGGAGACTTCAGCTTGCCAGAAATTAAATGGGAGCATCACAAAACTGACCCAAACTGTTCCAGAAGATTCCTAAAACACCTGGATGATAGCTTCATGGTACAGGTACTGAGGGAGCCAACTAGGAAAGAGGCACTCCTTGATTTGTAACTTGTTAACAGAGGATCTCATGAGGGAAGTGGTGGTTGGTGGCTGTCTTGGCCACAGTGACCACAAAGCAATGGAGTTTAAAATATTTGCTGTTACTGTTTGTTTTCTTGTCACATTTCTGTTTCCAGTAAAATTGTTCTTATCCCATCCTGTGGTGTTTTCCCTTTGTGCCTCCAATTCTGCTCTCCATCCTGCCACAGGGGAAGGGGTGAAGAAAGGGGGAACGAGAAGCACGTGGTTTTAGTTGGAGCACTACATTGGGGAATACCATTCCTAAACCACAACAATTATTTAAAGGAATTGTCAACAATAAATAAAAACCATTTTTATAGGCATTGTACTATATGCATTCTTAAAAAAGTACAGCCATTCTTACAAACCCTCATAAATATCAGATATAAAGTCTAAGTCAAGCAAAACCTTCTGCATTTAAAAAAGATAATATTAAGAAAAGCCAGAGAAACATCACAGCAGCAAAACCAGATGTTTGAAATTTGAGCAAACATTCATGAAGAATTCTTACAACAGCATTCAACTAGCTATCTTCTTGTTTAAGAAACCAGATTTAGTCACATAGTTTTGTATTTCAGTTTTGAATAACACCAGAAGACATAGTAAATCTATCAGCATTGTATTCAAGGACACTCTTTTAACATAGTTCTCTAGCAGGCAATCGCTGTCTAGATCTACTGACCTAAATGTAATTTAATTAGAATTCTGTTGCACTATCACAATTTAAAAGAGGAAAAGGAAAAGAAAGGAGGGGCAAATCACAAGGAACATGAATTGATAAGTAGAATTGCTGAGCAGAATCCCTCCTCTCTCCCAAATGTATGCAAATATGTAGCAAGCCAATGTACTTAGTAATGCTGGAAAGAAGAAAGAATATGATGATAATGACATGGCCTGCAGCTCTTTGTTAATGAGAACATCTATCAACTATCTACATTAGAAATATTTCAGTTACCCATACAGTGGGTTATTGATATGTTTAAACAGCAGACAGAGGATGGTAAGGAATAGCTGCATAGCACCTGCTACTCTCTGCAGTGGACTGTGATGATATCAAATGCAGAAAAAACTGTTAGCCTGACCACAGGATGTTTTTTTCAAGTGCATCAATACTATTATCATGAATATCTATGAGTTAGTTTTACAGAAGGAATGTAAGTAACCTTTTTTGACAAGGACTTTTCAGCATAGAACTACATTCAGGCTAAACTTTTGTTGTCTTTTTCCTACGTTAGCAAAGTATTAATGCATTGTTTAAAAAGAGAACCAAAGCACATTTAAAATTAAATGTACCCAGGTTATTATCACGAAAGACTGCCTTGGACACAGCTCTTCTTCAGCACCCCCAGTGCTTTCTAAAGCATAGATCTTTTTGCATGTATCCACAGAAACCGAGCTACTTAGGAACTGCCCAGCTTATGAAAGGAGCTTGCACAGCCAGATGGTGCTTATGTCTGGGATTTCAGAATTTATGGAAAATGTCGATGAAAGTGCCACAGCTGCTGTATGCTCACACCAACTGAGCCATGACTGGGAAGTGTCATGTTGTACATCATAATATTCCTGGAAAGCGCTGTAGTTTTATAAGTTCTTTGTAGAGAAGGTTTTTAGGTGCCAAAGGTAGAGAACTTAGAAGAAAAAGGTAAAATAAAATTACATCATCTTCAAACCAAAATTTGGCAGAGAGTGTTTCTGGAAAGTCAGAAAGTGTCTGGAGATAGAGCAATGCATGCAACAAATCAGCAGACAGCATCACAGAACATTCAGCCCCCAGATTCAAAGGTCAGATATTGAACTGCTACCTGACCGGTTGTGTGTGCGAATAGAGGGCACAACATTCAAATTGATTAGGAGTGGTTTCAGCAAGAGCATTAAATAATTATAAGCCTATGTGAAGACACAGAGATAGAAACAGAAAAACTAGAAGTCATTTCACTAATGTTTTGAGAAGCCATGACCTCTTCTTGGTCAGGCAGAATATTATGGCTTTCTAGTGAAAAATAGTCAAATCTATTTTGCTTACTGCATCTCACACACAGCATGGTCCTCAGTAAGATAAACGGAAATAATGTTATGTGTTAACGTTCATTGAATTTTGGGTGACAAACTACATTAATATTAATGTTAACAAATAACATTATTTGACAGCTGACTCAAATTGCCACCTTCGTAGCTACAGCAGAGTCTCACAGAATAAACTAAGTGTTTCATCTGCATAAGACTGCTTCAAGATGCCATGCATTAGAGGTTCCTTTCTTCATAATGGACAGCAGGAAAAGGGAAGACGAAGTTTTTATTTTAAATATTTCCATGATGGACCTTAATAGCACATTACCATAATTGGGTAGCTACTCAAGTCAGATCAAGAATTCCTGGAAGCATATTGATTGAAGACTGCCAAAGTTAATGATCAATTATTTGCAAATATAAGAGGAGTTTTTCAAGTTATGTAATCCGTATTTAGTGTCTTTCTCATATATAAACATAGTAAATACCAGCACATATTTTTTTCTCAGAAGATTGTTACCGCACTGACTTTGCACTCACTGCTGAAGCCTGCCACAAATAATGTAAATTCCCTCAGCACAAGAGCTCCCTTTTCTTCCAGCACTGGCACAGTTGTTTAAAATGCACTGAAGTTGAATGACTTTATGAACTCTTAGCATCTCAGTTTTATATCTGGAAGCAGCAAAGTTTACAAACTCTCCTCAAACTAATAATTAGTTTATAGTGGGCTGTAGAAGCAACAAACTGGGTTCATGTGGTGCACAGTACACTCAGCAACACACAGAAATTTTGCTGGACAATCATTGAAAAAACATGAGGGGCAAACTAGCCTCTGGAAGTATGGAAGGGAATGACAAAACCTCACTTTGAAGTTGAAAATTTCCATGTTTAGCATTACAAAAAAAATAAAGCATGAAACATATTCAAGTTTAAAATACTTAAAGAGAAAGACTCCAGTTGAGATTTACTTTGATAACGATCTGGTAATGTCTTCAAAGCAACAGACAACACTTTAGAAAGCTAACCGTCCTATTAGGCCCCAAACTTCAGGCCAGTCCACAAAAAAATAATTCAAATGAAAGCTATGCAAAAGTGGGATTTTCACTTTGACCCCTTAACTATGACTTTGACTTGCAGAGTAACTCAGATAAAATGAAAAGGATTTAACAATTTGCTCAGTACCTGATTTCTGTTCTTTAAAAGCTTCTGCCCTCAAAATGTAAAAATTAACTTGTAAGAAAAGCAGAAAAAAAAAGATCTTGCCAGCTGTAGCCAACGGAACAACATACAAAAAGGAAATAAATATGAACTATTAGTCAACTCAAATAGAGTGATTTTTTTAGCTTTCCTTTTTTTTCCATTTAAAAATATTCAACTTTTTCTGGTTTGAGATTTTTTTTTTTGAGAATACATGTAAGAAATAGAACTCCCATAATGTTCCCATTTTTTTTTCTAACCCTGTATGATTCTAGCATGTTTAAAACTTAAAAACTGTTGCATGTGACAGCCAGCTCCACAATCTGCACTGTTAATTTACACAGGAATGCTATGTGTTCATGTTTTTCCCAGGTAATGTAGATCAATTCTCTCTATAATCCAACTGCACACAAAAAGGGCAAATGGGGGAGAATAGGAAATTATTTCAGATACCTTCTTCCTAAAGGAATAATATTTCATATGCCAACATAATGACGTTTTATCTATTTTCTTCCAAAAATAGAAAAATGCTGAAGCTCAGAAAAGTCCTACTTTTCTGAATTTAGCATTTACTTAGGTTTGTAAGCCTCAGGACTTTTAAACCCTTATACCCCTAAGCTGTTCCCCTAATTTTCCTCATCTCCTAACTTTCAAAAAAATCTTACATTTTGCAGACTTTCATATTTTAATACCTTTACCTTTATTGATAGCTGAAGACTGTTTCTCTTTTTTCCTCCCCTCTCGTAGCTATGGCACAACCTCTTTTCCCCCTCAACTTTCAAACAAAACTTCTTTCTTTACTCCATATTTCCTTCTCAACTCCTGTGCATCAGCATTAAATGCAGGATGGAATTGTATTGAACACTTTGCAACCACTTCTGGGTGTCTAGGGGAGGGAAATTTTGATCCTGAAATCTTTCCTGAGGCACTAGCAAATCAAACTGCAGATTAGGAGACAAAAAATTTTGTCGTAGATTTTGAAGCATGGGAATCCATCCAGCATGAGTGACTTCTAAACATATCAACACATCAGTTCCTTAGCACAGCAGAATCCTCCACCCAGTGTATAAGCAGATGATTTGCTCCCACACCTATTTTAAGAGGACCCTTGCATGAGCAGGAAACTTCCTCAAAAAGAATATACTGTAAATACCATTTTTCATCTGCATGTACTATGTAATGGATATTGGAGGCAGCTGAGTATTTAATTTCACCACCTTATATTTTACTCTTATTAATTTTCTAACCTTAGAAATGTCTCTCTAGCTTGAGTCAGACTTCCCTTGTTTAATTAAGACACACATAGAGAGCAGAATTTAAGTTTGTACTGTTCATATTATGTAAATATGCAGACTACAAATAATTCTTCATGGAGTTATACTATTGCCATTTATATGTACATACTTCAAATTTAGGGATATCAGCTAAATGTGAAATTCAAAGCCTACTGCTCTCTTGGTCCTCCTGTTTTTTCTTCTGCATGAAATTTAAATCTCTCATTTCTCGCAATGCTCTATTTTTTTTCCAGAACTTCACAGATATTAGCTGAAAGCTCATATAGACTTATAAAGTGTTCATATTACTGTTTGATTGAAAGAATTTCTCTAGTTCTTCCTGCTGTCCATGTTTTTCCAGTGCACATGAACACAGTAAAATATTTGTTAAGAGTTTGTGTCACATTAGTTGAAATGTTAATATAATGCAAAGGACAGACACCTACACTAACTCAGCAGATGATGTACTATTGAATTTCCAGTCTTGAGTTTTTAGTAACAGTTAAACTCCATGAAACAAACAAGCATGAAGACCATGCAAAATACCTATCAAAGTGATACAGAGATAAAAGGGTGTGGTTGATTGTTGTTTCTTAAACAGAGGAAGAAAATAAAACTCACAAGAAGGTCTAGTCTTTAGTTACTGTCAAGACTGTAGAGACAGAAAGTGGGATGAAGGTAGGCCCAGTTTGAATATTATGTCTAGTCATGTTCAAATTTTACTATAGATTACACTGTTTTGAAACAGTATATAGGCATATAATCTATATATGAATATATAGATTCATGTAAACTGTGGATCTGCTAATTAATTCCTCCATCTAAAAACCAAAACAAATTTGATGTAATTAAATACACTGCACCTGTATTAAGAGGACACTTCAAATTACATACTTTTAAAGTTAGTAATTGGCCTTCTCCACTTGAGAATGCTGTTTCAATTCAGTTTAAGTAATTTTAAACATCTGTTAGGTTAGTTTTACTGCATAACGTATTCCAGTTCAAACTGTCTTCTCTAGGGCAAGAAACAGAAAAAGAAAAGGACAACTTTCCTAACAGTCTTTATCAACTTAGGCAAGTTTCTGCACCAAGTTTGTTTTTTCTAGACTAAAGAATACTGTTTAAAACTACTGCACTATCCTAGGTGGAGGTATTGCTTAAACTAGGTCTAGGGTAGGGTTAGCTGCTTTTTCTGGTTGCCATGTCATACATCATCTAGTGACATTTACAAAACTGTGTGGAAGGTAAGATTTTAAGGAATTTTTGTCCATATGGGTCAGGATTATTTTATAACGAACAAAATAGCAATTTTTAAACCCAGCTAAGGATACTTCCAACATGCTTCAGCCACTGAAATGAGCTGACTTAAATTTACATTTAGAGACTTTAAGTTATATAAACAAAACTCAGGTGTGCAGCAAACTCTATAATTGAGACTTCCAGTTTTTATAAGCTAATTTACATATTAAAGAACATGCATCATTTGCATGCAAATATAAAAATCAATGTTACAGATGTCAACGTTAAATCTAAAGGATTTTAACACCCATGGTTGTTTTCTGTCATCCTACAAATTTCTGCTTTTTTTCTACTATATTTCTTACTTTTCATTATATGCTACTCTTGTATTCCATGTAAACATCCTTGCCACTTTACGTATTTCTACTGCAGTTGTCTACAGTGACAAGATGGATAAGTCAGATTCTTGTTTGGGGGAAGTGAGAGTAAAAGAGTTTTTTTGGTTTTGGGTGTGGGGTTTTTTTTTGTTTTGTTTTTTTTTTTCTGGGTGAAAAAAAAGGATATTTGTGTGTATAGTGAGAGGTGAAATTGGGGATACTGGAGCAAGAACTTAAACCATACAAGGGATGCCAAATCCTTTTCTGAAAAAGATAAGCTTCCTGCCAAGCCTGAAAAATTGTGTTCAATATAAGCCTCTGAAATAGGTGGTCTGATGTTCTCAGCAGAATATCACACATTAGCTACAAAGTTCTCAAGATCTCAAAAGGTGGCAGCAGCACAGAGCGTGCTCTGTCCCTTTGCAGCTCCTATCTGCAATTGTGCAGCATGGGGAGCATCCCCACTGAATAAAATGAGTGTTTCTCCAGAATAGCATGATAACTTTGAAATTTCAGGTATAATTTACCGGGAAGGGTATTCCAAATTCTTTAAACCCAGACCCATAATCAAGAACTAAGATAGGCAGCCTAAATGAGATAAGTGAGATCAAGACTGATAAAGAGAAACATGAAAAAAATAAGGAGCCTTGGGAACACCTTTATGTGAGAAAGTAGTTAGGGTAAAAATGAACATTGGGTAGACAAGAAGGCAAAGGTTAATGGGCAGAAGACTTGTCCACAACAGAGTATATGCTCATCAAGAGGTTGAGTCTAGAAAGTCACCTCTTGAAACATTAGCATACTTCTCCAGTCACTGAAAATCTGTGAAATCTATTGGAGAAATAAATTATAATTTGTATATATTTTGCGTATATATAAGTATGTGATCCTGCTCAGACATTAAGTCTCTGACCCACTACAGTGGATGACAGAAGAATTTAGTCCAGAATTACAGATTTTATATTTCAGTTACAGAAAATGACCTTTAAAATCCATCTGCTAAACAAACTAATGGCAAATATTGCTAAATGGTTACAAGTACCTGATAAATGCTTTCAGCACACTGCTCCAGAATAACTGCTGCGTGCCAGCACAGACAACAGACCCTTTCTACTGATTTTTGCGTATAGGATTTAAAACTTTCCAGATTCTGGGGGTTTTGGTACTTAAGAGGTCCTTCAATAACTTTTGAAATGACTGATAAGTGGTACCATGACTTAGAGCTAGCTTCTCTCCAGAGGTAAACTTGGAAGGGTGAAATGAAAAGCAGAAAAATCAGAGAAATTTCACAACAGCAACCTGTAATATTCCAGAATGAAAGTATTTAAAATAAGTTGTCAGTCCTAGCTGACACTTGGACAGTGTGACACCATGTGACTGAGCAAATGCCTGAGCACCAGATTACCCACAGTTAAAATGGGAACAATTAAGGGGACAGCAAGATTAAAAAATCATGATCAGGACAAACAAGGCTCATTCCTGGGTCAAATACAAGTTGAGGTCAGTCTTAAAACTTATGTTGTAACCAAAAAATTGCATACATGATTACATGTATGCATGTATATATATCTGTACCTATATATAGATATATATATCTATATATGTCTATGCAGTATATATATCTATAGCTATATATTTATATATGTCCCTATTACAGCTAGACACCATCCATGGGATGACAAAATCCTCGGTTTCTTCATTGGGATACAGGATTAGCAGAAATCTTTGTAACAGATGTAGAGGCTCTAAACAAATGGATAAATTATTAGATAGTGTCATAGAAATTTTTCATCCTTGGAAAATATATACCTAAATAAGTGGATGAATACTGAGATGCCACGCTGAAATACTGAAAGCTTGCCCAGGAAAGAGTTTTATACTGCTTATACAAGTAATACAACAATCTGTATTTGAATCATCACATAATAACTTTTGCCATAGGCAAATTTCCTTGGTACTTTGAGTGTCTGACACAGCAATTTTAGTACTTTAACACAGTTTTCTGTGGGTGGTACTACTATACATATGAAGCTTTAAAAGACTCCTGAAAAATAATTTTTATTAGAAAAAAAAGCTTTTTAAAATTTTCCTATTTACAGAAGGCAAAAATAAATTTTGATGAAATATCTATTCAGAATGGTTGTTAATGATCTTAAGGCATATAGCTGCTATTCCCTTGCACTTTATGCATTCAAAAAGGTGAAATTTTCAGTCCATTTGAATTCCATACTCAAAGACACAGCTTGTTAAATATTATTCCCCATGCCAGTAGCATTTTGTGGACTTTGAAGCTGCTTTTTGAAAGACACTCCTTTCCAATTAAATAGAAGATCAAGGACAAAAAAGGATAGGTGTAGATCACTGTGCTAGAAAATGAAATGCAAATCTGCTGCTAATATCGACTGTAAAGTGAGAGGAAAATCTGGCAGCAGATGCAGCTCTTCATAAATACTGTGGTTATCTTTAAATTTGCTAAGAAAGCATATAAATCCATGAAATGCTACAGCTGAAACCTATCATTCTAAAATTTTGAAAATGAAATGTAGTTTGAATTATACTACTTGGGGTGAAATTCTCTTATTAAAAATCACTAGTAATAACTTATAAGCAACTATGTATGAAAAATAAAGTAATAAGACATCAAAGTAACAAATATTAGAGTGTACTCAGAAAAAATTTTATCCCTCACATACTCTCATCCTTTTTAGCTGCAAAACCTCTGATCTGCTCAGTTCCCTTTTCAGTGCACACAATTTTAATCTGCAGTTGTGTATCCTTGAAATTATTACTTATATTTGGGAAAGCATAACCAATTCATCCTTCCTTTTATTGCAGAAAGACAGAAGAAACTGAGGTCTGGAGGAGAGATTTATCCCTTTACCTTCCTACTGGACATGCAATAACCTACTTCTAGCTCCTGCTTGTACAGCCATTTTTTTCAAATATTTTCTTCTGTATGTCTTTCCATCAAGGAGAGAATAACTTTGGAAATAAAACTCCAAAAACCCTCACATCACCAAAACCAACCCATAGAATTCATAATTAAAGAACCTGATGTCTTCTTTGGTAATATCTTTGC
This sequence comes from Lycocorax pyrrhopterus obiensis, assembly GCA_014706295.1. Lineage (NCBI taxonomy): Eukaryota > Metazoa > Chordata > Aves > Passeriformes > Paradisaeidae > Lycocorax > Lycocorax pyrrhopterus. The sequence goes on from JACSVZ010000002.1 coordinate 76,380,700, forward strand.
ATGTTGCTTATGCCTTGATATTTTGTGGCACTTTGACAAAATTGCATATTGAACTGACATAGACCATATGGGATAATGGATTGCTTGGCATCTGTAATAAAGGTATATGAGGAGGAAGGAAATCAGATCTACAGCTTCAATTAATTTTTGTTTGCTCATTCAACTGAAGGAAAAGCTGATATCATCATTTCCGGCTCCCCAAAGTAAAAGTTAGGCTGTGTACAACTTGAAAGAAAGCAGGAGCTCCCCTTACTTTCTTCTGTGGCCTGCAAAGTGAATGGTGTTATCAGTCTTAATCAATGCCTAGAAGTGCTTTACCTTATAACTGCTTATAGTTTTTTGTAAATATGACTAATGATTTTTAATTTGCTGGTGGCAGTATGGCTCTTCTTCAAAATTTTTAGAGATAAGGCTCCCTAGCAGCCTCTTAAAGTTCTCTGATGTTTGCCATCATTTGCAGATATTTTAATTTAGAGTTTTATAAAACTTACTTCCATGGGCAACAGTATCGTAATAGGCTTGCATGGTACTAGGATTTTGAAACACAAGAAATCCAGATTCTAATAGATGAATAATTTTATTTCAAATAGCTGATTTTTTAAATCAGGTTAAAAAAAAAAAAGTGTTCTGAGGAAAAATGTATTGTGATGTTGTGTTGTGTGCCTTGAAAAAGAAGCCAAGTCAAATGCATACACATTCTTTGGCCCAGAAATATTTCTTCTGCATAAAAGACATACTGCAAAAAAAGCTACATCCCCTAGTTGTTAGATTTGTTAAACAGACAAGAATTTTGAAATCGTGTGGCAGGAGTGTGACTGTTTTCTGAACTCCTGCTTAGATTTTGGCTAACATGCAGCTTGTGCTAAGGGCTGAGGTATGTTGGGAGCAGCTCCACTAGGTCAAAGTGAGGGCGACACGTAGTCAGGACTGTGGCCAGGAAGGGTGAAAGGTCATTATGCAGTCAATATCACCTGTGCTTGCTGTCTCCAGCAGCTACAATCCTGTGCATTGGTTTTCTGACAGTTTCTCCAGAATCTGCTAACTAAAAGAAAAGGTAAAGACCAAACTTCCAAGCTGGAAGGTATAAATATATCAGCTTACCCAGAAGAGTTTTTGAAGCAGATCCGACAGCAGCTTGAATGCTGAAGGTTTTGTGCTTCCCAGTGTGTTACAGGGAACACCCACACCATGATGGGGGGAGGAAGGATGAGTAGTACCCTTACCATCAGCTAGGTAGCTATTTTGTTCATAGGTACACAAGCTGCAGGTTAGAGAATGTCTGTATTAGAAACATCATGAATTAAGTGATGAATCAGTGAATCCACATATTAAACAACTCTGTACAAAGGGAATTGAGCCCTTAGATGCTGTATTTCTTTTCTTTGTAAATGAGCTCACAAAATAAATTTTAATTCACAGAGCACATTGCCCTAGGAAGCTGAGAGATCCAAATGGACCATGACACCATTGACCATTACTTATGAGCAGCTGCAACACGACTGGAGTTGATTATCTCAAAAAAAGAACCAAACAACAATTCAACTGAAAATGTAAAGTGCAAGACTTTGCTTGCAACACATTTTCAAGGGTGTTGCAGTTTGATTGGAAACCATCTTCCCCCAGTATAAAATTTCTAAGCATTAAACAAACAATTATTGTCAGATGGAAGATATTCACACCCAAGAGATGAACAAAGCCAATATAAAAAGAAAGAGAAAATTTCAATTGAAATACAGCCTGAGAGTCTGTTATTAAATCAATGTGACATGCAATACAGGAATAAGTGACATAATGGGGAATAAGCCATACAGGTTAGGTTCAACACTGAGAGTATTTAACATGCAAATAAAACATCCTAAGTGTTTTCATTTTGTATACCATGTAGAATTTGCTTATTGAGGATAAATATTAAAGTATTCTGAAATAAAACATAATGCTTTTAATAATGTACCAATGCATTTATGATCGATTCATTAATCCCTTTACAGGAATATTTCTTCTTATTAAAACATCTCGAAAGATGCATTTATTGCACATTAATCTAAGAACATATGCATGCCCTCTTTTGTGTAATTACATTAATATGCTGCTTAATTTGTTTTCCTTGTTGATTATCAAAGAATGATGACTCATATGAAGCAACGGATTATACAAAGAGAGAGAAATCCAGTGCAATTTGAGACCTATTTCTTAATCATTCTTTTTAAATGTATTAGACTCCTATCCCTTTCTGTAATGAGACAAACAATTCAACTGAACTGCGTAAATTCAGTGAATTTTGGCATTCTGAGTTTCAAGTATTCGTTTACTTAAGAAAAAGTAATTTATATTGCCTTAGACTCTTACTGACTTCTTGTTAAAAACTTCCACATTAATTTTAGCATTTAGGTTTATAGGACAGTAATTACCAGGTATGCACTTTTCCCTTTGGCATAATATTGACCTAATATTGAATGTTAATGAAGTGTTCTAAGAAATAAAAAAGAAAAAGAAAAAGAAAAAAAATATTTAAAGTAGAATTGCACAGTATTTATCTTTCTACATGTTCTATTTGACCAAGAGGGATTTTTCTTTTTCCCAAAAAAAAGCTATTATTGCTTTCCAGTAGTGTTGACTGGCCTTGCATCAACCCATATTAACAGAATACGAGCTCCTTCACCTCCACCTGCCCACCCTATTAAGTGCCACTGACAACTTCCCAGGTGACAATGTTTCCATGCACCTGGCACATGCAAGCCACCACACAGCTGTGCATTGTAGACACACTGCTACAACTATCTCTTACAGTTCTCCTCTCCAGCTATCTCTACTAAGTGTCTGACAGTAAAACATGCACAGGGTGGTAAACTGAGCACAAAGGATAAGTAGACGAGATCAGACAGTTGGTAGAGCAATTAGAGATTAGAAGAGTAAGGGTAAGAGACAAGGAAATTCAGAGAGGACAAAGGAGAAAAAAAGTCAGAAATGCATTTTAATATGGAATTAAGGAAGTGAACTTGTCTCCAGGTAATTCCTTCTCTATGCCCACACAAAACCATATGTAATGCCTCTCCTTACTATTCCAGGTTTTTGGGCCGATGCATAGATTTTTTTAATGCTGACTTTTGGATTCACAATAGCTTCCTACACTTATAAAATAAAATTAGTCTAGAAGAGACTTTGAAAGATGACAGAAAACTATTTGACTCTCTTCAAAAAGCTCACTAAATTAATTGCGGAAAGTGTTGATTTAGAGATACTACCCTTTTTTTTCAGTGCTATGGAATAGCTGTGTATCGTTGAAATGGGAAACTGGTTTTCGTGAAGGCTGGATGTTATGGTAAGCAATTGCCTCAGGTAATGATGAATCAACATAGAAACCACCTAAATTATTTATGATATTTTACATTTCCAGAGCTATTTCTGAAATTGACTGAGGAAGTTCTTAATCCTACAAGAACAATGCAAAAAACAGGATGAGAGCTGATTCTCAAACCAGCTGAGTCTTCTCAAACAAGCTGTTTTCTTGTACTTGCACATATAAAGAGTCTATACTCTTTTTGCCTGTTTTGCGGGAACTGTTGGGGTTAAGCTATTTCCCACAAGGAAATATGACTGTTTTTATTGCTAAGACTAATAGCAGGTTGGCCTCCTAGCATGGTATTGGAATTAAAGCTCCATCCTGGACACAGACATATTTTTTGCTTGGGTTGAAAACTTGCATAGAAGACAAAGTTGATTTCTATGTTTTGAGCTGAACAAGAGATACCATACAGCATTTATTTTATAGACTTAATTAATTTGATCTTATAACCAATATGTGTATCAAGCATGCAGAAGGCCTGTGCACAACACATTTCCAATAATGAGTTTTGTGTAATTTGCAGCAATTTAAAAATAATATGTTTAGAAGTCAGAAATAGGTATGACTACATTAACTTCTACCACAGAAGCTTTAGGCCAAAAGTAGTTAAGCAGTGCAAGTACACTACTAAATCTTGGAAATTCATATCTTGATAGCCTCTGAGTTCTTCATTTTCTCACAACTCAGAAAAAAACCAACTAAACAAACCCATAAACCTCACCACTGAAGACAAAAGCAACTCGGAAATGGCAGAATTTAGGGGCAAACTATTTCTTTCATCCAGCCATTGGATGTCAGCAGAGGTCACTGAGAACAAAATGTCCTGCTTCTGGTCAGGATGCTCAATTTTTATATAAAGCTTCAATTCCCAGATTGATTGTTCAGTTCATACACATGGTAGGAGTACTAGTATTAATGGAGAGTTAACCATGAAGATCTAACAAAGGATGAAAAGAGATGCTGCACTGGGATATATAATTTGAAGACAGTTGGGACTATTCAGTGATAATGATGCTCAAATGAATTAATTACATGTACAGCATGGTGAGCATGAGTACTTCCCTTTTGTTTTTTCCTCTCAACACTTATTATAAAGCATAACCAATAAGTATATGTCTGTCCAGAAGGAACAAACTTTAGCAATTGTGCATTTATCTAACACTAAAACTTAGAAAGTTCAGTTTTTCTTCCCGTTACAATTAATCCTGCCAAACACAACACTGGCCAATTTTATTTTAGAGTTTGGAAGTATCTCTTGGATACTGTAACATTACAAGTTAAATCAAATTTTAAAAGAACAATTAATAGCTGAAAGAGCAAGAATTTAAGGAAGGCAACAGATAAATGTTTAGATTAAATTCAAGCAATGATGTGAAATCACTGAGGCTATCGCATAAAGGAAAGTTCATGGTTATGTCAAAAATTCATATAATCTTTGCAATGAGTAATAACTTCAAAACCCCAAGAGATCTGAGTCTTTGTTGCCTCTCCAACAGTTGGAATAACTGACCAATGTGAAGGATAGCTCTTGAAACATAGAAGGTACACACTAAACTCAGTACAAAAAGAAAAAAGCTGGAAATAGACAGCTACTTCTTGCTTATGTATTATAACTGAACTCTCTCTAGAGCTGTGAGTAGACATATTAGCAGTTAATCACCTGTTAGGCACTTTATAAACATTAAATATTTTTCTGCATAACACCCAAGGGTTTCAGCTATCTTAATTTATTCTAGGAGTCATATTCTGAGAACTTTCCTAGAGGATTACATTATTCAAACACCTACGTTTACATTATGAGTGAAATTAAATTTGCAGGAAAATCAACAGTAATATTCTGGGCGCATAGTAGTCTAGAAATTAGTGGATGTTGAATGGATAACAGAAAAATGGATAAAGCCATAAAACAAAGGTTGGGTGAAGGCTACTGCAGAGATGAGATGGCAATGTACCTATGTTTGACTGAAGGTTGATGCAACTTCTGCTTTACAGTTTCACACTACATATATTCAGAATCTGGAATAAACTCTTTCCTATGGGTTTCCTGAATGACATAAATTATTACGTACATGTTATCAGCTAGGCTGACAGGGCAAAAGTATTAAAAAAGAGTTCATTGCGCTTCACCTTCTGAAGAGTCTGCACTTGTGGAGAAAAAAAAAAAGGAAGTAAAGGAAGTTCATACTTTTTGGAATGGAGACTTAATGAAGAAGTAGGATTAAAAAACAACAAAAAACCCCTCAACGAACAGCAAGATTTTGAATGGAGACTCAACACTTTCCTGGCTCTCCTCACACCCTCTCCAAAAAAAAAGTTGCACAATTTTGCTAACAATTAATGTCTATCATTTTTTTCCCCAGAGTGGTTGCATTAGTTAAGATAAAGAAAGAATCTTCAACTAAATCATAAATAGCCAAGCTTTTCCCATCATGTTAAGATTAATTTCATTAAATAGTCAGTACAGAGTGCCAAATGAAGTTTTGATGATTGAACTATTTTACTTTGTAATAGCAATCTCATCAAAGCTTTTTCTAAGCCATTTTCTACTATACCACAACCCTCCAATAACCTAATTATGTCCAAGAAACAGAGGAAATTGACCAAGAAGCCTGCTTAGTACCCAGGTTTTTTAAAGTTGAGACACAGACTGCAGTGCCACAGTCCATCCTGACAGTTTTGTGTAACTTGGCTTACTCTTCATTGAACTCAACATTCTGCAGAAAGGAGAAATAGAAGAGTGACATTTCTAAACCATTCTAAACTAGGCATTAGTCAGTGCAAGAAAAAAGGCAAATAGTTGTCTGCATGAGTACAGACATGGTATAAAGCCAATAATCGGCTTTTGTAATTCAATGTGGACAAATATAAAGACATACAATTTTTATAGGCACCAAACTTCTTTGCATTCAAGCAGCATCTGTTCAACGCTCTTGGCCATATGATATATTTTTGTATAGTCCTGACAGGAGCAGAATTCTATGATTCTAGGATTATCCAACAAAAAATAGTAAATTCCCTCACTAGACACTGCCAGACCAAAAAAACTAAAAACAATACTCTATCTGAAATAATGGAAAATAACTGGGACACAAAGTCTGATATTTTGAAGTGAGGAAAACAGTAGTTGATACTTTTTTTTTTTTTTAATATACAGAAATCAGCTCATTCATCTTATGGCAGAAAACAACATTTCAGAAATATCAGATATAAAAGGGTAATATGAAATTGAATCAGTTAGATGCACAGTTAGAAATGTTAGTATTTAGGAGAGTATGAATTTTTTTTGCTTCATCTGTTGTATTGCTATACAATTGAGGACTTTCCCTACCATTCAATCACATATTAAACACATGGAAAGAGGAGTTTTATCTCAGCTTTTAAGATGGTAAAAGACATATATTCATCTGATCTCTGCCACAAGAGAGTCCCACAGTCAAACATCCCTTTACCATAAGGGTTCTATCTTCCTCGGTAGTCATTTTGCCTCCTTGAACAGAAAAATTCTGCTGGAAGTCTCTTGTCTAAACATTGAATACAACTGAGAAAGTGAATCGTGAATTTGTGAAGAAAGCCTTCTGGGAATTAAAAACTCATCTCTCACTTCTGAAACAGGTTTTAGTAAAGCTCAGAAAAAGAGTGTTTGTTGATCACTTGCAAATTTTTTTATAGAATTTGCAAACATGCCAGAAAGATTCTAGCAAGCTTTCCAAACACTTTAAAAGTCTTTCAAAGATAAAGAAAGAAAAAAACAAACAAACAGAAAACATTAGTATCTTCCATCAGAAACAAAACAACCCAACACAATATTAAGAAATATTCTAGATAACCCTTTGCTCTCCACCAGGGGCAGTAGTTTGGAATCAACACCTAATATTTCTTCCCTGTATCTTGCCAATTCTGCAACTTTCTGTACTTCCTGATAACAGACCTTTACTTTCTATATTTTCATTTTTCTTACTGAACAGTGCTCCCAGTTTTATCTTATAAAATAAACACTATCTTTCTCTGCTCACCCTAACTGATGCCATGATGATTTTTTGCCTTTTCTTTTATATAGGTTTTATATATACCTTTTATACATACCTTTTATGTATCCTCAGTGCTCTTAGCATGCATCCTTGTAATTCCTTAAGTCCGATAAGTTAGCATAGTCCTACTATTCCGTTAAGCCAGGAGACCAAACATCCTGGAGGCCTCGCAGCTGGAGGCCGGAAAGCCCTACGCTATCCTGAGAAACCAAGGTCCTCTCTAGAACACATCCTGTAAACTAAGATGAGGCCCATCCAGGGGGAAATTCCTCAGGATGGGGGGATATCACGCTGTTCATTCAAGCCGCTCATTGGGGAATCTTTGGTAGAGATGCTAATTTACAAGGTCTATAAAATGGTATACGTGATCTATTGTGAGTATGCATTTCGGTGCATTCCACCTTGGCAAAGTGGTGCACCATAAGTATCCTTATTAAATACTGAGGTAAAAACCCTTTTTCCCTTAACCGTGTCTGGCTCTTGATTTTTAAGACCAGGAAAAGACAGCAGAACAACTGCTCTTTTTACTCATTTATATATTGCCTTTTTTTCTTAAATAAGACTAAACAGAGTTACAGGGAACATTTCACTGTTTTGTTTTTGGTTTTTTTTTTCAAAGGAAGAGCTGTGATAGTCTTTTGTAGAACTAATATATAATCATAGGCATCTTCTATGCTTCTCAGTCTAAACACACAGACCTTAACCTACTTATTAACATTTTGCAACTTTAATAAAAAGTTATTAGTTTATTTGCAACCTGTCATTCAGCCAGGTCAGCAGTGTAAGTGAACCATGATGAAATACTTAATGTTAAGTTTTACTAATATTATTATTTGTCTTCAAATTCTCTGGCTAGGTTCATGGAGAAAGAGGAGAAATACGTCTCTGAACAACTTGATGCACCTCTCCACAAACTCAAGCAGTCATTACCTCTATGTGTTTCCCTAAATTCTGAAGCAGAGTAACACGAATAAACTTTTTTGCTTAAAGGAGGGTGCACCATATAAACACTGAAATTTCAAAGGTTCCTCCTTAAAAAAAAAAAAAGGCAGCTTTTAACCTTTTTCTGAAGATAATATCCAAGATAATGAGTGCAAAAAATACTTTTTCAGAGGAATCCTGTTACACTTGCCTGTTGTCACTGCAGGCATCCTCCTGAAGTGTATGAGGCAAGATCCTCATATTAACAAAGCTAATGATAACTTCAAGAACTATAGAGGGAAGGCATAGGTTACTATGACTTCCTACCAAGGAATTCAGCCCTTGATGAGGACTAATAGAAGACATGAGTGGAGCAGTCGTTATACTTAATAAAACTATTAAGCTTCTTAATGGAAAATTTTACAGTTTATGCACTTCAGTCTGCATTGTGAGACCTTGACCAAAAGATTCAAAATCAGGTATAGCCTTTGCTTTATAAGCTCTCTTAGAAATTACACATACCTAAGTTTTCACTGTTTGTATGCTGCCTGAAGTGGCAACATAAAAAGCAGTTGCTTTCTTACAGTACCACAGCAATCATGAAAAAAACCCACATTTCTCTAAGAAATTGTATCTGTTTTGACTCATTATGTCCTGAAAAGATGGAAAATAATAGCCAGAAGCGAGAACTAGGACTGGACACACACAGGGGCAACAAAACCATTCTTTCCAGCCATCCATTTTAATAAAGGCATTGGAACACATTTGATTTTAGTCTTATTATGGAATAAATACACAATTTTGGAACCTCAAAGCACCGTGAAATGAATCTGTCACATTCTCAAGGTCTCTCTAGTATATGGCGCTTTTGAAAATCTGGTCGTTATGTTTTGTCTTAAAGAGATAGCTTGTTAAAATTGAAAACTGTGACACATGGTATCCAATAACACCCTTGAGAGATTTTTGCATGTATTTGCATAACTTTGCTCCCCTTAAAAGCAATAATGCAGACATGAAGCAGACCCGTTATAATTTACACACTTTAAAACAATGAGTATACATTTGTTTTTGACTTTTGTTCAATTAGTCTAATCTCCTACAAAACCATTTGTAATAATCAGTATTTACTGCCATGACACATATGGGCATGAGTGGAACTAATCATCTGCAGGCTGTCCCTGCTGCTGAGCTGAACAAACAAGCTGTTCAAGACTTCTTCCTGCAAACATTTCTGCTTCATAAATCATGAGAACCTAGTGTAACATTTTCCTTCTTTTTTTTTTTTTTTTTTTTTTTATGGAGACTTAACTGAGATCCACAAACTCATTTCTGAATGTCACCAAAAAAAAAAGAAAAAAAGAAAAAGAAAAAGAAAAAGACATGGACCCAAAGCAGACAGTAATAAACAAGCATGACAGTCCAACTGCAGTTTTAATCTACAGAATTAATAGTATGTGTTCTGGTGCCCACACCTGTGACAGATGGTCAACAGAGAAGAAAGCTATCCCTATCAGAACTACCGAGTTCTTAAATCCCGATGCACAAACCACAGATGGCACTGGCAGAACAGTTCAGAGAATTAGAGATGCAGAAATAGACTTTTCCTTTTCTGTGTTGCACTCCTAAAATGTGTGGGCACTGTTTGCAAATTACCTAAAAGCAAACACATCATTGGGTTAAAGCAACTTGTCAACCTTCATTAATATAAATGTTGGATAGTAGGTCAGGGGCATGCTAATCCAATAGATTGATCAATTCTTTTTACGTTTCAGTGCTCAGAATTTCCATTGACTGTGGGGGATGATTGCAGCTCACAGACCCTGAATATTTTTGTGCAACTCACAAATAATCAAGGTACTGCTTTGCACTCCAGGCAAATGATCAGTCTTGGAAATCTATTAATTGTTTGAAAATGTCACTATGTGTGAGTTGATACAGGTTCTCTGATCAAATTCTGAAGCTATGAATGCTACAAAAATGTTTGGAGAACTTCAACTGATTTTTCTGTTTCAGCTTTGTGTGTGAGTCTGAGCATCTAAATCCCTACACAGACCTGCCAAATCAAGCCCAGGATCTACATCTGTAGAGGTAAGTAAAAAAGGCACTTCTTACCTGTGAGAAAAGACATCATAGTGACAGGATTGAAATACAATGAATTTTTAGTATCTAATTAGAAAATTACTCCTTTAAAACAACCAACACATTCCTAGCTCCATATATGCAGTGTGTTCCCTTTGACCCACTGTAAGAGTTTGAGTACAAGAGGATAAATTATTGCAAAGAGAAATCTAAATAAAAGTTGTTGTTGGCAGGAATACCTCATCAAAAGTGCTGAGGTTAGAAAATCAAACACAGCCGGTTCCTATAAATTTCAGGAGAGCAGCCAGATATTTAAGCCTGTGTCAGTATGGAGATGGGTATTTAATCATGTCTTGAGTGCAGAAAAAGTGTTTCTCCCAAGTGATTAAAAATAGATTTAACAAGTCGGCTTTTTTTGCTTCCATCAGATATGAAAGAAAGAAGATGGGAAGAAACAGCATGAAAGAGTAGAAAACACCAATTAAAAAAAATAAAGAACAAAAAATGAGTTTAGTTTTTAGGCCCCAAGGGGATCAGTCTAAGACTGTTGCTTCCATGGGATTGCTCTATTGAGAGCAAAGAATAGAAGGAGGGTAGCAGGGGGAGAGGGAGGAAAGGAGGGAGAGAAGGAAAAGTTCTTCCTCAGCTCAAGGAGGATCTCCAGTCCTTTGAACAGTGTGTGAGGTGGCTGTAAATGCAGCTCAGAGCAGGAAACTAATTTCTGTGCTTTCCTGAAAGCGAGTGAAGGAATGAAGACAGAGAGAGGGAGCCCATGGGTTTGAAATTGCTGGGGGATGTGTGTCTGTTCTCTTCCCTCCATCAGTTGCAAAGAAAGCCTCCAGAGATTAAGCCAAGGTCAGTTGCTGCTGATTTTGTTTCCCAGCTTCACTGTACCAGTCCAAGTCTGGCTCATATGAATTAATTTTTCTGTACATCCAAATCTTCCACTGTGGACAGCAGTTTACTGTGCCAGTGGCACCTAATCAATATAGAAAGGCAAGGCTGCAGAGAGAAATAAGTCATTGGGAAAAGCAAGGACCAATTGCTTGTGATGCTTTGGACAATAGAAAAAAAATGGAAAAAAATAGAAACACACGAGTAAAGAAATAAATTTCGAGCTAATAGATATTATTTCCTTTAAGACAAGAACAAAGCTGAAAAATGCTAATGCCTTTCTGAGTGGTCTTCATCGCATACAAGTATGAAGATTAAATGCATGGCAGCCTGTGACTGTAGCCAACAAACACTTGATAATTAAAACATTAAAAAGCCATCAGCTACTAAGGACAATCTCAGCTGAAATGGACACCACTGAAATGACAACACTGTTCACAAAACAAATCAATGCACTTGAAGCTTTGCAGCTGGGCTAATGCAAGTAGAAAGGATGCTGGATTAAAAAGAGTCATTAACTGCTGCTTTTTTTCACAAATCCTAGATATGCACTCTTCCATAGGATGCTAAGAAACATTCACAGCATCATCTTGACAGACAATCATTCCCCTATTAGGTGGCAGATTTACTTTAGACAATAACAGCAAATCATTTTCTTATTCTGAGGGACCTAATAAATGAGAGGAGAGGGCAAAAAGGAAGGGGAATTTTCAGAGACCTAACAAATACATCTTAAACAAAAATTCAGAAAACAAAAATGATGGAAGATACCTGAGTGCCCACTTACTTCAACAATCCAGAGCAACCCCAGCAAGAAACAGCCAATTAAGAGACTGTGGGTGTGTTTTCTAGATGGCGATGAATCTAGAGTGCTTCTTCCTGTTTAACAGTTGGATTTCAATGCTGAAATTCCCCCAGACTCTTTACTATATCCAACTGATAGAGAATCATGATTTCAAAATTAGTCGCTCTTAAATTTTATATTCATCATTATATTAAAGACTTGTTCATCCTTAGTTCATGTTGTTTAGTTATGCTTGCAAATTTTCCTGTGTCAATTGCAAATGCAATCCCTTAACAGAAGGAGGAAGTGGACTTAGGAAAGTCACTGTTAAAAATAGAGTATTGAATGGAAGAATTTAATGAAAAGTTCTACTTTCTAAACAGCTTTTTTCAAGCAGTAATTCCTGGATGATTTTGTACAGGCTTTCTCTGACAAGTAGTAGCTAAGTAATTTACTTTGGTTCTGTTTTTTGTTCAAAACTTGTCTGGCATCTGGAAATCACAAGATTTTGACAATGAAATTTGGTTTTAATCTGCTTGTTGATTCAGAACACATCAGCCATCAGAAAATGATGGGTTTGTTCCAATAAACAATCAAAAAAGAAATTGTGAAATATATATGCCTCTCCACATGAAACTTTCTAATAAAATATACACAACCAAGAAGCAAAAAAACCCCAGGTTTCAAAGTAGGCTTCAGGCAAACTCTGTCTCAGAAAACACCTAAGCATTTGAACACAAATTATTATTAACAAACACATTTGAAGGGTGTTTTTGAAACTTTTCCAAAAATGTGCTTTCTTCATCTTAAATATTCCATTAAGCAGTTTTGTGTTCATAAACTCATATAGTTATTTGCTGCTGCTTTTATATACTGTTACTTTTTTACATTATACTGCCATCTTTAATAACAAAAGCAATCCTCTTTATGGATTATAAATTATGTAATCTATATATCACTTTATCATTAATCCTGTATGAATAACAATTTGCCCTGCACAACACCTTAAACAAACTAGTATGAAGGTTATGAGAGATAAATACTAATGCATTAACAAATGGCTTTGCCCAGATTCCTGAGAAATGTTAAAGGATATTACCAATATTGTCTCCAATTGTCAAACCCTTCCAAATGGTAGTACCACCCTTGAGGCAGGAATATCTGAACTGATTGTTAATTGGTCCCTGAACCCCCAGCTTTCAGCCAAATTAACATAGCCTAAATTGAATATTAATATAAGACAAAGCTGGTTTTACTTAAAAACAGAGCATAATAATTTCAGTAGCTCAAGAGCTGATAGGCAAGGCCCAGCACCAGTCACCTGTTCAGAGAGTTAAGTTGTCCAAAGGGAATGATAACGTCTGATGCAGGCTCTGGAAGTACGAGGCCACTGGCCAGGCTCATATCATTTACTGTGTCATTATTGGTATTTACGATGCTATTGTCATTTACTTCCCACTATTGGTGCCAGCAGCAAAGCACCGTGGTAGGCACCACTGCTCTAACTCAGATGGCATTTCTAGCATTTTCATAATGACCATTTTTTGCCTTGTCTATTACAGTCCAGTTCCTATGACACTGTATTCCTGCAAGGATATAAGAATTTATTTATAAATTTAATTGCTAAAAATTTGAAAGGCTTGATTCAAACCACTACCCTCTTAAAACTGAAAATTCCCCAGCATATAATTTTTCATGTTCAAATGAATATATTAACAGAAAAGTTTGTATTTTCCTAAAAATAAAGAGGTTTAATAAGTAACATAAGTGTAATTTTAAATAACAGATCTTTATCAGTGATTCATAGATAGTATATGTATTTCAAGACAAAGTCAAGATGGGAATAATTCTGTGGTTTTCTATCAGTGTATTTAATATCTGGTAAAATTAATTTCATTTGCTGGACAAGCTTTAAAAAAATTAAAAATAAAAGCCTGGAAAATGTAGTCAAATAATTACTATAATCCTGTGGTTCTCAGATTATTCAGAATTCATATCTCTTTTTTCTTCCCAAGAGAGCAAACTAAACAAAAATATGGTCAAATAGAGAGTATTATAACATTTTTTGAAAGATCACAACACTTTAGCTTCTTAAACTAGTCTACTGGAAAAGCAGGAACAATGTAATGGGAGGGACATGGACAAAATATGCACTTGACTTGTTAAAAAATCATAGCCTTCCAAAATGCCGTAATGCACTTAATGCATATAAGACAAATGCTTCAACTAATTAAAAAATTAGACCCCCTCAAGATATTATTTAATTATAGAATTGTTTTATTTCATTTTCAAGGTATACATATGCCTGTTATATCTACTTCTTGTACTAGCTTTTTGGAGCAGGAATAGAATATTTGTTTTGATTTATTCAATGCATAGGATTACGAGGTCAATATGTGACAGAATTTCTAGCTAATACTAGTTAATCTTATTTAATTTGAGAACTAACCACTTGCTAGCATCTCCAAATGTCAGTCATCATTTATGCAAAAATCCCTGGGAATATAATACCATAAATATTGCTTGCATTAGTAAAGTTGAAGTTCCTGCTTTATTTAATAAGGAAATGGAAAGTTCAGAGCTTAAGAAAGACAACCTTTTCTCATCAACAGTGAGGCTAGAATAATGAGTGATTTAATCGTCCAATGGTCATCTTAGTGCCATACAAAAAAATTGGCATGGGAAGAAAAAATACTTACAGGACGTTGATATGCTTTTCATAAAGTAAAAATGTTTTATGATATTAACTCTCTTATCTTGGCATCCTACTTCCAAGGAAAGCCAACATATGAATATGAATAAACAACAATTATATTGAAATTATGTCAAGAATTCTAGCATATTCTAGCACATTTTGATTTTGTAGTTTTACTGTCTATCCTATCTAGCAGCAGTAAATGAAGCATCGAACTTAACCCCTTCATTTCCTATGCGGCTGAAGGCTGAGTTTGCCTTGGATTTCCTTGTATAACATATCAAATGAAGGATTTTGTCATTTGAGCCAAATAAAGATGACTTTGTTCACTTGCTCACTTTGGTCAGGTGGTCCATAATAAATTCTTATCACAGTGTCGCCCTTGTTGCTTTGTTCTCTACTTCTGACCCCCAGACCCTCAATAAGTTTGTCACCTGTCTGGAGAGCTGAAGAACTCCATATATCTGAGCTGCTCCTTAGTGCACTGGCAACCCCATCTCCTTTCCCCTACTCCTTGTCTTTCCTAAGGAGCCTGTATCCAGACATCAATCTATCACAGCCCTCCAGACATACAAGCTGTCCCCATCGCAATGATTACAAGAACTTCTTAGTTTTGCAATCACACACACCACACTTGGTCCTCCAGGCTGTGTGCATTTGTGCACAGGAACTTCAGAAGTGACCTTTGACACTTGTTTCATCCTTTCCAAAAGCCCTTTTACTCCAATCACACTGTCCCATGTGCTTATTAGCCCTGACTTCCACTTTTTAATTTACCTGCAAACTGTCATCATCATTCTCAGTGTATCCGGTTTAACATCCCCTTCAACAAACAAGCAAGACTGGGGACAAAGATGCTTTTAGGTCATCTCTTGCTAGAAGTTCTCATTCCTCAAAGAGAGACCTGTGATTATAAAAGCCAAGACACTACCCATGACACCAGGCAGTTGCTAACTCAGAGCGTGTGTCCACTCCTACCTGAGTCCTGTTCCTTCAGTAGCAGAACTGAGATAAACACCACTTGGCCTTCCCTGTCCTTGTCTTTATCTCCAGACTACTGTAGCTCGCCTGATTTCTTCCCAGGTGTCCCTCAGAAGTGATGCACATGGACAAAATGAAAGGGAGCCTCAGAGTTGGAAAACCCTTAGCAATCTCACCAGAACACTCCTTCCTTCCCCAGTCCAGGATGTTTGCAAACAGCAAACCTCACGACAAGCAAAGTGTGCTCTAGGACATCTGGTCAGATGTAAGGTGCTCCCACCCTGCAAAAGGGGACCTCCAACCATCACTACCCTGCACTTCCTCTTTGTGGTAGTGTTTTGTGCATGCCCAGTTCACTCTGAGGCCTCTCTGAATGGAACTTGGTCCTTTACACAGGATATTACTATTAATCCTGTGAGTTGGACCTGAGCATAGATAAGGAGCCTTTCTTTTAGAAGCCAGAGGTCACAAGCTTCATGCCTCTCCCATCTAGTGAGTCTTTATCTAGTGAGTCTTTATCCATCACTCATTCAAGCATGGTCTTTATCTGGCCCTCCTTCCCTGCATCACAGGGCTCAGATCTTCCCTCTGCAGGGTTCCTTGTGAAGCCCCTGTCAAGATCATGTTCATTCCACCTGATAGTATACAGTCCACTCCATTCCCCCTGCAGCTCCTTTCCCTGGTGATCCAGGGCCCTGATCAATCTCTGCTGCTGGTGCCCCTGGAGAGGCATCCCATTACTCCTTTCTGCCCCACAAAGTCTACTTGACTTCTGCATTCCCTGCAAGAGTTCTGTCTGGGCCAAGACGCTAGTTATCCACTTCTATTTTTTGACCGTACAGAAGCTGTAAACCTTCACTTCTTTTGACAAGCTAAAATAGATACAGTATTTCAAATTTTCAGCAATAGTATTTCAAAATTTCAGCAAAAATTTTGGGTTTTTTATTTGCGTAATTCACCTTACACCTTAAAAAGCTTGGTTTCTCTCATGATATACATTTGTCAGTGATATCCTTTTTCTCTGCAGATACACAGACGTCTGCTCTCCCTGTCACATGAGCAATCTTGTTGCAGTGGAAGCTGTGTAATAGTCTCCCAGAACTGACAGGTCCCAGGATAGAGTTCAATAAGGTGTAATGTGTAGTTTATCAAAGGTAGAGAAAGAAATTAGCACATTATTTCTCAGAATGCATATTTCAAGAAAGCAGGAATCTCCTAGTTGATGATAAGGGAAAACTAACACATAGTACTTTTAAGATATGTAGCAAAATGTCTCTCAAATTACAGTTAAGCTCTCCTCATCCGTGCAACTCCAAAAGAGACAATGTAAAGAAATACCCAAAAAGCAATTCTCTGTTATTTTGTTCTTTTTAGTTTTGTGGTTGTGAAACCAGTGAAAGATTCATATCTGAATTGTTTACAGTGATGATCAGTAGTAAGAGGTGATTTCTAAGTTTTGCTAACTTGTTTCATAGTTGTCACGGTTTAGGTACTCCCCACATTAGTTTTCCCACCAAGACCCTCCAGGGCACCCTCCTCTGCCATCTCCTCTGCCACCATCCTCCTGCCTCTTGCCATCTTCAGTCCCTCCACCCCATCCCACCCCACGAATGGCCTGAGAGGTGAATTGGTGTCAAAATAAAAAAGGCAAAGGTCATGGGTTGAGATAAGAAGATAAGATACAATTTACTGGAACGAGCAGTAAGATAAGAAAAGGAACAGCCATGGCAGTGATACTAAAAACAAAACTGCATGAAAGAGAGGGTGATTCACATGCAAAATGCTCAGAGCCCAGCCCAAATGGAAGCAAACCCTTTTCCCCAGAAGAGAGTTCCTCCACCTCCCAAACTGCTCTTCCCTGCACCTGGCAACAACCTGAGGCGGTATAGAACAACCTCTCTGTCTCAGCCATGCACCCCCCCACCCCCGACTACTGCAAAAATTAACCCTGTCCTCCCTGTAGCCAGGACAACAGTAAAATGCCTAAATCCCATTTTTAAAAACAGATTATTTTGAAAATTTTGAGAGAGGAGTCTCCATCTGCTATTTCAAACACTCAGTTCTCCAGTTGAAGGTGAAATAAATGTCCTGGCCATGATACCTTGAAAGGACAAAATTTTTAAAACAGTCTAGTTTTTCACTGTAGTTTAAGGACATGCATTTAGACTATTTCTCCTACATTTAGCTTAAAGTTATCCTTCCACTAGAAAGCTTTCTGACAAAAGCACTAATTACATAGCCTTCCCTGCCTACAAGCTTATTATTTCTGGGAAATCTTAAACCACTGGGGTATCATAGTCCTCCCCAAGCACAAATGTTCCACAAACTGAGTAATGGCATGTCTATTATGATACATTCACTCACATGTGTTTGAAAAGAGATTGCAAAAATTCAGATAAAATTCATCAGAGTTTCCTTCCTAAGAGAAAAAGGAATCAATCATCATTCACAAAACTTTAACAATAATTCTTAATGAAAATCATTAATCCAAACATATAATTAGTGGAAGTGATATAAATGAAAAATGTTTAACAACATGAGGAATAAAGACTGCAACAATGGAAAATTATACACAATGCTTTCAAAATAAACTAGTTTCTTAAAAAATAGGTAGCTTTTTTCCCCCCTTCTTTTAAAAAAGTTTCTATTTAAAACAGGAAGAGGTAGACAGAACCAAGACTACTAACATTTTCTGGTTAAAAATTTCCAAGACAGAAGAGCCATACCAACAATAAATTCTGTGGAAAGCAGGTTGGAGAAGACTGTTACACCTCAGTAGCCATTCTCTTTACATCAGTTGGCTATACTGCTGCGAGGAGATTCTTGTGAAATCCTGTCCTGCACCAGTTAGTTACATAAAACCAGAGACTACTGGGAATTGTGTGATACTGCTCAGTCCTTGGCTTCCAGGCATCCTAAGCATGAGATTCGCAAAATCACACTGCAACTGCCTGGATACATTGGTTTCATTGGAAAATAAAGATATTAATTTCGTCTAGTGGTGAACAGCCCAGATTCCTTCCCACATGGAAACGACCTGGAATCCTTCAGGGATTGGCATTTCTATCCTATCTCAGGGCACTCCAACTCTCGATATATCTCTCAGCCTGTATGGATTTCAAAAAAAAAAATCTTCTGGCTACTTAGTAATTGCATTTGTTGGGTATTTACCGTGTATAAAGCTTGGCGATGCTGAAGAACTTTTATTTGAGAGAAATTTTCTGTAGAAAAGCTGTGTAAAAAATGTAGAACAAAATAATTACTCTATCAAAAAAGTAAGTGGACAACCTTCCTAGCAGCTGGAGCTGGAAAAGTTTTTTTTTCTTTCCTTTTCTGCCAATAAGGAGAAAATTCACCACTGATCGTGTAACTTCAGGTGTTGTTTTGACCCATAAGAATATTTTCTTGTGAAAGCTCTTGAATATGATTCTCTATCTTGATGAAAGAAATCATAATTTTTAAGATTTCATGGAACAGATGTTGCTTGTAAAGAAATTTTAAGGAAGTAATAGTAATAAATCAAATACTAGCAAATTAGAATCATGCAAGAATTGAGTTTCATTCGTGACCATATTGCATCTATGTAGCTCATTTGACTTCAGTAAAGCATGCAATTTCTGATCCAGACAGCTGAATGGATGGAGAACATGAGGCCTTCTAAGTTCTCCCTCATTTTTTTTCCACATTTAGAGAGCTCTATAGACACTTCATTGTCTTTGAAAATACTCAATCCCTCAAAAAAAATTTATTTTATGCATAAGCTTCCTCCGTTAGCCATCTATCTTTAATGTCTTCCAGTTTTCAAAATCAGAAACAACATTATGCTGACCTACCCTGGGAACAAATGAACATTTCTTACTGGGTTATATAAAGCTTTCAACTGATAAAGAGAAATGCAACTGATAATTAAGTAAATTAAAAACACTTGATGCCTCATAATTTGCAGTCATTGGTGCTAAATTACGTATAAATAATTACGTATGGGAGAAAATGTTTTGACTTTTTATGCAATCACACAATAATTGGAGAGATTAATAGTACTAAGTATATTTCGCAAGCCTTGAGCCATTTCTGAAAACACTTGTAGCGTGAAATACAATAAAGCCCAAAGACTGAAGTGTACTTAGAAGACAATTACTTTAGCTTCTAAACAATCCAATATGATTTTGCTCAAGCAGCAGTGTCTGAAAAGGAGCATATATTACATTTGGTTTTGTGCTTTAAGATGCATATATTTTTTGTATTTCTGTCACTTTTATTTTACATCAGTAGGAAGCATGCTAAATTTGGATAAAATATCTGCTCTTTTGGTGTAAATGATGGATATAATATGATTACTTCTCTCAAAGCTTGAATCATGAAAGGACCTTTGTCTTATATAGCTTCACGTAAGTGAGTCAAGGTGCATATCATATGCGTGATCAAAAAGCAGAAAGTCTGACATTTGAAGGTCAGATCAGAGAGGGCAATAGCAAAAAGGAAATTTTTATGCATCCTCTTACCATAGAAAAAGGGAAGTAATAAAGGTTATGTGAGAACAAAACTTTTCACCAGATTCACGATAAACTGCTATAATTACACAAGAATCAAACCATCTCAAAACCCCAAGACAGTTCCTATTTACCATTACATATATTGTCTTATATTTAAAATTAATCTCCTGCAATCTCAAGATGCAAATTTATATATATTAACGTAAAGCATTGGGGAATGTGAAAATCTGCATGGACACGCTTCTATGTTTAGATTGTACTTTGAGAGTTTTTTTTAAGCCTCAGTACAATAAAGCATGTAGAATTTGCTGTTGTCTATGGCAAAAACAGCATAAGCAAGCAATCTGATAATAGGAATTTTTAGAGGAATCTCAGGAAGTGGCCTCATAAAATACACAGCTTTACTCCATGAATACTCTGTGGGAATTACTTACCAGTGCAATGAACTGGATAAGCCATAAGTCAAAAGCGGGCACTGCAATTAATCTACTCTCTTTTCCTGATTTTGTGATGACAAATGGCAGACTGGAAAGGGACTGCATAAGGACCCAATTAGAGAATAGTTGCTGATGTGAAAACCATGGAAAAAAGGAGTCTGAATTTGCCCTTGCAGAGGCAAGGCTTTTGGAAAGAAAACCTAAGCAGCTCTGTGACCAAATATCCCTTTGTTGCCATACTGAAGAACACGAACCACCTTGTCCAGGTTTGCATACCTGCACGAGTCTGTACTGATAGTTCTCTGTGTCAGAAGCTACACAGGTGGAGTACAAACCAAGGTCATTCCAATGCACAAAATCTGACACGTAACTGTAGGTAGTGAGCTGCATCCCAAAATTTCAAGCAGAATAATATCATTCAGAAACAGGTCACTGTCATTTCAAGACACAAAGTAGTCTGTGTGCTGCAAACATGGCTCTTCAAAATATTTATGCTGAAAAGCTGATAAAAATAGTTCTTATAAATTAATTTTGCTGTTGATTAAAAACATTAGGGAAAAATCCCAAATTTAATTCTTAAAGGAAGGGAGGGCTTTGTCAGAACATTTGATACCCTTTCTCTCACCCAAGAACTTTCCAAAGCCTGATCTCCACAACTTTGTTATGATGATATTAAGCCAGATAAAGCAGTAGACATCATAGGGAATTCATCCCACCATCCTCTTCTGAAAACTATCAAAATTCTGAATTGTGATATGGAAGCTATTTTTCTTAAAATAAAGGTTTGAATCTCCACTGATAATTTTTACTTCTTCTCTGTTTTACTACACACAGCAACATAGAAAAGAAATATTAATGCTTATATGTTAAGGAGCCACACAGACTTGCCTAAACAAATAATTGATCATGAACTCCCTAACAATGAAGGAAGTTTCTTTCCACCTTATCTATATTTTTTATGGTCCTCATATGGGGATGTATGTTATCTGTCTTTGGTAAGTAAAGAAGACCTCACCTTCCTCAAACAATCAAAAAGCCTCCTACATAATTTATGATGGTAATATATTCAGTAAGGTCTTTCTTTGTTAATGAATATGACAGTTAATGAAAACAAGCTTTTAGAGACTTTTTTACAGTGTGCTATGTTTCTTAGTGAAAGTCAACCAAGCTTAATAATATATCTTTTTAAAAGTAGATTTAAGATGAAGTTCTGTTGACTGAGAATATTTTTTTCAATTATTTAACAAAATCTAACACCATATATGTGCTTCTTGCATGATGTGTCAATATAATATTATCACCAGGAAAAGAAAACAGACAACCATGAAGACATTCTATATGTTTCATAGCTTTAAAATGCTTCTAAGCAGATTTAAAGTTTAAAAGTATTACTATGGCCTGTAGATATGCTACAAAAACATATCTTGGAGTCATGAGTTTTCCTATCAATACAATGTTAAATACAAATGACAATTACGAATATAGATATGACATTAATTGCATCAATTAAGCAGAAACATTCCACTAGTAGACATACTAAGACAAACAGAAAGTTTCCTTAAGAAAAAAACACTGCAGATTTAAAGCAGATATTAAAGTGGAAATCTAGACATTGAAATATATGTTGTGAATGTTACTGCCAATACAATTCAAGGAAATCTCTGTTTTTAGACCATCTGACACATCATGCCCATAAATCATCATGTTGGCTTTTCTCCTATTGCTTTATTTTCATTTCCCCATTTCACTCCTGCTCCTGCCACTAGGAGCTAAATATAGAATGTACAATGTAGAGCTTTGGATTTTTACTAGTCTTAGCAAGGTTAGGTAGGCAATTCGCATGAGCCTGTTAGTAGGCTTCTCTGACCAGTGTTTTTCTGTTGTGTCTGTATTTGCAGAGAAGGTGATTCCAAAGTAGATAGCCAGAGAGTGACACCCTGATTCCCTTTTGGTTTCAAATCATACTGTAAAACTGTAATTTCTGGTTAGACAGATTTTGTTCCTGTTCATACAAAAGTGCACTATTGCCCACAAATACTGCATTATCATTTTAGTCTTCAGATAGCATGGAAGATTTTCACCGGCTATTACATCTGATTCATAACTAAGTTCAGCTTAAGTCCTTTTACCTAGGACAATTCCACTCAGGATGCAACTTTTGGATGAAATTCTGCAAACCTACGTGTACAAAAGCAATACTAAAAAATCTGAGCACAAATGAAGCTGTCAAACAGCAACCTAAATGCAGGCATTGAGTGCTATAAATAATTTGCTGTGGGAAGTGCACAGGTGAAAACAAAATGCTACAATGATTCAGAGTGGTGACTCAAAACATAATATAAAACTTATAGTAATTTCTGAGGTACAGAATATATTTCTTAGAATGTTCAACTCCCACTGATATTCACTTACAACTGAAAACTCAACTTTCCTAGCGTTTTTGACAGACCTGACCACACTATCTTCAAATCAAGGCCAAAATTTTTACTATTTTCCTCATAAGTCTCAAGGTAAAGGGCAATATGCTGCAAGCTTGATTATAGAACTTTCTGACGGGGGAGAATTCTCTTAAATAAAGGCTGTAAAAATTTTATTTCAGCATTCTTCAAATACACCCAGAGGGGATGTAGAGGATTAATGAAGTTCAGATATCTATGTTTGTGAGAGCAGATGTTGCTTCTCATGCTTGGAAAATCATAAGTTTTTATGCCAGATAATAGGATTTTTCCTTTAAAGAGAGTGTCCTAAAACTGCAGTCCATGAAAAATCCTGGTAAATAGTACTCCAAAGAGACTGGACACTATATCTATGTGTTATGCACACCAACTTGTGGATTTGTTTCGTTACAAAGATTTCAAGGAACAAATGGGAGTACACACACAACTTTATGTTCTAGAGCATTCCCAAAGACATTTTTAATCCAGTGTGGTATAAACTTCATGGTTCTTCACCAGGAGCTACGTAGTTTGCTTTGAGACAGACAAAGGCTGAAAATATCCTAGTGCAAGTCTACAGTTTGCTTTAGCAGTAGCGAGAACCAGGCTAGATGTTAATCAAAGGCATCTGTCACTGCCAACTTCCTGAAACAACAGTATTCTGAAACAGCTGTCTGAATATAGAATGTTGTTGCCAGTTTTCCAGACTAATCCTAGCTTATACTTCTGTAGTATCTTGCATTCTTACCATTATTTTCCCGTCAGCATACAATAAGAAATAAGTAAAGGTGAAAGACTTCAGCCCTTGGGAGATGGCACTAAAACATTTGCTTTCCTACCTATGAATCAGTATGAAAATGTTGCATATCTGCCTCATCTTTTGCAATTATAATTCAAGTTATTGGAGAGGAAATGAGACAGACAGATGCAAAAGGAAAAACTAAGGATAGGTGAAGATTACTTAGCAGCACTGCAAAAAGCTACCTGTCTTCACTGTAAGCAAGCTAAAATAAAAGGAGTTAAATCTCGCAGCTAGTCTTCAGACTATTTACATATTGACTTGGGGATTTACACTGAACATAGAGTCTGAATTTTGACAAAAAATATTTTTAGAGGGTTTAATGATCATCCTTAAAAGAACAGTAAAATGTGAAATGAGGTATATTCAAACATTTATGGAAATCAGATGGCATTTCAGGGCCAGGCATATGTCAAGGTGGTTTGTAATCTTAGGACCTCATGAAAGTTGAATTTCTGTTGAATATAGAAATGTTTTTTTGGGTTTTATTTGTTTTAGCAGCATGGAAACACTTGAATATCACATCAAACTCATTACATATATCAACTTTCTGCACTGCATATCAATTCAAGAGACTGTGTTTGAAACACCCTCAAATACGGTGTTTGCTTCAAGACAGAATGCTATAAAATAACAGAGATCTATTTTACCCACATGCTGCAGTCCTTGTCATCGTACCATGTAGTCTTTTAGCTTTCATGACTGAACTATTCAGTTTTTAAGGCAATGATTTGGAGCATGGCATTTTTAACACTTTGACAAAAATTACTTCTCCCTCATATTTTTTGCTGAGTTACAAGAACACCTGTTAAATATTCTATGAATTTTGTTCATTTCCCACTGAACTTTGCCTGTGAATTGCAACATAATTATCAAATAAATGGGAACATTCACAACTCTTTGTGGCTCTTAGGTGTGTCTTAGGCGATCTCATAAGTGCAATGATGTGTTTCCTCTCTACCTTGTTTTGTTTGTTAACCAGAGAACTCCTAATTTAAAGAGCATCGACTGGTTCTAACAACATGTACTGAACAAAGCTGTAGCATTGTGCTTCGCCCATGAAGAAAACACATATATTTTTCTCCTCTTTCTACTTTTATTTTTCACTCTTACCAAAGATGTGTGATAGCAAACATGTAAACACATCTATATTTTCATTTATTTGCAGTAAAAGTCTCTTTGGTTACTCCACATTTAATTACACAGAACTCCCTGATTAAAAGAAACCCTACTGTCTTATTTCTGTCACTTTGATATATTACTCCAATTTATACAGAAGATTTCTCCTGGCTCACACTTTTGGTTAGTGTTTTCATAAATACCTTCCTCAGGCAATTCATTCTGTTAGGAATGTGTATGACATTGGAAAATCTTTTTTCCCTTCAGACTAGAGTTGCTATGATTTATGGACCTGATCCTGTCCTGTAAAGTAGATTAAAAAGTCCCTTTTGAACTAGATTCACCATAATGTTATTCCAGATTTTCTGAAGAAGTGACTCTATTACATGGAAACTGCTTGTGAAAAAGCTCCTATGGTCCTATAGCTGCAAAGGTGAAGTAAACAAAGGTCAAACCTTTTCACAGTATTATTCCTACTTCTATATACTTCCTAGGGCCCTTTTCTTTTGTTTTTGATGAATGTTCTTAATTTTTATTTTTCATCTTGAGGAAATGGAATTGTGTACAGTGTGGATATGTACTTTAAAACGGACAAAACCAAGTCTCGGATAATATAAAAGAAGCCTTGCATACAATATTATAGTTAATAGCCAATTTTTACTATAAGAGAAAATCCACAGAGATGTTTGCTCCCATTTTGAGATTAAAAAAAAGGATGAATGAAAAGTTAGATTTAAACTATTTTTTCCCATATCTTCAAATGGCTATCTCCTTGCTTCCTTTGTTTATTTTTTCCAACTCCCATGGAATCACAGAATCACAGAATAAAGCAGCTTAGAAGAGACTTGAAGAGAACCTCACATCCAGTCTTTTATGCAGAATAGTCAACACTGAATAGAGCAGATTGCTTAGCTGGGCTGTAAAAACCTCCAAGGAGAGATATTCTACAGTCTCTCTCTGAGGTACACATGCTAATGCTTAGTTATGCACAAGGTGGACAAATTTCTTTCCCCTTATGTCAATTCAGAACCTCATACACAGTTTCAATTAATGGCAACTGACAATGTTTCATTCTTTTGGGGGAGTGTTTCTTCTACTAGCTCTATACCTGGGCAACTCTAAAATTTTGTTTTGGTTTGTGTTTGTTTGGTTAGTTTAATGTGCTATGACCCAACACTGAATGTTGATTTAGAGTCCAGGATTTAAACCAGAGTTATAATAGGTGCAAGATATAAACCCAGTCTTCAAAACAGCAGAAAAATATACAATAAATAAGGTGATGCATGGTTCCAGGGAGCCCAGTGAATCCTCAGAACTACATTCAGAGTCATCTCCAGGATTTTCAGGACTATAGAAAAGTTGAATTCTTTCAGATGAGGAATAGTAAATTCCTGAAGAGGGATGTCACTTTATCATCCTTGATGGTGCTCAATCCCACATGACAAAAGCTGCGTGGTTTATATTGCAACCACAACAGAAAAATTCAGTTGCCCCACAGCTGTCCTGTAGTTATAACCTGGCTGAGTGTCAGGGCTGTCCCTGAGTGCGCACACAGTGCATTCAGTCATGAGTTCCCTGGGTGGCCGGGAACTCCACAGCTCCTCTTTCTGCACAGATGAACCAAAGGACTGGCTTGAGAGACAGCTTTAAATGAATTCCTGTGCACCTTCATGTGGAAGCCTTGGACTGTTGTAGACTTGGAGATTCTCCCAGGTAGCTCATGCTGTGCCTAAACAAATTGGTAAGCATTAACTGCATGCTTCAATTATTAATTAGCATTCTGAATGGAGAATCAGGTTATCCCAAAGACTCCCCAAGGTGGTTGCTGCTCCAAAATAGATTAGACTGTAAACAAATAGGACACCCTCAACAGTCAGTTGAGACTGATCCTGAAAATGCAGAATATTCAGGTAGGTCCATCCTCTTTGCTTTCTAAACTCCTCAGAGAGGAGCCCAGGTGTGGCTGGATCTAACATTAGCCCCCACTCTGTCAAAGGTTTATGTCTAAAGGATTATACAGGTGTAATTGAACCTTTATACAACTTGTACTTCAGGATTAAGGATGTCAAACCTGGTATATTTATATAAATACAAATATTCCTTATGACACTGATTAAACAAAGACATCTTAATCAGAATTATTTATTACACAGTATAGGAGCTATAACTACTAACATAGTATACTACATTCTTTCTAAACCATATTGAAGCAATTATTTAAAGCAATTGTTTTAAAGCTAGCAAAAAACAATTATTAAATAAAGATGGATGTTACTCACCCATACCAACCACTGTGGGCAAATCTCTTTTGCTCAGTCACCTTGAGGGTTGTCTCTATTCAAACAAGAAATCTTCATGCACACCCCAAGAAGGGGTGTGGTAGAAGACCCTGCTGTTAAAAAGTGGGACTTTATACTACATATTTTATAGTATAAAGTGAATAACTCTCAGTCACATGTCTCCAGGCCATCTGTGTCAGCTCACCAGGTTTAGATTAGTTAACAGCAGCATCACTTGTTTTTTTTTTTTTTTTTTTTTTTTTTTTTTTTTTTTTTTTGTTTTTTTTTCTGGGTGTTTTACTAGTTCTACCAGATCTTCACCTCACTATCAGGGTGTTTAACTTTGGAATTGATGAGTCAAACTGGTTTCAGCATTCTTCAACACCAAAAGCTGCATGACGCCCCCTTTTCCATTCATCACTGGTAGATTTGCAAATAGGGAGGGCATTGTTTGAGTTGGTTCACCCCACTCCAGTCAGAGCATCCTGCTACAGCTACCCAAGATGAAAGGGGGCCTAGAACAAACACAAGCACTTTATACTAACAAAAACACTTAGAGGAACATTTTACTGCCACTGGACTATTATCTACTGCCCTAGTCAACTGCTTGTTATGTCTATTGCTATGCCTAGAGCCTGATATCTTAGCACAAGGACAAAATCTAAAGGGAAAATTTGATTTTCTTTCTTAAATTTTCCCTCTATTCCGCTCACTATTTCAGGGTATTCTCAAAAATCACATTGGTCTCGAAGCCTATGGCAGCTCTTTATCTATAACAGAAACATTCATTGCAGTCTGATCTTGTTCATGTTTCTTGAAACAACTGCTTCACCACAAACATTCACAACAGCTGGGATATATAAAACATAAATAATTGCATTGTCAGTGACATATCATCATCTAACGTAACAGATGACATCCCAGTTGGGGAGGGGGCGGGATATTTACATGTACAAATATCTTCCAAGAGGATTGAAAGGTGAAAGACATAATACTGGAAGAAATCATCATTCTATAGAGTTGATTGGAAGACAGTCTTTTTAAAGCTTCTGAACTGGAACTTTGAAAAACAAAGATGATATATAGAGTACATTCTGACAAGCCAAAAGCAATCAGTATTGAGTAAATCTATAATATATTTCAAAATATTACTAAAATGGGCAGATACAAATTTTTAGAAACATAATAAAGAAAAACTAGGTTATATTGGCATGTTGTATTCCATTACTAAGTTAAGAGCCACTTAAAATATTTAAAGGGATAATATTACAAGCAAAATAATGTACCTGAGGAAAGAGCTTTACATATTATTTAAAAACTTTCTGATGAATGATGCACACTACAGAAATCTGGTGAAGAACAAAACTGGGATATTAAAGGGAAGTTCACTTGTATAGGCAGGAATATATCTTATGCACTAATTTTTTAATATGGCCTAATGAAACAAAGCATCCACACATTTTGGGAAGACTGAGTTGGGGAGAGGGTTTTTTTCTCTCTTTTTGAATGTGTTGGAGGAAAATCTATTTTATCTCCCTTTTTCATTCCTCGCCCTCCCTCCTCCCCCCTCCCCCCCAAACCATAACTGTTGAAATTTAGAGAAGATGTATCCTCTTTGTCTCTGGCACTTTTTTTTTTTTTTTTTGCATGGAATCAACTAAAAGAAAACAGGTTCAGAATGAAACCAACAACAAAATTTTAAGTTATGGTGGCAAGAAAATAAACTTCTGTGGCAAAGTTTTGGTTATTTGACTTAATACAAATTTTCTAAGGTAGGAAAGAAAATCATGTTTGAGTCAATCTGAACTGAGAATGCAATGATGGACATGCAAAATTTGTGTTCTAAGAGAAAGTATTCAGCTATATCAAGAGACTCAAGAGAATACAGAACGATGACATTTCCTAATTTTCAGTACTTGACTACAATCTGTATTTATAAATACTAATACAAGAGGTGAGTTTTTTAATACCCTTTTACAATTTCTTAAGTTGTTACACAGAAAATATGATTCTCTTCCTAGTCATAGACATCATCTGGACAGCCTTGTGATTCATCAACATGATTGAACTGGTACGCTTTTTCCTGTGGACCTGATGATGGAATCTGATAGCCTTAGCTGGTTGTTACCCTCCCCATGAACCAGCAAGAGAGGAAATGACTGCAAGAGTTTCTTGACAAGGAAATAAAGCAGATCAAGTGCTGATTATTATTTGCTCTTAGTAAGGCAACCATGAAGCCAGAAAATCAATCTGATGCTATCTAGAATCAGTCTATTGATTAGGACTGTAAAAGAACCATAACCCAGCAACAGCATCATGTTCACAGCACCACTGGAGTTGTGTGACAATAGTTATATAGAGGAAAGAGCACCACAGAATTTAACTTTTCTTCTTGATAGCTATTATTGCCCAAAACATGTATTTTAACAACAGGTATTTTTTTGTTAACTTTAAAAATATGAACAAAAGTCATACCATTTTCTTTCCAGTGACACAGAAAGAAATACCTTGCTGAACATAATCAAAATTACTTTGCAGAACAAAAGCTTTGATTAAGTTCAAATTAAATGGCTCTTCTGGTGTAAGACATAAAGATTGATCAGACTCTGATACCCAAGTGCTTATATATACAGCAGGGTCTTTTCTTGAACTAAGAAAATAAATTTTCATAAACATCACAATTAAATCAGTTCCCTAAAAGCCTCATGCTGATTACCATCAGACCATCTAATATATGCAGTTTTAGTTAACCCAAGCATATCAGGACCATTCTAGTAGTGGAGAAAAGTGTACTCCAGCAGCCATTGATTTACAGTCATTCTCCTCAAGCTTGAATTTCCTTTCTGTTCCATCCAAACAGCTGGTATCTAAGTCCATCTGTTTCTTGCTCTGGCTCCACATGACAGCCTTCTGTTCAACCCTATGTAAATGACTTCATTTCATGCATACTGTTCTTATTTTTGTCATAAAACAAGAAAAAAATAACAGTGCAAACAAACCATAAAATCTTACAATTTTCTTGCAAACAAGAAAGTTTTCAACCACATTTTCAGTTCTTTCTACCCCAAATCACAATTGCTTTTGTTTTGGAATGTAGTTCAGTTTAGCTTCTATCCTAAACAAACCTAGAACTTTTTACAGAAGCCAGCACCAGATTTTTTTTCTGGCCTTTACTAACACCAACTATTATTCTTTTAGTCTTCTAGAGACTAAAACAGAGAACAAGAAGCAGCTAATTAGTTACATCCCTCAAAGCTCACTCTATCTTTCCTATGCAGTTCATGGCAAAACTATGACTAAATTATGTGAGCAAATTTTTTTTTGATGATAGACCTCTGTGACACCCAGATGATTAATACTTCACTGTAACAGCATAAAAATTGAGGACATTTGGTCTGTCAGTGTGTGACATAGTGCTAAATGTCCTTTTATTTGCACTATGACAAAATTCTTGTCTTGAGACCAGATGCTTAGCAATAAGGTAATGAAATATCATTTATTGCAAATACTAACAAGATAATGAATGGTATTACAGTTTATTGTGTAACGGAGCATTAAGTTCTGAAATACTCTAAATCAAACTGGTTCTCTAATGAGCCACATTTTCACATGGAACACAAATGATTAAGTATATTCAACATGGACAAATAAGGAAATCTGTTACAGATTAACCAGAATTTTATGCTAGGAGGGCCAAAACCCTGACAGCATAGTTTGAAACCATATTCTCTTGCACTTACCCTTCTCTGGTATTGTCCAGCCTATCAGCACCCTGCTGTACTGTTGTCTGTGGGAATTGGTGTGGAGAGGGAAAGAAAAGAATGGATATTACTGTTACTTACCTTTTGGTGCTCTCTCAGTTGTTATTTAAAAAACGCCCCATGAAATCCTGCTTTCTCAAAGAAGATGAACAAACCTGATATGGTTTCCAATGCTACTTTTCCAAACAGGCCTGTGACTTTAGGAATCTCATCTTTTAACCCCCCTCTTGGCACAAATTACTTTCTCTTTTTTCTTCTTTTTTTTCTTATTCCCCTTCATATACACATGTAGGAAAACAGGGCAACAAATGAAAATTGTTCTTTTATCAGTCCTCAGATATAATTCTCTCTCCCACCCCACAAGAAGCTTTTATTCCATCTTATTTTCCCGGCTATTTTCACACCCCACAAGAAGTTTTTATTCCAGCTTATTTTCCTGGCTATTTTACTCCATCTGCAGTTTCACTGCTCCTCTCATTTAACCTAAATGTAAGATGTGTGGCATACCTATCACCATGAACAAGACCTGTGATAACTTACAGGCTAAAAAGAGGTCCCCTGTTCAGCCAGCTGGATGTTGTGAGTCCAGGTCAGAGTTCCTCCTACAAGAGTAGGAGTAGTAGTTCCAGCTGTGAATTCTTTTGAGAATCTAAAACAAGTATTGAAACTACCAAGTCTCTTCAGCTATGCCTAAACTACAGGACTAGGAAAGTCTCTCAATGCCCACATTTAGCTGTGAGATCCAGTAGCATCATGGTTCAAACACATACACATGCACTAACACAAACCTTGCATTACAACCTGATTTCTATCTGAAGAAAAAGATCCATCCAAAAATCATATCATTAAATAATGTCACTTTTCTGTTATAAACCTCATTTAGTAACACATTTGACAAGAAACAGAGCATAGCATAGAGAGTTTGTCCTGCAGCCTTTGTCTGTACGAGTTAATTTCCACTACACCTGCTATTTTTTTCTTCTAACAGCATGCCACTTGCAGTTCACTGCCACTATCATAACAAATATTAGTTGTGCTAGATTTTGTTTACATGGATATAAGTGGCTGCTTTTTAGTATACAGTTATGAAAATGTACCAGGGTATCTTTCAATCTACATGCAACAAGTAATTGTGCATAGCATTAATTAAAAAAAAAAAAAAAAAAGACTACAACAGTCATTTGAAAATTTGAGTATCTTATCTATAACTTGCCAAAGTAACCATGGCTATAAAAATGAAGCCAGATACTCCTGAAACGTTTTCAAATTACCATCTGTACTTTCAATAAAAAACCACTGGATATGAAATTAAAAATCTTTTCTATACAGTATCTACTATGGCTTGGTAAGACTTACATGTGATTGCATGAGTGACATCTTGCAAATTGTCTGTGAATTTATGTTAAGAGAAAAATGAATAAAGTTATAGATATTTTTCAAGATATTCACAAGGTCAATATGTACTTCATGTATTCTGACACAGGAAAAATATACAGAGTACAGTACTACATACCATTGTATACTGTATACCGTAGTATAAACATACCATAAATTTAATATGAGAAAATCTGTATACAAAATATTCCTCACAACATCCTATATCTTCACCTCTGCAAGGACACAAGAGAGCAGTAAAACCTACCTGACCTTTCACCTTTCAGTGAAAAAAGCCATCTTAGAGGAATGAAGAAATGTATTTCCTTTCACTTGAATCATTCTAAACAGAATTAGATACAAGGGGTTTAAATGTTTCCAGGAGAACCTCCTTAGGCTGTCAGAAACGATGTTTTCCTTTCAGTACTCACACTCCAATTGTGGTATTTCAGCAGAGAAGCACCAAATTTTCCTTCTGAAAGCTCTTCTATGTTACACAGAAGGAAGAGAAAGAGGCACCAGAAGTCAGAGGAGAGAAAGGGGTTTACAATCACAGCTGTAAGCCATGGTGGCTTCTGAGGCCAGACGTGGATGTGTTTCACTCTGAGTCCATAATGAGCCAATGCAGCTCCCTCCCAAATGGAAAGGGTGGTATCTCTGTGAAAGGCAAGGTCTTCCCTCTCCTACAATAATACAAACTCAGGAAGATGCAGGAGCCAGAAATCTATACTTTCTTCTGAATTTGTTCACAGTGGGACTCCCACAGCATATGTTCATCATACCCCATCTTACATTCAAACCTCTGTCATATTATAAGGCGTACCTATTCACCAGCATTTAGCTTCTCGATAAATACTTATTTAATTAATTTTTTAATCAGAATAAAAACCCACAAACCACAACTTTTAGTTGATTGTTATTCAGAATGTGTGCTTTAAGCATGCCTTTAGGTGTTACCTTGTAGAGATGCTTTACCTAACGGGAGCCTTGATCTAAAACTCTGCCCTATTCTGAATGCATATTTCACTCTATTATTCACATGCATTTTTGTTTTCAAATGAGACAAAATGTTAGTGTGACAGGTTACTCCCCAGTATCCATCACATTTCTCAGATTGTGGTCTATTCCCATATTTTCATTTTCCTTCACAACAAATTCTGACATGTTCTGACACGTTCCACAGGGAGCACCTTTATGGCTGCTGTAGGAGTGGCTGCCTGTTAAAAAGCTATCCCCTACCAACAACTGGCAGCTGGCAGAATGAATAGTGCAGATGATTCTGCTTAGCTCTATAAAAGAAGGATGTTCAGAACCATTTTCTATCTTCCCCAAGGCTTCTAAAGACAACAATATGCAGGTTAACTGCCATAATTATAGGCCATCCTTTTCATTAATGATGGTCCAAGAACTCGGGCTGCTCTCTCACTCTTCTTATCACAACTTGTCTGTATAAATTTTCTGTGTCTAATAATAATGCTCTTATGAGCCCCTGTCCCTCCAAGTGAGGATAAGAAGGTAAAGTGACTTCTATACACACAACGATCTTCACACAGACCACCGGCGTTGTCGCGATGCACCCACCTTGCTCTAAACACAGATTCAGCTCATTTCCTGTAGTAGAATACTCCTGTAGAATCCTGTAGAAAGCTGGTCACAAAACCATCCCTGCTCCCCCTCACTTGTCTCATCATCCACACTGCTGAATCACAGGACATGTGCAACATACTTCAGCAATCCAACAGGAGAGAAGGCAAGAGACAGCACTCTGAAGAGAGTGTGAGGGAGCTCCATAGCTATAAAAAGGCACACATTTGTACATATCATTGGAAGATGAGGCTGAGATAGATGTGCTACTGAATACAGGGCAATTTGGCAACTTTGTTTTTTCCTTTTCTAGTGCCCTCAGCACACAGCCCAAAATGCATCTATTCATCACCTCTGATTTATGGAGTATTACCATATATTGGTAAAGATTAAAAATAATCTGCAAGTGCTGAACTGGAAAAAGATTTTGTTTTTTCTGAGCTTTGTGAACATGACTGACTTTCTGAATACAAGATTCTTCAGCATAAGCAGCAAGTGCCCCAATGAAATGAACTTGGTTGCAGTTCATTGATGTTGGTAAGTACATTCAGAGTGGAACTGTAATGACCCAAGAACTCCTTCAGAAGCGTTTATAAGGATTTTAAAGTAAGTTTAAAAATATTATACAAAAAATTTATGTGTGACATCATATTAACTGTGACCTTTTAATTTTCTTGATTTCAAGTCCTTTTCATTTTCTTGATTACATTTTCATATTAATGCTCTTTTATTTACTTTTCCTTCACAAATTGAATTGCCATGTGTTTGTCCCTCTTTTCTTGCCCTTATATATGTCTTTCCACCTTATATTGCCTCTTCTCATCACCTGTTATTTGTCATGCCAGTGTTGTGTGAAAGGTTTTGCATAAAGAACTCAGTCTATGCAATTAAGTTTCAATATTCTTAGAATAACATTTATGTTAGCAGATGCTTACATTCCAATCACCTCGCTTTGCAATGGTTCAGGTCCCCAGTTTATGTTATGTGGAATATATATAAGTAAGCAAGGCTAAGTTGTTTTAATTAAAAATATATTATCATTATTAAATTTTGTGTACCACAGTATGCCTCACAGACAGTAAACAAGATAAGTAGTGTCAGTCCCACTGTGCGATAAGAGAGAGTTCCTGCCTCAAAACATTAAAATCTAACTCTATTGAGTTAAAAATGAAAGACCTTTCTTTACAAATATGTAAAGAACAGAAAGAGCGTAAGAGGTTTTATGAACACCTCACTGTGGGTTGCCAGGTATAACCTAGACTATCTGAGGAAATTCTCTTTACACAAGTAGGGTTTCTGAAATACTTTAGTAAGAATTCAACCTTTCAAAACATATTGATACAGTTGTTTAAATTTCATGGGTTTAGATTTTGTTTTCAATTTTAATTTTTGTTTTAAGTTTGACATTTCTCTAATACAATAACAAAAAATAACTATAGATAAAGAGTTTGATAACACTCTAATTGTATAATGCACCACCATCACTTGCTTTGTGAGGTCATGAAGTAATTAAGCATTTCTGAGACAACCAGCAGACTGGAAACAATCTCTGTCCGAATTACTTCTTGCCTGTAAGGACACTAATTGTCTTCCTTCTTTAAGATTTGCTCAAAACCTAATAAGTCAGAAACGAACTCAAGGAACTGGTCTCATTTTTCTAAGGATGAAATTACTTCTGATTCATTGCCTGTTGTATAACCGATAAATGGAAGTTCACAGCATGAATAAAGGGAGAACCAGGGCCACAAAACTAAATTATTTGACTAGCAGAGAAGTTAATGAATACCTAATAGAAACCTGAGTGAGCCACTTGAAGTCAAAGACAAGAAGGCAATAGTGGTATTTGTATCCTGTATTATAGGTAGGATCAAAACAGATAACACAAACAGACTTGCTGTCCTGCTTTTCTTGTTCTATATAAACACGATGGTGTGTTTTCAGCACATATGCATCAAATTTAAATTCCACAATTTTCATACAAGAAAGAATTCCGTAGATTTCTTTTTATTTCTAAAAAGAAAGAATTCTCATCTTTTATTTAATATAATTCATATTTGCAACACTCATATGCCTTTGATCCCATAAAGTTGTCCCTAAAGCAGTGTTGTTTCACCGAGTGTGCAAGAGGAAGTCAATGCACTGATTTTAGACATTTGTTTTTATTACCATTCTTCAGAATAGGGTGGCAGGCATCTAACAAAGCTGGCACACCTTTTAGGAAAGGAAAGCACAGTCTTTTACACAAAAAAGGTAACTAAGAAAGATACTGAAACAGGTGGTTTGTGACTCATGTTTCTATAGCGAAATTCTTAATGTGCATGTGGTAGTCTTGTTGCAGTTCATTATACTATTATTTACATTTATAAATTTCCCCTTGAGTGTATTTTTTAGTCATCTTAGGTAACTTAGGGTTGTATTTTCATCCTATCAACTACCACCAAGTTATTAATTAACCTTATACTCTATTACAGTTTCTGCTTGAATCTGTTTGAATAAGTGGTTGTCAAACAAACAATTTAAAGTATTCTGTTCTGGAGACTCTTACTTTTATTCTGTTTCTGGGGTCTCCTCATTGCTCCACTTCTCCAGCACCACTTTATGATGGTTTCAAAGCTGTTTTAGAGTTACTGAGAGTTTGGGTTTTTTTCTTCATCTGATGTCAGTAATGTTGAGAATTCCAATAAATAAATTATTTTATTTAAACTCATCCTAACAGAAAAATTAATCAAATCATGTCATATAGTATCAAGAACTGAAGATACTGAACAAATTCTAGTAGACCCCATTTGTTTTTAATACACTTAGTGTCTGGGAATACCCTCTCATTTTGGCTTTGCTAGAGTTTAGTTTCTCACATTTCTGTACATAAAAGACCAAGTTTTACTTTGAATTACTAGGTAGCATTTTAAAGAAGCCTAACAAAGAGATCAGCCTCAGACATAGCTCCACAACAGCACTTAGCAGATACTTAGTCTCAAGCAAATGTTTGTTATTCTGCACTAAATGGGGCTCAATTCATTCTTAAATTAGCAGTTATTTAAATCCTTGTCAGTGCAAGAACTAGTGAAAAAACAATGTAACAGGTATAATGAAAAATGCAGAGTACAGAAAAACTGACAGCAAACTGTGGATCATGTGGCATTGTTAACTGAAGGTATTGTATGGTCTTCTCTTTCAGAAGGCACCATTGTCTGTCTTACATGCATACTTTAAATAAAACAAGTGGTAATAAAAGCTAGCGAAGGATGAAAGAGAAAACCTTAGAACTCAAAAAGAACACAAACTGTCAAATAAGATACTCTGAAGCATCCTGTAAGTAGGTTCCCAAGATGCCTTGAAATACACTATATTAAAATGAAAACCATTTTTATATCCAAGCCATGAAGGTCAATCCCCTCAGTAATATAATTTAGGGATGCAATATCTCTGTGTAATAAACTTCAGCAGTTGCTCCTGGGTGTACTAACTTCTGGCATCACATAAAGGTCTGATGTGTGTTCAGTACTGTCAGGAAATCAGTTCTGGGTTGCAAGAGGAAAGAGGACAAGTAGACAAGACTGGTGTGCTCCTCACTGGCTGAAAGTGCCCCTATCTTCTGTCAGATTTTGCAAGTTCACCTGCAGTGCTGCAGCATTGTTTTCAAGATCGTACTCAATCCTGGACATGATGGCTCAGTTGATTCCTCTTTCGCCCTACTGTCCTCAGTCTCCTGTAATCCAGTGTCCAGGTATGATTCTGATATTCCTGTAACTAAAGCACCTTTGGGGTTCTCATTCAATTCCTCAGGGAAAACTAAATATGGAACAAATTTAAAAGAACATAGATCAAACATTCCAGCAACACTGAAAAACAATGAGACTTATTGTCTTTAAAGTTCAAGTTTTTTGATAGAAGGAAAACTTGAGAAATTAAAGATAAGGCAAATTTCACAAATTAATGTAGGAGTTCTGTGATAAAGTTGCAGACATCTTCAGATGGGTTGCTTCTGAACTCTTATAAAGAACAAAAAACTAACAAGTTTCCATTCTTAAAATTAGAATTATAAAAATATTTTCCTGATTACCCATCTGTATTGCAATTAATAAGATAGTAACATTTCACAGTAAAATAGTAGAGTGACAGAGAATAACTACTTCTGGACTAAATTTCATTTTTCAGTATTTTGCACAGAGATTCTACACACAGCTGGAGAGGCTATGCCAGTCTTAAGGAGCCTCATTGTCTGAAATGAAGTAATTTCTCTTTACATTCCTTCACAAATAACATGCACAAAGGTACAAGAGTTTTCCTCAGCAGGCTCAATCATGATTCTCTTAGAGATTCACAACCTATTTTTATAAACTGTCAGAAAATTACTCATTTCCCACCCCTGAACAGTTTTCTTTATTTCCCACCAGCCTACCCTATGCTTCACTTTTGTATTCTCTTCTAGCTTCTTTTGTTGATCTCCCTTTTATCTTAGATTACTTTTTATAACTCTTCAAAGGCTTCCCTCCCATTGTCCCATGCTCATACCTTGCTCCGCTGAAAAATCTGCAGCAGCAGGACTTTTTTTTGAAAAAGTGACAAGAGATGCTGCTGATTCAGTGCAGCAAAGACGTGTGGTACAATGAGAGCAGTGGGTGGTTTTACAGCTTGTGTCAAAATATGGGCTGGCCTTAGTTTTCTTGTAAATTTGTTTAAATGACGGGGTCTGATTCTTGGTATCAGGAGAAGCCAAGCTCAGAAAAAAGTTTTTGCTGGTTCGGGAGAATTTTTACCTATCTACTGTTCTGCATTTTTCTCATAGAGTTCTTGCAAAATATCCTCTCTCACAAAGTTGAGGATATTTACATGCTATGAGGACTGGCTTCTCCAAACCAAATATTTTTTGAAGGGCTTCTTAGGATACATAGATTTGTTACTGTTTTACAGAACAGTCCAATAACGAATGAGTTCTGAAATTGCTGAATAGGGAATGTCCACTTTGAAAGAAGAAAAAAACCAAAACACCACCATAAATGAAAAAATCATAATGGGTTGGGGCTTTTGGAATGACGCTGCAGCAGAAATTACATGTGAACACTCCACTGTTCTTTCACAGAGTAGGTTCACACACATCAGCTTTTTCTGGGCAATGTATTCTATCACTCCTATGCACATTGTTACATCCCACTAGCTGTCATTGCAACTACATTTAGACTCTCTTAGCCCTCAGTAGGCCATCTTCCTTTTTGTCTGGAATAGTTCTCCGGAAGAACAGAGAAGGACAATAGAAAGATCTTTCTCTTACTCATCCAGACCCTTTATCTGTATGTGCAGATATTGGAAAGGAATAGAGGAAACAAAACCATCACATTTCTGGGCTCAGAATTCAACATTACTAATTATTTAAACAGAAGGAGTACCTATGGAGAATATTAATCTGAATTGAAGAATTCTTTAAGTGGTTTGAACAGTCCAATAAGAGACACACCTGTTGGAAGAAAATCCTCTAGGTCCTGAATAAATGCAAAAGATTTTTAGGTATAAAATCTTCAGTTAATATAAATGCCAAGTTCGGAGCTAATCTCTTCCTCAACTATGTTAAACCTCAGAAGAACCACAAAAAATATGTCACAGAGTTACAATTCACCACAGACAAGTAACTGGGCGTGACTGTGATTTTTCCCCTTCCTAATTCACGACAAATGCGATGTTCCCAGGAGAAAAATTTGTGATGAAAGAGCAACCCTAGAGAGTTCTGTTTCCCAGTGGGTGAGTGGGAGCATTTGGACTGTCCTCAAGGTTTAGGTGATATACATTGTGTAAAATACCTTACTGATATGAGCAATATTTTTTTTCACCTTGATTTACATCCGATAGGAAGCAGTTTAAGTGATTGTTATATAAGGTCACATTTTTAATAAAAGTGTCCAAACAGAATTTTATTAGTCTGACTAGGAAAGTTCTCCTATGTAAACAAAACTTACTCAGTGCCTTTCTGTTACCTTCTTGGCCAGCAGCACCTTGAAAACAAAGCAGAAATGAACAGAAGTCACATGTGCACTTCATTCTTTCATAATCGATGATTATATTTTATGGTCTGAGTGCAAAAGTTCATATGAAACTTCCTGTCTGACCCTATTTCAATTTTTCAAAAATATTGGGGTTTATACTTTTTTTTTTTCATATAGAGGATGAATTGTCTGTCCTGTGTATAATGATATAGTTTCTGGAATTTTCTAATGCCTGCTATCTAATACTGGTGCTATAATAATCCTACTTTGATCGTGGCCACACTGTAGGAAGCTGAAAACCAGGAGCTGAAATCTGGCCCTAAGGAAGCATGTCTTTTATTATGAGCTGGATCAGCATCAGATCCTGCTTTGCCAGTCCGTTTTTAACTTGGTCAGAAATATGATGAAAGAAAACAAAACCAGCTTGTTTTAGGCTCTTCCTTAATTCACAGTATTTATAATATCTTTTCTCCTTACCACTGTTGAGCCATTATCATGTGAAATTCACAGTATGTAAACATCAATATAAATGTATTGTCATGGTTTCAAATAACCTCATTAGTTTGGCAGCTTAGTTACAAATAACAGTTCTTCTCCTCGTGGGATCAATCTAACTGTTTATTTCACAGGACGTTAATGACCATAACTCATCAAAAAAATCTTATTTTTCACAATAATAAGCGATATGAAAAAGGTATGTAATTATTTTTAATTCAGAATATATTTTACCCCCTTCGTTGCAGTGTGTTTGTTGTGTGTATATGTGGATGGGCTTTTTTTCTTGCTATTAAATTATTTAGTTTAGAAAATCCTATATCTACTTTTTGTTCTATATAAAAGCTAACAAGTGGGGATTTTAAACAAGCAGGATGTTTTTAATGATTGGTTATTTAAGTCTGTGGGTGAAAGAGCTACAGTTGAAAAGTACCAGTACAGAGAAGATAAAGTCATTATCTCAGATTTATTTTGAGACTTAGATATCTAAATCAGAGAGCAAAAAAAAAGGAGATCCAAGTTATTGAAGCAAGGCTTGAGAAGTGGAAGAGGTTGAAGAAGAAGAGGAGAAGGAAAGAAGAAATGGCTAAAAATAAAAGAGTAGAAAAAAAAAATATTCCAAAACATTCATCTTTGTTACTTCTTTGTAGCATAGCCAGATAAGGCATAAAACATAAGTGACAACACAAAGTGGAACACATTGGCTGAAGAATAAGAATCTGGTTTTATTACGCAAGTTTTAATTTATCACATGAAACTCTATTTCAGTGGGACCCTCACTTTGTGCCTTCAAAGTGTCTTGTCCTGCCAGAACATTTGCCATTCAAAATATAGGCCAATCTAGTGTTCATTTAACTTCTCAAGTAGTTACTGTACTCTTTGTAGCTATGATAATGCCGCCAAAAAGGGTTTAATGTTTACTGTAACTGTTTAAGTATAAAATAAGGTTTCTATTTATTTTCGCTCATAGCATCAATGGAAAGGTCTCACACTCATGTCAGAGATGTTTCATATACCTATTCTCATTAAAGTGCTTTTGAGAATCTGCCATTTCGAGGCATAAGTCCTTGGTCCTTGCACAGAAACACTGTACCTAAAAGTTACAATATACCAATGTACTTTCATCACCAATCAGTTCCTTTTAAAACCTGAATCTTACTAGATATCTTACTGTAATCTGACCTTTTTTTAAAAAAATCTCTTTTTTTGGAAGTTCCTCTGAATAATTTTAATAACTAGCTTAATTGCCAAAGTAAATAATGCAGCTTTAACATGAGAACTGCTACCCATTATAATTTATGTAACAGGAAAACAGTTCAGTAGGGAAAAAGTTCCCTACTTGATTACACCACTTTGTGACAACCCAACTCCCCGGTTTTCCCAATGTCTACAGTACAACACTGATGATCTCCCTAGTCTTTCAAAGTAGTAATAAACCAGCAACTCTGAATGAAGCTCTGGGGATTCTGAGTATTTAATTCATTTTCCTCTTTTCAAATATATCTTTTTCTGACAGTGTGCGACACTAAGTGTGAGAACATCTATCTCCCTCCTGAATTGTAACAAGTAGTTAAGAAATCAACATTTTCTTCTGTTATTTCTGCCTCTGTCAGGCAATGAGAACACCAAAAGGGAGTCAATTAAGCACATCAAAACAGCAACTGTAAACATTTGGGAACGTTTCCCTTTGATTACTTTCTTTCGCTTTCCCACACTGATGTTCTTTCCTGACATTTTTGCTATGCTATGTGTTACTTACAGAACAATTATTTGCAAATGTATCTTCCATCAGATTCCTGTTATTGCTTTTATTCTTATACACCCTTAAAAATTGTCTTAATTTCTTAATTGCATTTTTTCTGATTTTGTCTTACAAAACACCTTAGCTGACCTTTCTGATTGCACAGTTTTAGGAAAACTCGAGATGAAATTTAATAAAATCTTGTTGCATAATCTTGTATATTTATTCCCCTTTTCACTAGAGGCTGAAATTTAAATATGATAACACTTTCTGTTCCAATATTCAGTGATGCCAGGAAAAACAGAAGACTGAAAAAAACCTAAAAATCCTGTTACTAATCTTAACAACAATCAAAGAATTTGATTGCAAAAATTTCTAATTTTAGTAATGCTGCCAAAACTAATATGGTATGAATGTACTTAGTAATGGACTCTATTATACACTTTGTATTCCAATAATATTCTTTCTTAGAATGTATCACTTGTCTAGGATCATACCTTAAAAACTAATGGTTTACTAATACGTTGCTTAGTTTAGAAAAAATTGCATTTTCAGGGAACAGATATCCTGAAATGCTATCTTCTTCCCCTTTTTACTATAATAAGCATGTGCAGTGCTAATTTCTTCAGTAGACAGAAGTTTAAATTAATGTAACATGGCATATTGTCACCTTGGTAGTCTTCAAAATACAGAGGTGGGTTTGAGAAGAAGTAAACAAAATGAATGTTTTCATTGGAACAGTGAAATATCCACAGGAGAAGCCTTGAGGGACCCCCAAGGTTTTGTCTTACAGCATTACATTGACAGGTACACATTTAAAAATCTATTTCTCCACAAAATGTGTTGCATTGCCTAGCCAGGTTGTGTTTGTACATGTATTTGTGTTGTTTCCAATGAAAACTAAATATACCCCGGC
This sequence comes from Lycocorax pyrrhopterus obiensis, assembly GCA_014706295.1. Classification (NCBI taxonomy): domain Eukaryota; kingdom Metazoa; phylum Chordata; class Aves; order Passeriformes; family Paradisaeidae; genus Lycocorax; species Lycocorax pyrrhopterus. The sequence goes on from JACSVZ010000002.1 coordinate 76,423,836, forward strand.
TTTGGAAATGAGAAACAGAAGTGACTTCAGCCCTGTAATTTTCTGATAGTTTTTGTTGCAAGCTTTTCAATGCAAGGGCTTTTTCTCATCCAGTGTGCCTTGTACTTCAGCTCACTTTTTATGGAAGTTATGGCATGTGATGGCTTGGGGTTATTATCTGCAGCTGTGAATTCATACAGTGGAAAAAAGTAGTTTTGTTACCATATCCATAAGAATCCATGAAGTGGCATAATATAGAGGATTCTCTTATGAATATATTCCATATATATAAGAATAAAGTCCTTATGAAAGATCTGTTCTGTTAAAAGATATGTTTTACAACAGTATTGTACAGTACAGGGGGAAAAACCCGAAAAATCAAACACAGGCTGTTGGAAGGATCTCTACGTTAAATCATTCTAGCCAGGATCAGGACTAAAACAGCCTCTTTGTACTGGGGTTAAAGCATCTTCATTTGCTTCAGATTTATCTACTCTTCCTGAGTGAGACTGGGAAAATTATTTTTTCAGCTTTGCTTCCCAGGTGTCTATCTAGACTCAGATAATAACTGTGATAGATAGTGCAAAGATGAACAAATATTTTGGTATACGTAATTTGAGCAAGATGATAAAAAAAATAAAAGATAAAACAAAGCAATGCAGTTTTTATAGTCAGGACAAAAAAATATCCAGTATCTTAGGGTGTTTTACAGTAGAAATAGAAAGAGAAATATGTGGGGGGATCCTGGGGACTGTCAATCCATTAAAAAAAAGAAAAAAAGAAAAAAAGAAAAATCTATATGAATCTAAATTATCTAAATTATTACAGTAAATTTCAAAAAATGAGTCAGGAAAGAAAAAAAAAATTCAGGAAATTGATCTCATTTTCCAAGAGAAGCAGTAAAATAAGTGGTTCTACTCCAAATTCCTAAAACAGTACTGAAAAACATCACTCAATGACTAACACTGATATGATTAATGCTCTGAGCTAGATGACAGATGCAAACAGCTTTCTGCAAATGTTTTGATAAACTCTGAAACTAATTTACAGTTTAGTTATGTTTGCTTTTCTTTTGTTCTTTTTCCATTAGCATTCCAAAAAAGGCACTTCAATTTTCAAAATGTGATAGGAAGACACAAGTGCTAGGAAAAAATATTAATAATATCTCCTTCATCATACCCCAGTAGAATTGACAAGTTTTTCTCCCCATGGAGAGTCATTCCCCCCCCTTATTCAAAGGAAATAATTAATCATTACATAAGATGAAGAAAACAAATGAATGTAGAGACTTATGCTAGGAAAATGCAGACAGTCTAAAAAGCTCTACAGAATAGAAAAAAAGATAATTTAAGAGAACGCCAGACTGTTCTTATTGCTGTCAGCCACCAGCCAATGGCACACATAAAAGAGCAGAGAGTATTTTCCACCTCGTAAGAACTACAAAACAACCAAACTACAAAAGAAAAACACATTTAAAAACCTGAAATGTTCACTATCCACCCTTTCTCTAAAAGTCCAGTGTTTGAGGAGGTGCTAGACTTTGATACTCTACTTTCACCTGGACCCGAGCCACTGTGCACCAAAGAAACTGGACGCTCCTACGCATGCCTTCTCTTGGATTTATACCACATGATTGTCTGCACTAGCAAGACAGCAACTTGATAAGTCCAGGACATCTGTAGTGGGCCTCTGATTCCTGGATATAATAAAATATTGTGTTATTAATGAGGACTGTGACTATTCCTTTCTTATTAGAAATGCTAAGGTCTAAAAACGAAAAAAGATGGATATATTTGGGGTGTAAGTTGTAACAAAGAGTTATTCCCCATCTCTGTACTTCCAGGTGAATTTTAATTTATGCAATGCAATGTAATAATTAATTTTTTTTAATCAAACTATCAGGATTAGGTTATCTGGCATCAAGACAGGTTTAAATAATCTGTAACTAGTTCAGAGAATTCTCATGTGATTTACACAGACCAGAACTTGTAACAGATTAGAATTTGGCTCCCAGAGAAAAATCATCTCAGTCAAGACTGTTAATCAAATAAGACAGCACATGGGTCAAAAGGCAAAATTCAGGAACTCATGGCAGAGTCTGTATGACATCTAAGCTTTGAGGAAGGTAACAGGGAGGTATTTGGCATGATAAGTCAAATCACTTGTGGATTTATTGGTGCAGAGATCTAGATTTCCTCACAAGCAGAAGACATCTTAGTTTAATCATGTTGATATCTGCACACATACACACATACAAATACATGTGCACCCAAACACAGAGAGAAGATAAAAGCAAATTTGGAAGTTAAGATAAAATGTCAAGAACTTTAAATTTAAGAATTTAAATCAGAAATTGAATCAGAAAATATATATATTTTTTATGGACAGTTTTGGCACTACAGTAATTATTCAAAATATTAAGCTACTTATACTTAGTAATCAAGAGTCGTTCACTGCCTTTGGGATAAGTGGAGAACAATCTCAGATGGTAAAAAAATTTCTTGTACTTCTTATTTAAAATCAGAGTTCCTTAAAGCTGTCAGATGATGAATATAAACAGGATGTCAGAATAAGTGATTTTATGTTTGGGGGTTTCTTGTGTTTATATATTTATGTATTTATTTAATGGCCACCTCTTCCAAAATATTGCCAACCCGTGTCTCCTACTGTTGCACATCCTTATCATTCCCTTTCTACCCCCACAAAAATGGTGGGTTTTGCATTACTGAGCTCTGAAGAGGAAGCAAAGGTTTCGCTCAGGGAAAAAATTTGTGAAAATGGGAATTTTTTGTGGAAAGTTTGTAATTTAGTTTGAATACTAAGGTTAATTCTTGTGGTATGGTTTTTCATAGTCCTAAAAAGAATTCCTGCCAGTCTTCCTGATGTTGATATTTCCTACAGCTAAGTTTAGGTGGAGACTTTAATAATTTTGTAGGAGTTTTTGTGGGTGTTCTGTACATAGATTGTAGCTAGCTCCATTTCTCTGTATTTTTTCTTTATTATCTGTTGTCATATGAAAACCTAGAGAGTTTGTATACTAAACCTTTTAGAAAAATTACCCTTGTAAATTTTTTTCAGGAAGAACATTGAAACGTCACATAAATTCTTGCTTATTATGCAGAAAGATCAAATTTCCACATGACTAGAAGACATTGATATTACATAAGAGTTTATAACCTTTGCTAGCACCAGGCAAGATAGGAGTTCTTTCTCCCAAAAAGCGGACATTTGAGAAGATATTAACCATTACAAATGTTGGGGTTTTTTGACTTGTGGTAGGCAGAAGAAAATCTGGAATCCATTAAAGGAGGTTTTAAAGGAGAAAAAATGCTCATTTGGAAACATCAAAACAATTTTATGTAAACTTTCCAACATTTCATTCAAAAGTTATATTTTTTCCCCTGTCATTTTTTTATTCATTTGCTAACAGGTTTTGCATACTTACTATGGCAACTAGAAAATATTATGAAGTTGACTGAAAATTAGCATTGTTTTTTGGGAGTTTTTTTTCACTTTGTCAGAAATAATTCTAAAAATAATTTAGTTCCATTCTAATTTCCACCTAGTTTTGCAATTCAACCACCAGCTTGAAAGGGAACCATTATTCTTCCACCTTTACTTTAAACCTCAGGAACAAGATAATAAACTAAATGGTTTTTAGATGGCTCAGCATTAAAAACAGCAAAAGCGTGTTGTGAGTTACATTTTAAAAGATGTAAGTATTGAAGAGGTATTGCTGAATATTCAGGGTTAATAAAAGAGTAATGATGTTGCAGGTAGAACCTTACTTCAAATGCTCTCATTATACATAATAACGGGGATTTTGCACCAGTAAAGACTGAGTCAAAACTCCAGGAAAGAGACTAGAGGAAATGGAAGTCCTTTTAATGTATTTAAGAAGGGTACTCCAGTAGCTACCATTCGAAATACTCACCTTTTGATGGTTTCTTTGTTTGATTGCCATGCACGTTTTACATGTTGAGATAGATAACTATTGTAATTTCTATATTTTAAGCATCCTTTGAAGACACAACTATGAAATATTGACCTACTTACAAGACAAAATGGGTTGCAAAATCAAGACTCATTAGCAGGCATGTGACTTTTATTTCAAAATGTTATATCAAATTAGACTTCATGTTTAGAATATCTGGTGTACTATCATCAAGTTGGGAAGTGTGGGCAGATAATGGTGACTGCCAGCAGTTTCAGAAGAAGAAAAATATATTTTTCCTTTGAAAACTTAGGTCAATAGCAAACTATAATTTTCTTGCAAAAAAAGTCTAAAGCTGTTATTTACTGCTATCTTAATCATAACTAATTTTGTAATTACTAATACAAGTCAAATTGTATACTGTGTTCCAGGGTCATATCAGCAACATTTCTAATTTAAAATTCGTAATAAAGGGTTGAGAAGACAGAAATGAGAGGGAAGAAATAAGAGTGCTTTCTGGTCCAGCTGTATGATACCAATAATAAAAATAATGTCTGCTATTATTACTATTATTCATTAGGATATATGTTTGCTTTTATTTGAGACGATTTGGCTTCATCCAATGATAAAATATGGCTTTATCCAGATGAAAAAAATGATCCTGATTAATACTGGAAAAAGACAACCTTTTTACACATATTTTTAGAAATGAGCTGTTACATGAAAACACAGTTAGAAAGGTAGCATAATTGGAAAGTCAAGCCTCCTTCAGATTCTTGACATTAATCTTTGAATATCCATCAGAAGCCTTTATTAAGAATTTATTTCACAGTGAAGTTTACATATCCAGTGTTCAGTGTAAAATCACAGTCTGATAAACAATATAGCTACAAATTCAGATTAAGTACAAGTTATTTTGTCAATTCTATATGCATGAGCAGCTCTCCCACAAATTCCCCAGACTACAGCTATTCTTTTACATATTGCCAGCTCCTGGTGTTTCTTAATATTACCCTTCTCTCTCCTGTGAAGTTCTTCATATATGTTACAATGTTTTGTAAAAATACAATAGAACTAACTTTACATTAGCTCAAAGTAGCAAGCAGGAAAAAAAAAATGGATCTTGTAATCACTGACACTGCACAAGCGAAATTTCATGGATCTCTCTGGAAGCATATTGGTCCATATTTATGACTTCTGGTTTATTATTGAGGCTCAGGAAAGAATTTACTTCTTGAATTATGTGTATAATCTTGATGGAAGGTAGAAGTATCAATAAGAGAGTAGTAACTATACAAAGGAAAGGGGAAGAAAACTTCTAGGGTGGCCAGAACTAGAGAGTGGTGATGCTACATTGAGCTGGTGGTAGCTGATTACGAGTGGCGCTCCTCAGGGCTCAGGATTTGGGCCAGTCCTGCTAAATACCGATGATCTGGATGAGGGGATTTGGATGACTGAGTGCACCCTCAGTCAGTTTGCAGACAGCACTTGGGTGGGAGTGTTGATCTGCTGGAGGTTAGGAAGTTTCTGTAGAGGGATCTGGACAGGCTGAATTCATGGGCTGAGAACAATGGTATGAGGCTCAACAAAACCAAATGCTTCATCCTGCACTTGGATCGGAACAACCCCAGGCAGTGCTACAGACTGGGGAAAAAGTGGCTGGAAAACTGCCCAGTGGAAAAGGACCTGAGGGTGCTGGGCGACAGTGGCAGAACACGAGCCAGCATGCGTGCAGGTGGCCAAGAAGGCAAATAGCATCCTGGCCTGTATCAGCAACTGTGTGGACAGCAGGACTAGAGAAATGATCCTTCCTCTGTGCTCAGCACTGGTGAGACCAGACCTCGAGTTCTGTGTCCAGTTCTGGCCCCCCAGTTCAGGGAGGACAGTGAGGCACTGGAGTGTGTCCACAGAAGGGCAATGGAGCTGGTGAAGGGTCTGGAGCACAAGTCTGACGCAGAGCAGCTGAGGGAGCTGGGGTTGTTTAGCCTGGAGAAAAGGAAGCTCACTGGTGACGTTAGCACTTTCTACAACTGCCTGCAAGGAGGTTGTATTCAGCCTCTTCTCCCAGGTAACCAGTGACAGAATGAGAGGGCTTACAGTCAAGCTGCACTAGAAGAGGTTCAAGCTGGACATCAGGAAGGATTTCTTTACTGAATGTGTGGCTAAGCATTGGAATGGGTTGCCCAGGGTAGTGGTGGAGTCACCATCCTTGGAAGTGTTAAAGAAACAACTGGGTGTGGCAGTTGGTGCTATGGTTTAGTTGTCATGGTGGTGTTGGGTCAATGGTTGAATTCAACGATCTTTGAGGTCTTTTCCAACCTCAATGATAAAAGGAAAAGGTTCATGTGTGGTGAAATATGTCAAACTCCCTGCCAAAAAAAAAGAGAAAAGTCAGCAAGATATAATTTGATAAATTGTTGAGCATCACATCTGCGGTAATGAAGAGAGAGGACAACTATTATGAAACATGGTATCAATTAAAAATGAGAAGAAAGATGACAAAATACCTAGACTTTATAGTGTTTTAAATCAATTTATATAGCTTCATTTTACTTGTCTTTTAAAATTGCAACCCTTTCCTGCTTTTTGAATTTGTAAACTCAATCTTGTCTTTTCAATACTTAATATAACTAATTCACTAATTGTAACTTCTTTATTCTTGTATACAACTTCATAAGAAACAGAGGCTTCTACAGAGAGGATCACAGTGAAACAATTTTTTTTCTGCCAGTACCGAAAAAGAGAGTAAATAGGCACTTGTACAGTAATAAATCTAGGTAGATAGTAAATCTACTTGCTCAGTGATACTGTCTTCATTCTCAGCTAAAGCCAGCCCTCTAATAAATATTGTGAAATGAACCTGATTTCTGCTGCATATTACAGTCAAAAGAAAAAAAAAACTCTCAGGTTTTTTTTCACCAAGAAAGTTAAAAATATTCTAGGTGTAGAAGTGCATGTAGTCAGAGCTCTTAAATTTGATTTTAGAAAGAAAAAAAAAGAAAAAAATATTTTGGAAGCAAAAGTTAAACCCAGATTTAATGGACACTATAATTAGTGTAGAGAATTTAAGAGGAATATAAATACTACACATGAATTTCCATATGGAGGAGGGCTTGTTAAACACAAGCCTATTCTATACGTGACCTTCTCTGTTTACTTGTAGAAACCAAGGCTAGAAGCTGGTTTTGCCATCCCTACACAAAATATTCAAAACTAAAAATTAATCTTAAACCTCAAAGCATGTATTCTATATCAGGAACGTACACCAAATGTGTCATTTAAATAGTAAGGAAGGTTATATGAAATCAGGTTTTGTATACCAGATGTTTTGTGGGTTTTCTGGTTGAATTCTTTCAATTGAGGACTCTGAAAGTTAATTACCATACTTGTTTTTTGTTCTTCCCCAAATTACTAAGTACCTACAGTGTGAAAAAGTGTAATGGCAAAGAAAACTGTTTACCCATATAATTTAAAAATAAATGTTAAAAAAAATTTGCATGCTCTTATGGGCATTCCCAAGCATTCTCAAGTTTTTCTTAAGCATATTAAAGTTTGTTGAACAGCAGTTCTTGAGGCAGAAAGTATCCCATGCAATCCTCTAATTTATTTTTTTTTAATTCATTATGAAGTCTGTCAGAGTTACATTGAAGAAGGAAGAAAGAAATAGCAGTATTTCTTTAAATATAAACATAAAGAAGCAGGGTGCTTACACCATTTAGTTTATCTGTGTCCTGCTTCCTACCTGACACAGGAAAAACAGCTCTTCAAACATGAAAGTTAGCTTGCTATTGTACATTAAAATGCATTTACATTTTTTTGCTCCATTGAGTGGTAGCTATGATAGTTCTTTGAACATTGATTTCAGACTTCATTTCTCCTGAACATAACAGTAGGGTTAAATTTTCTTATTTTCGAAGTTTAGGTTGATGATTTTTTTTTAAAGATATAAAAATTGAAAATGTTAGGAAGTGTTTGAATGATTTTTAAATATGTTTTTAACAGATGTCATATTAACAATGTCTCTGGCATAATCCTGGGGAAAATCCTTTCAATTAGCAAACATTTTGAAAACAGTTGATTGCATCTACTGAAGCTCACTTTTGAAATTTCATTGCTGCTAATAAGAAGAGCTTTTCATATTTTGAAAATGTTTAACTTTGCTAAAGAGTGTGGTTGGCAATGACATGACTTCGGAATACAAACGCTCTAAATATAAAAAGGGCCAGAGATTTCAGCTGATCTAAAATTTTAAAGTCCATTGTCACTAGTAAGTGTTTAGTTTTGGTTTTTTTAATTGCATGATTTATTCTCCAAAAACTGCATTTAAAGAAAAGTCTGAACACTAATGATCTGATAGCCATTGACATTTCTACCAAAAGACTTGCATGAGTTCATTGAAGTTCCAGAAAGATTTCTGACACATGCAACTGAACGCAGAATCAAGTTGATAAGTTTTTTTACTACACTGCATTTAAATGCAAATTACTCTATTTCATATTGAATAAAATCACTTTTAAATGGACTGCAGTACTTTAGACCTACTGTCTATAATATTAACTATACTGGGAAATGATGCATTTGACATTCATTAAATTGTGTTATACTGTCATTTGAATGGACATTTTAAGTATTCACTGCATAAAATCAAAGGTAATGAAACAGTGCTTAGATGCCAAAGATATGCAATGCCATTCTTCAGACTATCTCTATATCCAGTGAGAAGTAAAATTCTGTTTTTAATGGTATTAGCCATTAAAATGTATCCTTTCCTCTGTGGAAGAGTGAAAGCTTTACTACTTTGCCAAGCGGAACTAGATTCCACCTATCCCACATATGTCCATACAGTCTGCTGAAGTTGAGTAAAATATGTCTTTCCTTGGGACTCAGCTATTCATGAGATTTCTGTGGTCAAAAAAACAGAGGGGAAAGCTCATGTCTGTCAATCGAGGCACAGGTTTAATGGACTATTTGTAAAATTGTCATTGTGGTCATCTTAATGTCTGAGTAGCATCATAATAATAATACCTATCTTAAACCAAAAGATCAGTTTTCTTGTGATTAATAAAAAAGTAGCACCATATAAAGAAAATGGCAAATAGAAGTATTATCCTGTTCATTTAAAGGAAAAACAAAATAACAAGAGAAAAAACTTATGGATATAGGTCTGAGAAAGAATAATATTGGTAATTTACCTGGCAGAGGTAGAAACACTAAATTTAAATGGATTATGTCCAAGAGTTATTAGGGTTTTTTAACTAACAATATCAACTATCTCCAGGAAAACAGGGCCCCATAACATGTAACCATTACTTGGGAAGACAAACACCACCATTCCAAACATTCCCGTCTACTTCCTTCTTCCTCCCACTTTGTATACTGAGCATGATGTCACACGGTCTGGAACATCCCTTTGGTCCGTTTGGGTCACCTGTCCTGGCTGTGTCTCCTCCCAACCTCCTACACACTCCCAACTTCCTCACCATTGTTGTGGTAGTACAGAAAGCAGGAAAGGCCTTGGCTCTGTGTAAGCCCTGCCCAGCAATAACAAAAACATCTCTGAATTATCAGCCCTGTGTTCAGCACAAATCCAAAACACAGCCCCACACCAGCACTGTGAAGAAAACTCCACCCCAGCTAAAACCAGCACTCCATGGGAAGCAGTGAATTAATCCCTTGTTTTGCTTTGCTTGTGTGTGGAGCTATCGCTTTCCCTATTAAACTGTCTTTATCTCAACCCACAAGTTTTCTACCTTCTACCCCATCTCAGCAAAAGGGAGTGAGTGAGAAGCTGCATGGGGCTCAGCTGCCAGCAGAGATTAAACCACAATTGTAGTGAACTTAAAACATTCTATTTTCACTCTCATCTGGAACTAAGAGAAATTTTGAAATCTGTTGTGAAAAAGAGTCTGCACTCTGCAAATTGCTTGTTGCCACATGGTCGATGGGACACAGCATAATTTTCACTCTTCCAGATTCAAATATTTGATTATTTCTCTTTCAAATATTTCCTGCCAGCTCCTGTGAATGGCACTTTCTCTAACCTCTATCAGAGATTTCATAAATGTATTTTTTCATGTGCATAAGAGGCAAATGACAGCAAGAAAAGATGGAAAATTACAACTTTAACTGTAGTAACTTTAATAACATCTTTGCATTTTAACTTTTTCCTTGATCAATGACGTTCTCCACAAACACATCTCAGCTCAGCAACACAGTTCCTGTTATCAAAGTAAAGAAATAGCTTCAGTCAAACCTCTGACAGGCAGCTACAATGTCAGAAAGTAGCAACAGGCAGTTTTCCTTCAGAGGTTAAGTAAACCCAGGTGTCTAAGGGTTGTAGCCTCTGGGATTACAAAAGCTACAATTGCCTCCCACCAAGGCAATAGGGGCGTTCACCCACACAAAAGATCTGTTGGGATAAATAATATCTTTTCCTCCAAGTAAGAGACAAAGATTGGGCATCATGCTCAGCAGCCCTGGTTGAGTAGAGCATTAACTTTCACCACGCCTGATGATGCCTTTGTTTTCCTCAGGCGTCTAGGGCTCTGATGCACATCTCCTTCTTTATGAAGGTTAACAGTGAACTTTCTTCACTCAAAACCAGACCCCTATTTCACTCAGGGCATCTATGGTCACTGCCTTTGAAGGGTCTCTCAGTGTCTGCTGAATGCTAGTTTGGGAAGATTGCCGTGTTATTGTTCTGTATTGGCTTGTGAGGGCTACTTTTGTTAAATCCTTTTATGCAACACTAAAATTCCACTTATAAGTTGTGTTACTGCTGTCCACCACCTCCCACTCTCCTCCCCTAGCATTCCTCCGTAAGTAAGAATAACTTCAACACAAACTCAGTCAATTCAGGTTTGTCTGTAAGTTCTTGTTACAATTTGATCTGACAAAATATGTATGCATATATCTGAGCTGTCTGATGAGGTTCTCCAACAAGGCATTGAGCTCTTTAGATATTATTCACCTCATAATAAAGTAGATAGATAAAATAGGTCAGATGAATCTGGCACTAAAATGTCTATTTTTCTGCAGAGACAAAAGTACTTTTAGGTAACAACTGGCAACCTAATGTTGGTAAACAGGAATTCTAGCTTTCTCTTGACATTAGGTTTTTCTTTTTTTTATGAGCTGTGTCCCATTAACACCTACAATGTGTGAAACATACCCACATCACCCTGAAAGATTACAGTGTAGCATGTCTTGTAATTAAATCAGTTATGCTGCTATGCATAAAGACATACATTAAACGGCTGTGCTCCTCTAAGTCCCTGGGCCTAAATGCCAGAAAGAATAAAATATCTAATGTCAAAACTACTTAAGTGGGTATTGTACAATCCTCCCACACAGGGCACCATTCAGCAGAGTTTTTTTTTTTCCTTTTCCTCCCAAAAAAGGTGTTATTGTAAGTTGTTAAAAAAAAAACCCAACACAACCCAAACCAAACGAAGCAAACCACAAACAAACAAATAACAACAAAACTCCCACCAGTAGTACAGATCAATTAATTATTAAATCATGGCAATATTTCTTCTATAGCCTTACAAGTCTTGTTAGTAGTTTCTGACTTCAGAAAAATAAACAGAAGCCTGCACAATACATGGGGAATGCACACTTTTTTTTCCTTTTTGTTTTGTTTTCTTTTAATTTTTGAAAGTTATAAACTGTGATAATTCGTTTAGGAGATCGTTGGTTACTGAATATTTTATTATGGCATCTTTGGATTTTCAAAAATCCTATGAATCATGTATGGAAGACTGTAAAAAATCACTCTGGAAGTTAAGTGTAAAATTAAAGTGGAGTTCTATTCATATGCAGTGTCAGAACACAAGTTACACTGCTTTTTAATTAAATAACTTATTTTCCTAATTTTGTTATATTCCATTTGAACAGCACACTGTAGTTGCGTCCAGGATGTATTTCTACAGTGCCCAGTAATGATGTCTCTGTTGCTTTGCAACCATTGTTAATGAGTAGTGGGGGTTTTGGTGGTTTGTTTGTTTTGCAGAATTCAGCTGAGTATGTGACCGGCATACACATAGTTAGAATTTTGACAGAAAAGCTGCCGTATGACTAAGCTGTGATCACTGCAAATAAAAAAAAAAAACAAATGGCCTGCTTGCTTAGCTTGTTCCATTTATATCTGCAGAATAAAAGCCATTGCATGCATTATTACTGTGCTTAAGAGCAAAGAAAAGAAGCTCTGTACTATACTCCTGTTAAATTCCATCTAGGTGTTGCAGTTAGGACGTAGAATGTAACAGTCCTTATTACAGCACTTTTTGAATTTTGTACAAAAAAAAAGCCTCTCTTCAAGATTGCATGCATCTGAGATAGACTTTAAATCAGCACTAATATGTGTTTATTGTGTTTTATACAACAGTTTTGTTTGAATTTCTCTCTACAAATGATGTCCTAGGATTCCTGGGGATCCAACTACAGTTTTTTGTTTGTTTTTTTTTTTTTTAATTTTTATCTCCTCATTCTATTATTACATTATTTTCATTGCATTTCTCTCCACTTTTCCTATCCAGAATGGCACTAGTGGCTCCTAGTATTCATTTCCTTTCTCTAAATCTTTTGAACTGTTTTCTCTACATTTGTAACTAGGAAATATTTGGATGTTTGTGACTTAATTAAAAAAAAAAAAAAGAAAAAAAAAGAGAAAGACAACACAATTATCATATCTACTACGTAGAGACAAATGATTTTAGATTTAAGAAGATACTGAGGAAAGAGATAACAAAAAACAGTGTCTTGTCTCATTTCTCCTCCAGTCAACCTCTGGATCTGTTCAAGCTGCTCACACTCCATGGAGGTGGGAAAGGTCCAAGAAGGGTAGACACGAGGAAGGAAAAGATGGCAGGATAAACTGAAAGCTCAATTACTCATGTGATTTCTAACACAAACAGAGGTCCACACGTTGTACCAGAAGACTTTTATTATCCTAAGTACATGGAAAGTGAACCATCCTTTAAAATCCTGACGCAAAGTCTCAAAAACTTGTGATTGAAAGGCATCAAAACTAAATCTACATACGGTTTAAAGTTTCCAAACAGCAAACATTTAGCACTGAAAGAGACAAACTAGATATATTTCATGTTCACTGAATGTGAAATAGGTTTCTAACATCTTTAAGTTAAAATCAGGAAATCTGAACAAAATTCGGGTAGTGAGGAAAAAGGGAAGGAAAATATTTGAAGAATATGTAAGACGTATGAATCACAACTTCAGAACAAACAGAGAGCTTATATGAAATGGAGAAAGAGGCATTTTATAAATTAATAAAAATTGTATTCAAATAAGAATGACTTCTGTCAAAATGGAGGTTGAACACCTAAGAACAAGATTTTCTCTGTCTTTTTTCCTTCTTGCAAAGCTTCTTGATTTTTCAAACAAATATAAGACCTAGAGTTGAATTGTTTTGTGAGATTGATATATTAGAGATGGGAGACCTCTACATACGACCCTAAAATCAGTATTTTTTCTCTGAACCACAGTACTTAACACTAGAGCAAAGGCAGAGCAACTCCAGAAACCTGGGTATGTGAATTTTCATATCCAAATTGGAATCAAAACTGAAAGTGCTTAGCCTGGGAAAATTAAGGGAAGATAATGAAAATAAGTCTAAAAAAGGCAATCTCCAGAGCCCTGGAAAAACTGGCACATTAAATGACAAATATCTCCAGCAAACATTTTAAGCAAATATGTTCAATAGGGAGTGATATTCTAGTAGCAGACGCAGAAAAATACCATCATAAGTGCAACGGAGATTCAGGCAATGAAAAGCCTCCAAACATGCCAGGTTTCACTAAAAATTGAAGTATCATTAAATAAGTTAAGATCAGAAATAAAAAATGCAAATAGATTTACTATAGACAGAATATCTGGCACCAATCTGATGTCTTTACATTATTTCATATTGATCTAATAGATTTTATTGACAGAAAAAAAGCTATGCATGGGGTTTTTTTGCGGTCTTCAGCAAATCTTTGGCTTACTAATAAAGAAAACATTATTGGCTAAACCAGAAATAAATTAGATTACTTCACAAATGAGGCAATGACTACAAAATAATGACTACCTTAGTATCAGAAAAGACACCTGAATAATTTTATTTCAGTCTTCCCATATTTTCTAGACATCTTTTTACTTTAAAAGGCTTCTAAAATAATTTCCATTGGAAAGCCATTCACTGTTCTCTTGGAGGAAATCTTTTTTCTCTGCGTGGAAACAATCATACAAGACCAAATTTACTGTATCACTGCTTCAAATCCTCTTGGGGTTATGATTTCAGGAAATGTTGGTTGTTTGGTGTTTGTTTTAAAAATATATATGCAGAAGATAAACGTTACAAAGGAAAAAAGCCAAAGGGAACCATCCCTTGTGCATTTCCTATTTAAAAAATTATGTCACTTCTTTGTTCTTGGCATTATTATTGCCTACAGTGAGGAAATTGCTAGGAAGAAAACCTGCAGTGTTTTACAATTTCTTTTTAGCTTGTTTTCTCTTGCAAAGCTGCTTGCTAAGAAATACCTCTAAAATAAGACAAACCTATAAAAGAGTATATTTGGCCACCTTTTTGATCAGCTTGTCCATATAATAGAACTGTTCCAATAACTTGCAAATTCTAAGATATATAATTCCAGTTTCTGACCAGAACCAGAAGTGAAAACTAGGTGAAAACAAGGAAACAGAGCTCACAGAACATTTATTTTTAAGTCAGTGCTCAAAGGATGAAAGAATATACTCCACCAGACACTTCAGATGAGCTGTCCCGTGTAATATTATTTGACAGCAAGTTTGGTTTTTTGTTTGTTTGTTTTTTTCTGGGGAAATAAAAATATACTTTCTTTTTTTAAAAAAAGGGCCAGGTGAATATAAGCAATAAAGTTTTAATTAAGAGAGCTTACATTCTACTACCTGTGAAAAACTTTAAGAACTTGAAAAAAAATCCTGTATTCTTTATAGGTATGATATATCAAGGTTTTCTAAGAGAAATAAAGTTAATGGTGGTATCTTAGGGAATATGTACAGTTAATAGCTTATGAAGAAACTTTTCAAAATAACCAAATATTTCACTACATCAAGCTTTTGCATAGTATTTATTATAGAAAAGAATACACCACTCTAATAGGGATGCACTTTATATAATAGGATATATATTATACACATAATCTCAATATTAAAATGCCACTCTATAAAAATTAATGAATATTGGAGTAATAATTTTCATCTTCTACTTTTTTGTTTGTTTTATAAACAAAAACAAACTTGAATATAAAGAAGCTTAGCTTCTAAATTATTTATTAATTAAACTTTAAATTTTATTTCCAGTACAGTAAAGCACATTATTGTCTAAAGCAAAGTTTAATTGGAGAAATGTTCTGTGGTGATCATTTTAAAGGGGAAAATCACTAGAGTACTGTATTTCTAAATGAAATGACACTGGTATAACAATGTTAGCCCATACATATACTACAAATGTAGCAATAGTCAGATGCAGTAATAAGAGAGTGCAGCTCTACTCAAGTTAATAATGCAGCTTTATATGTCAGTAATGCCATGTTCACATGCACTGAGGCCAACTTCATCCCTGTATATTTACCACAGATATAATGAACTATAAAGTTAATATTGTACTGTTATAGCTATGATGTACCAAAAGCCTTTGCATATCAGTTGACAGTGGTAATAAACAAAATCAGCTATTTCAGAAGCACAAACTTCTCTTGTTACTGGGTTTATAAATTATATAAATTATAAATTATATATAATATATATAAGTTATAGAAAATAACCCTAAGGCTAAATAGCGAATACTTCGGTAAATCAGACTTTCTTTGACACCTTGAGTGAGCCCTTTTACAGGGTCTCCAATGACATGACCACTGTGACAGATGCACCCGCTCTGAGCAAGTACCCAGTCCTCACCGACAAGCGGTCCTGACTGAAATCAGCCCTGCTGTGCAGACCGTGAGATCTGTGCCAGTCTGCCTCTTCTCAGGAACGAAGGAATTTAAATTGTGTCTTATCAGCAGCCAACAATATGAACTCAAGCTGGGGCTACACAGAGCTAAAACTGCTACAGCTGTACCCCTGCACACACACCGGAGAGGGGAGGTTGACTACCAGTCAATCGCTTTTATGCTACAAAATCTGTAGCTTTTCTGAGCCCATCAGGCTCTCCCGTGTGGCAGCAGGCTGCACGCTGGTGAACTGACCCTTGACGAGGGACTCCTCTCAAGGTTGCCCTCGAGACTGAGACCCCTTACCTGGCATCTGAAGTCTGTAATGAAGTAAGTGACATTTTGCATTAGGCCCAAAGGTAGATTGTATGCTACTGACATTTATATAGAGCCAGAGATAAACTTAATTATTAGAAGTGTAGGAAGTAGTAGTTTGACAGCTGTCCAAATCATTGTCTAAGTCATGATCTAGTTACTGCCTAAATTATAATATAAATAATTGTCAGATCATTGTTAAATCATTGTTTGACTAAAAATCAATTATTGCATAATCATCATTTGATTGCCATTTGACTTTCATTCAGCCATTGATTAATTAAGCTCTGATCATAGTTTGGTCATTAATAATGTTCTCCTAGTTCTAGGAGACCCCACAACTATGAGTTCTCTTAATTATTCAGCTGTGATTACATAGAAGTTTATGCCGAGAATCCTTGCCACAAGGTGGAGCAAGAGGGAGAGTGGCCTGGGAAATGCCGAGGGAATTGTAAAGAACAAGACTTGTCTGTATGACCCGTATTGAATTTCTTAATGAAGTCAGCACATGGTGTAGCTAATAAGGATTAGAAAGAGACAGCAGAATGGACACTATTCTACTGCTTCTAGCCTGCTTCTTTGTGGCAGTACCACTAAAACAGTGCCACTACGCCTCTGCCATCAATAAGCTGATGGGCATGAAGTTATGTGTTATCTGTGCAAAACGTCTGACAAAAATATTTATCCTAATACTGCTTACCCCTTCTAATAAACGGCCCGGTGCTTATGGCTGAGGAAGGAAATAGGCAACTTATTATAATCAATGACCTTTACTGGTAGAGATAATGAAATTAGCTTTATTAGTAACAATAAATCCAGCACTTTAAAAAAAAAATGAACAAACATTAGTTTCGCTTGAAGGACATGCCTTTTTACAGCTATAAAAACTTACTCTGTGGTATCTTAAAATTCCAGGTTAATAAGTCTCACTAATAACACTGGTAATACCGGATAACACAGTTCCTGTACCATACACTTCCATCTGTAAATGATAAAAATACAGACAATTCAAATTAGTTGTTCAGCAAATGCCTAAATCCTCTGATTACCTGTTTAGAAAGTCCACATCTCCTTCTGTTGGGTAACTGAGACAATTCAGTGCAACTATACAAAACACTATATCCCCATATATAATTGTGTCTTTCTTAGGCCTCAGGGTGTCTGTATATTCAGATACATTTGTAAAGCTAAACTCCTACATTTTACTGCAGTTGAATCATTGCACCCTTTTGTGTATTCACTAGGAGACCAACAACTTTGTTGTCCTACATTCAAACCTTTTTGCATGTAATCACTCTTCTCTCAAGTGAATATGTACATGCACAGCCTTGGATGGAAGTGCTGTCTGGCAGGCAGACTATCTTTAGTGTTACAAACTATGAGTCATCCCTCTAGAGCTAGATCCCAGGTATCCCTTCTCCCATGCACTGAATACCTGATGTCAAATAGAGCAGAGTGAGCCCTTAGCTCCTCTTCTCCTGCCTTGAGGCTGCAAGAAACCCTATATCTTAATTCAAAAGAACGAGGAAGAGGAAAGGAGGCATCGTGATGTTTTTCCTTTCCTGTGTCTGTCTGTATGGTAGAGACATAATTCTGAACTTAATCCTGACCACCACCCTACGGCCAGAGTGAGGGTCTCCAGCTGTATTAAGTCAAGACTGCAGGACCAAGGGCTCAAATGAGTGTCACTTGATGCCACCCTGGGTCACAATTACAGTTTCTTGGAGCTTAACTCGAATGACAGAGATGGAGAGGCAGCAAGAAGAGCAACAAGAGTACACTCAGGCAGGTTTAAACCTTTTTCCAGGCTGACCATTTTGTTGCCAAGGTTAACTCCAACTGCCAAGTGACATCCTTGACTGACAGGTGCAGAACATAGTTCATAGACCTGAACTTAAAGGTCACGGAAAAGTACTTCCAAATCTGTGTCAAAGCTGACCAAGTAGTTTCAGCTGAAATTATGAATATAAAATACTTTTAAATTTTACTTTTACTAATTCTGACATATTTTGTAATGCAGTATGTACCATAAAGCAGAGTAAATGAAAATTGAAAAATATTTTCCAGTTTCTCATGGGTGAATGTTAGTAATGCCGTATGTGAAATACATCAGGATAACATACCACAAGGAAAGGTCTAAACCAGGAGTTTTCACAAGGTAAATGCAACAACAACTGAACTAGGAGGAGAAATGGAGGAAGTATTTTCAGGGTTGAATTTGTATCTCCAAATGAAACCAGGTTTTGATACACCATATGAATGAATCAGCATCATGCTATTGCATGTTAAGCCCTGTGGATTTAGATTTATCTCCTAGGATTTCACCACAATGGACAGACTACTTACATATTACATAAGTTGGAGAGAATGTCTCAGAATGGTTGTTTAGGCACATTGAGACAGAAAACTCAAGTTTATTTTTTTTAGGGATATCAAGTTTCTCACCTGTCAGAAATGTGACCATTAGAACTGTATTTTGAGGTCAAATCCTTATTTGTATTCAAATTTTCTACTAAGCTGTAAATGGCCTTATGAGACTTCCGGTTCTAAACAGTAACCCATACCTACACTCGAGCAGTTTTCTTCTGAGAAGATGAAATCCAGTAACATCACTAGACAGTGGCAGAAAAGAAGCGCAGACTCCTATAGAAGATAATGGCAAGATAATGGCTTTGAATTTCCTTTCTAGAGAAATTCATCTCTTCCTCCTGAATCCATATGAGTTCAAGGGAGAATTAACACTCAAAGGTTGAAGATTAGATGTGCACACCCTTCTCTTTTCACTGTTTGGAACTGCCACAACTGTACTTAAAATTCTACAAGGCCTACAAGTGGTACTTTTCTTCTATGGGCAATCTGTGTGCAAATTACTAAAAAAACCATATCAATTGCTCTCTAACTGTTTTATAAAATAGTGACTGATTCAGTGCTCTGAGAATTCACATTAGCAGCTGGTGAATTTGGAGAGGAATCAAATACAGGTAGAGAGATTTTTCAAGTGCCTCAGAAATTGACAGAATCCTGTTTGTGCTACTATTCCTATCACCTACAAGAACACTCTGTTCTTATATTGTATATTGCCTTATGAAAATAACAAGGTCATTGTCAGTTTAACATATTGTTAGCAGAAGCATTTGTCACATTAAGTCAACCCTAATTTGAATAACTAAATTCTGCACAATTTCAGTGAGAATTGCTTATGTATACTGTTTAGAATCATAACTATGAGTGTTAGGAAGACCTTTCTTCAAGCTCCAAAACTCAATTAATCTGTTAATAACTAGGATTTTAATCTATTTTTTCAACAAGAAGAGACCAATAAACATAAATCTCACAATTGTTAGTGTTTGAAAAAGTTATTGAACAGTAAATAAATAATAATAATAATAATGAGATATAGAGAAGTTCAGTCTGCTGGACACATACTTTCAAGGCACTTGGAAAGAGTTTTCCACAAAAGGTATAAACTCTGCCTCTACTACCCTTCAGGGGAGCAGGACAATGAAGCAAAATCTGTACTGCTCTTTGTGAGATGAGATGTGTAAATACTGCTTATGTTCGTAACAAGATGAAACCTTTTCTGAAACTCACTCCCCTCATTCACTTGTCTCTTCTTCATATTATATCACATGAAGTTTTTTCTCTGAACAGCTGATGGGTTTTGTCTTTTATTTTAGCCATTTTTTTATTTCCACTGAAAACTTTGTCAAAGGTGTTCACTTTCATGCACTTCTGGAGATACCTTGATCTTTGAGAAAAGTAAAGTTTCACTTTTATATCACCAGGAACTTGCAGACATTGTAGAAAGTGAGCTTAGTACTTTTAATGATTAATATACTGAAAGTCAGAAAACATTGAAAAAGCATTAAAAAAAGAGAAGGACCTTACTGTATTAAGTTCTGCCTTTGAGAGCTTGAAGTAAAAACTAGAAAGATATACCAAAGAAATGAAATGTTGTACACCTGTTACAGACATAAACTGGGGGCTGAGTTTGCAAACTAAACACCAAATCCTGGCTCCTTAATTAATCCTTTAGTTCAGAACAAGAACAGTGGAAGGCAGAAAGTCACAATTCATGGACACTGAGATCAAAGAAATTTCTGCTGTATTTTGATTACTCGTAAGAGGCAATTTCTGATGACTAAAATCATGTGCTGTTTTGTGTTTTTTGTTCATCAACTGAACAGAGCAGTGCTTTAAAATGAGGAAAGTTGGAGGTATTACAGAGGTAATACATTAAAGAAACACCATTGTAAAATGAATTACCTGAGCTCTCTTCCAATCTGGTTTTTCTTATGACCTTAATAATAAAGTCATATAATTTTTAAAGGCTTGTTTTGTGTGTAAACACAACACAAACAATAAAACTTTTCATAAGAAAATAAATTATATGTATTTCGCAATACAGAACATTTAATAAATGGACTAGAAAGATCCTTGTTTCCTTCTATTACCTCCCATATTTAGAAGAAATATTTTTGTGTGTTTGCATCAAGAGACCTTTCACTGAAGCCAGTCAACAAGCAATTTTAATTCTTTTCCACCTTCATAGCTGGTAATAAAGGAAAACACATACAGGCATTTCTTAGGAAAAAGTCCTGAGTGAACAAACAGAAGTGAAATACCAGATAAGACAGACCTGAAAAAGTTTAATCAAAAATATGTCTGGCAGATAACTTTATTTACCAATTGTTGTTTACCAAACCTCTTTCCTGACATAGATGATAAGCATGTAGAATTCAAAAATATTTCTTATGTTGCATTAGATTTGTATAAGAGCCTTCATTGTAAATCAGAATTTAAATAAGCTTAAAATTATAGCCAATATATCCTAGGTGAATGATGGTAATCTGCAAATTTTTAATATAGCATAAAAGCTATGTCTCAAATACTTGTATTACAAAGTTCAAGAAAGTAAGTCCTAAGGTAATTTTAGTAATAAATCAGGGTTGAAATATTACCTGCTACACCTATTTCAGTCAGTGCTTGCCGATGATAAACATCAGTACGAATATCTTTATAAACACACAATGGGGGTTTTTTGACATCTTGTTAACTCAAAGTGCTGGTATGCTAAATAAAATATTCATATTTAAGCATCTAGAGTCATATTTCTTCAGAATTTCTCTGAAAAAAACCTTTTTCTTCCAACACCTCTGCAGAGGAGCCAGCAGTGTCTCCTTGTGGGGAATAGAGCATGGGGACAGGTCATGGAGCCTCCGTCCTGAGGACTTTCCAGCACAGCCAAGCAATGTCTTGCCACTGATGCCCACCCTGACTTAGAGGACAGCTCCACTTTGTGCAGGCCACAGGAGCAGGCAACCTCCAGACAGCTCTTCCAAACCACGCTTCTCCACTTGTCTCAACTCTAAATGTAGCAATGCCAGGACTAGGAATTGACAAATCCCACTGAAATTGTTTTAGTGGCTTGTGCCTACCAGTCTTCACATAAGAAATGTGACCAGAAGTGCATGGATTGTTCATTTAGAAACTTCAAAGGTACTGTTTCTTCAGCTTTTTCTTCAAACACAAAAGAACACATCTGCACTCATCCTAAAAATCCGAGGGGCAAACTGCTGGTGAGCCCATCAGCGCAATAGATATGGACTTGGAATTTAGGATGAAGATTGCTTGTGAATTATAAGTAGGAATAAAGACACAAGTACCTTTTAAGTTTTTGAAGATTAATGTTCTTTGGAAGAGAGCTGTCCCTCTCAGCTTAATTTTGACACTGAAGAGGAAAGCCTTTATTATCTTGTTACCTTTCTATCATCCTACTGAAAATCAAATTGTCAAACTGAAAATGCATGGGCATCTTTTCAGAGGAGATGGAAAATATTTAGAGCAACAGGTTTAAATATCTCTTACCTAGAAAACTTTCCAAAAGTACTTAAAACACTAAGGTAGCTGTAGCCTTAGAGGGGCACCTATGTGCCCAACAGTCCTGATTCCAGACATTAGAGTCTACTCCAAAACGTACATTAATACTTTTCATAGAGTATCTGTTTTCCTGCTTCATTAGAACGAAACAAGTTTACATCAGCTGTAGGTCTTATTCTTTATAACTCCATGTAACATATTTTCTGAACTAAAAACGGACTCCGAGGAGAAGGCTTCCGCTATTGCTACAAAGTAAATTGAGAGTCCTTTAGCTGCTGGCTAGTTATTTTAATCTGGAAATCTATCTTAATTAATGAAGAAAAAAAAAACCCAAAGAGCTCCGTTCTCTCAGACCAGATCTATGAACTCTCCATTTGACTCAGTTTGTAGCTATTGAAACAGGTTAGTTCCCTACCTGAGATGGGATCTTCATGAAAGGGGAGACAATCAATTACTTCACATGCAGAGGCTAAAAACCTTCATCACTTCAGCTAGAATTCCTTATCTAACCAGAAACAGGTATAAACAAGTTAACTAATTGATGTAACCCTATCAGTCAGGTTCAGAAGTGAATTGTCCTTTATTCCTATAAGGACACAGAAACCTCTGCTCACATGCAGAGAAATGTGGCATCATTCAGTTCAGACTTTGAGCAATAAAATAGGCTATTGTACAATGCATCAGAAAAAGATTAGGGGATTTTTAGGTGTGTAGGAAATAACATAAAAGTACAGAAGTCACAAAGAAAAGACATTAGTAAATCTAAGAACCTTGCAGGAGCCTCAAATGTCATTGTGACAAGAAACTATCACTGGCTGTTTCAAAAACTATATCAAAAGTTAGAGAAACTAAATAGAATTGAACACAAAGATGAAGCAATACCATAATGGAGGTTGTTGTAAACTACAGGACTGCAGTTTGAGAAAGAAAATTCAGTGCAAGAGAAATTTGCTAAATAAAATAAGAGAAAATTACTGGCCATCATTCTTTTCTAAAATCCTTAATTTAACTTGGATGTGTGTAGGAAGAGCTTGCTTTTATCATCTCTTTTCGATGCCATCCATTTGGAATCCCTCCAGGTCTTTCATTTTGTTTGGCTATAGCCTGCCTTAACCAGTTAAGATCCAAACAAAAGCATTAGCCTGAACTCACAAGGCAGCAAAAGTAATGCTTTAAATAACTCATTAGTGGTAGGTTTCTGTATTTCCACATGTGATACACTGAAAATGCAATATATAATTATATTTCTAGTGATAGGCAAAGGTTCGTATCTGCTGTTGTCCCTTCTGAGGATACAGCTTCAGACACAAGTAACATCTCTAATGCACTTCATCATCTTCCCTGACCTAAAACTTCAAGGTTTAATACTAACTAAAAGTAACTGAGAAGGTTTCCCCTACAAAATTTGTCACAGGAAAAATAGAGAGGTCAATAAAAAGGAAAGCTTTCTTACAGTTTTCAAGTTCTAATGCTTAAATTACCATCTTTTCAAAAGGTTTAAAATCACTGGTTGTTGTTTGCGATGGTATCAGGGCAAAGGATAAGTGGTAGATAACTCTGAAGCCTACAGCTCTAGGCCAATATGCACATCAATACTGCAAAAGAGAAATTACCAGTAATAGAGACATAAGGTGAGTCTCTTCACAGGACAAAAATTACCGGGAGCAGCTCCAAAGCTCTGAGATTACACTGTATTGATCTCTGGTTGTGACATGGGAACACAGTTCAAGAAAGCAAAGAAATACAGATCTCTCAGTAACATATATGAGGAATTTAATTTAAAGTTTTAAAACACAAAGTCCAGGTTGTTAGTCAGGTAAATACAGGAAGCTCCATACATGATATGTATGAGGTTGAAGATCCAAAGACTACTTTTTTCACTACAGAGGAGTGTGGGTTGTCCACAGCAGAACACAGGGTAGTCAGAGGTAGGAAGGTGAATATAGAGATTTCATACTGATTTATCTATTTAACACTAATAACATCTCAGGCTTTGAAAAAATACATTTCAGTCTTAGACTCATAACCATTTAACCGTATTTTAATGTACCTGTGCAGCACATATATGTATAACCTGTATTGTCATATAGCAGAACAAGGATTAATCTGCACATATTGGTGGAACATAACTGCTAAGAGCAACTAAGATTAACATTTTGAAGTTATTAACAAATCAGTATAATTTTTGGTTGTCATTTAGTATTGGTCGGGCTCTTCCAGACCAGATGTGACCAGTTATTTTGCCTTGGGAGTCATATTATAATATACATAATATTATATTAATTGAAGTATTATGGTATTATATTATAATACTATATAGCTTTCCCCTTCTTGCCCTCATACTTTTGCCCCTTAGATCCAAAGAGTAATCAAACTTCAGCAAAAAAAACCCCCAACTTTTGTAAAATCTTATGCCAACAGAGAATCTAGTATTAGAAAACCCTTAAGAAGTCTTTTTGAAGTCAAGGATGCTTAAGAAACAGTAGAACTATTTCTTACTATGAAGCTAAATTTTAAATTTTAAGACGTTTTCTTTCATATATACACACACAGAGAAACATACACAGATACAGATGGTCCCCACTACTGCAGACTGCTGGAAAAGGAAGAGATCACATGTTTGAATACACACAGTCATTCAGTATGTTTATTCTCTCATACAGCAAGGTGAGTAGTAACAAAAACAAAGTTGACCTAATAATGACCATTATTACTTTTGTTCAACTGTCCCTATACTTGACATTCAGTAACTAAATTCGTTCAGAAGGTTGTTGTCCTGGGTTGCAGTGTATTCTATTACCATCCTCATGAGCTGTTGAAACCAGGTGGGGCGGTGTTTCCTGGCCTCCTCCCTCCGGACTATCTTTCTGTTAATGGCCCATCAATGCCCTGCCGCATGACTCAGAGATAACTCCCTCCAGACTATCTTTTGTTAATGAGCCCATCAACACCTGGCCTCATGACTCATCATTCTATTGTGAGATGCTCCACCCAGAGGGAGGAACCAAGCGTTCCATCTTGGATATAATCTGGGACTCTGAACACCACGGGCATCCTTCCCACTGGATTCCCAGAGGACAGGAGCTGCATAGTCACCACTGGACTTTCTGAGGAGGAGCAGACCTTTCTACTGGACCACTGCTTCGACAGAGCCACATCCATCACTTCAGGAGGACTACAGCTACCATCTCATCGGACTGCTCACGCCACCCTGATTAACAGTGTGCCAGGTTGTATTCTGACTCTGTTAGTTTAGCCCACTGGGGTTTTTCTTGCCTTTATTTTTAATTTCCCTAATAAATTGTTATTCTGACTTGGTGCCTCCCACTGGTCTGTTTTCAAACCAGTACATTTTTGGCGCCCAACGTGGGGCCAGGATACTGAGGAAAGTCAGAATTACAATTTTGCATTGTAGAAGTCACCTAGTCACTATGATGCTCAGCATGCTTACATGGGTCTTGTACCTAGCTCTCTACATTTTTCCGCACACGGGGAACTACCTGCCAGTTGTAATGCTCCTGTGTAGACCAGGGTATGGTATAAAATTTGCTTTATTGTTCTATTACGCCTACTGCATGATAACCTCTGAGGCAACGAGCATAATTTGGAATATATACTCAACTTGGTTTGCTTGTCCTAGTCTGGGCTGCTACATCTGGGGCCTCAACAATCGTACCCAGCCCCTGGGTGGAGGATTAAAGAACGGTTTCTTCCAGCCTTTCAGGCCTGACACAGTAGTTTTTGAAAATATTGAGTTCCCTTTGGATGTCAAAGATGGCATAAACTTGCTGTCAGTTCTGCTTTGTCTTCTCTGTACAGCCTGCACCGTGTACACCATGCTTAGAATCAGAGCTATGGCACAGCATCCTCAGGAGAAGAGGGAAACCATGAGCAAAGCAGCAAACACCATGTCTACGCAGACCGTCACGAAGCAGAAAGAAGCCAAAAGCAAACAACAGCATCCATGTCTACGCAGACTGTCACTGAGGAGAAAGAAACCAAAAGCAAAGCAACAGTGTCCATCTCTACGCAGACTGACACAGAGGAGAAAGAAACCAAATGCAAAACAACAGCGTCCGTGTCTACACAGACTGACACAGAGGAGAAAGAAACCAAACGCAAAACAACAACGTCCGTGTCTGCACAGACTGACACAGAGGAGAAAGAAACCAAAGGCACCGTCAGCGTCTCCTCACAAACCATCACCGAACCAGAACAGCCTAAACCCGTAGCAGTTGCCCCCGTCCAGAAGAAGAAATCAAAAAGCAAATCAGTCCGCATAGTGACTGATGAGGATGCAGCAGGACCCTCGCACTCAGCACAAGAGACAGAGCCGGAGATCATCACTCGGTCGCTATCCCTGGGTGAGCTGCGTGACCTGCGGAGGGAATTCACCCGCCAGACCAACGAGTCCATCTTGACCTGGCTGCTCCGCATCTGGGACGCTGCAGCTAATGACACCATTCTGGACGGAAGTGAGGCCAGGCAGCTGGGATCTCTGTCCCGGGATGTGGTCATTGACCAGGGGATCGGGAGAACCCAAGAAACACTCAGCCTCTGGCGGCGACTGCTGACAAGTGTAAGAGACAGGTACCTTTGTAAAGAAGACCTCCAGGTGCACCAAGGAAAATGGAACACCATGGAACAAGGTATCCGATGCCTGAGGGAATTAGCTGTGCTGGAAATCGTGTTCTCAGAAGATGAGAGATTTCCTAAAAGCCCGGATGATGTCCAGTGCACGTCACAGATGTGGTTGAGATTCGCCCGTCTTGGACCAGAGATGTACTCCCGTTACCTGGCAACGCTGCAATGGAGGGAAGGCGAGGACAGAGTGGGCGTCTTGGCCAACAAACTGAGGATTTACGAGGACACTGTCACTGCCCCGTTTCGCACTCATGTTTCATCCGTGGAAACAAGGCTGGCTGAGCAAGTCCGGAGCTTGATTGAAGAGGGCCATCAGAAACTGAAAAAGGAACTCAAGGAAGAAATTTGCCACATCTCACCAGAACCGACAAGAGTCTCTGCCATTAGGAGCAGACGTCCCCCAACCAGGGAGAGAGAATACACTCCACGAGGTAATCTCTGGTTTTTTCTTCAGGAACATGGAGAAGACATGAGTAACTGGCATAGAAAACCCACCTCTTCTTTAGCAGCCCGGGTACGTGAACTAAAAAGAGGGACAACTACCACAAGAAGCTCATCTAGAGTCAACGCTGCTCCGGTCTCCTGCACACAGAACTCCAGACAGTATAGGAATAATAATGTGACTGATCCTCTTGAAGGGACCTCAGGAGCATATTCACCGGAGGCGAGCAACGTGTACCACGACCAGGAATAGAGGGGCCCTTCCTCTAGCCAGGTAGAGGAAAGGGACAATCGGGTCTTTTGGACTGTGTGGATCCGATGGCCTGGCACGTCTGACCCACAAAAATACACAGCTTTGGTGGACACCGGCGCTCAATGTACACTGATGCCATCAAGGTATGTGGGAACGGAACCCATTTCTATTTCTGGGGTGACAGGAGGATCCCAGCAGCTGACTGTACTGGAAGCGGAAGTAAGTTTAACTGGAAACGAGTGGCAGAAACACCCCATCGTGACTGGCCCAGAGGCCCCATGCATCCTCGGCATAGATTATCTCAGGAATGGATATTTCAAAGACCCAAAAGGACATCGTTGGGCTTTTGGGATAGCTGCTGTAGAGACAGAAGATATCAGACAACTAAGTACCTTGCCTGGCCTCTCAGATGACCCCTCTGCTGTGGGACTGCTGAGAGTTGAAGAGCAACAAGTACCAATCGCCACAGCAACAGTGCACCGTCGGCAATACCGCACAGACAGAGACTCTGTGGTTCCCGTCCATGAGATGATTCGTAAACTGGAGAACCAAGGGGTGGTCAGCAAGGCCCGCTCACCCTTTAACAGCCCTATATGGCCAGTGCGTAAGTCCAGTGGAGAATGGAGACTGACGGTGGATTACCGTGGCCTGAATGAGGTCACGCCACCGCTGAGTGCTGCCGTGCCAGACATGCTGGAACTTCAGTACGAGCTGGAATCCAAGGCAGCGAAGTGGTACGCCACTATTGACATTGCCAACGCCTTCTTCTCCATTCCTCTGGCAGCAGAGTGCAGGCCTCAGTTTGCCTTCACCTGGAGGGGTGTGCAGTATACCTGGAACCGATTGCCCCAGGGGTGGAAACACAGTCCCACCATCTGTCATGGACTGATCCAGACTGCACTAGAAAAGGGTGAGGCTCCAGAACATCTGCAGTACATTGACGACATCATTGTGTGGGGGAACACCGCAGCAGAAGTATTCGAGAAAGGAGAGAAAATCATCCAGATTCTGCTGGAAGCCGGCTTTGCCATCAAGAAGAGCAAAGTCAAGGGGCCTGCTCGAGAGATCCAGTTCCTGGGAGTAAAGTGGCAAGATGGACGGCGTCAGATTCCCACCGAAGTCATCAATAAGATCACCGCAATGTCTCCACCGACCAACAAAAAGGAAACACAAGCTTTTCTAGGCGCCATAGGTTTCTGGAGGATGCACATTCCCGAGTACAGCCAGATCGTGAGCCCTCTCTACCTGGTTACCCGCAAGAAGAACGATTTCCACTGGGGTCCTGAACAGCAGCAAGCCTTTGCCCAGATCAAGCAGGAAATCGCTCACGCGGTAGCCCTTGGCCCAGTCAGGACAGGACCAGAGGTGAAGAATGTGCTTTACTCTGCAGCCGGGAGCCATGGCCTGTCCTGGAGCCTTTGGCAGAAGGTGTCTGGTGAGACTCGAGGTCGACCACTGGGATTCTGGAGCCGAAGCTACAGAGGGTCCGAAGCCAATTACACCCCAACAGAGAAAGAAATCCTGGCCGCCTATGAAGGAGTCCAAGCTGCCTCAGAAGTAATCGGCACAGAGGCACAACTCCTCCTGGCACCCCGACTGCCGGTGCTGGGGTGGATGTTCAAGGGAAAGGTTCCTTCCACGCATCATGCCACTGACACCACATGGAGCAAATGGATCGCCCTCATCACGCAGCGCGCCCGTATTGGAAACCCAAATCGCCCTGGGATCTTGGAAATCATAACAAACTGGCCTGAAGGTGAGACCTTTGGATTATCTTCGGAAGAAGAGGAAGAGCAAGTGACCCGTGCCGAGGAAGCCCCACCATATAGCGAGCTACCGGAGACTGAGAGACGATATGCCCTCTTCACTGATGGTTCCTGCCGAATTGTAGGCGCTAGCCGGAAATGGAAAGCTGCAGTATGGAGCCCCACACGACAAGTTGCACAAGCTACCGAGGGACAAGAAGGATCGAGTCAGGTTGCAGAGCTTAAAGCTGTCCAGCTGGCTTTGGATATTGCTGAACGAGAGAAGTGGCCGAAGCTCTATCTCTATACTGACTCGTGGATGGTAGCTAATGCTCTGTGGGGATGGCTGGATCGCTGGAGAAAGACCAACTGGCAGCGCAGAGGGAAACCCATCTGGGCTGCTGAGATTTGGCAGGACATCGCTGCTCGAGTAGAGAGGCTAACTGTAAAGGTTCGACATGTGGATGCACATGTACCCAAGAGTCGGGCTAATGAAGAGCATCACAACAATGAGCAGGTGGACCGAGCTGCCAAGGTGAAAGTATCTCAGGTGGATCTAGACTGGCAGCACAAGGGAGAATTATTCCTAGCTCGTTGGGCCCATGATGCCTCTGGCCATCAGGGGAGAGATGCAACATACCGATGGGCCCGTGACCGAGGGGTGGACCTTACTATGGACAGCATCTCACAGGTCATCCACAGTTGTGAGACCTGTGCTGCAATCAAACAGGCCAAGCGGGTGAAGCCTTTATGGTATGGTGGACGATGGTCAAAGTATAGGTATGGGGAAGCCTGGCAAGTTGACTACATCACCCTTCCCCAAACCCGCCAAGGCAAGCACTACGTGTTGACCATGGTGGAAGCAACAACTGGATGGATGGAGACCTACCCTGTGCCTCATGCTACTGCCCGGAATACCATCCTGGGCCTTGAAAAGCAAGTCCTGTGGAGGCACGGCACCCCTGAGAGGATCGAGTCAGACAACGGGACTCATTTTAAGAACAGCCTCATAAACACCTGGGCCAGAGAACACGGTATTGAATGGATATATCATATCCCTTATCATGCACGAGCTGCCGGAAAAGTTGAACGCTGCAATGGACTACTTAAAACCACCCTGAAGGCTCTTGGTGGGGGGACCTTCAAAAATTGGGAAGTGAACTTAGCAAAGGCCACCTGGATAGTCAATACCCGAGGGTCCATCAATCGAGCTGGTCCTGCCCAGTCTGAACCCCTGCACACGGTGGATGGAGATGGAGTCCCTGTGGTACACATGAGAGGTATTTTAGGAAAGACTGTTTGGATTAATCCCACCTCAGGCAAAGGCAAACCCATCCGTGGGATTGTCTTTGCTCAAGGACCTGGTTACACCTGGTGGGTAATGCAGAAAGATGGGGAAACCCGTTGTGTACCACAGGGAGACCTAATCTTAAGTGAGAATAGTATGTAGGGCTTCACTGTATATATATATATATATATATATATATGTGTGTATGTGTGTAGAGTTTAAGTTGATTTGGGATAATGAAGGTGGTAATAGAATAAGGGGTGGATAATGTCCTGGGTTGCAGTGTATTCTATTACCATCCTCATGAGCTGTTGAAACCAGGTGGGGCGGTGTTTCCTGGCCTCCTCCCTCCGGACTATCTTTCTGTTAATGGCCCATCAATGCCCTGCCGCATGACTCAGAGATAACTCCCTCCAGACTATCTTTTGTTAATGAGCCCATCAACACCTGGCCTCATGACTCATCATTCTATTGTGAGATGCTCCACCCAGAGGGAGGAACCAAGCGTTCCATCTTGGATATAATCTGGGACTCTGAACACCACGGGCATCCTTCCCACTGGATTCCCAGAGGACAGGAGCTGCATAGTCACCACTGGACTTTCTGAGGAGGAGCAGACCTTTCTACTGGACCACTGCTTCGACAGAGCCACATCCATCACTTCAGGAGGACTACAGCTACCATCTCATCGGACTGCTCACGCCACCCTGATTAACAGTGTGCCAGGTTGTATTCTGACTCTGTTAGTTTAGCCCACTGGGGTTTTTCTTGCCTTTATTTTTAATTTCCCTAATAAATTGTTATTCTGACTTGGTGCCTCCCACTGGTCTGTTTTCAAACCAGTACAGTTGTATAAACGTTTACAGTTTTAATTACTTCAAGCTGCCAAATTATGGTTAGCAAAACATAATTTTTAAGCATATTTACTTGAATCTCTACTATTTAACAGCAAAATCCTCAAGTTTTATCAACAAAATTATGTTCTCAGACCTTATTTAATTGGAAAACTAACCATCTGGGAGATGTGTAATATGTTATTTCTGTTAATAAATCATTATCTTTGCAAGGTTACAGGTAATGAAAATAATAAAATGAAGTCATTTTATAGTAAAATAAATATTACTCTACCAACAAGAACAAAATCTACCTGCAATTTGATACATGAATGAATATGCTATACTTGAAATCAAGACCAGACTTTGATTTAACCACAAATATTGAGACTTAATATCCTGTTTAAATTATGTTAACCTGTGGTCGCTACAAGTTCTCGAAACAAAATGAACTCATAGGTAAGGCTGTCAATCAAACCCCAACACCACAAAAAAGTCAATAAGAACATAGTAGCTAGCTCACCTGTTAAAAGAAAATGTCTTTTCTTTCTAAAAGTCTTTCTGAAAGAAAGTCTGCCTGACTACCTCACAGTAATATCTAAAATGAGCAGAACTGAAAAAAAACCCCAAAAAAACACCGAAATGAACTCTGATATATTACCAGATACCTTTGTTAGCATTTGCTACAGATATAACTTGTAAGCTCTTGTGAGTCCTTGAAAAAATTAATCTAAATCAACTCTTTTAAATCTACGTGTATCATCACTTCCCTACGGCCAATAAGGACCTCATAAGTATTCCCACAAAAAAAAAATTAAGTATGGAAAGGAATGTTACTGAGCATCTGACAAAAACTAATGACTTTGCCTTTAGCTCAGCTGTTGTCACTGTTTCTGTATTAGCTGTGTGAGTTCTTCAGGTGTAATCTATCTAGAAACATTCAGATACGTATATATATTTATGAAGGCATTGACATTTATACTAAGATCTATTCTATTTGCTCTCTTAATTTACAATTATAATTAATTCTTCCATAACTGGCGCCTAAACTTTATATCTTGAGTAATCTTCAAAGGCAAATGACTGCTCACTCAAGCTTTAGAAGTGAGTTTTCCTTCTCAGTTTCTTTTCTTTGATGAGATGGTACTTTATTCAGATCTCAGCACAAAAACAGGGTTAGCAAAAGCAATTACTAATACCTCTTCACCAAAAAAACCCAACCCTTGTATCTGTATTCTTATATGTATGCAGCTTTTTTCTTTCCATCTACAGTCATGTACAAAGAATACATGCACACAGATCTGAGGACTCAAAGAAAGAAGAAAGAACAGTGTTTAATACTCGAGATCACCGGCCCACTACCTGAAAAACTTATGCTTTGTTTGAAGAGTCCTATGAATAATCAAAGCCTTTTTTTTTGCATGAAAAAGAATTAGATTTTTGGTTTTTGGACATGATATAACATTCTTTTGTGCAATTCGTTTGCCCATTCCTTGTCTTCACAATTTTCTCAAAACTGAAGCAGCTTCAGAGACTGGTGTATTCAGTAAACACTAAAGTAATTAGTACATAACATGTGTCTAGTTCGTTGCTTTGAACTTAGTTATGTCTAGTCCTTTTACAGAGTTATAGGTAAATAGTTTGTGATCAGGTCAACATGTACATCACTAGCTTAATCCTATAATTTAACATAAATATAAGACCTTGAAAAATGAACAGAAATCCATGCTTTCTCCCTTGTCCTAATAAAGTCAAATGTTTAGGAAGAATGTGGATAAGACAGTAAGCTCCTTCAGACTTTTTGTTTCAACGACTTCTCTGAATTTCAGGACCTTTTCTGGCCTATTTGATTCTGTTTATCCTCATCACATAGTTGACATATTGATATGTTAACACCTGTCTTCAGGCTGTATTAACTGGTCTTTAGATTTCAAAAGAGAATACACTCAGATATTTTCTATGCTACCCTTAAAACAGAAATGTGTTCTTCTCAACATTTTGAATGGGAGATTTAGTTAAGTAAGTTTTGTGAATGATTTAACTCACATCCCATATACTATGGCTCATGAACTTACCATGGAACACAGATTTTGCAGCAGATTTAATCAGAGAGATGGTGTTTGAACAGAGAGGGTGCAGTAACCATAAACAAAGAGAAGGAGACTGCTTCACCTTTCTGAAGGTTCCCAGGTAAATTCAGATCTGGATTACAACAGCTCTTGTTGCTGTTTTCACTTTCTTCCTTGATTTTTCCTAGATTTAATAGGCACTTTCCATCTCTTGCTTATCGTTTTTATTTACGTAAATTCCATTTATCTTTTAGACACATTTATGCTTCATCCTGTGGTAACTGGAAATGTTAACAAATACACAGATCTTTCGATCTTGTTTTCAGTACTGTTACTTTCTGTGTGCATTATGTCACAACTGTGATCTGCAGTGCCAGCAAAACCAGCTCTGTTACTTAGCTGCAATTCATGCTTGAAATGCTGCATTATCAGACATCATCTCTCTGTTGATCAATGCCGTAGTAAGACTTTCTAAGTTCTCACTTTCCTCCTAAAATTCTTTTTGCTGCCCTGCTTTCTGCCCTGCTCACCCAACTGCCTTCAGCAACACGAGCTAGTAGGACTTGGGTGTGGACTTGTGGGCAGCCTTCACAGGGACCACATGAGGTTTCAAGGGTACCCTGCTTTTGCCTCAACCTTCTGCTTCTCAGAACAAGCAATCCTGACTCCTATTCAGT
This sequence comes from Lycocorax pyrrhopterus obiensis, assembly GCA_014706295.1. Classification (NCBI taxonomy): domain Eukaryota; kingdom Metazoa; phylum Chordata; class Aves; order Passeriformes; family Paradisaeidae; genus Lycocorax; species Lycocorax pyrrhopterus. The sequence goes on from JACSVZ010000002.1 coordinate 76,457,866, forward strand.
TGTGTTTGAAATCACACTGAGTAAACCTCTTTGGATTTTTTTTCTTTCTATTTTTTTTTTCTCTAAGCATAAGCTGACAGCTAAAAAGACCCATTTGTAGGTATAATCCTAGCAGGAACTCCCTTTTATTATTCCATTCAGCTACACTCAAGCATGTAATAATTTCTCCTTCATAAAGCACCTGTACATACTTTGGTCCTGTATTCACCCGTTACTAATGGCTGTAAAATCTTATTTTGTTTATGACAGAATATGGTCTTTGTTTTTTATGTTTCTGTATTATGCAAATAAATACATATAATCTCTCTACCTTGTAGACTGAATACAAATTATTACTCTGTCCTTGAATTCAATAAATGTTTTAAAGAGCTTTTATGAAGACATATCACATAGATATTCATGGCAAAGAAAAAGCATTTAAAATCTAACGTCTCAAGAAAGTAGGCATATGTCCTTTTCTTAAAATATCTCCTGTCTCAAAGTTGCTTATTTTAAATGTCTGATGGAATAGACTATCTGAGCTTGGAAGGAAAGAAGCTATTTCTTCCTCTATAATTTATTTATAAATGTATTTTCTTTTTTTCTTGTTGACTTCTTTATAAGCAGCAGTGTCTTCACTAGAAATACTCAAATGACTTAAGAGCACAAGAACATTTACATTTTTAATTGCACATTTTCCTGCACAGTAATTCAGATAATAAAGCCTCCTCCAAGGAGAGTCACTGCAACTGGACTAGCTGTTTAATTCTTAATGACCATTTTTAAATTAAGCATGCAGCATCCCAAAATGGTAGCAGTCTTCAAAGCAGTTAAATTGTGTCTTTGCCTTATTCCAATAAAGGTACAGGGAAGTTGAGACTAATGGTCATATCCTTTATTCTGATCATTCTTCAAGAGCTCGCTGCAGTGCCAATGCTCCATCCCCTTTATGTTTCACCCTGGTGTTAACACTGAGCTATACTTAAATCATTGCCACTGACAATTCATCCAGATAATTTCAATTTGCTGCTAATCAAATAACAATTAGTGTGAAGTGAAATGCACTTTCATGATGGATGCAGTGATTTAAACATGGGAAGAAGGGAACAGGGAGGACATAAGCACCCAAAAGTATTTGCTTATGCAGCTTCAAGGTCACTTACAAGCAGACAGATTCAGTGTCTGGGTGACAGTAGCAAAGAGCAGAAACTTAGCCAAAATAATACAAATAATGGGGTTTAGAGAGTACTGTGATTCCCTCCCTTTAGCCCTGTCCGGAAGCAGCAAGGGCACGTTGCCCCATAGAAGGCAAGGTAGGAGTTGAGCATCACAATGCAGGCATGGGCAGCAGCCTTCCTGAAAAGGAGTCAGGAAACCAAGTCAGTAAGTCATGGACCGGATCAAGCCCAGTGATGGTAACCAGGATCAGACAAGAGTCCAGAAAACCCATCAAATCCACAGCCAGGAGAAAGGCCCAAGGTTAAACCAGAAAGCCAAGTTGACGGGTTGGGATGAAGATAGAGACAAGGGAGGAATGAGATGGGGGAACAGATGGAACATCACTGTGTCCACAGACTAGCTCAGATCAAGTACAGGACTCTCAGATCTTAGTGACTGCCCCAAGCACAGGTGGAAGGAGCTGCAGCTAGGGCTTCTTCTGATTGCTCCTTCACAACATGCCTTTTCAGTGGAATGGCCTCCAAAAATCAGCTAAACTCCTACAGGGGAGAAGGGGACCATACCTCCAAACACACTTCAAGATTCACAGAACTGCATGAAATATAAGCTCATAGAGCAAGAATACTCATTTCCAGTTCTCTTTTCAGGTTTTGTAGGCAGCAGGTACCTTAAGTTAAAAATAGAGACCAAACAGACTTTTCTAAAAGTGGAGCTTTGCTGTAGCAAAGTTGACAAGTTTTGTGCACTGCACTCCATGTAAATACAAAGTGCAATAGATGCGTATCTGCATATCTACCTGTTTTGAATAAGGCAGCAGCATAGGTCTGTTGCTGTAAAGCTGTTAGATTTAAATTTGTGTAAAACAAAATAAACAGTGACAATACATCAATAAACATTCTTCTCCATATAAACTAATCTTGGTAACTGAGACTAGGCAGTTATCATATCACGAGAAGATTTAAACTCATTATTTAAAGAAATGTCTGTATTTGAGGAAATAACAGAACTCATACTGAATATATAAAAAGAAAAGTTAAACTTTTCAAACCAGATACTTTAATGGGAGTGTTCTAAACAAAAGTACTGGAATAGCTAAAAGGAAGATCTGCTCCAAAGTTATTCACAAAGTATTCAGAATTTCAGTGGCAGCTTTTTTCTCTGTATAAAGAAAAGCTTTGTTACAAATTTTCAAGGTGTGACCACGATGGAAGTTTTTGCATGCAAAGGAAATAGGTGTTTTTTTGGAAGACAACACTTAATCTCAAAATTCAACACAAAGAAACCCATAAACCTACCCAGTTTTACCAAAGCCAAGTCAGAGATTGGCTGAAGTACTGTTTTACAATACTCCTGGGCTGTGAACTCTTCATCAAAATATAGAGACTAAAAGTACATGATGGTTCTTGTCTAATTCCCTGACTATTAATGTTTAAGTGTGCAGATGAGCTGAATTTCGTCTTTCACTAGGTTTTAGGCAACAGCACAGTTGGATTTAATCAGTTTAGATCTAATCAGCATGTTGTGGAAATTAAAAAAAAAAAAAAAGGTCTTCATTTTGACACCTTTTATTCAGTAACTACATATTTGAAGTGATTTGTCCTTCCAAACATGGTGTTGTAAATATTTTCAATTTTTCCATGCATTACTGGGAAGAAAAAATTCTATAGAAGAGAAAGAATGATAACAGTAACTTCTGACCTTGCATAAAGATTAATGAGAGGGATACCTATGAAAATTTAAAGTTTCAATAGCATAAATTAAACAAAACCAAAAATAACCCCAGAGCAATGCAGGATTTGCTGTTTTCCCATTGCAGCACTGAAATTTTATTACTTCAGTAGAAAGTGGATTTTCCTTTTATAGCAAGGTTCTATTATGTGTCTTCTTAGAATTATATTCATTTACATCACAACCTTTGTTTTTTTAATCTAAAACTCCTTCACTGAGAGCTCAAACAATCTGAAAGTTCTTTATTCTCAGTCATATCTTAGTCCTACTTTGGTAGCAGTGCTCAACCATTTGTGGCAGGTATACTGCAGAATCTTTATTAAGCCCATCTGTTCAAATCTCCCCCTTTATGAGAAGTCACTGTTAATAAAGTCATTGTTGGGATGAAGATAAACCGAAACTGAATTAAAGCAAGTTTTTTAAAATGCATGTTACTTTTTTTCCCCTCATGATACTGCAATTTTCTGTTAACAATTGAATAATTATTTTAAAACCAAACTGAGCTATGCACAAATGATATATAGATCAGCTAGTTGTCTTCAGCAACAGGGTGGGTAGGGAAGTATATTATAGGATTTATTTATCTTTTCTGTTTGTTTGTTTGTTTACTTCTAACATATGTAGTATTGGAAATAATAAATTTATAAATACAGTTATCAAAATGACATAATATTACTGAACTAAGAATCACACATTCTCCATCAATACAGTTGGAAATTTCTGGCCATGTAAAATTAGATACATGAGAAAATGCTCCCACTGTTCTGTTCATAAAAAGCATTGTAGCTGTAAAACCAAACTTTGTTTTCTTATTCAGCACTTTCAATCAACAATCAAAGAAAAATACAGTGGGTTCTACATGAGCAAGTTGCATCAAGATTAGAAGGATTTTATGATTCAAGCTATGCACCTCATCTCTATTTTATGCATAAGCAATGACTCAATTCTGGAAAATAATGTGCATACTTAGTCTTATTAATATATATAAAGTTCACAGTAGGAGTAAATTATTCATTAAAGTTATAAATTCATAGGGTCAGCTAAATCCTAGTAACCAAGAAAACCATAGAATACAAAACATCTAATGAAAGGAGTTTAAAGGGCAAATATCAAACACAGAAAGGTACTCAAAAAATCTAACAAAAGGATCAGTCCATGAACAGCAAGCAGCATAAGGATAATTTTAGAAATGCAGCATTGTTTGCCAAGCTCTAAAAATGAATGTCAAGAAAAATTGCCCTAAAAATATCAACCCTGAATGCATAGTGCCCACTCTCAGAAAATCAAAAAATAGAGCTGAAAGTAGGAGAAAAGTAGTAGCTGAGAAATCTTCCAGAGTCTTCACTTGTGAAACCTGGGGAATAATATGAAGCAGTGCTCTTGAGCAAACAATAAAACCTGACGCTAAGAAATTAAGAGGAGCCAGTGTTAATATGAAAATATTATCAACAAATGATCATTTAAATACAATCTTGTCAGCAAAAGCAAAGGCACAAAAATATAATACGTAAATCTGCACATTTAATAAGTGGTTTTGGATGTAAAATTTCCTTTTTAATTGATGTTTTTGGCAGCATGTGATATAACTTTTGGTGTGGTACTGTGGCAAACATCACCAGTGGATCATGGTATAACAAAATAAAGACAGTTTGTGAGATGGTCAAAATTACCCAGCAGATTGGAAGAAAAGTCATTTGTGAAGCCAGAAATACAGCAAGATACTGGCTGGTACAAGCAGAATGTCTCTGCAGTCTTCTGTCCCTTGAACAAATATAGAAAAGCAATAAAAGAGGGGTGGAGAGAAGCTGTTGTCAGAAGTGCACAGGAAATGTGAGGTCTGTGAACACAGCTCCTTAGCAAAACTCAAAGCAGCAGGCTGCCCTGACAAGACAGTGTACCAAGAACTAAAATAGGCCTGGTTTCCCAGAGAGGAAAGAATTATTTCCATGTCTGAGAGGAAAAAATATATTTCAAGAAATATTTTGGGTGCAATCTAAAATTGTGGAAAACCAGAAATGTGAATGAGCAGTGTAAGGCATGCAAGAATAGATATATAAATGCTTCAAGTTTAGGACTGCTGTACTGGCTGTTTTTACCAAGGTGTCCACTCACGTGCTTCAGTTTCCAGATGTGTTTTGCACTCCCTGGTCAAATAAATAGATGATTTGTTTATAAAAAAGTGTATAAATAATAGCAGTAATAGTATTTAGCATTACAATCCATAACAGTTGGAGAGAAAGGCCGTGAAAATAAGAATTAGAATATCACCTACCCTTAGGAACAGCTTCTCAGACTTATCACTTTATGAGATTTAAGCCTGGTCCATTTCTAATACTGAAATTGTTGATTCAAAATTCAGAAGAAAAAAACCAGATTTTTCTCCCTTGCTAACCTTCTTTAAGCCAGTGTTTACAGAAATGCTAGAGGCTAACATATTTTGGGTATTCTTAACTTTTGAGGTGGGCTGCAGCTCCAAGCAAATGCTGTGTGTTCCACTTTCTGCTTAGATCAGACCCCAGCCTGAAGTTCACTAACTGCATTGATAATTAAACATTAGCATTTTCATCACGGTGCCATGAAATCAATTGATTTGTTATCTCTGCAGATCTATTTGATAGTGAAACTAAACCCCTTTTAAGTGTTTGAGTGATCTCAGTGTGGGATTAGTCAAACAGCACGTTGATGCTGCAAAGGCATGCCCTGAGAGAGGAGTAGCAGCAGCGAGCGCATCACGAGGCAGAAGCACACTAACTGGGGCTGTGGAAGAGTCAAGGTCAGGACAAAAAGAGAGAAATCCATGCAATGAGAGATTAGCTCCCGGGGCTATTCCTTTCTTCGCAGATTGCAAAAATTCTTTATAGGTGTAGCTCTGGGGATTTATATACAGAAGACTTTTCATTTTCTTTCTCTTTTTTTGCTTCCGCCAGAATCTTTGTGAGCTCCACATTCAAATGAAAACTTTAGCAGTACAAAACGGATTAATACAGGATTACAAGAAGAAGATTATATTTCTGGGTCCTCTCATCTCTTTTTTTTAAATGTATATCCCAATATTACATTGCACATATTCAAAATGACTCCTTTATGCAGAGTCATATGTTAAAATAGCTGTCAAAAGAAAGTAATTTTTTAAAAGTAGCTGAGATTTGTGAAGAATTCTAAGAAGATTTACTTACCCTATAAGGAATGTTAACAGGGCTATTCATTAAAACTCCAGAATAATTTAGGATTTAAACGTGTCCTTACATCATGCACACTTTCTATTTGGCTTTTTGATCCAGTATTACCTGACATGATATTTTTTCTTTTCCTTCTTCAAGTACTTCACACCCTCTGACATTTTTGTGTAACAGAAATTCCAGCACAAAATATCACGGACTCTCCCTGCTCCTTTTATCCTAAGAACATTATTTCTCTAAGCTTTTCCAGTCACAAACATTTGGTAATCTGAAAGGTCTGATTCTGCTCCTACTGAGGTTCATTGAAAAACTTCAAATAACAGTCAAACAAGCTTTCCAGCTCTCTGGAAAGCCTTTAATCCAGAATATTTCAAAAAGGAAAACTCCTGTGTTCTTAAAAAGGTAAAATAATAGTAACTTTCATAGAGTTAAGACTCACAAAAATGTTACAAATGGGGAAATAATTCCTCTGCTTCTGCATGTTTTCATTCATTTAAACATAACAAACTGTGAATTCTGGTTTTTACCTAAGATAGGCAATAAGCCTCGCAACAGCACAACAGAAATGGCTATTGTTACAGTCTGGTCAGATTAGTTTCTCTCTATAAGGAAGTGGGCTGAGCCCCCTGTCCTTACTCCCCTGTGCTTTATTGCCTGTCTGAACACTGGTATCCAGAAGTTGTTCTTTCTTATTATTATTTTCTTATCTTGCCTGATGTATTGCTAAATTTAAAAATCAAGCATACTGTTTCTCACTTGATCCTCCAGAGAGAGTTAAATCTACGAACTCAAAAAGATCGATAAATATCAAATTCTAAGAGAAGATTTATTAACAGAAGATTTATTAATAATCTTTTCTACTTCTCTAAGCACAAACAACACAAATTTGGTAAACCCTGTCATGGGTTAGACCTAATTTCTCTTTCTCGCTTCTGGGCAGAAGAGCTATTAATGTAGGTATCTTCTGTGGTAACATAATCAGTCATTTTTCATGGAATCATAGAATCATAAAATATTTTTTGTTGGATAGGACCTTAAAGATCATATGTTTTGAGACCCTGTGACATGACAGGGACACCTTCCACTAGACCAGGTTGCTCAGAGCCCCATTCAACCTGGCCTTGAACACTTCCAGGGATGGGGCATCCACAGCTTCTCTGGGCAGTCTGTTCCAGTGTCTCACCAACCTTAGAGTAAGGAATTTCTTCCTAATATCTAAGCGAAACCTATTCTCTTTCAGTCTAAAACCGTTCCCCTTTGTCCTGTCACTACACGCTCTTGTAAAGTCTCTCTCTATCTTTCTTGTAGGCTCCCTTCAGTAGTGGAAGGCCACAACTAGGTCACCTCAAAGCTTTCTGTTCTTTGTAAAGGAAAAAATGAATAATCAGTCACAGAAATAAAGGTTTGATGGAAAGTTCCTGACATTCATTTTGATAATCCACACCATGAAAAAGATGTGTAAAACTGAAGGTCAACAGTAAAAAAAAATATAGAGAAATACATTCACTCATGTAGCCACTCCATGCCATACATGTCTTTGTATCATGCAAGTATTAGGATAAAAAACATTTCGTGATAGAGAAATTCACAGAAAACACACAAAAAAAGTATTTTTTTTTCCCTGAAATCAGCCCTTTCAAAGTTCCTTCTGGCTCTTACCATTATTCTGCCAGTTTTCAAAGCTGAGCCCATCAGTCAGGGATCCTGCCAATGATGCTGAGTGAGAGGGGAGGAGTTCCCTTCTTCTGCTCCATGTACAGAAAGAGAGAAAAAAAATTCTTCAATGACTCCCCAACATTAGGGAATAATCTTAGGGATTATGAAAACCCCTTTCATGTGCTGTACATAAGCTATGTTCCTCTAACTCCAGTTTGTTGCACCACTGCAGAGCAGGAGAGGGGGAACTGTGACTCATCCACCTCACCTTTCCAGAGATCAGAAATAAATGTAGCATAAATAAGCAAGGCCATTTAGGCTGCACTCCATTTTTCTGAAATGAAATGTATTTTAAAAGCCTCTTACCAGGAATATAGGGAAACAGTATCTTAACAAGTAAGCAGCATTAAGCAGTCAATAATTCAATTAATCAGCCGCTGTAAAAAGTCAAATATACCAATAATTTATGCACCTTCTAAAATGTGCAAGGTCAGCATAAGAGTGGTATGAGTCACCTACCTTTAGAAAGATTTGGACCCTGTTACATTTCACTTTAGCTCCTGGCACATTTTAAGCATAAATAATATGATATACAAAAGCCCCAGGCATGACTCAAAATGTAAGACAGCAGAGCCACTGCATGCAGGTATCTCAATGTATTGCCAGATTCCTCCTCTTCCCCAGCAGCAAGAAAGTTGCTTCTCTCTTGCTGTGTCCTTAGGTGTTTAAATGATTAGTTGTTTATTTATATTCACTGACCCAAATGATTCTTTAAAAAGGTGTGTATCTGCTTCCCCTGGGATCTCAAACCTAAGCAGTTGACTGGAAGAGCACTGCAACTCTTCCTATTGGATTAACTCCTTCTACCAGCAGACTTACTTTTTTTGATGTTTCTAAGCAGATAGAACCCATCTTTTATAAATGGCATGAGCGTAAGCATTTACTGACTTCCCCGTCACCTCTGTTTGTACAGAGATTAGACCTGTGCTTGCTTTATTTCAGGCTCTGCAAATTCAAGCAGAAGCAGATGCTTCACTTCACCTATCTAATCTTGGCTCACAATTTTCTCTTCACAAAACATTCTCTTGGGATGGAGAATGTTTCACTCCAGAAGCTTGGGATACTTCTGTCTATCTAAAATTGTTTGCAGTCAATAAAGAACAGTATGTGGAATGAAAAATACTTACATACAATGAAGTTTCCACACAGTACTCATTTTAGTGTGGATTATTCTAAGTGGATAGAGAGAAAAAATCTTATGGTTGACAGATGTGAGGAAAGAGATTGTTGGGTTTTAATGTTCAAATTTCCAGGTTTTTCACCAAAACTGCTGAACGAGTCTGACCTATGGTTCAAACACATGAGAAAAAGAAAAGTTTGGGTTTTAGCAGTTCTATTTATCCTGCAACCATCAGGCTGGGAAATAGGTCAAATAATTTTACTCTGCTTTGTTTCACCACTGTTCCTCAGTTCTGAGACAAGGGAGATTTGTCAAGGAACAAGAGCAATCCTACCTTTTCCCTTTCAATCCACGCTATCCAGACAGAGATTTAATAATGGATAACAGTAACCGATCATTTTAATGATGGCAGCTCGGTCTGCTAGGAGCTGAACTAAAAGCAACAACTAATTTCAAAGACACTGGGTAGAGGAACTTAACACTTGCACTCAAAATTTTACCTCTTACATTAGATTCAAAAAGATCCCCAGTAAAATAAATTGAAACCAAATTAGTGAAAATACACATTCTATTAATGATGACACCAGAAAGACTCTTATGTGAATCATACTTAATTCACCTGAGACTATTGCATAGTCCACACCTGGATATTTAAACCAGGGAAATGGAAAAGTTTGTCTCCTCTTACTAAAATCCTGACCAAAGACTCCTAGATAGTGTCGTAGTTTAACTTGAACTGACAGGCAGTTCTTCAGACCAATCACGCTTGTCTCAATTTCTACCTATAAAAACCCCGCGGAAGGCAGGATTCAAAAAGTTTTTTTTCCGTTCCAGCTAAGGGCAGGGACGGGAGAGGGAGAGGGGTGGGCCTCGTTGCCCGGCCTGCGGGGCTGGGGACGAGCGCCCCTGCCCCCTGCCTCTCTGCCTCCTGCCCCTTCTCCTAACGCTGCAGCACGGATTCTGGATTGTGAAAAGGGAAACTATTCCCTGAGCCGCGAGTGGCTATAGCTGGCCACAGGGCTGAAGTCATCCGACGCAGTATCCTGAAGGAGGGGGAGCCGGCGGAGCCTTCAGTGCAGCCAGCAGACTTCGCGACGAACAGAGGAAGACACCCCTTTTCCACATAGTGCACCCGGCAGCGCAGAAGGAGCAAGGGGAGGCTCTCTCTCCACCTTAGAGCCTGATAACACCCTGCAACATGGCGGCTTTCAGAGCCAGAGAGAAAGAAAAACGGGGTCACGTGAGACGAAGCTACAAGGGCGGCGCTGCGTGGTCCCGCGCGGAGCTTAAAAATCTCCTTTTCTCGCCGTGGTATAAACTGTAATATTGCAAACTGTTTGTCTCTTTAATCCATGTTAAAGTACGCGGGGGGATGGACATTTTTTCTCGAGTAGCTTGTAAAAAGTTAAAAAGTGCCGATGCCAGGCTATGTATATAAAACAGAGAGAGGCTTTTAAAGCCTAGTGGCAAAAAAAATAGCCTTATGTTCAAGCCAAAAAAAGAAAATAATTCATCCTTAAATGAGTAGTAACCCCATGTGAGGGCCTGTGTCTTACAGTTAAAAGAGCTGTGAGAGGGCTCATAAAAAAAAAATGTGTTACACCTTAGCAGAGATTGTTAATTCTAAGCAAACCTATAAATAGTAGCAGTTTGTAAAACCACATAAAGCAAGAAAGAAAACCCTTTTTTTTTCCCTTTCCTAAAACTGTAATACTGATTGGGAGAGGGGAAAAGTGAGAGAAAAAAAAATTCTGAAAGTTTGTTCTGTTGTAGTTTTCTTTACTCGATCTAAGTCTGTTAAGTCTGTTAATAAATCTCTTTATACTCTGTCGTGTGTCTGCTTTGCTTTTTCTCCTAATGCTTATCTCACAGAAAAAACATCAAAAAAGTATGTATATAATTTAGCTTAAAAAACCCACTACACTAAATTAGTGTTTTCACCCAGTTATAAACCGAACCCGCTACAATAGGTATTTCAGGCTTAGAAAACAAACGAACAAACAAACCAAAACAACCAAAACCCCCTACCAAAATCCTAAAAAAAACAAATGCAAAACCTATCTGCTTCCACAGAGTTGAGAGATTTTACTTCATCAACAGCATTCTGCTTCAAGGAGCACTGGACTCAATAAACCAAGCATATAGCTTAATGTATTTATTTTCAGGGTAATGATCAGTTTCATTCCTTGTCCTCTATTTCTTGTTATTGTGTATCATTAGAAATATATGTTCTTGTGCAAAAGCAAGATTGCAGTTTGTCTAATATACTTAAAATATACTCCAGATAGTGTATTTTTCATTAAAAAAATATTTTAAGCATTTTTACTCTGAAAATGTACTTTTTAATATGTTGGGGTCCGTCTTTAATATATATACAATATTTTGCTCCACGTGCTGAAAACAGTGGAACCACTAGAAAACAAGAAAATGAGCAGGGCTGGCCAAATTTGGACCTTATACAACCATACACACTGTTGAAATATTGATTTTACTGAAAATAGGAAGACAACAGCCTCTGCATTCAGTTTGGTCAGTCTTAAAATTTAGTGTAATCTATCTGGATTCTTCTAGCCTGTATCTGTTTTCTTTCCTTTTCCAGTGTCTTTTCACTCCATTTTTATTCTTTTCTTCTGTTTATGACTGTTTTAAAGACAGCACTGTAATTAAAACAATATTTTAAAAACCTGACTGTGCTTAAGATTTCAGTAAATCTTTTTTTCCTCCCATAAGGATTTTTCCTTCCATCTCCCCCAGAAACTCTGTTTCTTTTCCTTTATTTTGTAGTGTTTACCTCTCCTAGTAGTAACTTTTCCCCATTCTTATTTCCCCCCTCACAATATATCCTCAAATTATTCACACTGCTCCTTTCCTTACGTTTTCCTATGCTACAAAACATAACGTCACTGCAATTGCTGTGCACACATTCCTTGCCAAATAATTACCATTCCCAGAGGAATTTTTCAATCCCAACAGACCAAATTGACTATAACACCAGACATGATAAGAAAACAGATTTACCAGGACTGGTCTAAAATAAAGCGGTATTGTTTTTGTCCTCCACCTGCAAAATTGAAACCGGAATCAAAAAGTGTATGCAGAAAAAGGAAAGATTAGTTTTGTATGGTAAATTTAACCATTTCAGAGCAAGATAATTACCTTGTAGTTTTGCTGAGGGACCATTTCACTGAAATCTTTTCAGGTAATCTGCCCACAGTCATCTATTTTCAAAAAAGAAGGCATAATCTTGGTGTTCAGCTGGTCTCACTTCTTTGTGGGAACCAGCTGCTTATCTGCTCAAGCAGCCATGATTGTGATACCTCTTTATTCTCATACCTCATCTAATATGGGCTAGACCAGTGGTTTTGTTCAGTGATTTGGGGGAGTAGTCAATTTGTCATGGAACTACCTCTTTCTTAAAACTTGCCACTGCTCTAGGGTTTGCCTCTGCATGTTTAAACTATTTGACTCTAAATATAAGAATGTCTTTCATGTTCACAGTTATGCACGGAAGAGCTTTCAGCTGAGGCTCTAAGCAGTACTGAGAATTTTATAGGAGATATGAGGGATTATTTCCATGTTTTCACTCTACTTAGAAGCTGAATCCTTTCAAGAGAAGCATGGACTTCCAAAGGTTGCCAAGCAAACAACAGTTAGAAATCATTCTAAGCTTCAGTAACAAATAACAACAGACTTGCACTACATTCCTCGCTTGAGCAAGAGCTCCTTCTAGACCGTCACAGACTTCTATTTGCCTCTGTTGCATGGCAGATATTGGAAAATTGCACAGAATGTCTGATGCATGTACTGAAGCCATTACTTAGGTACAGATTCTCAGCACAGCCGTGCAAAAGAAATCAAGAGAGATTTCTAACTTGGTGTTATGTTTCTAGGCTCCATGGCAGTGGAGCTATGCAGGCCCAAGTGCTGGTTAGGAACTTGTGATGCGAATGAAAGCTCCTCTAGCACGTTCCACACTCTTCAGGTTGGTGCTGTGTACAAACTAGTCTGCTGAAAGCTTACATTCTCACTCAAACGAACTCCAATAATCCAAAAGAAGGGCTTTATTCTGTGTTCACGTCTATTTTGTCTGGCTGGGACTCAAAGTATAATTAGGTCTATTATTCATTCACAGTAGCACTTATTAGATCTTTCATGCTGCTGAAGTATTAAAGAACAAGTTTAGGAAGGAATAGTGATATCAAGCATAATGCAAAATGTACTTCTCATGGAGATATTCCCAAAACACTCATGAGGAGTTTGGATTTTTTAATGATATGTCCTACTTGACAGAAGAGTAAACTAATGATTATATCCTAAAGCTGACTTGCTGTTTGTCTTCTCTCATGCCGGTGATACAGATAACTGGGCAAGTAAACAATTGCAGCAGACATATTTTTTAGTCACTGTTTTTAGATATTGCTGCTTCACCCAGACAGTTTTATATGTATTGGAATTTAGACAGTTTTATATGTATTGGAATTTAGACCTAGCATCAAAAATTGAATGGTTATATAAGTCCTCAGGATGAACAATTTCAGGCTTATTTTCCAGGATATTCATATGCTCTACTTTGGGTGAAAAAATAGCTTGAAAAAAATATTCTTTTATTATTTAGGTTGATTTCTTTTTCTATCCAATACAAATATCGAAAGCATTTTGAAGGTAACTATTTTAAGGTTCCCATAAGAAAGGACAGTGAAAATGAACATTCTGAAAGCATCTTTTCATTTCAATATAGATGCAATAGCACCTGTGAAAATTCCTGTGTACTGGCTTATTAATGTAACCTATTGGTTAAGAAAATACAAACCAAGTATTTATTCAAAGACAGGATTACTTGCTATAAAGAACAAGATTAATCACATCAATAATCTTAGGATGATATTTTAATATTTTTCTTCATTTAATCTGTGACACCTCAGGACCCCATCTTGATACCTTACTTGACCCTGCAATGTACTTGTGTTTTAGAAACCGCTGGTAAGGTGGAAAGGGAAACTGGGAAAGCAAAGACATAAATGACCTCTGCTCTGCAAACAAATTACATGCCCTAAGGTGTGATTGTCCATGGCACAAGTTCTTGCTTAGAATGAATGGAAATAAAAAGAGAAAAATTTAGCAAAGTTTTTTCTCTGATTTGAAACTATTGTATAAGATTAAAAAAACCCCAAACCTCTCATGGTCTGAGCACATACTCACTGTTTTAAAGGCATATTGTCAATGGTGTAGTTTTGATTTGGACTGTAGAAAAGATCCAGTCTCTCAATAGGATACTGAGTCACAGTTGTTTCTCATTTCACTAGAAACAACTCTTTTCATTTCTATCCACACTAAGCAGGACCACCTGCTGTGGATCATGACTTATTGTGAATGGAAAACAATTTCTTTTGTAGTCCTCTGGTTTGTTTTATGTATCGGTGTAAAATAATGATGGAGCTACATTCTTCATGTGTGTTCCCTGCCACTTTATGAAATATGTCCCATGACACCACGAGTGATGAAGTAAATGTTCCCTCACGCACAAGTGTTGGAATGTTCTAGCATACAAAGGGAACAGGGGGAAGGACGAAAGAAACTCAAGTCTTTCCTCCATTTTTTTTCTTTGTTGTCTCTTCCATTGCTAGTTATAGGCATACTTCAGCTCAAAGAGATTTGAAGATAAAAATTCACTTCTTGGCATCCTGAAGTCAGAATTCCTATCCAAAATACCATAGTTTCTATTTAACATTCTTCTTGACTGAACCCAAATATTATCTGTGGCAATTCTGTCTCCCAGTCTCAGTTCTTTTTGTACTGGTACTGACTACAGTGACATCAGAAATTCAAGGAAAGGACAGAGAAGATGAAACCACATATAGCCCTAAATTATAAGGTAACTGAACAGTGAAATTGCCAGAATATTTAGAGCAACCTAGTCTACTAGAGCAAAAGGAAATTTCTGAGACTAGGCGACCTTAGACACAGGAGGTCTAAAATCACCTCCTCTGAAGCTTAAAAAAGTTAACATTTAATAGTTCATTCAGGTTACATCACAGTATACATAACATAAAATAGAAATAAACTGAACTTTTTGGGCTCCTGCAAGTCTCCTGTAAGACAGCATAGTTACACAGCCAAAGAATTCAAAACACTTTCTCAAATCTAAATTTCTGACAGAATCACAAAATCACAGGATAAGTAGGGTTGGAAGGGACCACTGGAGGACATCTAGTCCAACCTTTCTGCTCAAGCCATCTCCCTTGTAGCACATTGTATCACATCACTCAGGATTGTGTCCAGACAGCTTTTGTATATCTCCAGGAACCAGAATCCACAACCTCTTGGGGCAGCCTGTTCCAGTGTTCTGTCACCCTCACATTAAAGAAGTTCTCCCTCAATTCAGGCAGAACTACTTGTTTATCGGTTTCTGCCCGTTGCCTCTCATCTTACTGCTCAGCAGCACTGAGAAGAGTCCAGTTCCATCCTCTTGACACCGTCCTTTCCAACACTTACATGCATTGGTAAGATCCCCTCTCAGTATTCTCCAGGCTAAACAGTCCAGCTCCCTCAGCCTTTCCTCATAAGAGAGGGGCTCCAGTCTCTTGATCATCTCTGTAGCCCTCTACTGGACTTGCTCCAGGAGCTCCATGTCTCTCTTGTACTGAGGAGCCCAGAACCAGACACAGCCCTCCAGATGTGGCCTTATCAGGGCTGAGTAAATATGTTGGATCACGTCCCTCAATCTGTTGGGAATGCTGTTCTTAATGCACCTCACGATCCCATTGACCTTCATGGCCACAAGGACACATTGCTTGTTAATGGACAATCTGTTGTCTACTAGGGCTCCCAGGTCCTTCTCCACAGAATTACTTTCCAGCAGGTCAGCCCCCAGCCTGTCATGGTCCATGGGGTTACTATTCCTCAGGGGCAGGACCCTGGGTTTGCTCTTGTTGAATTTTAGGAGGTTCTTCTCTGCCCATCTCTCCACCCTCTTGAGATCATTCTGAAAGTCTGTCTGCGCAGCCCTCTGGGTTATCAGCGACTCCTCCCAGCTTTGTGTCATCAGTGATAACGACAACACTCCTTGCTGAGGAGGCCTCTGCCCCTTCATCCAAGTCATTGATTAATAAGTTAAACAATACTAGGCCAGTATCAAACCTCGGGGGACACCACTAGTGACAGGTCTCCAGTCAGACTCTGTGGCACTGATCAGGATTCTCTGAGGCACGGCCATTCTGACAGTTCTCAATCAACTTCACTGTCCACTTATCCAGCTCACACTTCCTGAGTTTATATCTGAGGATATTGTGAGAGATGGCGTTGGAAGCCTGGCTGAAGCTGAGGTAGAAAACATCCACCGCTGTCCCCTCATCTATCCAGCCAGTTGTCCTGTCACAGGAGGCAATAAGGTTGGTTAAGCACCATGTCATTTTGGTGCATACATGTTGACTACTCCTGATGATCTTTTCTTCCATGTGCTTAAAGATGACCTCCAGAATTAGCTGCTCCATCACCCCTCCAGGGAACTACCAACCAGAGGCTGACTGGTTGGTAGTTCCCCAAGTCCTCTTTCTTGCCCTTTTTGTACACTGGGGTGACATTTGCTTTGTTTCAGTCCTCAGGCACCTCTCCTGATCACCATGACCTTTCAAAGATGATTGAGAGTGGCCTAGCAATGGTATCCACTATTTCCCTCAACACTTTTGGGTACATCCCTTTTTATCATGAGGAGCAAATCATATAAATTGGTACAAACATACATGACAGAATACTGTGAGAAAATATGAAATTTATCTATTGAATCAAGAGAGTAATGGAGAAGTGTAGCCTGAAATATGTCTTTCTCAGTGAAAGCAAAGCTTCACTTCAGACCAACATGCAGTTTTCATCATTCTCTGGCACAACACTTTGGCAGTCCTGATTTTAGACATACGAGCTACCACTACCATGAAAGGATGGAAAGATGCTAAAATCACGTATTCTAAATATGCAATTCTAAATGTTCTGAATTGCAGATTATTTTATTTTACTGAATTTCAGACAAGAAAACCAATAATTTATATCCCAGTTCAAAGCAGGAGACTCACTCATTTTAGAGAAAGAAATACATAAATACAATTTCAAAAATAAATTCCATTTGGAATAAGTATTTATATATATATATATTAAGCAACTTATCTAGATATTTAGATCCAAACATTTATGGAAACATGGTTCTTTTCACTCAGCTTGCTGACTTGCAGGGATCATATCCACTCCACAAAACACAATTAAAGTAATGTTGTTGTCCACTCTGGTCTAAACTCAGGTTAGCCTGAGCACAAGGCTGTATTCTGTGCTTAGGAATTTGAACATGATGAAGTATCTCAGATACCTCTTGGGCACAATATTATTCTGAAGAATAATTTATCTTCCACTCAGTGGCACCCCATTTCTCCACAAATAATGTCTTCCCCAAAGACAGTTCTAATGTTCACTGCTTCATATCCCCACATCCATGTGTCTAAAAGTAAGTGGTAAGGAAAGTCATCCTCAACACAGATTTTTCTCTCTTATATTTGAGACGTATTCCAGATAGACTGTATAAATCCAGGATGCACAGAAGAGAAATATACTCGCTTTTGAAATACTGGCAGAATCTGGGTCTTTAATGTTGAGACAGGGTAACTCGATACAGAGCGTGCTGACCAAAAATGTTCCAATTCAAAGGTTTTGCTGCTAGTGATAAATGAGCCAGCAAAAACAAAACACAGCAGGTGACCAAGTATCTCAGGTAGGACTTGGTTTATTCATTTAGGAGTCTTTCTATTTAAATCAGTGAACTATCATGAACTTCTGAATGAATAGCTTGTAGTTTGCTAAATTCAGTAACCAGTCTTTGTTACTTCAGTTGTGTTGACATGCAATAACATGAGAAAATGTCTGGTAATTTTTCAGTGGAACTTAATGACTCCAAATGAATGGGTTTTAATAAAGTAGGGAAAAGCAGAAGTCAATGTTTACATAAACACTGAGTGAAATAGCACCTACTAAGTTCTCATTAAAATATGAAATTAGATAACAGTTTGATTTTTTTAAACATAGGATTACTTATTAGGTTGAGTCAAGTGCCAGAATGTTTTAAAAAGACCTTTTAAAACAGAAAAAAATAGTGTTGGAACTTGCTCCTTAGTTAATACAGTGTACTCAATGCCTAATTTCAATGACTCCTTGGACACAGCCTGTCCTTCCCTGTAGAATCAGTCCTTCTTGTTTATCATATAGTCTTCTCATAGGCATGGCACCCTATCACTGTATGAACGGTATGTTCAATCTTCCACTACACACTTGTGCACAAGTGGATATTTACAGACTAATTTGAATTGTGCGCTACCCCACAGTACAAGATCAAATCCTCTTTGATGAATGAACCACAATGCAGAACCTGGTACTTTGACTCCAGTGAGGGTCCCCTGCTGGCAGCAATTTCACAGGACAACTGAGGTGATGAGTCTTGCTTGAATTTAAATCCAGAGGTCACAGACTTAGTCCTTGTCATCTTCTAGGAGGCCATTGAATTTAATAACTAAGTAAAAACTATGACTGTCAGTCTTAGCAAGTAGGAGAAATTTGTTTGATCTCAGCCTGTAACTCTGTCCTCTTTTCTTGCAAACTAAATAGATACTAGCAACAAACCCCCTTAACGCCACACTGTAAAGCATCTAACTTGCAGAACAGAACATCTGCATTGGGAAGTATTGTGGATTAGTAGAATATATCCAGACAACTTTTATTTTCAGGGAAATAACCTGAGAATCCACTTTGTATCAATTTTTGAGTTAGGATGCTATCCTAGGGTTATTCAGTTAACAGCTTAAGGATGAAAGATATAGGCCAAAAGCAGAGTCTCCATTCAAACAGTAGTAAATGAAGAGAATTGAAGAATAATACTGATTTTTTTACATCAGAATTTGTGGTCCACTGCACTCAGCTGCTAACAAAGATGGAACATGTGTTAAAATGCATGTATGCAAATATTCTTCACAGTAAACATGGTTCTTCATGAACATGGAAATCACCAGATATACTTAGTGTGTGCAGGAGCAGAGTCTTAATCACTAACGTAAATCTTGAGACATAAACTAAATTTGAGACTTGATAATTTACAAATTTAGCTTGTCTTCTGTGGCAGGCAAGCAGGCAAAGATGGCTTATGTCAGTTCACAGAGAGGTCAGTAGTATAGATTTTGGCACAGGTTGCAAAGTAGACTATAAAAATATTTTATTGCCCATTATCCAGTAAAAAATCTCAGAATAAAAACTGAATGAACAGCTTGCTTACAAAGATAATAAATCCCTTTCTACATAGTTAACTTGTGCAATAATAATTTCAATACAATTCAGATAATACTTGTATAATAAACCATGATCAAATAAAACAGAGATATGAAGAAATCTTCAGTCTGTATAGCAAAATGTTTGTCTAGATGACAGAGATAGCAGGAGGATATAACTCTATTACTACATTATATGTGGTCTGCACACACAAAACCATTAATAGTTCAATACACAATAAAGGTTTTTTTCGTTTTGATGCAATTTTTTGAGACACAAAATAACTCATTTGAAATTACCCAGTACATTAGAAACAAAATGTAGCAATAAAAGCTATGCAAACCTGCATGATTTATAAAAAAAATTACTAAGGTGAAATTTATTTCTTTTATATTTTCTTTAAAGTAAGTAAAACAAGAGCTGTTTAAGCTCATGAATTTACTAAATCAGATCGCACAGATCCTTTGGAAATTTTCCCTTGGTTTAGGAAATGTTCACAGTAAGGATTAGTTTCATAATGCAGACAAATTAACTGCAGTCCCTTAGATAATAAGATTAAGATCAAATCTGTTTTTCTAGTAACAATCTATTGATTTTAACTCCTGAAGACGAATATAAAAAGCTTTTCAACAACTCACATTCTACTGATAACAGAAGACTACATGAAGACCATGTGAAACTGCAACCAGAAAATTCACTTGAAGCTGCAAATCTACCACAGTTAAAATCTCTAGCTAAATGACAGGTAGCATTTAGTTCTCACAGAAATGCTAGTTGTTGTGCAAAATAAGTAACACACTGCACAAAGCAAATTTTGAATTTTTTTGAAGATGCAGAGATTTCCGTAGAGACACTATTGATGTGATTCTGCACCACAAGTACCTAGGAAGGTCAAGTCCTTATACTCCAAGGAAGTTAATACAAAATGCATTGATTCAAATTAACAAGTAGGACAACGAGGCTGCTTTACTTTTCTTCCTAGCAGAAAAATCCTTTCTATACAGCCCCCTGTGAAAAGACAGAACGCAGAGAGGGGGTGTGTTAGTTGTGCATCGTAAGGACAGATTTTACACCATACCTGCTGACACAATGATAAAGCTACAGCTGTAACAACTTATTCAAAAATCAATTCCTTGTTACAGGCTTTTTACAATTGTGCTAGAAGCCACTTGAAGAGACTTGTTATTCCCACTGCAGGTGCAAAAAGTACTGGCAACTATTCACGTACTCTAGAAATGATAACCAATAAATCACTTATTACAGTAGCAATAATATTCTCTGCTGTACCGAGACATAATAGTAGTACTTACTAATAAGATAGAAGAACCACAATCACAATAAATAGGAAAATAGGTTATAGTATTCATTTTAACAGATTTTCAAATCATAAGAAAATCAGCCCTTATTTTAAAACCAAGTAAGAAACTCGAGAAAGGAACATGGCAGGTATTACGCAGTAACAACAATGTGCTTTAGAAATTTAAAAAGCTTATTAAAAATATGTATATTATTTTGTGAAAACCTTAAGCTTGGTATATTTGTATTTTAAGAGAACTTCAGCAATGATAAAGTAATATGAAAGACCTAACTGGTAAGACAATGCTGGTAAGACAATAACTGGTAAGACTTAATCAGAGTTAGAAGAGGAAATTTAAATCCGGAACCTTTTCTCATTTTTCATATTTACACAACTATTTTTCTACTTCCAAGGAATTCCAGTATTTAGATATATTTAGAAAATATGTAGTTGGGTGGCCTCTTCTATTTTTTTCTTCCCTCTCCTCACCTTCTTTTTAAAAGAATAATAAAATTGCAGGACAATTTGGGTTGGAAGAGACGTTCAAAGGTCATCTAGTTTAATTCCCCTGCAGTGAACAGGGACTTCTTCTATTATATGAGGTTGCTCAGAGCCCCATCCAACCTGAACCTGAATATTTCTAGGGATGGAGATTCTACCACCTCTCCGGGCAGCCTGTTCTAATGTTTCATCACCCTCATTGCAAAAAATTTCACTCTTATATTTAATCAACTGCAGCAAATCTACCCTCCTTCAGTTTAAAACCATTACTCCTTGTCCTGGGTGAGGAACACTATGACAATTGTAATAAGAAAGAAGATTGGAAGTAAATCAGACATCATGAAATTATAAATATATTGACTTGACGTGAATAGTGTAAGCTGCAGGAACTACTACTTGAAAACCTCACAAAAGAGATTAACGCACTGTGTGCAGTTCGTGAAGAGTAGCTGCATTTCCCTGAAACGTTCCTGGCTATAGGATGATTCCAGTGGGTGCAGTACAGCACTCCAGCAAGGTTACTCCTTTCACCCGCGCGGCTGGTGGCGCGGACTCACACACAGACACTCAAGCCGGATTGCTCAGCGTTACCAGAGGCAAAGAGTCAGGAGGACTCTCCCATTTGGGTATTCCACGGACGAGGTTTATTGCATCCTGCTGTGAAGGGAGACCAGAGACAAAAGCGAGCAGACCATGCAGGGTCCAGGGTTTTTATACCGGAGTGGGGGGGGGGGGGAGAGCATCAGAACCAATGATCTGAGGGCACGGGGGTGGTACAAAGGCGGGACTGGGAAAGGGAGCCAATGGGGAAGGTCTAGGGGTGTGCGGGATAACAAATCAATCAAACAGACTAAGTCTGCATAGCACCACAAAGCCTGCGGGGAGAGGCTTTTCCTTTCTCACCATGAGGTCAGGGGTGTTCTTAAACCTCGGAATTGGTCCACCAGCAGGCCCCTGCTGTTTCAGGGCTCCTTGGCCCCTCAGCCATCATAGCTGCTGGCTCAGCGGCTACAACAAGAGATGAAGAACCAAAATTACAGCTGAAGTCCGTGCTGCTTCTCAGGTGAAACTTAGGGAATGCACTGGAGGAGAGATGCCAAATGCAGTCTGAATGTCAAATGAATTCAAAAGAAACCATCGCTTTGTGGGGTTGCAGCTGGGGGCAGGGGAAAAATTTGAAACACTGCTAAAATTTCAAACCTGCACAGCAGAAGAGAAATCCCTTGAAAAAGCGTGTGGCAATTGAAAAAGAAACAATAAGGAAACTGAAAAACCTTCTGTTATTACAAGCATAAGTCTGTGAGAAATTTCAGCCAGCAAATTAACTCTGTCTCCAGTTGAAAACACAGATGAGGCCAAAGGGAAACAACTCAAACAGCTGTTTGCCAACGCATTGGGTTAGGCATTGTTAAACAACTTCTTTCAAAGATATGTGTGAAAGATATGAAACCATTCATTATAGTCATAATAGGAATGCAAAACAAGACTCTTTGTAACTGGGATGAAAGAATTAACTGTTTAGAAAGGTTGAAATTAAAATTAAAGGTGGTGGTACGGTACTATGTACTCACAAAAATGACTGATTTAATAAAGATAATATTCCCCATATATTAAAAAAAACCCCTTTTTTGGATGACTTCTCAGGTATATGCTAATACTTCTGCATCAGGGCTGGAAAATGGTTAATTTGGTTTTGTAAATTTATGTGAGATATATAAAGTAGTGTTACTTTTATGATTCCTACTGATGTCTTAGCATTTATCTTCGAACTTGTATCAATTCACAACAGTAGTTCTCAGGCATGCTTTGATATAAATAAGTAATAAATTCCTAAATCAATTCACCTGTGCTGCCTTGGTAAACACTCAAGATTCTATGAAAAGAAACATCCACCCTTTCGTTGAGAGATCTCAACTCATTTTGTTTCAAATTGGCGCCAAAGAAAGAGACAGATAAAAACCTAAGGAACCAGGTTTTTTAGTATGGCAGACAGAAAAATTAGGAGGATGATAAATAAAGTCAACAGAGGAACACAAAGATTTGAATGTGGAGGTAGAAATACTGAATTTAAATAGAAATGTAGTATCTGGAGTCCTCACAAAAAAAAAGAGAAAATCAGAAGGCATACAGTCCGCTTGTATAAGTAAGGAGAAAAGCCAGAACTTTAAAAGTGAAAATATCTATAAACATATGGATAAAGGATCAAAGAGTTACACAAATCAAAGTCAGAAATACAAATATCCATAAGCACATTTGAACTTCACTTTTCTAAGGGATTTAAAATAACATAAAATTAGTTATCTAGAGGTAGGGTAATGGAAATGACTGCATCAGATGCAGAATAAAACTTACTTTGTTAAAACTGAAGGAAATTAAAATCCATGAACTGGGATATTTATAGATTTCTGGTAGCAAATTTTCAATTTATCAGTCATGTAGAGGTTGTAAGTTGGGACTAACAAATAGAAAGCCTACTACTCTTCTTACTGTCAGGAGTATGTATGGGGGAAAAAAGGAAAGAAAAATGCCTCAACGACTACAGTCCTGCTTGACTCCTGTTCAGAAACAACTCAGAAAGGAAATTACAAAGAAAAGTTAACAGTACATGGAGGGAAGTGAAAATCACCTTTTTTTTTTTTCAAACATGAAAATGTTCCTTTGTCATTTCATCACTCTTCTCAGACAATTGAAATGCATCCATACTAATTTATCTAAATTTAAACAGAATCTCTGATAGAAATGCCTCATGGGAAATTATTTTTTAATTCAGAAAAAATCAGGTTTTATAGAACTGACTTACAGCAAGAAATTTTATATAAACAGAAAAATAGCAACAACAAAAACCCCCAAACCAACCAAAAAAACCCAACAACAGAAAAAAAGACTTATGTTGAAAGGTAGGTTTCTACACAAGAGATGCCAAAGATGTTCTTTAATAACAGACCTTGATACTGATCCCATTTATTATTTTCACTGGTGATGGTAATATGAGGAATTCTAGCAAGACAAATTTCAGAGGCAGTTTCAGAGGCAGTATCACTACCAAAGACTGCATTACTCCTTCAGGAGTGATTAGATTTCTCTGCAGATAAAACCAAACAAACATGCAAACAAAAAAAAAAACCACACACACAAAAAACCCCAAACCTCCAACAGAAAATGTCATGCACTTAGAGAATAATAATAAGAATGTGTGTCCTAAGATGAGAGAGGCAGTATTGGTTGATTCTACTATTGCAGGTGATTATTATGACTTGGCTGAAAAAGACCCAAATTAATTTCTAACATGCAAGAACAGAGAGGCATTCAGCAATGGGGAACTAGGTGTGCTTATCTGCAAAGCACTGAAAATGCTTCGTGGATAGTCCTTTACAGACATCTGATAGATATTTAAAAATACAAGGTTTATTTAAAGCAGGTTGGCGTGGAGAAGAGTTTCTAGGCTTATTTGAGGAAAAAAACCATGGTGTTAAAACAGACTCGTTTTTCATGTTAGGAATAAAAAATCTATAATGACATATAGTTACTGACTAGTATATGAGATCTATTTTTGTTACTTAGGAGTACTAAGCTTTTTTGTGTTCAGTAAGAGCCAGCTTCCCCTGCTCTTGTAGCTAGTTATTCTGTGGTTCAAAGAGTTGTACTGAGAATCTTCTTGGGTGATAATGTAACACACTATGATTACTGTGGTTAGGTGGGGTATTAGGAGTTTTTTAATCATCAGAGGTTCAAAGTTCTTGAAAAGCTCATAATCTCAGAGGTAAGTCATTTTGAGATTGGATTTTACAAGTTCATGAACCGTAAAGAAGAGTAAGGGGAGAATATGAGGCTAAATAAGCAATCTTCTGGCATGAAACTTCAAGAAAATGAATTGTTGGTATATTTAAAGTGGCAGTGGATTGCTGTGCATTGTGGGTTTGTACTTAGTAGGCTTTAAGCCTCTGTGGTTACCAAGTAATACTGAGAAATTCTTGAAGTGACAGAGAAAAACACAGAAAAGGAGAAACTGTGCAGATACAAAAGTTGGGACGGATTCCAAGCCCTTACCTCCCCTTTCAGATCAGCAATAGCCTTGTAAAGTGGTAAGTGCACATGTATGTGGTTGTTCAGTTCACGTGAGAGCTGACGCGTCTGAATGGTTCTTAGTGTAGATGCAGGATTCTGTGTCTGCACACAGCTGCTGAGATACACACAGCAGAGAAAAATATCTCAGTACAACTAAAGATGTATGCATGCATGGAAGACATGGGAGAAATCCCAAATCAATTCCATGTCAATGTAATATTATCAGTCATTTGATACAAGGCAAAAAATCTGTATCAAACTCAGGATGGCTGACTGATTCTTTCCAACAAGATTATTTGCAGTTAAAAAAGCAGAATGTCTGTTTACCAATATCTTTAGTGTTTCCTCTCGTGCATTTCCTTACATATACAATACAGTTCATAACAGTATCAGACAAAGAAAAACAACATTCTGAATTCTTCACTTACTGTCATTACATGGCTCCAAATCTGTTTCACATTAGCACAATACTGTCCATGCTCTAATTTTAGGGTGACTTTTCATGGTTTTCCTAGAAACTCAGGCTCTGGAGTCATGAGGTAATGACCATAAAATACAAGGATGAAGGATAAAACTCCCTTAACTTTTACTGGTGAACCTAAGCATCTGCAAGTTAC
Source organism: Lycocorax pyrrhopterus obiensis (assembly GCA_014706295.1). Lineage (NCBI taxonomy): Eukaryota > Metazoa > Chordata > Aves > Passeriformes > Paradisaeidae > Lycocorax > Lycocorax pyrrhopterus. The sequence goes on from JACSVZ010000002.1 coordinate 76,483,540, forward strand.
CACTTGCTCCGGTTGCTCACCTGATTTTGAACAATACAAGCACACAAAGTGTAACAACCTGGTCTAGATAACAACATTAAAAAAAAAAATTAGCTAAATAAAAAAACCCCTATTCAGTTTGTCCTTAATGCAGTTTAAACTCACTCAAAAGTTCAGGTTGAAAAAAAAAGGAAATTAAAAAAAAAAATGGTGCTAGTCAGCTTAAAAATAGCAGTGAAACATGCAGTCAACCTTAATTCTGCCCAGCTGTTTGACTACAGTCACTACTGAATGGCAGTGCAAGCAAAGGTTTTTGTATGGAAAAAGTGAAATACACAGCAAAATTTCAAAAATGCACAGACTACAGGACATACAAATCACAGCTCAAATTTTAAGCCTCAAATGATAAAAACCTATAGGTTTCTTCATAATAAGATATGACCTATATGCCCATTAGTGTCTGAATGTACACTGGACCTCAAATTTCACCGGCATTATAGGAGGTATTTTTACACAGGATTCAGGAATAAATTCTTATGCAGGAGAATAGCTCCATTTCTCTTAGGCTACATACACTTAGCAAAAGCAGAAGGTGCAAAGTCTGAAAATAATTTTAATGGTATAATTATTTTAAAACATTTGGTTCATCAAGACATCTACTGCTGCTCTAAATAACTATAGCAGTGAATTTCATAATGCCAAAGTGTTTTCTGAGTGAGTAGTCTAGATAGTTTCATACCTTCTCTTCTCTTTTTACACCAAGTGTAAAAACAGCTATAAAAAAACCCTGAACATTGAACGCCTCCCAAAATAAGATATTGATACCGCTAACACAAAAGCAGAATAAAGAGTAAGCTTAGGATATGCTCCAAGGTATGTTTTTAGGAAAAAAGTTAGTGCCTATTGTTATCATGCAATCACTAAATTTGTGAGGTTGGAAGGAAACTCTGGAGGTCACTTGGTGCAACCCCTCATGTTCAAGGAGGAACACCTAGATCTGGCTGACCAGGATCATAGCCAGGTGGATGTTCAATGCCTCCAAGGAGAGGCACCCCATTACCTCTCTGGGAAACCTGTGCAGTGCTCACTGACCGTCAGCATAAAAGTGTTTCCTGATGCTCAGAGGAAACCTCCAGTGTTTAAGTCTGTGCCCATTTCATCTGGTCCTGCTACTGGGCATCTCAGAAAAGAACCCTGCTCTTTGTGCCCTCCCTTCAAGTATACATTAATAAGATCCCCCCTGAGCCTTCTCTTCTCCAGTCTGTACAGTCCCAGCTCTGAGTCTTTTCTCATGGGACAGATGCTGCAGTCCCTTCATCATCTTTGCAGCCTTTTGCTGGATTGTCTCCAGTATGTCCACGCCCTTCCTGTTCTGAAGAGCCCAGAACTGGACACAGCCCTCCAGATGTGGTCTTTCCAGTGCTGAGTAGAAGGGAAGGATCTCCTCCCTCAGCCTGCCGGCAATACTTTGTCTAATGTGGAGCATTAGACATGTGGTCCACTTAATGTGGACCTTTTGTGGCAAGAGGATATTGCCAGCTCATGTTCGACTTGGGTGATTAACAGGACCCCCAGGTCCTTCTCTCTGACATGATGCTTTACAGATGGGTTATCCCCAACACATACTGATGTGCAGGGTTGTTTTTCCCCAGGTACAGGACCTGTTGAACTTCACTCTGTTAAACTGCATGTGGTTCCTTCCAGCCCATTCCTCCAGTTTGTCCAGGTCTGTGTGGATGTCATCACAACCTCTGGCCTGTTAGCCAGTCCTCCTAGTTTTGTGTTCTCAACAAATTGGATGATGATACACTCTGCCCCATCATCCAGATCAGTAACAAAGATGTAACAGGACTGGACACAATTTTGACTTCTGGGTTACACCACTATTTACTGGTCTCCAAGTAGATTTTGTGCCACACAGAAGTTTATCAAGTTGTTCAAGCAGGACATCTCCTTGGTGAAGACATGCTGACTACTCCTGATGACTGTCTTGCATTCAAATGTTAGGACTAGCTACTCCGTCATCTTCCCTCAGGACTGAGGTGAGGCTGACTGGTCTGTAGCCCCCTCAGTTCTCATTTCTGCCCTTCTTGAATATTGTCGTGACATTTGCTTTCCTCCAGTTCAGGCACTTCTCCCATTCATTATCAAATATGAGTGACAGTGGCTGAGCAATGACATCTCCCAGACCCCTCAGCACTTCTGAGTGCACCCCTTCATCTTCTTTATCTGCACAGGCTTCTTAGCATTTTTACCTGACTTCCTGTTTATTGGGATGGACCTTTCTTGAGCACATAGGTGATCCTCGAATATTAATAAGCTTTCTCAGGCCCTTCTTCCCTCCAGGGTTTTATCTCACAGGTCTCTCCAATTTGATCTTTGAAGAAGCCAAAGACTACTCTCCTGAAGTCCAGGGATGTAAGCTTGTTGTTCACTTTGTTCCCTCACCTAAGTTCCTGAACTTCACCATTTCACGTTCACTGCAGCCAAGGCTACATTTAGCCATCACATTCCCAATGAGATCCTCCTTTTCGGTGAAGCAGAAGTCCAGCAGAGCACCTCTCTTTGCTGGTTCCCTCTATCACTTGGAACAGGAAGTTTTCATCAATTCATTGCAGGAAACTCCTGGGTTCCTTATGTTCTATTGTGCTGCCCCTCCAGAAGATGTCAAGATACTTAAAGCCCCCCATGAAGACCAAGACCTGCAAATATGAGGCTGCTATTCTCTCTCTCTAGAGGCCTCATCCACTTGTTCTTCCTGGTCAGGTGGCATGTAGCAGACACTCTCTATAATGTCTCCTCTGCCAGCCCTCTCTTTAATCCTGGTACATAAACTGTCATTTGGCTCCTCATTCATCCTCAGGCAGAACTCAATGCACTCGTGATGTTCTGTCACATAGAAGGCAACTCACTCTACTTATCCTTCTGGGCGGTCCTTCCTAAAGATCCTGTATCCCTCCATTTCAACGCTCTAGTTATGAGAGTCATCCCACCACAACTCCACACAATCCCATCAAGATTGTTGCCTTGCTGCTGGTGTTACCAGGATTCTTTTTCTGTGGATCATGTTTGTTACTGGCAGGCATTGAACACAGTCTAGTGGATGAGCTGGTCACTTGACATAAAAAAGAAAAGTCAAGGTAACCAAAAAAAAAAAAAAATCAGGAAGAACATTACTGTGTCTCATGACTGTTTCTTTCAGAGAGGATAGCTCTAAGGGGCATCCTAAAGAGGGAAAACTTGCACCTGAATTAAGAAAATCTGTGGACACGAGTTCTTCCTCCTCGTTGCAAGTGGCTTTGTACAGAAGAGCTGTCCATAAAACAGCAAGCCTTTAGGAACTGGCTACCATGGAACTTAAAAATCATCATCCTTGTTCTGGCATTAAGCTCTGAATCCATATGTGTGTCACAAACCCATAATTTCACTGTACAGTAACTCAGAGCTCAGTTCAGTCTCTTCTTACACCTACTAATTGTTTATGATTTCTGCTTTATGGTCTACCCATTTACACCATAATCAAAGACGATAAAATTATTATAATGAACATTTGCGGATGCTTCTCTGTCTAGAAGTATTTCTTTTTGAACAGATTTTTATAACGCCTCTCTTCCTTTTGCAAGCATTTAGAAATCAGAGCTGGGTCAGTCTGAGTCTCATTTCTATCCTTTGGGAACTTTATAGAATATTAAATCTCTAATTCCCATTTGGGTCAAGGACTGTGAAATGAAAGAAAGCTTAGAAGGAGCCTGCAGCCTCTTATTTTCCTTTCCTCTTCCCTTCCCTGCAATTTTTTTTTATTAACAATTTAATTCAGACTATGAAAAAAGAGAAAATACTGTGGTTAATGCTTGTCAACAAAATGACTGAATTTTGTGTAGGTTACTAATGTATTACATTATTCTATACAAGAGAATGTGATGTCAATAAATATCAAGCAGATTTCCTGATGTAAACTGATGGTTTACAATTTCCTTTCTTAATTATCATTAAAATAACCAAAACTAAGTTTCACAAGGCACTGTTATTTGAAACCAGTAATGTCTGTGTTCCAACTTATCTATCCCAAGTAATTTAAAGATCATTGTGACTGGAATCAGATTGCCATCTGTTTTGTTTGTTTTTTTTTTTTGTCTTACATAATTATGATGTTGAATATACAAGAACTAGTATTTGGGAGAAGTCTATTGATAGACCTTTTGTGGAAAAATAACTGGGGGTAAAAAGAGAGTCATACAACAATTATAAGGGAAAATACAATTGTTACTCCCTGGATGGAATGTGGTCAACATATCTGACCTCCCACACCCAATACAACCTAAGGAAGACTAAACAGAGGGTGAAGCGGAATGGAAACACCATGTCCAGACTCTGTTGAAATCTTTGCAGTGGAGGGAACTCAGTGGTACCTTTTAGCTGATAAGCTGCACAGCAGCTGAAAACCAAGGGAGATAAAGGAAAATTTCCTGCTGCTCAATCAGCGACCATGGTGAAATCACCGTCCTTGGACTGATGCATGTCCCCATCCCAGGGTTATCTCAGATTCTATACTGAGATACCCACCTCAAAGGTATGACCATCCCTCACTGACTAAGATGCATGACAGAAGTAACTCAAGCTCCCCCTCAATGCAAATAAAGAGTATAAAAGTAAGTTAAGAATGGGCTGAACCTGTCTTTTTTCCCATGGAAACAAGAACTGTACTATATGTACTGTGCTGAATGATTATTTTGTCCTAGCTTTTTTTAGGGATTAGATCTTGTTACTATTTCACTTTGAATACATTTTTGCAGTCAGATACTATCACCAGCAGTCTTTGAACCTTAACCTGTCAAAATTTGATTAATTAAGAAGAGCGTTATTCTGTAAACTGTTAATGTGAGTCCTTCAAGAGCACTGACAGTCACTGGCAGTGGGTAAAGGTATGGAGACCCAGGAGGGGGTGTCTGTTTGGATTGTGACCCTGAACAAGTTGGTTGAGCCACCCTCTGATCTGTGAACTGCTCAGTGGAAGGTCCCCATAACAGGGCATTGACAGACAGGTTGGGCACAAGGGGTCTCGGCTTTACTGGGGCTGTGACAGACTGATCAAACACTAAGGGTTTGAGAAAATCTCCCCTTTTCACACGGCATCTTTGGGAAAAAAAAAATTAAAATGAAAGTCAGTGTTAGATTTTTACTACGCAACATCTGTAGAATTCTGGCTACTTAGGTGCTTGTTGATTTATTAGATACTTCTGAGCTTATGGGGATTCATGAATCCATTATTATTGGTTCTTTCAAGCACTGAGCATTATTTTTCACACCTTTTGTGACAATAGCTCAAAGTCAAAAGAAACTGTGCAACTCTGGTTTAATTAATTACCAATATAATCTAAGGACTTTCACAACTGTTTATTTTTTGTTGATTTTGAACAGCAGGGTTACTGTTAGGTATTAATTCCTGAGAACTCATGAAGTCATCTTCTAACTATTTTTGTCAGGAAACTACAAATTTTTCTACACCCCAATTATGTGTTTAATATCTTTCAAGATTTGGTGCTTCTTTTTTTTCTCGCCAAGTAATTCATTTTTTATCTTCACCTGTTCTGCATTAGTGTTTTAAGAATCACACTTTTAATTTGCCATATAAGTAAATAGGAAAAAATGTTTTGAAATAAAGCTTGTATTGTAGCAATAAAAGAACAATATATGCCTTGCTATAGCTCACTTTTCATCTTTCTGGAAGTGGATAAAAAATTAACTTTGTGCTTGCTGACACACAGCAGCAGTTTAGGGCCACTTTTCACTAGGCAATAGCAGTGAATGCTGAAATCTATTCCCTTATGCTGGATTTCTCTACACATGCAAATAAAAATGCTCTCCTCCACAAGGTCATATTTGCTATATCATTGCAGAGGCCAGCCTTTCATAGCATTATATAATAGGGAGGTGCTCTCTCAAATATTATCGTTTGATGGTTCAGTGCAGCACTTTCATAGCATACACCTTAATGTAGCATGCAAAAGTGTAATAGACCATTACTGCATTCAGATGTATCTCCAGATCAGTGGTCAGGTAAAACCTTAAATGGAAAGAAAGGCTGCTCAAATAGCTCCACAGTACTTGTCTCTCTGCAGCTACAAAAATATTAGTGAGCTTTCAACATAGTTTCTCAATTCTTTCCTTTCAGGAAAAGAATTGTCACCTAGGGAAAGCAAATGAATAAACATTTTTCCAATACTCATTTGTACCCTGTCAGATATGACAGCTGGAAAGGATTTTGAAAGTGTTGAATTTTTTATTTGTTTGTTCATTTGCTTGGTTTAAATTAAAGTGCATGCATCTATGCTGTTTAAAACGATTGTGCATCTCCAGGTTTACTTCGCTTCATGAAATGGAAGTATGAATGATTATCAGGAAGTTGCTTTTAAATAACTTTTGTGAGATAGCATTTTTATTTCTATCAAGAGGCTTATGCATAAAGATACCTGCATAGAGTTTTTTTGTAAGGACAGTGGACTTGCGTAATGTTGAGAATCAAACCATGAGAATCACGCTTTTTTCTCAGTTCACAAATCACAGTGATGGAAAATAAGCTCAAATATATAAATGAAAATAATAATGAGAAAGAAAACAGCATATAAATAATTTACAGTCTAAATACTACACAAAATAAAAGGCAAAGAAAGCTGGGAGGAGTGGCAAATACCCCAGAGGGCTGTGCAGCCTTTCAGAAGGACCTAGACAGGTTGGAGAGAGGGGCAGAGAGGAACCTTCTGAAATTCAACAAAGGCAGGTGCAGGGTCCCGCCCCTGAGGAAGAATAACTCCATGCACCAGAACAGGCTGGGGATGCACCTGGTAGAAAGCAGCTCTGTGGAGAAGGACCTAGGGGTTCTGGTGGACAACAAACTGTCCATGAGCTGAAAGTCCTTATGGCCAAGAAGGCCAATGTTATCCTGGGCTACATTAGAAATAGCACTGCCAGCAGATTGAGGGAGGTGATCCTGTCCCTTTACTCAGCCCTGGTGAGGCAACTCCTGGAGTGCTGTATCCGGTTCTGGGCTCCTCAGTACAAGACAAACATGGGACTCCTGGAGCAGGTCCAGAGGAGGGCAGCAAAAATGAGCCTGTTCAGTCTTGCGAAGTGATGACAGAGAGGAGGTCTTATCACTGTAAATAAGTGTCTGAAGGGAGGGTGTCAAGAAGATGGAGCCAGGCTCTTCTCAGTGATGCTGAGCAATGGGAAGGAAGCAGGCAGAAACTGATGCACAGGAAGTTCCACCTATAAGGAAAAATTTCTTTGCAGTGTGGCTGTCTGTGCCCAGAGAGGTTGTGGAGTCTCCCTCGCCAGAGGTATTCAAGAACACTAGACACAACTCTGTGCCATGTGCTCTAGGATGGTCCTGCTTGGCCAGGGAGGTTGGACCAGATGACCCACTGTGGTCCCTTGCAACCTTACCCATCCTATGTGAAATAAAGTTATTTTCTACCATTTCTTTTATGCTGGTAGGAAATTGGACTTCTCTTGTCAAGGGATACACTTCAGAAATTTTAAAAAGCATAATATGTCAGCATATCATTATATTGAAATGATGTATCTTTTAATATTGGAAAATAATAAACACATAGAATAGTTCATAAAATTAAAATATTCTTTCTAAGTATTTCAAGACTTCTGCTAGTAAACATGAAAATCTGAAAATAATTGTAGAAAAATAGAGTGTTAAGGATTGAAAGGGACCTTAAAGATCCTCTAGTCTCCTCTAATTGTGACATTCAGGGCATTCAGGTGACACAATCTGATTCTTACCGAGCATGAAAAGAGTTTGGAAAGAAAGAAGCTAAAACATGGGAAAGGAAAGAATAGATACCACAGCAATTAATTCTAAGATTGTTCACTTCATCTTTCAAAGTCCTGAGTCCTCTATTTTCTGTATGAATATGACTTACAGTAATTTATATAATGCCTTTTTTTTAAATCATATTGGGAAAAAAATGGTTCAAATTAATTTTTTTTAAATACGAACTTCCAGTAAAGCAAAAAAAAAAAAGGGTTTTGGCATGAAAAACACCAGAGAAGTTGTAATAAAACTGCACAGATTCAGAAAAAAAAAAAAGATAATTCAAGACATGTAACTTAGTTACGTGTTCACTTTCCTAGATATGATTTCTGCAGTATGAAGTAACACAACTCTTTCAGTTCTTTTAAGTTCTGTGAAGGAAAACTGGGCCTACCACAACTCTCTGTAAACTAAACCATACTCTAAACCTCTTCTGAATTATTTGCAACTATTCACTTGAGCCAGAGTATGCTACACTGAAAACTAGCTGGAGTTAGTATCGCTCATTTGAAAAGCATGAGAGGTTGAGACTCTGTAATATATTGGTAGGAAATGAAATACAGAGAATGTGTAGCTGTAAGAACACTCATGCCGTGCATAATGCTTTAGTGAGCACAAACGAACTGAAAGATAAAGAAGTGGAGAATTCTGTATTCTATATCTCCCTGATCTGAGTGATCAACTGCAAGCTCAAGTAGATAATCTCTGAGAACAATTTAAAGTGTCTATAAAATAGCTAGATAACGACATTAGTAAAATACTTTAACCATTTTGTCAACTGGAAGTCACTAAATATGTCTAATAGTAATTTAATTACCTTCTGAGATAGTCAAAACAACTCCCAGATTTTGAATAATGTCAATGAAGACACAGGAGATGTTTTTAGTAGTGGTATAGTGTCTTTGCAAATCTGAAAGAGAGACAATTCCTGGAGTCGTATTCCAGGATTGGTCAATTTCTGATTATTTCAAAATATCCCCAAGTTACTATCTGAAAATGTATGAAGTGAAAGCTATTTGCTCACAGAAGATTTTAGGCTTTTAGGTTTTACATTCTCTCTGAAGTAAGGCATCAAGAATTACATACACACACAGAGAAATGAAGCAATCACCTCGGGGTTCTGAGGTCTAATCTTCCTTCCACTATTTTGTTCCACCTTTCCTTTCCTCTCTTCATTTGCAGGGAAGCTTAAAATGGATATGGGATGGGGTACAAAACTCATCTCACAACAAAAAATCCCATCTATTTTATAATTTCTGCAAAGTTATCTATACACCTTGAAAAATTAGTGGAAAGAATGTAAAGAAAGTTACAAAAAGTATTATATGCATTTGACTATACACATATTGAAAAGTCAGGAAGAGCTGGCAGAGATGCCTTCAAGATTGAAATGTTGTCTTAAGCATCCCCAGCTATAAATGTATGAAAGTGCTTCTGGTACACTCAAGAAACATTTTTTATTCTGTTTCAAATATGCTCTGTCTAATGAGGTTTTTAAATCTTCTACATCACTCAGAAAATCACCCACTGGAACACTCCTGAAGGTGACATGAGGGAAAAAGTGTGACTTAAAGTGAAACTCCCAAGAGAAAATGATGTTGAATCTTCTAGAAATATATATTACTTGAAATATTCAAATTTTATTTATTACAAGGAGTTAATAATCAGAACTTTCTCCTAGCTCTGTTTACTTGGCAAAGGTAAAGGTACTAGCAAGGTAAAACTAGAAAATATCTAACACATTATGGATGAGACACATTACCTTCAATCAATTAAGAAATGGTAAATATTAGGATTTGTCAAACAAACATATTCAGATAGAAAACCAAAGAGAAAAATGACAAACACCAAAATTTCTGTCATGGCAAATTGCTACAGCAGATCTTTGCAGATTTCACATACAGCAACACAGATATAGATACCTATACAGATCTGGGCTGAGATTCCCAAACCAGTTCTTGATAACTGAGTAAAAGTAGACATTATATATCAGTTCAGGAAATCATGGTACCACAAGAATTTACATCATTGAAGGTTTTAAAGATGTGGGTCCTTTCTGAAACTCCTATGTAGAAGACATTTTTATCAACTGTATAATATTAAATCAATGACTAAACATATCACTGCCCTATGAACAAGACGTATGCAACCCCAAAAAACGCATATGTAAGCCCCATATTTGACATGAAATTATATCAGTAAATATTCTAGGTGAAAAAATGGCGAATGTCAGCATTTTATAAAGAAGCTGACTCTTTCCTTTGACTAAGCATGTTTTTAACCATTTATGTCACAAATAGCAGTATTTCTAGACAAGGTTAAAAAAAAGAAAAAAACAAAACAAAATGAAACAAAACATTGGCAGCAAAAAAACCCCCAAAAAAACCAAAAACAAAACCAGGAGAGAAGTATGTGTTAGGAAAAAATATCTTCATTTCCAATACCAGAGACCAGATTAATTCAAAATTTCAGTCATTTAGCAACTCTTTTTTCTCTCTTTGATGTCTATAAGTGTTCCCAGGGCACATAGGCAATATATAAATTAAAGTGATGACTATGGCACCAAATACACTCACGGTTTGTGACCTTGGAATCTGTTTTTATTACAGCTTAAAAATTCTTTAGGCCAAATTAGGAATACTGAAAAAAAAGACTGCCAATATCTTACTGGTTATGGCATAAGGTTATTCTTCAGATGAAAGCCAAGTACTGATAGTCTCAGTAAGAAAAAAAAAAAAAAAAAGAAAACAGAGGAAAAATACTTGGCAGAGGTTATTGCACACTATTTTTTTTTTAAAAGTATAATATTTGTATCAGTCATTGGAGTTTTTAATGCATCTCAGCCTGTAAACAATGCAGCAGTAGTACAGAACATTAAGCAACAGTGAATTATATTGAACAATGGTACACGTCCTTGAGATCTTCTCGCCCACTATTTCTCAGCCAAAAATTTCCAGTAAGAATTGCATTACACAACTCCTAACATGGTTGGAAATTTTAGCTACATCGTTGTTAAAAGATCTAGTTTTGATGCCTCTAATAGATTATCAGGAACCTTCAATGACTGGTACATTTGGAATCATTCCTCTGAATGCAAACTGTATTATGAAAACTATCCTGAGTTTTTATGGGTAAATCTATTTTCTACCAGCTGCATGTTTTTCTCTTTTTTTCTCAAATCTAGAATAAGAGCCCTCTGTAGCCTAGGATTAACTAACATATATTCCCTCCAGCTATTTCAACATAGGTGAAAATAATTTCATGGTCAGAAATGAAACCAGTTATTGTGTGGAATTTCTCTGAGTCCTTCTATACCATGACAAATATAAAATTGCATAAATACAAAACAGGTAGCTAACAGTTATCACGTTTTATATGTACATGATCTAAAGTCAGATCATCATTCTGACTTCACTGAGCTGAGTATTCACTGTAGTCAACATTAAATCCCCTCTCATTAACTTTTGCATTGCACAGCAGAACCAGATTAAATCCAATGCTAATATCAATTTAAACTGGTGAAGACTGCATAATCCAGTGAACTGGGAAAATACTACCTTTGATTCCTATAGCAATGCAGCTCCACTGGCATGGCATCTGTCCTGGACTAGTTATACCTTCCACTCATGGTTAATCAACTAAGGCCCAGCATAATGCAGCTGGGAACTTCAAATTACAGATGCAGTTCACAGTTGCAAGAGTTCAGAGGTTGGGTCTCTCTATTGCATTGTATGGTAAAGTGAAGATGTGCTCCACTGTAGGAATACAAACCTACAGTAATACAAGAAGGAAGAAACAGCTGTTCTATAAAGATATATTTAGGGAATAAACCACATATGAAGAATACCTTTCACAACACCATTAAAAACTCATGTTATAAAAAGTAGTTCTTCATTAAAATCTGTATAACCAAACCATAAATTATTTCCTTACAAACCAAATGAAAATAATATGAATTTTTCTAATTGTTTAACTTAAAAACATTGAGACTGTGGAAAAAGAATATATAAAACCAAAAAATTATTTTCAAGCTAAAAGGTTTTAATGAGTCAGTCTTTATTCAACTTTTAGAAACACTTTCTTTTTACTGAGATAATTTTTTCCACTAAGAGATTTCAATTGAAAATAACCTTTCTAAATACTGTTTTGTTTTTCAGCTTTCTCCCTTTAATTAAACTGCACATTCCAGAAGAAAATGCAGACTACTTTCTGAATATTAATTATAATTCCCTTGAAGTCTCTTAGGTCATTAAAATATGATTAGCTAAAGGCTTTTCCTAGGTGGAATGAATAATAAACATCAAATATACAGATCCATTTCAAGTCTACAATGATTATCTTGTTGGGATTCAGTTAATGAGAAAAATCCATCTCTGTTGGTTCAGTGACATGGACGAATATTTCAATTCCCAAAGATGCACAGCATGACAAACATAAATCACAACACCTGGAGTATCAAGTTAGCCACCTCACACTGAAGGGTCTGAAAAGTACTGAGAACACACAGGTATTCCTGCTGAGTATGTTACCTAAAGTCTCCTCTTCCTTAATTATTTTTATCAGATTACTTTAAATCAGCCCTGTGCTGAGGCTTAGCAAAAAATGAATCTTGTTTCCACAAAAATAAATTTGTTTTACCAACTTGTAATAAATGGATACACAAAAGCATTTGCAGTTTTTTTTTTCATTTCATCTTAGATGTAAGCAGGAATCAGAAAAATCTGTCCAGGAAGTGTGATATGCAACATTTCATCACTTCTTCAGTATTTCCAAATGCTCCTTTCGGGGGGGTTAGCCACAGTTCAAATTAGAAAGAAATGTTGCAGTTATCATTATCAATCTGTATGAGGTTTTAAGGGACATATTTGCATAGTTATATTCAATTAACACCATCAGGAAATGGGGCAGTATTATATTACGCACTATCTAGGGAAACCTTCCATCCAGGAATGGTCTGAAACCATCTCACCTTCATGGAAATTAGACCACAGCAACACCTGTAACAACTCGGCTTAGGCGATGACCCCTGGGACCTACGGGAAAGTCTGGAGCAAGGAAGATTTACCCTCAGGGATACCCATTAAGGTTCATTTAAACAAACTGGACATAGACAGGGCTGTAGGACATGATGGGATGCTCCCCCTAGTGCTGGGAGAGGTGGCTGATGTCACTGTGAAGCCACTCTCGGTTGTGTTGTAAATGCCATGACAGCCGGGGGAGATAGCCAGGGACGGGGAGACAGCAAATGTCACAGCCATCAGCACAAAGGTAAAAAAAAAAAAAAAAATCCAGGGAATCACTGGCCAGTAAGCCTCAGCTCCATCCCTGTAAAGGTGGTGGAGCAGGCAGCATGTCTGGAAATGGCTTTCAGTACTAAGTACAGGAAAGTGGGTTTACAAAGGGAAAATCATGCTTAATGATCTGATAATAAATGAAATATGGGAAATTACAGTCAACTGTTGGAAAAAACATCAAATAAACCTTTTTTTTTTTTTTTTCAACTCTGAAGTGGTCAAACACAAGAAGGAAGATATGCAGTCTTTTTTCCTTTTAAGATATGCAAAACCTTACAAGAAATAATCTTAAGTAACTGCAGCAACTAGGTAAACTCTAGATGTTCCTTCCAATTTCAATGACTGCTTGACTTCATAAACACAGAGAAACAACTTTCTCACGGCAAAACCATCAGATGCTTAATTCTTCCTCCCCCCCACCAAAAAAAAAGTGGCATGCTTCTGACATAATGTTTGGATTATGAAATAAATAAGATATTATGATGGTTCCATAATTTAATTATCCATTTTAAAACAATTCTATCATGACCATCTTCTGCGGAAAAATTTTAGACAATAATTTAGTTAGAATTTACAAAACCCAATATTTTTCATGGCTGCAGATAACAGATATAAAATATATAAAGCAGATATTAGCAATGTAAATTGTAATTAATCTTACATTCCTGCCATATTTGTTTTTAATAGCTACTGAGGTAGGTAAAGATCAGACCTGGCTGCTAATTGTTTTACTCTAGGTTGAATCTCTCCAACGAGTGTGTGCGCACACACCACAACACACAGGCAGAGCAGTGTGATTTAAGTTTCAGGTAATTATAGCCTGAAACAGTCTACAGAAACAGCAACTACACACAGGTAATTAAATCTTCAACAGAGTGTCATTACAAGTGCAGGTGGTTAGTGCAGGTACCCTGGGCTGCAGAAAGCAGAAAGAAAAGAGTCAGATCAACAGGCAGATACAGACATAAAACACACACATATGTACACAAGAAATACATATATTCTCTATCTCTTCAGACTGCAAAATGAGGAATGAGAATCCACCTATATACAAAATAACTCTCAGAACTGCTCGTTACAATTCATGAAAGTAAGATGCTTTTACTTCCTTTTTTGTACCTCCTTACACTTTTAATCATTCTATTAACAGCAAAGAGCATCTAATTGAGTCTAGTGATATAACTTAGTTGTTTCAATGCTGAAAAGAAAGGCTAGTAAGTGACAGCAGTAGTAAAGAACTGAAGTTCTGATGTCATTATTATGCATAGAAGGGCTGATAGAATTTTTTGGGTTTTTTTAATTTTAATAGCAAATGAGGAAGCTAGAAGAAAACAATATTAAAAAAATATTTGGCTAGAATCATATAAGAAACATAGGGAGACACAACCTCAAAGTGATACATCACGATACATATCAGAAAATATAACAACAAAATAGTACAGAATATTGAAAAATCGTACTCTTTTCAAAACTGCAAATGAAAGGCTTGCTTTTCTGCATTTTAAACAGTAATTATGGGCCAGAATCTGACACTGTCATCTCTATTACTGGTTATGCTGAGTAGCATTTTATTCCAAGGCTGTGTCATTGACATAAGTAGCTTGTTTATACTAAAAAAGTCATACCAAACTGAGAATGTCAATTAGTTTTCAAGAATATTTTGATCCTTTTCTAAAGATACTCAATGTCCTATTTTTATCTTATTATGAAAATATCTGCTCAAAAACCTACGACCACTTAGCAATATGGCACACCTCTCTGGAGCTTGCACAGCACATAAAACGGGCTGCTGTACTTATTATTGATAAAATGTGATAACACTTTTTTCAAGCTATGCCCATATACTAGTTTTATCTTTCTCAGTAGCCGTCTGAAACGCCAAGCACAAGAATGGAAAAGGTGTATACTTACAATTCAGCGTGACATCATAGCCAGACAAAAACAATTAACAAGTGAACTTTGGTAGCTGAGCTTTGCAGGGTTTGTGTTGATGTTACCCAGTGTCATTCAAGCCCTAGTTAACATAAAAATGAGTCATCTGTGCTGGCTTCTCTTCCTGGAAAGGACTGTAATTTGACTTGTCTTCAGTTGTACAATAAAATTCGATCCAACTTCCACGGAAGTTTTTATAGAATCAGATAGCAAATGGCAGACAATAAATGTTCTGCTCTAAATTCATGACATAGGACATTGTGTGTCAAATCAAGGGACAGCAGGATACAGAACTGGTAGGACGTAACCGTGTGCTTAGCGAAGCTGATGTACTTTGCCACTGATTTCTCTGGGGGTCAGGATTTCATTCTCAGACAGGGAACAGTAGAATGGAATGGCATGGTAATTTACACAGACAGTGCTAGAGGAGTGGTAAATGAAGAGGTATGAAAAGAGTACCGAGGACTAACAAAGAAATCTAAATTACGAGCAGTGGTGGCTAACATGAACACATGTGAAAAGAAAGGCAGCTAACACTTATGATTTTAGACATGTAACCAAAGCCCTATCTTCAAAGATAGGTTCAGAGAGCAGGACGAAGCAAATAAAGAAGATCCATTATTAGTGTTGAAGCATAACACTGAACCTCAGTTTCTTTACTGTAAATGCTGTTGTTCAGTTTAGACAATTGAAGCAAGAATGAGAAAAATGTTATCTTCATCTTACTGACAAGCTCATAAAATTTATTTCTTTAAAGAAATGCCTCAAACTAACAGTAAACTCTAACAGTGTCCATGGGAATTGCAGCTGGACAACAGTAAGTCCTTGAAAAATGTATATGTGTGTGTGTGCAATCTTGTGGGCTTATCAAACATGTACATACCCCTTGTGTTATTTACATAACCTATTGTTAAAACCTGTTTAAACACCCACAAAATGTACATTTAAAATAGGTATAAAAAAACCTTATAGAAACCTGTCAAAAGAAATGCAAAGCTGTTGAATACTGTTCTGCTTAACAAGGAGGGGTTCTTGCAATAGAAATAAGAGTCAGATAATGAATCATCTAACCTCCTCAAACGAAAATTAGTGATATCCATGTAAAGAAAAACACATTTGAGTGGTAACATAGGTAACACCACCCCCCCCCCCCCCAAAAAAAAACCCCAAAACACTAAGGACAGTGACAACAGATTCTTGATAGAGCTAGGAAGTCAGAAATATTAATATATTATACTTATTACCAAAGAAGTAACAAAACTGAAAAGGATGAGCTATGTACTAGAAACGGATGATGATAGTGTTGTTCACAGCAGACAAACATAAAATCTGACTGCCAGTGCACCTGCAAGTGTGGACTATGACTTTCTGAGAGACTGCTAAAATGTCTTCCTTAAATAATCTTTACAAGTCTGCACAGCATGTTCTCCTCAGTTTACAGTCTCTGCTGCATTCTAACTTTCTGTTACTGCTTCCTATATGTGCTTCCATCTACTTCAATCTTGCTCCTCATGAAAAGAGATGTAAAAAATGATATGAATTTTTCTAACAACTTATCTAAACAGGAAGGTAATTTTTTCAGCTTGCTCACATGGTGACAAATCCAACTACCCATGAGCTGTTTGGAAGCCAATGATACCAGAACTGGGGTTTTCACACAGCTGGCCATTTAGAAGATAGCAACATCAAATCTTTAAAAGCAAGGAGTCGGTTACCGTCTGCCTCCCTCAGCCTTATTACCTGGACTGAAAGGAAACTGGGGAGCTGGAAGTCCTTGTGTTTTGGATACCTAACTGACGAGAAGGTGAAGGGACAGGGGTTGCTTCCCAAATTTCCCAAACTAGGTAATAGTTGCAAAATTCTTTGTCAGTTGAATGAAATAAACTTGCCAGCAAATGTTAAATTGCTTAACAGGTTAAGCTAATCACCAAATCTGGTTATTCTGTCACTGCTTGTACACAACACGCAGACTGAGAGGAACAAAAATTTTGCCTGCTTCAGAGAGCAGCTGTATGTCTTCCTTGTTTACAACTCTACTGCAGCATGCCAGATTAATCCAAACTTCCATTTCTGTGTCTCTAATTTTGCAAGAAAGCTCCTGGGTAGACAGGTATTTATGTGCCTGATTTGCAGACTCCTGTAACACACATATAAGCCCTTCTGCTGACAGCAGTATCAGCAAGATTTATGTAGGTAGCTACTATACAGATTTAGGAGTCTGCCTGCACAGTATAATCAATGCCAGGCATATATTTAGACAACATATTGGCCATACAGATAAGTGGGGAAAAGTATATTATTTCAGAAAGTTTGATCCTGAGTGTCAACTTTTAAAGCGGCAATATCATAGAATATTCACGCAGCTACAAAATTTTCATTATTATAAAAAAACACATCTGCATGAATATTATTATTATTATTATTATTATTATTATTATTAAACATTCATACAATCTATTAACTTTTCATGATCCTTGAATGAGATTGCAGAAGGACAAAGTCCTTTCCTGGAAGATTTAAAATCCAAATAAGGCAAAGATGAGTAAGAATACGCATAGAACAGGACAAAAAGAAAAAAAAAAAGAAAAAAGAAGAAAAAAGAGAGGGATTTAGAAAAGAAGATTAATATGAACTGTGAATATTTTAGGGACAAAAACCTGTTAATATATTTCACTGCACAGAGTGACTTACGGTAAGACATGAGATATGGCACAGAAGGAGAAAATCATGACTGTAACTAAGGAGAAAGTAGTGGATTGGTGACCAAAAAAGGACTCTTAGAGAACACTGTTTCAGAGGGGAGTAGCACAAATACTAAAAGATGTACTCTAAAGACACAAATCAATCATAACAACCAAAAAAGCCATACAGCCTCAAAAGTTTACACAAAAAAATTAAAAGCACTTATGGTACTGAGAATTTCCAATGCCTCTTCAACTGCTACAAGAACCTGTAGTTAGAAGGCTGATTTTTTCCCCATAGATATTATCCTAAATTTACCATTCTCAAAAGGAGGAAACTGCACCATGTATATCATGTGATATTTCAGAGACACTTCCTTCTTTGAGAAAATACCTTCTCAGACAATGCTGTTACCACATACACTGCTTTTTGCAGACTTCATTTTCAGTGGAAAGGTCATTCTGTGCTTGCCTTATGTGTACAATTTTCCCCAGGCATCTGACTTGAGCCAGATGTTTGGGAAAAGATACAGAACTCAAAGAAACTTTGCCTGGACTGTACAGAGTTTTTCTTGTGTCAAATCTGGGAAATAAAAATGAGAGCAGTCATTTAGTACAATCACAAAAAGAGGATATTTTGAGCAAGAATATTTGTTGTGTTATCTTCATTCTTCAGAAGAATATAAAAGACAATAGATTTACTTCTCTAGCCTGCTGCAATGAGGCAAGTTACTCAAAAGGAGGCAAGTTACTCAAAAAGGATAAAGGATGTCAGGATTTGAGTGGCCATTTATTTTAAAGAGCAAAGGCCTTAGAAGTCTCTTGATTTTTGGCTTATGTAAATTTTTGCAGCTCTGTGTGGTTTATCATGGCACATGATTATAAATTAACTACCAAATTTGTCCACAATGAGGACATGTCTCACTAGAACAGATATTGGAATAGTCCTGGAGATGCAGAGATGTGACAAATGCACACAAGTTCAGGTTTGTTGTAATGAATCACATTTCTACGTTAGTACACAAATGTGCCCTTAAGGATAGACTAATAAAGAAGAGACATAACGGAATGGCTCTCAGGTTAGCAGCAGTATTTTCTAAATAGTATGAATGGCATTTCAGTTCCTCTCATCATAATTTATGATCATTTTTGCAAGTTACCAATCAATGTAAGAGACAAACAATTTACACACTGGTGTGGAATGAAATTCAAGTGAAATACACACTGCCATATCCAAAGCAGTTATTCCCAAGCAAAGCTGGAGCTAAATGCTTTGATATAGGCTCTTTTTAATGTAACAAAGATTCCACCTACCACCTACCAAAATGAATGTGGAATACAGTTTTACAATAACCACCTGAAAAACCTTCCTGTCATTAATTTTTGTGGATTTTTTTAAGCAAGTTCCATTGTTTAGCAGGCCTGTTACTAACAGAGACATCACAGTGGCTTAAGGTGTCCTAGACTTTTAAGATAAGGTGCAGGATGATTTCAGATATCCTCTAGAAGTCAGCACATTTCTTAAACCTCACTGAAGCATGTGCTTGCTTCCATTTTCAGCTGTCCCTCACTTGTGTTTATATTGCTTTAGCCTGCCCCCCACAATGTGTTTTCATTTGAAGGCTGAATGTTATGTCCTGTACCAGATACCATCAGATGGATAATGAAGAGCTTAATTTGAAAAAATCATAGGGTTTTGAGGATCCCAGTGAACTTGCTGACTAACCCCATGGGTGATAAGCCTTTCTCAAGTGTGCACAGCTAAGGACAAGCCCACTGCAGGGTGCAGCACATTCAGTTGAGGTGTCCAGCTGGATTCATACACTCCTATAAAGAGAAAGTTCTCCAAGTATATCAGTCTTGTCTCAGACACCTCAATTTCTAAACCTGACGTTTGCTACATATTGTCAGCTATGTGGGCCATTCCCACAGTAGTGCTTTCACGGGCACAGAAGGGGCAGAAGACTGGGAAAGAGCAGAGTATTATGGGCCTCATGTGCTAAAATACCATTCTGAATCCCACTCTGGGCACCAGTAATAGGGGAAAAAGAGAAAGGCTGTTACAAGGACCACATCTAATACACTAATCAAGAAAGTGCAAAAGCAATATATGTGTGCTTTTTTCTGGTACATGGCAAAAGTACTTGATGAAAAGTTGATTTCTCTTCTGTCAGAACGGAAGAAGTATAGCTAGTTGATTTAAGGTACCAGAAAAAGATTCTCCTTTCAAAATATGGCCTATACTTTCAGCAGAGATAATAAATATTTTTGGTAGTAATGGAACTTGGTTTTTCCTAGTTTCCCAAAATATACAATTCCCCAAATTTGGATCTCAAGCAAATAGCTTGTTTGTGTAGCCTCTTAGGTATTCTATATTTACAAAGACTTATACATACTACTATGCACCAAACTGAAGCCTTCATAACCTTTGCTTTTAAAACATTCTGTTTGTTCTGCACGGAGTCCACATGTGATGTTCAAACACCAGAAATCAGTGATTTCTACGTGGATTTCTCTGATTATTGACTCATCCTCACCCTCACTAGAGAGAGAAACTCTGTCATACAAGGCCTTCCGAATCATACTTGCCATTTCACCAGACTGAGCATGAAGAGGCTGATGAATCTGATCATGGAACAACTGCATTTGCACCTAATTGCCCTGCAGGATACTACAGAATTAGAGTAACCTTCCTTAGTCATCAGCTGCACTAGCTTTTGAGGAAGTGACTTACCTAATGCATTCTAAGGTATGCATATTACATCTTTCCATGCAACAAAAAGGTTGTGTGAGGGATTTTTCTTATTTTAAAATTGAAAATAATTAATATATAAAGACTCTATTTCCAATTAAACAAGATGAACATTACTGGAAAGCAGCTGGATTTTTCTCTTACCTAGATCTCAAAAATCACAGTTCATTTATTCCTTCCTTACTATATATTTATTAGTGCCTCGTGTAGGTGGGATACTATGCCAAGAATTCTATAGTTGCAGAGAAGATACAATAACTTCTTAAAAGTGAATATGCTTTCAGGATATTTTTAGCATGTTACATACTCTTAATTACACTGAATAAATCTTATACAGGTAGGCCAGGACTCTGAGCTGCCAAAATACAAAACTAGAAGGGGAGCGGGCTGTAGTAGAGTATTTTAGGATCTCCAGAAAACAGTTTAGACAGAGCATTACTTCACTTAATTACATTAAAGGGTATAAAAACATTTTTGTAAGGAAGGTTTGGAATTTTCTTTTAATAAGTTCTTTGTAATTTAAAAAATTTAAAAATGGCAGATATGCATAAAACAGGGAGAAATTTGATTCGCATGTAATGGAAAACCTCTATGGTCCAGAATAATCCAAGCATGTAACACAAAGTTCTATCCTATTAACGTCAGGAATTATAGCTCCTAACACCAACAAGGACTTTGAGATTTATCCTGACTGACCTTCTACAAAGAAGAATCTAATCCCCAGATTTCTACATTTGCTGTCTAGCATTTATCCACTACTATTCCAAGACCATTCAAAAATGTGATTTTTTTTAGTATGTCTCCATGTTTTCTTTTTGTTCAGATGATACGATTTGCTCATAATACACACACAGGTGAGGTAAATTCAAGGCTCCAAATTGAGCCTTTCAGTTATACAATCTTCACAGCATTCCATTTAGAGGAGGAAAAAACTAGAACAATCTTTTCCATTGTAAGTAGTAATGCATTACCAAGCCAATAATCTATAGCAGTCGCTAGCGTAAGAATCTATCAGTCAGTAAATTTATTTCAAAGTATAACGTATAAATAAGTCAAATGAAAAATAATCCTTAGTGTTTACACCATGCTACTGTATGCGTCCCTGGTGGATCCTTACCTGGAACACATATTCCACAGTACTTAACTGTGCTGCCAGCTATAAAATATGCCATGCTGTTCTTGATAGATGTATCTTAAACCCCCTAGACATACAGAGAAAAAGCCATTTCTTACATCCAATGATGCCCTGTGACTCTTTCGGGCTTTCTACAATCCATAGGGTTTAAACATATTTCCCCGTGCCCTGCCAAATGCCATAAAGCCCTGAACTGTCACCAGCAGATACTGGACAACATTCCTGCTGCCCCTGGCCCCTGAACCTCCATCTGGCTTGTGTGGCAGAAGCTGTGGTGGGCACCTGGAGATCATGTGAAATTCCTTCAAGAAGAGCCTACAGAAATTCTTCATGTCTTTAAACAGGCAATACCTTGTTTTTACCCAGATACTTAAATCATCAACTTAAAAATAACTAATATAAAATTCAACAATGAAATCCACATCAAATAAAAGATATAAATGTGCCTAAAGGATACAAGTGAAGAAATGAAAGCAGAACTATACCTAAACTATTTACATCTGAGTTACCTCAAAACCACACTTCTGTTCCTCATTCGGCTACCTTGCTGTCTTCCCTGTTTCTCCTCCTTTCTTCTGAAAATGTGGTAAAATGTTTCAAGCTTTGTGTTAGCTATAGCTGCTACAAAGCCTGTCAGAAAGCTCAACCGCAGGAAAAAAACATCTCCTGGAGCACTATCATTAGAGGACACCTCCAGTAATACTGGTGTCATTCAACTGCCTCATGGTGAAGAATGTTAGTTCTTGTGGCAAATATTCCCTTCCAGATTATTTTCCTTTGAGACAATCCTTGCAGACTTCATCTTTCATCTGCAATTCTTTTTCAGCCTCATGCGTATTGAAGGAGAGTTCAGTCAATCCTTTAGTTAAAAAAAGACTGTTTCCTATCCTTAGAAAAGAGTGTTTTTTGAGGACTGACATACAAGAAAATTTCACCACACCTTCCCTCAGCTCCAAGAAACCTGAAACAGAGTATGCTGAGGAGTGAAGGGGACTATTTATGACAATTAGGCAAGACAAAGAAAGCTAAGCTGGAAGGATCAATGGGCAAGCCTAAAGCATGATTGCTTTACATGTGTTATGTAATGTTTGAAAGGCATTTTTGATAGAAGAAGGGTACAAACATTCTCAGTTTACAGTAATATACAATTCTAATATACGTGAATATCTGGAATAAATTGTAACAGCAATCCTAGTTAATAGTTTACACTGTTGAAATAGAAAGGCTAGGAACAAAGGAAGACGTTAGAAAAAGAAACTTCTGATTTTAAGAATTACTTGCAAAGTAAGAGCTAGAGTGCTAGGCCATATGGTGCTGTGCTTTAGGCTAAAAGGACAGTGTTTTAGCTGTTACCAAACAGTACTTGCACAGCATCCAGGCCTTCTGTTTATCATTCTGTGGCACCCTAACGCCACACCCACGAACAGGTTGAGGTTGAGAGTCTGGAAGGGGACACTGTTGTGACTGGTGACTAAACTGACCACAGAGATGTGCATCACACCATGTATCATCATGCTCAACAATAACTGTGAGGGAGTTATTCCAAAGGAGCCATTGTTCAGAGAATAGCTGGGCATCCTTGTGCTGATGATGAGGGATTATATTAGCATCACTTGGAGTTTGATTCGGGGTTTTCTTCCGCTCTTATTTTTTTTTTCTCCCTCACCCCTCCTCTCCCTTCTTCACTTATTAAACAGTCTATTGACTCACAAGGTTTTCTTGATGATCTTCAGATACTCTCCCTTACCGCATGGTGGGGTGGCTGGTGTGTGCTCATTTGCTAGCTGAGGTCAAACCACCACACCAGCAAAGCTCTGAAGTTGACTAGAATGGCTGGCACAATGTCTAAAAGGAAGTGAGAAAATAGGGAGAAAAGCACTGTGAAGCATATCTAGAAAGAGAAGTAATACAAGGCAGAGGCTGAGAGAGAGTGGGAAGGTGGGGGAGTTGTGTGAAGCATGTCTAAAGGGATGAGAAGTAGAGCAATGGGTAGTGCAGAACAGCAAGAACGGGGGCTGGCAGCATGAGACACAACAAAATCAGAACCAGGTGAGATCAATGCACCAGCTCAGCTTAAATGCAGCCTTACCCCCCATCAAGACTTCAAAAACCTGGAACAGTGAGTGCCAATTATTACAGGAGAGAAAAAGCAACAAGCTGACCTAGCAGCTGCCTCCTCTGAAGAAAACATAGTAAACTATTGTTGGTCTGGTTATACATGAAGAATTAAGTACTGTGTTCACTTACCTTTTCTGAGTTTTTTTGTTTCCATTTAATAAAAATGTGCTTGTTAGCAATCGGATTTACATTTCATAGCTGCTTGATATATTTCACTGCATAAAGCATTTTTCACTGCAACTTGCATCCTGTATCAATCTTTGTGTCAAAAAAATATGCAGGACTCAAACACCTAAATGAAATAATTCTGTGTAGCACCTGAATGATGAAGACTAGATACCACAGTAATTACCAATTTAATTTTTTTTTTTGTGACTGATGTCCAACCACTTCCATTTTGGTATACCATGAAAGTGACCTTTATAGAAAAGTGACCTTTCTAGTAACATCTTCACCCTTCCTTGTCAAATTGCTAATTTGCAAGAGCCAGTCAGCTTAATACATTTCACATTATGACTTAAGTGGAGTGATTTTTATAACAATAGCATGTCCACACAAAGAAACTCTATTTTCTTATACAATGATAAAATTAAGAAATCTCACAATACATTAAAAGAATCATTGTCGTTCTTCGCTTAGGGAAACAAAATAAAGCAGCAAAAATTGGAAAACCTGATGAAAAAACATCTGAAAATTTTCTCCTACGTTTGTTGCAAGACACCCAGATTCAGAAGGTTTGGTAAGGTAATGTCTTTTATCTCATGAAATGCGTCTGCTGATGTGGTTGACTATAGGTCATGCTCTCTGAAATGACTGTCACACCAGAAAAGCAGAAAAGTATTCAATTCTAATCCAAACATGAGTGGCACCTTAATATAAAAGACCAAAATACATTTTTTTGGCCAGCCCAGGATGAAAAGACATCATCCAGAATTAAATAACATTAGGAAGGAGCAAGGATTTTTTTATCCAAGCTCCTCAAAAAGAGAAAGCTCTGCGTATGTTGTTTGACCACAAAGTCATTCAGCTCAAGATTTGTACAGAATTTAAGCAAAAAATGTGGCAGAATTAGCAGAAAGCCATGCCTATTTAATTGCTGTAACATTCTGGTGCCCGAGGAAATTGCATATTTGGCTTATGTCAATCCTGGAAACTGTGATATAGTCATGAAAAAAGAAAAAACATCTTTGTATCTATCTAGCAAAGCTCTTCTAGAAGACCTACACCTGTCAAGACCACATGATTGCTAGATGAAAAATCCTATTTAGAATGCTGAGTGTAATTCTGTCACACGTGTTAATCTTCCTTGAATTTATATTGACATAAATGAATTAAAGAAACTTGGCTTGATTAACCGTACCAAAGGCTACGACAGAATGGAAGCATTCCCTGCAAATAAATCAGGATGCAAATACTGGGGAGAAAGAGATAATTCAGCTAAACAAAGAGGCTGGCAGAAGAACAAGGTCTGAATAAATCAAGCTGGTGGCTAGAGGAAAGCTCCCAATCATTTATGGTGTGAGGGTCTGAAACAACTTCTCAAGAGGCACAGTGGGACACAGGCCAAACAGTGCTGACAAGCCTGGTCATTTATTGAATTACAGGACATGAACCCTATGCAATGTGCCTGTGCACTTCACAGGACAGGTCCATCTTGCTCCCTGGTCATACAGGATGGATTAAATCTTTGTCTGAGAATGTCCAGGTTTTCTCTTGTCGGGTGCACTAATTTTGGCTGAGATAGAGCTAATTTTCTTTATAGCACCTGCTATTGTGCTACTCTTTGGATTTGTTTTGGTAACACAGGGATGTTTTAGCCATTGCTGAGCAGTGCTTGCGCAGTGCCGAGGTTTTTTATGCTTCAGATCCGCTGCCAGTGAGCACACTGGGGTGACGAGAAATTAGGAGAGAACACAGCCAGGACAGCTGACTCCAACTCACCAAAGGAGGAGACTCCATACGTATGGCATCATGCTCAGCACATAAAGCTGGGGGAAGGAAGAAGGGTGGGATGTTTGGAGCAATGGCAGTTATTTTTCCAAGTCACTGTTGTACATGATGGAGCACTGCTTGCCTGGAGGTGGCCAAACACCTGCCTGCTGTTGGGAGGTAGTGGATGAATTCCTTATTTTGCTCTGCTTGCATGCACATCTCTGGTGGTTTTTTTTCTCTTTTTTTTTCTCTGTTTAAGGTGTTTATCAACCCACTTTACCCTTCCAGTTCTCTTCCCCATCCTACTGGACAGGGAAAGAAAAATGGCTATGTAGTTCTGAGCTGCCTGCTGGAAGTAACTCAGAATATCTGCTCAGTGGCTGAATCTTTATTTTAAATTCCCGAGTACGGTATTGTAGGGCTGGCTTGGGAAGGAAAGGATACAAAACCAAAATGAAACACAACAATAAACAGCTAAGCATGCCCCCCACAAACCAATCCACAATGCTTTAGCATCTACTACCATCATAATAAAATTTTTGAGATTTAGTATTGCGACATCCTCTCACTAGCTTGCCACTGCATAGCTTCTCATTCCACTCAATTAAAACTCCTCTTATTTGCTGTGTAGAACGAGGCCCCAGACTAATTTCACCATCAAGGGAACTACCAGAAAGCCATTGGGAATCCAGCAACAGACCCTCATTGTTTAAGAGAAACTTCCAAAGAGACCCAACAAGCTTAATAAATAGCACCATCCATCAGCTCCCCATGTGGAAGTCTTGGCAGGGAAAGTGCCCAGAAAAGGCCAAGGTGTTCTTTCCTGTTGTAGCTATTTTAGTTATGTGGACTTATCTTTTGTAATTATTTACAGAATAAAGGCCATGTCCCAGTGCCTCATGCAAAACCCATGTGGGCATTCTCCTTCCAGGCCACAGCTCTTGCTCTAGCTGGCTTATCACATGTAGCCTACTTAATATGATAAAACTGGTTTTAGCTCACAATACCAAGAAGAAAAGGGAAATGTAATTTTTCATTGATATTACAAACCCTGTACAGGAAATAATGGCCTAAACTACCTACTTGCAGTGTTTACGTCTGTACTACTTCTGAGCACAACTTGAAAAATGGTTCTGTTTATTTTATCTTATCACATTAGCCTGGTATTACTTTTTGCTCATAACCATTCAGACATGTTTGGCATTTAACATATGCTATTTTGGAAAAGATTCTAATCTGTTAAATAAGTTTTAGGCTTATCTGAAAAGGCATTTTTCTTGCATACTGCTATCTGCAGATAGTGTGATGAAAGATTAAAAAAGTCAGCATCTCTCCTTTCCCTACAAGCAGCTCCCACTCCACTAATCTTAGTTGTTGCAAGCAAAGATGTCAGAGACCTGGCATGCAGGTTTTTAGACCAAAGTGACAATTTTCTATTAATGTTTTTAGGTAATTATATTTTAAATTTACGTGAGGATACTGATATATGAGCAGCTGAACTGTAAATTACAGTTCCAACAGGTTTCTTAGAAGAGGGAATCTCTTCCTTTGAAGGGGAAAGGAAAAAGAAGTGAAAGAAAAAAGCCTGGGGATATTGTGACCGTCTTCAGCAGCAGGCAGCCCCAACACTTTTAGCAATTAAGCTTGTCAGAATTCCTTCTCACAAACTCCTGCTGCTCTAGCAACAACAAGTGCCAGCAGGCAGCTGTGTTCCCAGAGACTGTGAACATAAACCCAGCAGAAGACAACTTGGTAGTTCTTTGTGGAAGATGAAGAGAGCCAGACAGATGAACTCCCTAATAAACTTCTTCTGTGAGCTGAGAGCTGCAGGGAGCTTAAGCTTTTATGCTTTTATTTGCATAATGACCACCATAAATTCTCATGTCACAAAAGGAAATGGACTTTCCTGACTGAGGGCACCACACTCAGCATCAATCACTCCATCACTTAAGCAGCACAGCCTGATAAAATCATCATGCCTTTATAAAATAAATGCTTTGTAAAGAGTATGGGACAATCCAGCATTAAGAGCAGGGGGACTCACTATAGGTTAGCAAGAGATTTGCTAAGGTGTGAATCAAACTGGTGTGGTTTTTCAGTAATTAGATGTTAAAACATTAAAAGTCTACCTGAGCTCTTTATCCAGCAACTTATTTAACTGTCCTAAACACAACCATCTTAAGACAAACATCTCCAACTAAATTAAGAACATGGGCACAGAGATGGTTGTGGCCAGCATGTTAAATCATGGAATGGTTTGGGATGGATGGGACAATAAAGACCATCTAGGTCCAACCCCCTGCCATGGCCAGGGATTCCTTTCAGTAGGTCAGGTTGCTCAGGGCTCCATCCAGCCTAGTCTTGAACACTTCCAGGGATGACATGTCCATAACTTCCCTGAACGACCTGTTCCAGTGCCTCACCACCCTCACTGCAAAGATTTTTTTCCTGATATTGAATTTAAACCTACTCTCAGTTTAAAGCGATTCCATCTTGTCCTATCACCACATGTCCTTACAAAAAGTCCATCTTCAGCTTTCTTGTAGGCCCCTTTATGTACTGGAAAGCTGCTGTAAGGTTTCCTCAGAGCCTTCTCTTCTCCAGGCTGAGCAACCCCAGCTCTCTCAGCCTGTCTTCATGGGAGAGGTGCTCCAGCCCTCTGATCATATTAATGACCCTTCTCTGGACTCAATCCAACAGGTTCATGTCCTTCCTGTGTTGGGGGCTCCAGACATGGACACAATGCTCCAGGTGGGGTCTCACTAGAGCAGAGTAGAGGAACAGAATCATCTAATTTGGTCATGCTTCTTTTGATGCAGCTTAGGATAAGATTGTCCTTCTGGGCTGGAAAGTATTAACCTAGAAAGAAAACTACTTCCAGACAACTGCATGTAGCCATACTCTGAATTTACGGGGTTTTGGTTTGGTTTGTTTGATTGTTTTGCAGTTGTTTTTATTTTTTTTTTAATTTGAATTGTGATTCTCTGTGTTCACCATGACGACAGAACACACCTATGTAAATCAGTCCTACATGTACAAGCACTAAGATACAGCCTAATTATTCTTACTTCTTATTCCCAACTCAAAATTCACTGCTTCATTCAGTGCAAGGGATGAAGCAAGTTCTGTGCATGGACCTCGGTTGATGTAGAGTCCTTTTCACATTCTCGTTTTGTAAAATTAAGCCTTCAGGGTCCTGATAACCTTCATTCCTATTCTTTAGATATAGTGAAATTTCTTTGCTGATTTTTGCTTTGCAATCAGAAATATATCATGGCAAATTCACTGCTTCAGTATAGTCCATTCTCAACAGAACTCTATAGTCAAGAAAATTACATTACTCAGATTACCATTTTTCATGTTGATGCCACTGACATTCAATACTTCATGGCAATAATGGCATGAATCAGCACCTGATTCCAAAGGACGGTGAAAACAGGAACATATTATAGTAAATACATGATGCTATTTGGATACAGGGTGAAAAAAGCACCCAATGTATTGATCAGGAAAATTATTTTCAAATACTAATTTACAGATTTAAAAAACCCCACCATTACATTCATAAATTCTTTTAGGTTGCTTCTTGGGACAGTGTTATTAGAATAGTTTTCTGGGGAAATATGATGTTTCAGTTAGATCTGGAAACACTGGGAGAAGCAATACTGCAGTTATAAATTGCAGGAACATTCTGCCAAAATGACGAGTTAAGCTGCATTCAAGGCTTTTCCTTTTTTTTTTTTTTTTTTTAAATGAAAGACTATCCGGAAGTCATCCTCAGGTAAGAATGTAGCTGCCTTAATTTGCTGTACCAGTGACTAATACAAGTGAATCAAAGTTGGGTGTCATTTTCTCCTCCCAAGGTGTGTAACTTCCCCTGAACAGGCAGGAAACATATTGGAAGAGAAAAAAAATCTATCCATCTATCCACTACTGAAAGCACAATGTCTTCTGAGAAAGTATCCCTTTCTGGGATAGGAGGAGTTTCTGGTTAGAGGAGTTTCCCCTTGATATTTCACCTTCAGTGGGTGATGAAACTGCCAACCTGACCTTATGACTTGCCACAGAATCTTCAGGCCCATTCTGAGAGGTAGAGAAAAGAGGATAAAGACAAGACTAGAGCCCCACTAGGTCGAGGCTCACAGGATGAAACTTTCAGAGTTTCAGAAAAGACAACAGAATGCCTAGATTCTGATCTGAATATAAAGTGCATTACAACTGTGAATTGTGAATGATAAGTAAGAGATAGACAGCTTTGCATTTATCTTCATTTTTTCCCCCAAAAGGGTCCATTTTACTACAATTTGCAAATGAAAGCAGTCACCAAACTAAAGTCACAAATTCTTGTGGTTGAGTCAACAGTCATAGCACATAAGCTTTTCATGTTCCAGGTGTCTGATGGTAGACAGGGAAAAAGGCCTCAGGTGTTCAAGACATTTTTGCTCTGTGCTCTGTGTATACTGCTACCAAAGAGGATTATTGCCCCTCACACCTCCCTTCCTCTGGCTCCTTTAATTCTTTTTTCTGCAATTAGAATTTGACAGAAAGAATTAAAGAAATGCAGTCTAGTGGATTCTCAAAACAAGCATCATGGATACCTGTCTCATAACCACCATCCTTCTTCATGTTACATTATCCCGCATAATATCTGACAAATGAATAAGTTTAATCTGTTTTAATTTAAGTAGTATGATTTTCAACATACTGAGTGTGACTGAAATATTTTTATTTTTTTCTCCCAGAGGGGTGAAGGATGCGTTGCTTTCTTTTCTTTTAGACCTTTTCTTTTAAATCAAGTGATATGGTTCTGTTAGCCTTCAGGGGGGAAGGGGGGGAGGTGTTAATTACTCCCTCTGCCATTGAGATCAACGGTTCCTATTTGGAGAAGTCACAGAAAATTTAATTTTATTTCTCATGAATCATGTTAGCAAAAGCAATGAATAACTATCTTAAATATTCTTGGGGTAGAGGGGAGGAACAGTCCTTGAGAACACGGAGTGTACTACAGATGTATAGTAGCATAAACACTGGAGGTAACAATGAAAATCTGCAACCCAAGGGGTCCTTTAGACAGCAACGAGAGTGTAAAGGCCAAACAAAACAACTCACTTACCTGTAGTAAAGACTAGGTATTCCTTTAAGGATGGGAAAAGAGTCCCTTCAAGATGGAGGGCTCACAGCCAAGTCTGCTCACTGTTCAAGCAGCAAACACAAATCAGAAATTCTGTACTATCAGGACAGCCAAGTATTTACAATGTACGAGTCTTGGCAAAACACCCTGTGCTCAAGCTGAAAGAAAATGAAAGCTTTTTCTTCTGGAAACTGCAGTTAATTAACCAGAGAGCCATTCCACCTTGCTTGCACTACTCATGGCACTCACGCAGAAGATCAGTCT
This sequence comes from Lycocorax pyrrhopterus obiensis, assembly GCA_014706295.1. Lineage (NCBI taxonomy): Eukaryota > Metazoa > Chordata > Aves > Passeriformes > Paradisaeidae > Lycocorax > Lycocorax pyrrhopterus. The sequence continues at coordinate 76,514,583 of JACSVZ010000002.1, forward strand.
ATTGAAACTAAATCTCAGCTGAAGTGGATTTAAGCCTCTAAAGAATCTTTCTGCATGTTCAAATATAGGTCCTATGCCTCTCCTTTGATTTCAGCATGGATTTTGTCAGACTGATGCCACAAAATTAGGTTTGGATGCACATCTCCCCAGAAGCCAGCAAGGAAGAACATTATTTTCTCTTTATAAGCCAGAAGTAATTTCCTTGATAAAAGGGGAAGTTGAGAGTGGGGAGGGGGGGAGTTACTTAAAGGGAGCCTGGAAATCAAATGGAGAGTAAATGTATTATTTCTTAAGAAGAAAAATCATCATCACTGGAATTCACGCTTAACTGAAGTTTCTAAACATCAGAAAGGATAATAATATACGCTGTAGAAACACTATGATCAGAGTTTTCAAGTGCAACAGATTTGCCCACTAGGAAGCATCCATCAAAGAAGCTTTAATGATCTAAATGTCACTGTAGAGCAAAGAAACTCCAGGAATGTTCTTTTATTATGGCTGGAACAGTAATACTTATACCTGCAATATTTAGAAAATAATATGAAGAAACAGAAAGCAGCCATGCTCTGTAACAAAATCAAGTACTAATTCCTCAGCAGGATCCTTTGCCTGTTTTAGGTGGAGTTGTTTGTGGTTTTTTTTTTGATTGTTGTTTTTTTAAAAAGAACATGTACTTGTTGCTGTCAAAAAACAAATGTGCTGAATGGTTTTCATCTTCGCAAGAAACTCTTAAGTGATGCTTGTCACCGTGCACTAACAATGCACAGCTCAGGTAAGATGATTTTACCTTATTTTAGTCCCTAGCACCTATTAATAGGAATGGACATATCAAGTGAATTGTTTAACACTGAATTCTTTTTTGGAAGTAGGAGAAGAATGCACAATATAACAAAGTTGGGTATTATTACTAATATGAACCATTTCTTTTAAATTTTTGTGATCAACCACATCATTGCCTCATGGTCCCCTAAGTGATGTGTAGATCTTGCCAAATGAGGAGTTGGGAGGGACAAATGAGTCCCTCCTAACTCATGTGGTTAAAAATTCAATTTACTTCATTTACTTTATAAGCAGGCATCAGTATAAATAAAAAATTAAACACCTCTTCATTTTTCAAAATACTAAAATTTACAGACATTTAGATACAATAGATGAAAATCTAACTTTTTCCCCTGTATTGTTCTGCAATAGTTTGCTGAAGCTGGAGGAAGCCATGAATAATAGTCCAAAGGCAACCATCAAAAGTACAATAAAGAAACTGAGAACAGTTAAGTGGGTACCATTATGTTCTAATCCATGAAAGAATTTCCTCTTTTTCTTAAAATGACATGAAGCAGAGGCCAAAAAACTGAGTTCACTTAAATTTTCTATTAAATTAATAAAATTTGCTTTATTTAAATATTCTTAAAATTAATTTAGTAGAAAAACATATATTTATACAATCCTGCTATGAAAATAATTGTCCTACTTCTGAAATACAGGTTTTGAGCAAGTATTATGTGAAGATGTTCAGAGAAAGTCTTGTGACTGACAAAATTCAAAGATAAGAGTGATGCCACCAAGGTTGTTTGAAATATTTTATTTTTCCTGCTCAAGAATACTTTTAATCAAAACTTGAAAAGGGGAAAATAATAATTATTTTAAAGGAATTTAATGGTAGCTTGTCTTGATGATTACAATTCTGCTATCCTGCAAGGCAATTTACAATCAACAGCCTAAATTCAGACAGCATTCCAAATCCTTAACAGAACTATGCTAGAGGTAGTGAAGAAATTAAGACAATCATTGTTTGTGTTTTACTAAACAGACTAAGTTTATTAGTTTCAAATTTTCACACACCATTTTAACCCTGATACTATTATGAAGGATGGAATACCTTCACATGATTTCATCTTATGCTCAAATGCTAGATAATTTCAGTAAATTCCTCTGCCCTCTGTAATCCACATTGAAATTTATCAACAGCAAACCAAAACTATATTAATATCTAAGATGAACATAGATTAGGATTTCTGATGTTCTGTAAATTGTTGGATTCCTTGGGATAGTGAGACAGCTTACCTGAGAAATTCTATGTAAGTCAAGATTGCCATGGGCTAATACTGGACACCAGTCCTAAGAAAGTGGCTTGAGTTCCCATATTTAACATGGATATAGTACATGTTGTCTTTTTTTTTTTTTTTTCTCTTTCTTACTTTATTCTAAGATAACTCTCCATTTTAGCTGGTTTTCTTCCAACAAAAGGTGTAAAAATACTAATTCTAAGCCCATAAACACATAAAAATGGCATGAACTTCCATACATTTCTTCTCAATAGTTGAAAAAAACCACACACCAAGGATTTGCATCAATTTAACTCTCTTAAATCAGTATAAGTGAATTATATTGATTTAGCTTAATTCTCTAACAAGCTAAATGAATGCACTCTAATTCAGAGTAACCAGAGTTGTACCTATTCAACAAAGTCAGTTTAGAAGGAAATTTACTAAAATTCAATTCAGTTTGTTTACGTGTGTAGAAAAAGTCTGCGGGGAAGCACAGGCTGGATTGCCTTAGGAAATGGCATCACAGATTGCCTTCTCAACATGGGATGCAGCACCCATTCCAGAAGTTCAAAAGTTCAAACAGGACATTCTACCAGTAAGTAATAATTACGAATTCGTCTTCTACCATATTACTGCAACTCATAAAATACATTTCTGTGGGGAGACATCATTTGGTGCATTAAAAAGAGAAACAAGTGCTTTCCACCATGAAATATAGATTGTCAGTATTGGTAAGGTTTGAATACCAAGTATGAAAATAAGGCATGAAAGCATGCAAAAAATATATAGGAAAAATTAAGTGGCATTTGTAGAATCATAGGACTATAGAATATGCTGGGTTGGAAGGGACCCACAAGAGTCATTGAATCCAATTCCAGAAGCATCAGAACTTACAGAAATCAGGCTTTGGATTTTTTTGCCTCCTTTTAATCTTACTGCCTAGAAGCAGGTTTTGTTATAACTTAGTCTAGCAAAAGTTAAAACCTGAATGCTGTACTCTTCAAGAAATTAATTCATTCTTAGCATCTGAAGTATTGCTTGACATTGCTTTAAGGTTGATTTACACTTTTTTCCATTGTTTTCCATGGAACACTTGCAGGGTGAGGTACATTACTTTGAAACAATGGCAGCAGGATTCATCATGATTTGGCTAAAGAGGAAATTCAAATGTGTATTTCTATTATTCTGATTAAGTGACTCAGCAGGATTTCATTTTTTCCGACAATTATGAAAAGAAATTATAAATGTGTACAACATTGATCTGTCCTCCCCATGAAAATCCAAATGTTTTTCCACCCACAGAGTAAGGAAATTTCACTAATTTTGCTATTTACCAGCTCAGCTAAAAAGGAAATGGAATAAATATGTGCCAATTTCAATGTGATTCTATTTTAAATGCCCTAGATATACTTCCATTCACCTTTTTTTTTGCTTTGGCCACTGAAATAACTGACAGTTTCCATCTGTAGCATTGGAGAAACACGTTTGAGTAAGCACTTAATACTTTATGAATTGTCCATAATTCAAAATACACTTTAGAAGTTTGGAGGAAGGACCCAGTGGTTTCTGTTTTTCTGAATTGTGTTTTTCTATTGTTTTCTAAGAAATAGACTCACTCAATCATCTTCATCTCATTGAAGGAAAGACTAAGAGATTCTGTCTTTCCAGAAAAGCTTTATATATAATGTATATTCAGATCTTCAGTGTTTAAATACAGATGAAATTTATTGGCCTACTACAATGATAGATAAAATAGAATTTGAACGCAATGATAAAAATGCACATGCTTCCAGAACTGCTTGGATGATTTCAAAAGAAGAGGTTATGCACCTACAGACTTCCAGCTTAATGCTGTGTTTCATGTATGTACACAAACTCTGACTTTTGAGTCACAAAATGTTTTTACAGTTTCAAATTATTTCAAAACTTTATTGAAGTCTAGAAATATGCATGCAGCTGCACGTTTCCAGCATCTTCTAAGAGTGCTGATTTTGTAATTCATACCAAAGATATACATTTTAAGAGAAGTGAAGACATGTTATTTAAGAGCCCTAAAATTTTATTAACATTTTCAGGGATGCTTGGCAAGCATTAAAGTAAAATTTGGCTATAAAAATAATTTAAGAAACCTACATGCAAAAATGTGCTTTTCACGATGCTCACCAGTAAGTCATTAAATTCAGTGATGCTGTTTAAATTCTAAATTTTAAAAGCCACAAATCCCCATACGCACATCTATCCCTGCGGTACCCAACTTCCTTCCAAGAGAAAGGACAACATTTTTCATCATAGAAAACTGACAGTACATGACAGATCATATGCCACAAATAGCAGTGGGACTTCTTTGAAATTACTGTTTTGCTTAATACTTAGAATATGCTTGAGCATATGCAGACAATTGTGTTAAGCGTATTAAGCTTAAATAAAGCTTCCAAAAATGCAGGATTTATTTTGACACTTCTGTGATTAACAGTCTTAAATAGAAATAATACACAGATGTGCCCCACGCATTGTCATGTATCAGAGAAGGTATTCCCCAACATAAATGATTTATAAAATGGTCTTTAACTATCTCCTTGCTTTTGGGTTACGACAGGGTTGGATGATTTACCCTGGTTTTCTTGGGGGAGAGATGTGATGGTTTTATTGAGATCAGTACTCTTCTGTCAGGAAATACATCGGTGTTCCTTTATTACTGCATGCAGAAAAGAAGCCTCTTTATAGCCCTGCTTCTAGAAACAGAACATAGATCATTACAAATACAAGATGGGTTGGACATGACTTGATGTCCAATCTTCTAAATTCTTACTTGTGAAAGTAACACAGTAATTTTGAAAATATTACAGATAGGGCCTATAGTAATGCATTCCATCAAAAAGGCATGGGAAATCCTTGGGCTAAATTAAGGCAAAATGATGCCCAATGAACAGTTAGAAAGTTTTATTTATGGAAGCAATGATTTAAACCTTAAACATTAAGGTAGTTTGAATGTCCCATGGTGGCAACAATTTAAACTTCCTGAGCAGCCAATGGCAGAAGAGCAATTCCAACTTTTCTGACTTTAACTTTTCTGAACAGCATATGGCAACAATTTCTCAACAGCCCATGGTAGCAGTGATTTATACTTTTAACCTTATGACTGGCTGAACAGCCCACCACAGAAGCAATTGAAACTTTTAAGGAGAGGAAGAGAAGAAGAAGGAATGGTAGAAAAATAGAGATAAAGATCCGGATCACCAGGCAGGGTTCCAGAGACATCTCTGGTCCGTTTCCTTTGGATAGCGGGTGAGCACCCAGTCCCTCTCACTTGTGCTATTTATAGTCCTTGCACATGCACAATTTGCTACTTTCAAATTTTCAGAAGGGGGTTGGGGGACTCTTGTAGTTTCAATCCCACTCTCTCTGTCAGAGACGCAAGTGCAATGCTGTCTCAAACTTGGGTTTGGAGATAGTTGCCCAGAATAAGGAAGCTAGTCCCAGGAAAGTGCTATCCTGCCTCCGCAAGACCCTCTTTTCTAACTGCACCTTATCTCGTTGGCATGGTAACATTCCTTTTCTCTTCTGGTGAGTGTTTGAGATATTTACTCTTTCAAGTTTTTAGTCTCTCAAGCAAACATTCCCAAATTGTTTGCAGGGGGATAAATCTATGAAGCAGTTCAGAGCATAATTCCCTGAAGTGTAGCTACCACATTTCATGTAATTTTCCTATCTCCATTTTTAAAGCATTTCTAGCTGTAAGTAACGGACAAAAACTCCCAAATGCCAGTAGTAATTTGGCTGGATAACACACCTTTATCACTATTTTATCCAAAAAAAGAGATTTGAGATTTATCTGATTTATTTGTCATTAAGTTACTGAAACTTTCACATGAAAACCCGTGACAATGCATTACTGTTCTCAATTTTCATTATAGCAGTGCATACTATATTTGGGAACTAGAAAAAAGGACATTTTAAGTTATAGAAAAAGGGAGACCAGAAATAAGGATGATCACCTCACAAACAGGGACACAGACAAAGCAAAGCAGTTTAATGCTTTCTTCGCCTCAGTCTTCAACACTGATGATGGGCTATCAATACCCTCTGCAAAAAACAACAAAACAAATCCTAAAATCCAATCCAAAATACCAAAAAAGCAAAAAGAATTTATTAAAACTCAAGGGTATTATCCAATTTACCCACTTTTAAATTTTTGCAATTCATTTTATATAGTGGAAGTCAATGAATGGAAGGACATAAAGCGCAGATGCTTTTTCTTAATGGTTTCTGCCACTTAAGTGTCAGACCAATTTGTTTAAAGGTTTATGACAAGACTATCTTTTCCTCCACCTGCTGGGTTGGGTTTGTTTTTTTTTTTTTGGTTGGTTTCTTTTGGATTTGTTTTGTTTTGTTTTAGTTTTTCCTTATTTGCTCGATTTTTTTTTCCTGAAAAGGACATTTCTTCTTAAAAAGTGATCATGTTTTGCGGGAAGTAAATTGTATGTGATATGTTTTGCCCAGTGTGGAGAATACTGTAGAGGATGACAGCATCTTTCAGATAAACTTGAGATAAATTGTAAATCTAGAAATTGTATGAACTCCCATTTTGGACATCAGAATCCAGAAATGTCCACAGAAATTTGGCAGCCATTAATGTAAAGTGGTAATTATGCCCACAACTATTTGATATCCTTGCATAAATGCTGGGATTTACATGTGCAAGCATTTTTTTGTCATTACACTGACTTTATCACTGTCTGGAAAAGGGTTATTTTCTTTTTTCTGTTCTCTCCATTCAGCAAGTAACAGACAGAGGATTCAACTAAAGGCACAGATGGGCAACATAAGACAATATTTATCAAAAAACAGTAAACACACATTTCCATTCAGAATTTGCTCAATTTAGTTTGAAAGTAGATGTAAGATATGAACTTAAGAGTTTGTAAAAAGCCTTGATGCAATTGTTTGCTCTCCAGTCTACAAGAAATTTACAGCTGAGGAGTACTGTGATGGTAGGATTCGGACTAACAGTGTTACACTGTGGCAATACTTCCTTTCCGACTTTGCCAATTCTTGCTTGAATGCAAGCCGCTGCAGAGGGATCTGGACAGGCTGGATCGATGGGCCAAGCGCAGTGGTATGAGGTACAACAAGACCAAGTACCAGGTCCTACACTTCGGCTACCACAACCCCATGCAGTGCTACAGGCTGGGGATAGAGTGGCTGGAAAATGGCCCAGTGGAAAAGGACCTCAGTCAACAGCAGCTGAACATGACCCAGCTGTGCCCAGGTGGCCAAGAAGGCCAATGGCATCCTGGCCTGTATCAGCAATAGTGGGGTCAGCAGGACCATCCCCCTGTACTCAGCACTGGTGAGGCCACACCTTGAGTCCTGTGTTCAGTTCTGAGTCCCTCAATTCAAGATGCACTGGGGAGCTGAGAGAGCACACATGACCAAGGGAGGCTTTTTGGGGTCTATAACAGATGACACCTGCAGGCAAGTCTGGCAATGTGAAAGGCTTTTGGGAGGTGTTGTTTTGGTTTTGGGTTTTTTTGAGGGATGTTTGTACTGTGGTTTTTTATGCCTACTGCATCATCTTACAGCTTCAGATTAAAAAAATTCCAAAAAACCTATATTAAAGAAGAAAACTTTGTAACACTGCAAATCATAAAAGTAAAAAAATCTTTCTTATAAAGTATCTCAAGTGCAACTATCTGCCCTTAGGTTAAAAATCAAGAAGTATCAAACTCAAACAAGAAGTTATTACAAAGGAATCTTGGAGTATGACAGAGGATACTTTTTTCAAAAAGTCTGCTGGCAAACTAGAACAAAATGATAATGAAAAGAATAACTAAAAGGCTGAAGAACATGCTTTATAGTCTTTCAGGAGCTCAATCTATTTAATATGTCAGAAAGACTAAAAAGATAATTTGTTTACAAGTGGGAAAAGCCTCCAAGGGAACAGAAGTTTGATTGCAGACAGTTGGTACAAAAGAGTTTATTAAGACCCAACAGCTGAAAAGTGAAACTAGACAAGCCTATTTAATCAACAATGCAAAGCAGATATTTTGATATTCAGGAGGATCAGGGATACTTGAACATTGGCTAATGATTTTTCTAGTACAGAGAATCAGCAGATAATTTTTAGCAACACTGAGATTTCAGAGGCTTCTGTCTAGTAAATCCGCAAATGCAAAAAGAGCAGATCAAGCTAAATGTACATCTGTCACTGTGATCTATAGCCCTACTGTTGTCTGGTTTTGTACTTCACAGTAATGACATCTGGAGAAAAATCTCACTGAACATTTGGAAATAGCATAGCTGATATGCATATTATTAACCAAATGATAATGCATTTGGTTAATAATAGGTTACATAGCACTCTATAAAGAGCACAGCTCAGTCAGTACTGCCCTCCTCTCTCACCATCCAGGGGTACACCTTCTTAGTGCCCTCCTTCTGGTGAGGATTTCCTTTGGGACCGTGGGCATGCAGGAGCAATGCTCTTACTCCTTGGACAGTGGCTTTTAACAGAGTGCCAGGAGAAAGATGATGCTGCCCTTTTCTTTGTCTCACAGAGGATAAAATAGGATTCCAATTTTTAAATAAAATTACTCATTTGTACTGGGTTTACCTGACAAGGTGCCAGCAGCAGCACTGGAAGGTCTGCAGGGGATGACCCTGTGTGGGGTGCCCAGTCACAGCCGATCCCAGCGGCTCCAGCATCTCCAGTGCAGGATAGAATTGTGGCCCTCAGCCACAGGCAGGTGCTTCACCCCCGAGACTGGAATTGTGGATAGAAGGAGTTGAAGCAGTATGTAGCAATGAACATAAAATGCAGGATATGTCCTACTGGTATGCTATGGAGTATGAAAAAGTGAGATAACTGAACTTGCCCCTAAATTAAGAATACTTCACCATTCCTTGCTGGGTTGCCTTCAGTTAGCAATGCTGACCATCAAAATGGTTGTAAGGACATTTACCAAGTAAGAGAGAAAGCCTGACCTGCAAAGTCTTGATCCTATTTTTTCTGTAGCTTTCTCCAGTGCCCCTATGGTAGGCTTATGTTACCAGCCTAAAGGAAGGGACAATTTTGACATATATCTTCATTTTCCTGTTCTATGAAGCTAATAGCTCTTGTTGCACATCAAACTTAGACATGAGAGATACATAACAATGAAAAACGTGTAAAGTTTTTGTGACACCAAGGGGACAAGTGCACTGCTGTCCTTACAAGATTTGACTGGCATGGTCTGAGACATGCTTAGATGTTGTAATGAGAGGTCTGCAGAAAGGCAGAAGTTGACATTGGGGAATAACAGATGAAAGGATGAACATATTGGACCTAAATATTACATACTTATTATTTAAAAAAAATCTGGGAATCCCAATAATCAAATAATCAACAAGGAGCAAAGCCCTTGAAGTGAAATATTCTTCTACAAATCATGACAGTTCCTTTTTATTGAGTTGATTTTCAGCACAGAACTAACAAAGAACCATAATAATCTGGAAAGCAAAACAGTCACTCAATTTAAAAATAAGCCACAGGTTTACTGGAAACACAAAAGACTTCTGACAGTCTTTTAAATAGCTACAAGGAGAGCTTTGCTCTTCAGAAATTGAAAACTTAAAAGTGAAAATGGAAAAAAATAAACCGTGAAACTTTAGAAAATTATTTTGAAGAAGACAGTTTCTTGATTAGTACAAGTTTTCCCCTCCTTCAGTTTATGACAGGAGGATTACTTTTTAAGTAAAAAATAAATCAACATTTAGATATGCTTTGGAGACCATTTAAGTCAGTAACTGAGATGAAAGTTCATATACATTAAAGAATTAAATATGACAAAAGTAAATTCTACCCTAAAGATATTGGCTATATGGATTTCTACTTTTAGTCATTTTGCAAAGGCATCTCACTCTTACTATGTCATTAAAAGCCAGAATTATAATAACAGATCTTAACTTTTCTGTGGGAAACATTTAAGCATCTGATTCATCACTGAAGGAAAAAAAAGAGAATCTTAGGCAAGTTTGCTGAAAAGATTTTAAGCTCTTCCTGATGAGGAAGGTCGTGCATGTGTGGAATACATTTAAGTTAGTGACTTTTCCCAACACTGAAATTTGTGAGTGTAACTTCATGGTGTGTCCAAAGTGTACTTCTACAAAAATATCTTTTTTACATCTAATAGCATCTGCCACAGTTACTGTTTGAGTACTTGAGAGACACCAACTTCAAAGAGGCACAAAATCGTCATCTATGTGTAAAATAATTACATCCAGTTCTAATAATTCTTCATGGATTTCAAACTATCACCTTCTGACTTCTTAAAGACGATTGCTTAAAAGAGCAGGGAACACTTATTTATGCATCTCAAAGGTATATTCTCTTTACATGTACGCAAAATAATAGCTTCTTATTTCTGTTCTCTCCTAAATATCAATATAAAACATAAGGCACTTTAGTTAGCTCAGTCTTTGCTTCTGTCCAAGTGAAATCACTCCCTGCCCCTCTGTTACATGAAAAGGGAAGATTTTCTCAAACCCTTAGTGTTTGATCAGTCTGTCAGAGCCCCAGTGAAGCTGAGACCCCTTGTGCCCAACCTGTCTGTCAATGCCCTGTTATGGGGACCCTTCACTGAGCAGTTCACAGATCAGAGAGTGGCTTGACTGACTTGTTCAGGGTCACACTCCAAACAGAGACACCACCTCCTGGGTCTCCACACCTTTACCAGTGACTGCCAGTGCTCTTGAAGGACTCACATTAACAAGTTTACAGAATAACACTCAATAAAACTATGATGGGTTAAGGCTAAAGGATTACTGATGATGATGTCTGACTTCAAAAACATGTTCAAAGCAATATATTAATTCAAAGCACTATGCAGACAAGTTCTTGCAGTATTCACGCAAGGGCATGACTCCGCACACAAGATGGAGAGGTGCAAAGCGTTTATTGTGCAGTAAAATATTCCCTAAATAACAGCACCCAACAGGATATCACATCATATAAACAGGAAAGATGTTCACCTCAGTGTCCCCCAGTCACCTGGGATAGTGCACAGACATTGCCTATTATGGTAACAGGTAAACAATACCCTATAAGGTCACAAACTACAATTATCACTTCCTATACGTCAAACACTGTCCAGAAACCCACAATCCTCTCTCAGCCCATCCCCGGTGACCTGGATGCACTCCCAGGGTCACCTCTGGGTCCAAGAGAGAGGCTCTCTCTCCTGCCCTCAGGGCCTATCTCTCTTCCAGCACATAGTGCACCCCAACAGTTCTAATCCCCCAAAAAACTGGCTTGAGATCATCATTCAGCCCTCACTGAGTATGGTTCTTACCCAGTAAGTCTCCATACAGGGGAGAAGACAGGTTTAGCCTGTTGACTGATCCCAGAAGTTACGATGGAATCTTCTCCAACTCTTCCATGTTCTTAATTCACTTTTATACTCTTTACTTGTGTTTAGGTGGAGCTTGACTGACTTTAGTCATACATCTTACTCAGTGGGGGGTCATTGTACCTTTGGGGTGGGTATCTCAGGATAGTACCTGAGATAACCTTGGGGTGGGGACATGCATCAGTCCAAGAAGAGTGATTTCACCATGGTTGCTGATTCAACAGCAGGACATTTTCCTTTATCTACCTTGGTTGTCAGCTGCTGTGCAGTTTATCAACTACAAAGTACCACCGAGTTCCCTCCTCTGCAAGGGTTTTGAAAGAGCCTGGCTGTGGTGTCTCCACTCCACTCTCCATCTAGTCTGCCTTAGCATTATGTGTAGGAGGCTGGATATGCTGACTGCATTCCATCCAGGGAGAAGCAACTGTATTTTCTATTCTAATTTCCATACCATTGTCTTTTTTTACCCTCAGTCGTCTTCCAATGCCCTCCAAGACAAAATCTACGTAAGGTATAGAGGGATAGTTTCATTGCTAGACTGAGCCACCAGCAGTGGTACCACTAAGATCTGGTTCCTACACCATCTATATAGCTCTGCTCTGGTGTTCCAGCAGGTTTTACGCACCTGAACTCTGTTTGGGGCATATCTGGGATCTAGAGGAGATTGATGCACTGTCCTTATAATTATTCATAATTTTTATCTCTCTCAGAAACACTTTTTGAGAAAATAAGGTGGAAATTTGGTCTATTTTGTGTCTAAAAAAGACTCTGGGATTTTTGACTAGTTTAGATGTTTTGACTGTAATTTTATATGCTATTCTTAAAAAGTGCTCTATCAGCAAAAGTGTGAGATTAAATAATACCTTGGTTGCTATTACTCATTTCACACATCATTTAATATTGAGATATATTCTCAAAAGCCAAATTATATTACATTTGAAATAAGAACTGTTAGTTTAGGGGGAATAAGCCTAATTATTTATCGAGGACGGAATTGTGAGAACATAATTTCCGTTACAGATTCATAATAAAGGGTCAAAAAGGGCTACCATACCCTCCCACAACCCCAAAATGACAAACAGTAAAAGGTTGGTGTTTTTTTTTTTTTTTTTAATTTACAACCTCAGAAACGTTGTTGTTTCAAATAAAACATTAGAGTTAAGGCCATTAGCATAAATGTACAGGTAAACCTCAATTTTCTATTATTTCCACTATTTAAAAACCAAATAAATTAAAAAACAAAACAAAACAAAACAAAACAAAAAAACCTATACCAAACATTTTGTGGAAAAAGAATTTCGCATAGTATGAACTCATATTTCCCTCAAGTTCCGAGCATCAAAAATACAATATTTTTCCATGTGGTTTCAAGGATGAGCTCTGTTCAGCCCTAGGGTAACCTCTGCTTTATACTGAAGGAGAAAAAGATTTATCCCATTTCTGCTCCATCGTGCTCTACACTAGCAAAGGCAGAGAGAGTTGATTATCCCTCAGTATCATTTTCTTCTTTGAAATTGAAAAAAAAGAACACAATAAAAAGGAGACAACTGTGATATATTAATCGAAGGAAGGTGGAAAATTGGTATTTAAGGGAGAAGGAAACAACTATGAACAAAACCAACAGAGCCATAACGAGCTAGACATCAAAAAAAATTGAAAAATCAACTGACAGATACTACCATAATATAAGCATACATTTATATAGTAGACTTACACACACACTGTCTGACCATCCAGCTGTACTCATGGCAAGAATATTTCTTTTTTTTCCCCTCAGTCAGTATAGTCCAGATTGGCAGTGTTAAGTAACATCAGAAAGAAATAGCTGCAGAAAAATTGTCATACTTACGCTTGGGAAGGCACCAAGTGTATTCTAGGGAAGCATTTTTAAAAACGCAAGACCAATAGAGGGCAAACCCACCTGGACATCAGTTAGTATGTTTCTTTATCCCACTCCTTCAGAAATTAGTGTTTTGTGATTTGGTAAAATGTATCCACTTATTTATCTTTTATTTGGAATAAATATTTTTTCCAAAAAAGACAATAAATCAATTTTCCAAAATTAAAGAGCATGCAGTTTTCTTGCATGAAATCCAAATATTTCTGGTTTAGAATGACAGCAACATACTCCATGAAAGTTCCAGTTTGCATGCTCTGTGTTATATGATGAAATCTTTACAGCTACTTTCAGGTCTGCTGATTCAGAAAAAGTTGAGGTATAGTACAGGATTTTTATAAGTACTCTTAGAAGAATGCCTAGACCAACAGGATGGACCAGGAAGGCGTCTTCTTCCTTTACAAAAGAGTTTTATGCTGGATATAAAATGGTATCTGATATTTACTCATTAAAATACTGCTCATAGATTAATGAAAAAGCAAAACAAAACATAACAAAACAAACCAAAAAACCCCCCAACAAATCAAAAAAAGAACCCCAAAAAAACAACAACAACAAAAAAAGAACCACAACAAAAACAAGTAGCTCAGATTTCCTCCTACTAATATTAATGGCCACCATGAACTCCAGCTGGCACAGTATTGTGCTCATTAGTAAGTTGAAACCATTTTCAAAACATGGACTTTATAAATGACCTTTTTATCCAGACTGGTTATTTAAAGTTGATGGGCACATCTAGGGTTTCTGAAGAACTATACCATCAGATGTGTGAAGCCTTCCCACCTTGTCAGCCATTCTCTCTCTGCTGGTTAAAAAAAAAAATAAAAGGTTTTTCTGACTTTATATCTGCAGATTATAAGTTTTTCCTGCATGAGAGCATTACAGAAACCTGTTTAACTATGCACCCCAGGGAAAACCAGCTTGCCACAAATGGTGGTTTAAAGGATTACATAACAGTACTTGCTATAGGCTATTTAATAGCTTTAAAACCCACTATGAAATCTTTTGAACTTCAGGGTGTCTTTATTTAAAGACAGAGAATTTTACCCCTTTGGAGACCACTGCATTATTTAGCAATATGAAACACAACTTTTGCAAGCACTGAGTATCTTTGTTTACTATCTCCAAGACCCAGTAACTTGTGGAATTAATGGTGAAAAAATGAAGGGAAGGGAAGGTGCGGGAAGGGAAGGTGCGGGAAGGGAAGGTGCGGGAAGGTGCGGGAAGGTGCAGGAGGGAAAGGAAAGTAAAAGGAAAGTAGAAGGAAAGTAAAGGAAAAGGAAAAGGAAAAGGAAAAGGAAAAGGAAAAGGAAAAGGAAAAGGAAAAGGAAAAGGAAAGGGAAAAGGAAAAGGAAAGGGAAAAGGAAAAGGAAAAGGAAAAGGAAAAGGAAAAGGAAAAGGAAAAGGAAAAGGAAAAGGAAGAAGAAAAGAAAATTGTTTTATCTTTTCAGCATTAAATTAATTACATGTGAAGATGTACCTGAGATTCATGCACAGAAATCTCTTCAAGAAATTTCTGAAAAAAATAGCAATTAGGTCTTCACTGTGTGAATTTTATAGAAATGTCCCACGGAAATATTTGTCTATTAGGTCCTGAAAATGGACAAGTCAGCATCACTATATACTCTGTTTTAGAAATATTTCTTTTTGATCCTTTCTTTACACAATGTTACCCGGATGTCAGAAGTAAGTTAGAGAAGAATAAATACTGTTTTCTACTTAAGCAAAGAAAATCATCGAATGATTCAATGATATCTGAAACCTTAAATGCCAGAAAATAACCTTAATATGCCGCCGTATGAAAATGGAACAGGGAGCTAGGACAGACGCTCCGTGAGCCTCTTTATTATTTTATCAGTCTCATCTACAGAGTTGAGACATTAGAGATGATACAAGCTCGCGTTGTCGAAGGCATCCGAGGACTTCCTGGTTACAGAGCAAGCTTAAAAGTTTTTCCACCAATAGCAAATATTCTAAGAGTTACAGACAGCTATTTCAACCAATCTTCTATATTGCACGTACATTCGTTATAAACAATACTTGCTTGTTTTAAACCTTATAACAATGCACAGTATCCCATTTAAGCTTAACCTTATCTATCTCGCTAAGCATACTTTTTGCAACTCTAAAAGCTGTCTCAGCTAGGCCTAGAGACTCTAAGCATTGCTTTAATGTCCTTGCTCTGTTGTATAATTGTATCTTCTTTAATATTTTCACAGCCAAAGCTTTTCCCTAAAATCTTCTGCTTTATTCTTAAAACTTGCTTTTATTTCTCATGCTTTAGAAGGCCTTCTACCTTTTTAGTGTTTCCCACGTTAAAGGACTTCAGGTTCTTGTTTTAATATCCCAAAATATGGGAGACTGTTTAGAGACCAGTTGTGTGAACACCCTTCCCTCTCTATAACTTTATTACCTTTTGCTGTTGCCAATCACTTCTAGACAAAATGTGTTCTTGAATGCAGTAATGATGAGGTTGAAAGCAAGGACATACTTAGTCTTGAAACACATTCAGCCACTACCATTGTGGGATGGAAGTGTTACAGACTGCAAATTGCTTAGATAAATTTCAAGGATCAAATTAAAAAAAAGTTCATAAGATAAAATGAAAGATTAATATGTAAACAAAAATCCATAAACTGTTACAGGGTATGAAGAACTACTAAAGAAATACAACCCATATGCATTTGAAGAATCTAGTTTAGTGGATTTGATTATTATATGGTTATAAAACCCAACATAAAATCTAATCTTTTCACCTCTGTCTAAAGAGAGCTTTTGCTTTCAATATTTTGTTTATGTAATAAATATGGCATTATGATATATGTTATACAATGTATACATCAGCTATGTGTAACGTGTAACATAATATTTAAATCATTATACTACGAATTTTGCAGACTATGGTAAAAATTACAATTAGCGATTGACAAGTATTTTTAATCTTCCAGGAAACATCTTCCTTTACCCTACTTTCTACTGTTTTTCCATTTTTCACTCATCTCAGTCCAAGGATTCAGAGGATGTCAAGTTCTCAGTGGACTCGGATAAGTGGCAAGACCCATTAGGTTGTTTTTTTCTAAAACCCAGAAAATATATGAATACACTCTTCTTTTCCAGCCTTTTCTTTTTTTGTCCAAAAACATTAATGTGAAATTTTACACGTTTTTTGACTAGTGACTTCAAAGAAATTAGCTGTATATCATTCTCAGAAGCGATACATGTGGAGTACCCTGCCTTACACCATGTTTTCCTTAAATGAAATTTTAGTTAGAGGAAAATTGTTTTTTATAAGTCATTTCATTAAACTTGAAGCTGTTGTAAGTTTTGGTTACTGTATAAACCCTCAAGCAAATTCCATTTACAAAAGCCTACCTTTAACTTCAGTTTTTATCCTGAACATTAAAGAGATCGGTAGAAAATTTCAAATCTATTTTAGACTTCAATTGCATTGCCTTCTAATGTCAAGTTGAACCCTAAACCAGCTGATTTGATTGTAATATTGTGAGGAACTTTTGCATTTTTAAGTCATTTACAAATAACCCAGAGATATAATTCTTATAATTAAATCTTCTAGATGAACATTCTTGCTATTTAAGGAGAAGGCCTGCTTGTCCAAGCGTAAGGAGGTTTGGGAATATGAGCAAGCTCCTGTTCCAAGCAAAGAAGCCTGACAGCAATATTTCTGCTATCAAACATACCATTTTCAAACTGGATCACAAGTCATCTGCAGCTTTCTCAGAATTTTTAATATCTGTATTGTCAACTGAAATGTTCCCTGCATTGCATTAAACATCACTTTTCAAGGTAGCTACAAGCAGGGCAGTTAGCTTCTCCTTCAGATTTTTTTTTTTTTTAATGATAAGCAGTTAGAATTAAAAGCGGTTGCCTTTGTCACTATAAGCACGAACATTTCCACCATTTTCCAGCTTTTATTTTCAATGTTATTTTCACATAGGGTAATAACTAGCAATAACTGTCTGGTATTTCCTTTCAAGATAGCAAAGCTCATTTTTCTTTTATTATCAGGAGACCTTTCAAGCAACTTCTACTAATGCAACTTTTCTATTACATATGTATTATTTCTTCCTTCCTTTCTGCTCATGTTTCATCACACAGACAACTCCCAATACTGACAAAAGTAATGCCTCATATAGGCTCAGGTTAAACTGGAATTTTTCTATTGGGTTTAATATCCTATTCTATTGTAAGTGAAAAAAAAAATGTGCAACTACTGAGCACGTTCATCATTATGAGAAGATAGCCCTTATAACTTATCATTCTCATTAGGGATATGCTTGGAAAGACTTACATTGTTCTTTTCAGCTAATTTGTGCAATTTCATTAACTATAATTGTGCTGATGACATAAAACTGGGGGAGAGGCTCATACACCAGAAGGCTGTGCTGCCAACCAGAAGGACCTGGTCAGGCTGGAGAAATGGGCTGACAGGAACCACATGAAATTCAACAAAGGGAAGTGTGGAATCTGTAACTGGGAAGGAAAAAACCCATGCACCAGTATATGATAAGGTATAGCCAGCTAGAAAGCAGCTTGGCAGAAAGCTCCTGGTGGACGCTCAAGTTGAATACGAGTCACAAAGATGCTCTTGTGGCAAAGAAGGCTGATGGTGGCATCAGCTGCATAAATAGAAGTGTTGCCAGAAGCTCAGGGGAGAGGATACCTCCTCTCTACTCATGGTGGGGCACTGTCCAGTTCTGGGCTCCTCAGCATGGGAGGGACATGGACATACTGGTACAGCAAAGAGCCAGGAAGGTGATGGACTGAAACATTTCTCACATGAGGAGAGGCTGAGAGAGTTGGGACTCTCCAGCCTGGAGAAGAGAGGCCTCTGGAGGGATCTTTTCACTGTACATAAATACCTGAAGGGACGGCAGAAATGGGACAGAATCAGGCTATTTTCAGTGACAGGATCTGAGTCAGTGGGAATAAACTGAAACACAGGAGGTTCCTTATGAACATCAGGGGACACCTTGTTACTGTGAGGATGAGTGAACACTGGCACAGTTTTCCCAGGCAGGTTGTGGAGTCTCCATCCTTGAAGAGTGACTGGACTGTTCATCAAAAGATGTCTGGACATGACCCTGGGTATCCAGGTCTATGTAACTCTGCTTGAGCAGGAAGGGTTTGAACCAGATAACCTCTTGAGTTCCCATCCAAACACAACTGTTCTACAATTCAACTTGGAGATAGGAGATCAATGAATTCTTCTGTCTAGATTTTGAGATCAAATATATTACTCCTAAGGGATTTAGCATTGTAAGTGAATATTAATTGCCAGTGATTAGAAACTATCAGCTTATTAAAAAGCCTCACCAGTCAATAAACTAGTATATCAGCATTGTCATATTTAATTTTGTTCCAAATAGCTATCAGCTTTCACTAAATACTACCCTGAACTTTCTTCACTGTTATGAATGAAAAAAATAGAAATAGTAACAACATCACTCTCTAGGCTTTCCACAAGCTTTGGTTGCATATAGTAATAAAATAGATTCTTAAGCAGATGTTTACTTGGGTTTCTTTAGTGTAAAGGTGGACAGTTCAAATACATGGAGGCGTCTTTATTCTGTCATATGTCTGACCAGATACCAGGTTATAAATTAGGTAAGGAAGAACATATATCCACTACAGATTTTGATTTTAGTCTTAAAACCCCTTTATTTTTACCTATTAACAACTTTACTATTTGCTTATTAGACCCTGGGCACACTGGATTTCAGCCGTTTGTATGAACTAACAGTTGTTCTGTCCTTTAGCTTAGCCCAGAACCTGTCTTCAGAAACAAAAGAGAAGTGGTGATTGCCCTAGCACTGTCTGAACAATCCTTTCCAAAGCAAGACATTTTCTCACAGTTGACTCAGCTGCACAGGAACAAATCCCAGAGCACAGCAGCACGAAACAGCAGGGCTTTGCTCTCCTGGGAGCTCATGTACATTGGTTCAGGGACAGCAACACGCAGAAGGACTTGCTGTGGGAATACTTATACTCAGGTTAGGCTAACTGGAACACTCTGATCCCAGTACTAATTAGCTCAGATGAGCCTTCAATGGAGATATTCCCGTTGTAGATGCTTGCACCATCAATGCCTTTCAAGCAATTTTTATATTTCCGCTCCGGGTCTAATGGGTATTGGATGGCCAATGGTCACAAAACCAATTCTGACTGCTGAGAATGAAACATTACAGAACATAAAAATATGAATGGAATTGCACGAGGGAACAGAGTTTGAATGGAAAAAATAATGACAAAAATATTAGCTGTTCACCTCTGGCTACCAAGGACAGAATACATGAACAGAGGAAGTAGAAAATTCACTACAAACAATGGAGGGGCCAGGAAGCACCTGCCCAGAGCACTCAAAAAGATAACATAGGCATTGTAGAGAAAAAATTGCTTTCTGTCCTAAGATATTGCAAGAATATTCTAATGAAGCTGATGCTAGAAAATGTCTGTTACCTATGTAGTCTTTTAGGGTTGAAACCCTCTTGCTGTTCGTTGAGCCATATCAGATGATTGAAGTACAAACCCACAGCATTGAAGTTATTAATTCAGTCTTGTATCAGAGTTTTTCTCTTCCCTTTAAAAAAAAAAAAAAAAGGTGAAAAAGGCAACTGGTTCCATGAGAGATATTATGGACATTGCTTTTCTTTCAGAGTCATCTTATTTTGCTTTAGAGTTTTGTTCTCCATTTATCACATCAACTGGAGAGAAATAGGATTCCTGGAATTTACCTACAGAACACTGTGTCATGTTGTATTGGGGTGGCCCTGACATGTACCCTCCAAAGCTGCTCTTCTCACTCCCCTTCTCAGCTGAACTGGGAATCAAAAATATAACAAAAAGCTCATGGGTCAAGATAGACAGGAAGAGACCACTCAACAACTACCGTGATGGGCAAAACAGACTCAACTTGAGGAAATTAGTTTAACTTATCACCAACCAAATCAGAGTAGAATAATGAGAAGTAAACCCACATCTTAAAAACACCTTCTGCCCACTGCTCCATCCTTTCTGGGCTTAACTTCACTCCAAAATTCTCTACCTCCTCCCCCTGTGATGACACCGGGTGTCAGGGAATGGGGGCTGCAGTCAGTTTTACATACATTGTCTTGGCCTGTCCTTATTCCTCGGAGGGACACCTC
The DNA here is from genome assembly GCA_014706295.1 of Lycocorax pyrrhopterus obiensis. Classification (NCBI taxonomy): domain Eukaryota; kingdom Metazoa; phylum Chordata; class Aves; order Passeriformes; family Paradisaeidae; genus Lycocorax; species Lycocorax pyrrhopterus. The sequence continues at coordinate 76,535,074 of JACSVZ010000002.1, forward strand.
CTCACACTCTTCTCTTGCTCTGCCATGGGGTCTCTCCTGTGGGAGCTCTCCACGAAATTCTAGAGTGTGAGTGCTTCCTGTGGGCTGCAGTTCTTTACAAGCTGCCCAATTGTGGGTCATTTCAGTGGGGTGCAGTCCTTCAGGAACAGGCTGCTCCAGAGTGGGATCCTCTCTCCACAGAGCCTCATGTCCTGCCAGGAGCTTGCTCCAGCATGGGCTTCCCATGGGATCACAACCTACTCTGGGTATATCAGCCTGCTACAGTGTGGGGACCTCCATGGGCTGCAGGTGGATCTCTGCTCAACCATGGACCTCCATGAGTTGCAGGAGGACAGTTTTCCTCACCATGGGCTGCAGGGCCATCTCTGCTTTAGCTCCTCCTCTCCTTCCTTCTACACTGACCTTGTTGTCTGCAGGGCTGTTCCTCTCACTCCTCTCTCCCAGCTGCTGGTGTGCAGTGTATTTTTTCCCCTTCTTAAAACCTTTATCCCAGAGGTGTTACAATGGTCTCTGATGGGCTTGGTTTTGGCCAACAGAAGGCCTGTTTTGAGCCACCTGGCATGGGCTCTGTGGGACATAGGGGAAGTTTCCAGCAGCTTCTCACAGAAGTCACACCTGTAGTCCCCACGACTACCAAAACCTGGCGATGCAAACCCAATACACAGACCCATATGGCAGTCAGATCAAGCACAATCTCTTATCATCATCTAATTTCCATGCAGGTCAAAACCTGTACAGACTCTCTGCTCAACAAGAAATTTATTCAGTCATGTGGGCATGGACCCTTCAGCCAGGAGTCTCAGATGTGCTAAAGAAACAACTCTCTACTAAATCTCACTGTACATAAAAGCTGTTGTTGTGGAAAATGAACTTGCTTGTGCTGGCCAAGCATATATATTTTCCGTTATATAAATTAAAATCTGTTGCTGTCTGACACCAAATATCTTGTTGGTAGCTCGTGCTTACCTTTACCTTATCTGATAATTTATTCTGATAAAAACAGGTAATTCTCCACCTTTCATTGCAAGCTCTAGAATGATGCTGTGTTTTCCATTCACATCTTGCTTGTAGACACCTTGTCAAAAAAAAAAACAAAACAAAAATTTAAATCATGTCATATTCGATTTAAAGTACTATTTGTTTTCTGCTTGCTTACTCATCTACCGTGTACTGTCCTCGATGACTTTGCAGATTTAGAGGTACTATGGCAGGATTCTTTGCAATTACAGAATAAGGTTTGTGACCTCTTTTGTCAACATACAATGGAGTGAGATGCTAAAATAAGATAATACACTTCAATGGGAGTGGTAGAAGTTTAAGGAAACAACCATGAAAATATTAATCTAAAACACGGATCCAGGCTTAGATTTCTTCTGTTTCAATTTACTGCTTCAAGCTAATTATTGTATCTTTCAGTACATTCTCTAACCCCTATTAGAACATTAATTTGGAAACAAAAAGAAAGCAAACAACAAAACAGTGGTTGAAGACATGAACACATTCTTTAAAATTAGCTTCACAAGTCTCAATTGCCTGCAATAACATCACTTTTTATTAGTGCATGTAGTCAAGGGTGAGTCACTTTAAGTTTTACTATGAGCATTCCAGTGGCTGATAGAGAAATGAGACTAACTCTCCATTTTGAAGGACAAATTTTACATATACAGCACCCAGATGCAGAAACAGATTGCTATTTGATGAACACAGATAGATTAGTTAGGAATGAGAACATAACCTGAATATGAGAACAGCACTGCCATGGTTTCACACAGTAATACTGAGTCTTTGAAAAGATCATGCAGCCATTCTGAGCCTACTGAAAGGTGAAGCTGCATGTTGTCACTGAAGAATGGGACTACTGTAATGAACAAACATATTAGTGTTCTAAATAAATGAAGATGTAAAAAGAATAAAAGCCTTAGCACATTGCACTGTTTTATATATTGTGCTCTGCTTCCTGAATATTATTAGTTTGGTACCACGCAGAGTCTGATCTTGATAGACCTTGATTGCATTAATGGAGGCTAATACCTCTATTACTAATGGCAATAGAAACTCCTCAGGCAAAGTTCTGCATTACTGAAGTTAATGGAAATTTTGTCACTGTATTCAACTGGACCAGGATTGCACTGCCAGAGTTAAAGCCAAAAATAAGAGGTCTTGCTCCAATTGCAATGGTTACAACAAATATCCTTGTTATGTATTTGGTATCAGAGCGTTGATGAAGCCATTTTTCAAATTTCAAATTGTCAATGACTGTCAAAACTTTTACTCCAAAATATTTTAGAGATTCAGGGATTTTTCTTTTCAGGAAGGTAGGAAAATAAGTCAGAAAAACCAAGCATGTTGAGCAGTCTCTTTTACTGCAGAATTCTAATTACCTTTTCAGGAAAGAACTCAAAGAACAGAAACATCTCAACTGCCCTTTTTATCAATGGTCAGGCATTGTTTAGCTCCTATACAAATAAATGCAAATGGACAATGCGGTGAATGTGGCAGGAAACCTGACTTGTTTTTCACTCCTCTGTAAAGCAGGACTGGATTCCTGGGAAGGAACTCCATAGTACAAAAATTTATTTAGAAATTTCAGACCTGGGAATACTGCCTGATGGTTCTCAAAGGCAAACACAGTTTCTTCCACCTGACTGCAATTCAGCTGGCTATGGGATTTGTAAGGGGTAAGCATTTTAAATCTGCAAATACATCTCCAATTTTTCCTTCTGCTGATTATTTCTCTAAGGCAAAAACGTGACCACTGTTGGCGTAAGCATTAAAGCCAATGTTAATAGCATAATTTCAGTACTGTTTGGGATCCAGAGGCAGTTACTGATTCGAGTGTTATCACCAACTGAGCAATCCCATTAACCTTTACACCCAGATTTCTGCATAAAGTAATACCAACACAGTGGAGGGTACAATAAGAGAAGTTAAATTTGTAGAACACTCTTCTAGGCATAGTCAGAAAAAATTATCAGGGCTTAAAAATTTCAGCAAGAAAAGTGCATTTTAGCATCACATGCACTTTGTTCTGCTGTCTTGTGTTTGTGGATTTTTCTTTGGTGTTCACCCCGCTCTCCCCAAGAGCTATCATTAAAAAGGAAGGTCTCTACTTAACTAGAGATTTAAACATGTAGAGAAATATGAATGTTTTACTAACTCATGCTTGAATTTTTTTTTCTGCAAAGACTTGTTTAACAAGATGTTTAGTTTCATCAGTAGTGAACAAATCTCACACTTAAATCTTTCAAAGACTCCAGTCTCACACTCAAGTCTGAAGGAAAGTGAGTGATAAGAGCCCAAAAGTTAATCTGAAAACCTTTACCCAAAAATAAACTCCTGCCCACTCTGCAGTAATTAGTGAGCAAATTGCAGGATACTTTCCACACTCAAGAAAATTAAAAACCTAAATGTGGTGTAGAGAGGAACAGAAAGTTTACTAATTTCTGTGTGGAAAATCCAATCATTTTATACTCTGCTGTCATGTTATTCCTGGTGAGAAAGACGTATGTATATTTCAAACTGCAACTTCAGTCTAATGTATATTTATATAGATAGATTTTTCTTTATTCCTTTTCATGTTGTAGCACTCTCATGGGCTAACCCCAACAGGCAGCTGAGCTCCACTCTGCTGCTCACTCACTCCCCCCCAGTTTGATCAGGAAGAGAATGGGAAGGATAACAGTGAAAAACCTGTAAGTTGAGGTAAAAACAATTTTACAGGTAAAGCAAAAGCTGCACATGGAAGCAAAGCAAAATAAGGAATTAATCCACTATTTCCTGCTGGCTGGCAAGTGTCCAGTCATCTCCATGAAAACAGGACTCCATCACGAGTAATGATTACTTGGGAAGACACATGCTGGAATTCTTTGAGTGTATCATCCTCCTCCTTTCCACTAGATTTTATTTCTGAGTGTGACATCATAGGACATCTAATATCCCTTTGTTCCGTTGAGGTCAGCTGTCCTGTTCCTGTCCTTTCCCAGCTTCTTGTGCACCCCCTACTCAGTGGTGGGGCACCGTGAGAAACAGAAAAGGCCTTGAAGTGTGTAAACCCTTTTCATAGAATTTACATTCCTATGTTAACAATACTCTTTTAGTCACAAATCCAAAACATGGCACTTTTACAGCTACTAAGAAGTAAATTGAAGTAAATTAACTCTATTCCAGGCAAGCCCAGTACAAGCCCCTGGGCTGTTAAGGGAATTTTAAAATTTCCACCAAATAATTCCAGTGTAGTTAAAAAGATTCTCAGTATTGACAGAGGAATCATGTAAAAGGTTAAGAGATAGATCCTGGCACTTTAATTGGTTAGTAATTCAATTTGCTTTCACTGTAGCCATTAGCAACCAGCATACTTCAGGGCACTGTCACCCTATCCCACTCCTACTGCTGTGGAATCGCCTCTGGATAGCTCAGGGATGGAGGAGATCAACAGCAAACCAGCTCAGTCCTTTAGCCCAACTACCTACAAAGTCACACTGCTGCCTCCCTGCCTGCATGCATGCGATTATTTGGTTCTTAATTCTCTGCTGACCATAATAATGTGACTACAAAAGGAGCAGGCGATGTTCTGTTTGTTAGACCTGTAGGAAGAACAGATACTGTAAATAGTCCCCTTCTCAGTGGCTGCAAACACTGCTTGCAGAAGAGGAAGGAAACACAGAAAGGGACCGTTTTCACTATTGTACTGTCTGGCAACTTTCAGCTCATCCTTTCTTTACGCAATGCTTTTCCCCCTCAGAAACTAAAGAATAAAAGAAACCTGGCTACACACTGAAGTACACATTTAGGGGAAGAGGAGCACACTTCTAGGATTATTTCACTGAGAGGAATATAGTAATTGTTTTCTTGCATTTGATGCAATGCGGTTGGGAGGCACCAATTCATTTATAAGGTGAAATGAATATAATGTATGTTCTGATCAGCAGCATTAACAAGTTCTTTGTGGAATAAACTAATCTATGATCTGAGAAATAAAAATGCAGCATGAAGGATAGGATGACAGCAGGGACTTTGAAGGATAGGCACAAAGAGCTAGGGCTGTAAATGACCCTCCAATGACTAATTACCAGTGACTAAAGGCATGCATCCTTGAGAGCTGGTGCTGGTTTGGGGTGTAAAAACAGAACAAAGTGATAACCAAGGGAGGAAAACAGTATTCATTCATTCATTCATTCATTCATACAAGAGAATTGAATGAGCTCAACTAAAAGGGGGGCTCTTGTTACATGACCCGAGACTTAAACCACTGGAGATTAGTATAGGGTCTGTGGAGCTCTCCCGTGCACCCTCAGGCAGCACAGACACCCACTGCTGGGCAGGGATTGCTGCTCCTTCACATTGAACTACCTATTCCTATACCACAGCTTCCCCAAAGCAGGAAAAGCAATGGCAGACATTATGAGGAACCACAGGACTGAATGAAATTCTCCACCTACACTTTTATGGGTTGAACATCTCATTTTAACCTAGTCTGGGTCTGAGATGCAACAAAGTGGCAACACTTTTGTACTTCATGAATACTCACTTCCTTAAAGCTCACTTCTCTTGTACTTTTTAACTAGCAATCCCGCTAAAAAAGATGGCTGGGGGACAGCACTTATCTCTCAAAGCCATCGAGTGAAACATCAGCATTCAGATAGTTTCACACATACTGGTTAAAACTTCATAATATAAAAAGTACTATGCAAAGAACTGCTTTTGGCTTAATTTACTGAAAGAGGTAGTCTGGTACTAAACAGGTATCATTTCATCCTGTGATACTTAGCACCAGGTCATTATTAAGTGAAAGGAGAAAAGTGGATTTCTTGAACTCTACAGCCTATGACAAGGATTACAAAATAAACAGAAGAAAAAGTAAAAACACCACCATTAAAAACTCGTGTGTATTCACACTAAGTTCTGTAAGTTTATTCCAGCTGTGACTTTGTACAACACCTGGCAGCTCTCACGATGTTACATAAACATGGTGAACAACAGAAGTATGTGGGGGAAAAAGTAGAAACAGAGTTTATTATCTTGAATTGTTGTGCAAAGCCTTAAATCTCTTGATAGCTGATTTCCTGGATTTCCCACACTCCTTCACAACCATTTTTGCTCCTCCTTCCACATGTATTTGAATGGCCAATGCTTTCAGCCAGAGCTTTGATTGAGCACACAGGACAGAAGTACATCTCTCAAGCTCACATCCCAGGAGTGCCAATATTTTTGTCTTGACAGTTGCATTCAAATTGCCTCTCAATTTTTACTTCTATATGCCTATTCAAATATTACATCTATTTAAAAACTAGGTGTAGTTGTGGGTTACAGATTTCATTTTAGTATTGCACAATTTTCCAGCTGAGTTTGCTCTGTATGAGACAAGGGTTTTAATAAAGACTCTTTCACGAAGAGTCTCTGAAGTTTTGAAAGACTTATTAACCAAGTCTTAATAAAGCACATAAAAGACAATTACGATTATTAAACATAAAGTGCTTAAAATGTTATTTCATGAGGAAATATAAGAGAGAGTGAAATGAAAACACTGAACTAACAGATCTGATTCCTGCAGATTTTAACATTCATGAAAAAATCCAGTACTTTAATACAGCAATTCGAGATATTCATAGAAACATCCTCAGTACATTCTTCAAGTACTCCTATAGCACTTTAATAGACTGACAAAACGTGCAGAAGCCCATAAATGTGTTTTAATTTTCCTTTTTTTCACTTATTTCCATGCTTGAGATACGATTTCAAAAGATAACTAGGAATTTAAATTAAGAAAATAAATAAGAAAAAGTCTAAAATTGTAGGAAAACCACAGCCTTTTTGATGGAATTTCCTCCAACTTTTACTTTATTCCTTCTTTTTCTTGTTTTAAGATCATCAGTCTTATCTCCTACATCTATTCTAAAGCATCTCTTCCTAACTTGAAAGGGTAAGTTAGTAAAAAAAAATTAAAGAAAAACAAAGTAGCTAAAGAACTTTTTGGATTTACTATATCCCTAGTGGGCATTTTGGCTTTTCTAATCTCTATTATTTTTGCTGGTTTATTGTGTAGTACAAATATGCAATCCTTGGTACCACAATAACATAGAAACATTGTGGCAAGTTCTGTAGCCAGAATATCCCTTATAGCTTGCTCCAAATCTTATCTCACTGAAGTCTATACAAAGAAAAATGGAGCTAAAAATAAGAAAAAATTCTACCTTTTTAACTCTCCAGAACTGTACTACTGAAATATCTGTTTAAAATATTTAAATCCAATTGTACTCTGCAGTTTGTAGATCTTATTATCATTGGAGTTGCTTAAAAATACCTAATTCACACTCAGAATTTGGAGGTTTGGTGTTCACGGGTTCCAAGGTGGTGGGTTTTTGCAAGTGACATCACTGTGTCCCTGTCATGCTTTGCAAATCTTTACCACTCTGTCTTGAAGTCACACAGCAGTTACATGAATCAAATGAATTATCACAGCTACACACCTCCTGCAAGTAACCATTATAGAAAAGGATTGCCTCTTCCTGCTTTGTTTTCTAGCTTCAAAGTCACTGCCTGTGGTTATTTTAGTTGCTGCAAGAGCAGAGGGGGGAAGATACACAATTCCATAGAGAAAAGTCATAGAAGAAGCAGCTTAGATGACAAGTATCCAATTCTAAATTTGGGGTTGAAGACTGTTTTATTCAAATGCAAGTAAACAAACCCATACAGATGGGACTCCAGTTCTTTTGTTAATAAGTTTATGCTCTTTCTTATTTGAGAAGCTATTTCCAGAATTCAATTCTAAGTGATCAAGTTACCATCATAGTTATTTTCTATGCAAAATATAAAAGTTAATAATTCCTCTATAAATAAATATTCATCAGCAGAAATTATAGGTGTGAACTACAGCCCTGAAGTGGACAATCTATGGGCAATGACATGATTACTTAGCACAGTACCACTGACTAGTAATTTCCAAAGCCAAGATAATTTCCTTGCAACCATTTGACACGGTCTGGTTTGGGGTACAGCTAAATGAATGTATCCCCATTCTAGCAGGTGGAATGATACCACAATTTTGAGAGAATAAATTCCTTGGTGAATAGAATTGTGTCAGATATTGTGCATGTCTGCAGAGGAGTTTAATCTCCAAGGGTTTTTTTGGTTTGAGTTTTTGGGTAAGCATTATATGAATAATTACATAATGTTTTTGAATTTACCTATAAAATTCTCATTCATGCAGGATAAAAATCTCCTGTTGAAAATTGTCACAACAGTGTTTTCCAAACTTTAGGTTAGTGTTTACTAGCAATGGCTAATAAAGATACTTTAATCAACACCAAAAATTCAAACAGCAGACTTATAAAGACTAATTAAAATAGTAGGGGTATACAGCTCAGTGATCACATAATATGGATGTCTCACCAGTGATCTGATAGTTCCAACTCTGCATATTTTAGGTATTAATTCAGAATAACCTCATGGATATTCAGAAATATAACTCAATATTAGCTTTAAACAGAACATCAAGTTTAAAACCAAAGTGTAATATCTGCACCTATAAATGTCAGAATATCAAGTAAAAGTTGATGTCCAACTTTATCAATTACTACATACAGAATTTCTAGGATCTTTATATGAAAGGTGCTAAGAAAACACAGGATTAGTTTCAGAAGCAAGATGGAAGAATTATTAATGATTTGAAATAGTCAGTCTTTGGTAAGATAAAAATAAAAATCTGTTCACTTCAGTAAAGATGTTTTCCCAACCCAAATTTACATAAGACTAATTTAATAGAGGACCAAATAACTGGACAGATGAAGACACAATGAGACGCAGCGTTAGAAAGCTGGGGAGACACCATTACATGAAATTACATCAATTTATTTTTTGTCCTTACAGGTTACAATAAATCCTTGGAGCTATTTACCTGGAGTTTTGTGGATTCTCTGGTACTGCGAGCCCAAGACAGAATATGGTTCAGAGACACAGGCCCTACCTTCATGTTGCCACAGACCAGATAATTCACAGGCTCCCCAACACTCTACCATTTTGTAGACTATTTAGACTATCTTCCTGCAAAATTTAAGCACTAAGTAATTTCAACTGGACAAGCAATCTTTTGAGGACATGTTTATTTATGAGTTTCCTAATGCTTTTTTGTCTCCAATAAATGGCATAGGCTCATACTATTCCTAAACATGTTTAGGTGTTTGCTGATCTTATGTGTAATTTCTTTTAAAATGCAATGCTACCCTCCGAAGTAGCAAACTGGGTAGGTAATATTCACTTGAAACTTTAGACTTTCTTCATCAGAAGTGCAATCAAAACATGGATTTTTATATTGTTCAGAATCTGTACAAGAAAGAAGTGAGGGTTTATTTTTCTCTTTAAGAGGAAGATTCAATATGGCAGTTAAGACATTGGTCTTTAAAATGCTTTTAGAAATATGATGACCTGGAAAAATCTTGTTCCCTTCCTCCTCCCACACGTGAAAAAAAAAAAAAAAAAGGAAGCAAGGAAGCAGCAATGAATTCTAAGCAGTGAATTTAGTACTGTCATATCCAAATCGTTCAGACTTCTTAAAACTAAAAACAAAAGATCAAAATCTCTGAAATTAGCTTTTTTATAAAAGTTCTTGCATACTCTGCTGCTAAAATGTCTAAATTATATTTAAATTTTACAATGCCAGCCTTAATGCATTTTATTTTTACTAAATTTGGAGGTTTACGGAGAAGTTCAATAACTCAAAAGTGATTTGAGAGAGAACCAGATCCAATTTCACATTTCTGATTATTTTTGTCTATGTTTTAGAAATCTGGATCTCTTTAAAAACAGCTACAGCATACTCTTTTCAGTTGGTCAGCTGAAAATAAATGTGTTTAAATGAAATTATGGGTGGTAAAAGGGTCAGAATATGCTAGAAGAGTTGGATTGAGAACTTGTGCAATACAAATTATGGTTGAATGTAATATTCTTTCAGACTAACTCTAGAAACCTTGTGCAGTGTAGTCGTAGAATATACTGGGCAAATATATTTTAAGCAGAGAAGAGATATGCTGCCATATCTCAAAAGGGATGTGGAAACAATCCTGAAAGGAATTATTGAAAGGGAAAAGGAAATAATTTTAAAATATGACTTGTTGTATACCCTTTCAAATGATGATCGAGTGATCTGTATGATATCAACTGAAATAACTCCAAACACAGCACCTAGTAGCCCTAAGTATAAGGATCATCCCAAACATCATTACCCTTTTGTAAGAGCTGCAAACAATCAATTTTCCCTGTATCAAGGTGGAGTGCCAAAAACTAATCCTAAAAAGGAAATTCTCATAGGACTACAGCTTACTCTGGTGTTTCATCTTCCAGAAACATGAGGAGCTGTAAGTGGCATCTGTAACCGTCTAACATCTAATTAAACAGATATAAGTCTGTTAGAACTTATATGAGATGCTAATTTATTAGAAAATTAATAGAAGAAGCTCTAGAGAGCTGTGGCCAGATATATCACTGATTCATTTGACTAAAACTCTACACTAAGTGCCTTTTTCTCTGGAATTAAAGACACACAGTGCAGTTAAAAAAATAAAGATAAAAGAAATAAAAGAATGAGATTATGGTGGAAAGTAGCTGCCACCTACTTGAAAAGCAGAGACTAAAGAGAAAAACATAATAATAACAAAGACATGTAAGAAAAAGTACAGCACATTTCTCTCCTCACCTGTATAGATTTTACTCTTTTCTTTGAATATTTATTAATTTTTGCTATAAACCCATATACAGCTTTTGCAAACATCTTGGACATGAAAGTACTCAACAGGAGAAACTTTTCAATAAACTAGATGTCTTCCTTGAAATAAAACACTGGCAGTGTTTTATTTTACTTGAAATAAAGCCAAGGCAGTTCGTATTATACTTCTAGAAAAAAAACCCTATAAAACCTAAAATTCTGGTTGTATTCAGTACACGAATGTACAAATTCCAAATAGTAGAGGTAAAATTTATGTCAATTGATATCCTCTAAACTAAAGTCCTGTGAGATGTAAAGTGTTAATGTCAACATTTCTATTTATTTTTGCATCCTTTGAGAAATTTTAGGAGAAGTGTTAGTATTGTGATGGTGAAATTTCTATTGCAACATGGAATTTATAGTTGCTAGGCGGTAGGACCATATGATCTAATGCAGTAACAGTAATGAATGATAAAACTGCTAAAAGTTTCTGAAAAAAAGATAGTGGTCTGATATTCAGATTTAGTACTGCATTGGCAATTACTCTCCTAAATATTTACAAAAGTTTGTAACAAAAGAAAGTCATCACAGCCCCAGAATCAATATTTCATATTCACTGCAAAAGTCTGCAGAATGAGCCGTGAATATCACTGGCAATTTGACTGTGTTTTAACCCTGCTGATTAAAGCATTTAGAACCGAGTTTTGCTGGCTCACCAGCAAAAATGCAAAACTGTTTGCTGATGCATCTCCGAAGCCCAAAAGGAACACTGGCAGCACTTTGGGCATAATGCTTTAACCCCTGTCCATGCACATGATAGGAATTCCTTGCATGACAGATTATGTTTATTTACATGAAATAAGAACTGGATCTACGACACTTAAATATTCCATATAGAGACTCCAGATCCAGATGTCTTGCTTTAAACAGCACTAGAAGTAACACAGTTCTGTAGATAGTGCAGGAACATAAATGAACAAAATACATATATGAGATATATTGTCCTCTAGGAAGTATGCATTTTTGCATCTGTGCCATAGAAAGAGCTTTCTTTTGTATGGCATGACTTAAGGCCATGAAGTTGATTAAAGTCTTGGAGCATCTATAACACAGGGGAAGGCTGAGAGATCTGAGACTGATTAGTATCTGAAAGAGAAGGTTCAAAGAAGATCTCTGTGTATTTATACACAGCAGAATGGAGAGAGACTGATTTGTCTCATTAGTACCCAGTGAAAGGACAAGAGGTAACAGACACAAACTGAAATAACAGAGAACTGCATGTAAAAACAAAAGAATAAAAAGAAACACCCTTTGTCATTATGATGATCAACTACTGGAACAGGTTGCCCAGAGAATTTATGGCATCACCGTCCTTAGAGATATTAAAAACCTGACCAGAAAAAGTTCAACTGACTCTAGCTGACCCTGCCTTGGAGCAGGGGCAAGAATTAGATGAGGTGTCCTCCAGAGATCCCTGCATACCTCAGCTGTTTTGTGACTCTGAAAAATGTGTTTGAAGGTGCTTCCAGAGGAGCAATTCATAAATGAAAAACAAACTAAATAAATATAGTTGCAGAAGGCTGGTATAATATCATACTTTTCTGTATTTTTGTCAAAAATATGTTCAGTATGTTCCAAAATATGCTTTATATTTCATAATACAATACAATATTACTTTGTTCATTGTAACAATAGTGTTGGGAGAAAGAGCTGGCTGGTTATAGTCACATTTTTTGCGTAACTGCTTAATTTATGGAACCACCAACATCTATGTAAGAGTGCAGAAATACTGTACAGCAATGAAGAAAACAATGTTTGTTTTCTTTTGATAATCCAAAAAGGTATTTGAAAAGGTCTAGCCAGTTCAATGGGAAAAGAAAAGTAAGGCACAATGAAATTGCATTTCTACTTTTGTTTGTACATGGGAAAAATAAAAATGTCACTTTGGCTAAGTTAAAAATGATTTCGCGTATTGTAAAAATGTTATCAAACCAGAAGAATAAAAAAAAAGGTCAAGTTCATGACTGGATGCTTCACTGCATCTGTTTCCACATGGACTTGCCATTTTATTGAAAATATCAAGCACATAGATCAAGGCTCCATAGAAGTGAATTACTAGACCCGATAAGAAAAGAAAACATCTTAAAAAGTTTGAAGGTTGTTGCAGCTCAGGTTAATTGTTTCATTACCCATGAAAAAGGGCAAAAACATCCCAAGCATTTTCCCCTCAAAAAGCATTATTGACAGCACTGAACAAAAAGGTGACTTGAAAGCCACACAGGAATATAGAGAAAGACTCAGAAAAACAATAATAAAATAGAGCAGTGTCAAATGCAACTGTTGTTTATAAATATCAACCCTTTGGCATAGGATGTTTAATTAGTGTATTCAGATCTCATTAGATTTTGCTTCTTTGGCTTTTTTTCCCAGCAATATGGCCTGAAGTCAGTTCAAATTAAGTACTCTGAGTGCCCCATGAGATTGGGCTCATAATTATTTCTCACCTTAACATCATCTAGTTCAGCTCAAAACAACTAAAACATGAGAAAGAAAAGAACATGTTTTAAACAGTACCATTTGAATGTATTAAAAGTTGTTTATGGGAATGCCTAAAGTGTTAGGCATCTGGCTCACAAGTTTTCTATAACGTGCTCGCTATGCACCACATCAGAAGCTCAATTTGAGATAAGGCAGAAAAAAGAAAATGTAGCTTGTCAAGGGGTTTTGTGTATACCAAGACTCAGACTATGCAAATATTTAGGGAATATTAGAGAATTTAGGGAAAATAGAGTTGTTCTTCACCTGCATTTTTGTTTTGGTTTTTGTTTGAGGCGGAGTATTTTTATCATTATATTATTAGTATTAGGATTAGTATGTATTAGTATTAGCATTAATATTCATTAGTATTAGTATTAACTGCAGCAAGTTATCATACAGCACAGAATTTAGCAAAAGCTAAATGCATATGCAGGAAGTTCAAACCAGGTATTTCTGCTTCCTAGATCACTAGATCTTGTAAGTAGCTCCTTGTGCATATCCTACCCTTTTGGTACATAAATGACGTTACTGTATTTATTATAGTTCTAGTTGTGCATGTTCTGCTACAGCCACTATAAATTTAAACAGATTTTATATTCCTTTTTTCCTTGAAAAAGTATGGATCTAATACAAAATGCTTGGTGTACTACCAAGATTGAACATGAATATAAGACATCAACCTTGTGTGTGATAGAACGGAAGAAAATAAACTTTGAGTTTGCTTCATGAACAGAACCTCAAAAGACTGTTCCACTCTGAGTTATTCTAAATGGTAATGGCCTGGGTTTTGTCTCTTGGGATAAAAAGGCCAGAACAGCAAAAGGATGCTTATGCCCACTTAAACAAGATGCAGGATATGAAGGTGAAGTTTAATTAATCTCTTGAATTGTCTCTAAAACAGATATATCTACACCAGATACTGTGCTTGGCAAAGAAGTAGAAGAAATGTATTGTATTAGATGCTGACATTTATTCTCTGCAAGGACATCCTAGTCAAATTGCTACCAATCATATGCTGCTGTCTGTTGCTGTTTTTCAAGATAACACAGATAGCCATGCTACTTCATCACGCACATGCACAGACTGCACTCGAGGTCCCCAAAACAGCATCTAAAGACTAGCAGCATATTTTCCAGCCCCAACAGTTTTTCCCAGTTAATGGAGGACACCATGATTTGCTAAATCTTAATTTGAAAACCTGAATAAAAATGTGCCAGCTATAACTATTTTACAGGAAGAGAATAAAGGTTTTTTTTTATACCTCGGTTTCTCATAATGGGGACAAAACCATGGAAAGAACCAAGTTCTTTCTCCAAGAACAGAATATAATTTAAGTTTCAGAAAACTTGTCAAGGGAATTACAGATGCATCTCATGCCTGCTCAGTCACAGAAACCTGCACCTTGATGACAGATGTTTGCATTGCTTAAATATTTAAGGTAGGACAAAAAGGACCTAATACTGAGAGATTAAGATCCACTAAGTTCATCAGGAATTTAAGACAGAACAGCTTACAGGATCAACTCACCACATGAACTGCAAGTGTCAATGACAACACTATTGGTCACCTTTACATCTTCTCCAGCTGAGATAGGTCACCACAGCAGAAGGATGCACTAATGCACAAGTTTAGGTGATTAATGGACACTTACTATTTCTCGCCCATAAAGTTTTAACAGCACAGTACAAAGACTTAATGGTCACACAGTTTTGCTAAAGTTGCTGAGCTGGAAATCTACCAGCCTGGAGAGCTGCTGATAAACAATTAACAGCACCTTTATTTAATAAGCGCTAAAAAATTAGAAAAAAAAACCCAAAAAAAACCAACAACACACCTTCGTAGAACAAAGCTGTAAGTAAGCTTAGGCCATGCAGTTGAAAAGCTCTGTTGAAGAATTAGCAAAACCAAGGTCAGACCACTAACTAGTTTCTCCTGTGCATTCATATGGCCACACACAAGCACACACACAATTAAAAGAACAATTTTGCTTACTGAAAATGGGGAAGTGCTTCCCTGAGACTCTCTCAACTTAGTGAGATGAAAAAAGCAGTGGATAGCATACTGAAACCATTTGGAAAATAGAAATAATGGCATTGTTTGCCACTATATGTAATTCCTTCTCTATACCAGACTGCAGAAAAAATTCGCTGCTTTTTATTGCAGAAAACATAACAAGGTGAGGAAGGGAGAAGGAAAATTCTTCACCATTATTCTTTCTTTTCCTAAAGAAACAATGAACAAAATCTTAAAAATCTTGCCTATCATTAAACTAGAAGTTTGCCAGCATGTTTTCTGAGGAAAACCCTAACACCCACCCAAAACTAACAGAAAACCCTCAATAAACACCACACAGTTTATCCAAACTTTACTGGTTTCTGTCAAAATGTATGATATATTTCTTATATTGCGGAGACTAGTGTATGTACAGAAAATTGCTCAGATTTCATTTTTACCTCTGTCAACATTAATCACTAACATCTCTGTATAAATCAATAATGGATTGTTATTAGCATCAAAATTTGTCAGGTTGTTAGATGCAAAGTTTTGCTAGAAATAAAAAGACTTTTTTTTGCATAGAAATAAAGAGGTGCAAAAATAAGTTACATAACCATATTAAAAAGCAATGTGAATGAGCAGATTAAGACTATCTAAAATATTTTAACTCCAACATTGTTCACAAAGTCTTTCTTGTACTGACAGTGCTGACAACTTAACCTTTACTTCAGAATATCACTCCAGAATAAATGCTCTAACATTTTTATATACACCAAAGAAATGAACAATTTTTTGTTGAATCCAACAATAAATCAACATTAAAAACAAATCAGATGGATGGACCTTTCCATGACCTATAACCCAGAATTAATGGAGACCACCAACACTATACTTAAGAATCAAGTGAAAAGAAAATAGGAATTTTCTTGTTTCACATATAAAACTCTAAGCTCACTATTGAAATTCAGTTTTTCTGTAAGGTGGCATCCTATGCTGAGGTTATAATGAACCTTAAGATTGACTACTAAACACAATCTTCCCTACAAAAAGATATAACATAAATACAAATTATATGGCTAAATTAAGTATCCCTAAAGTAAGGGGGAGAAAAACAAACCAGAGAAAACAAAAACCAAACAAAAAAAATCAGGATAAATTAAAGAAGAATTTTAGTGGATTCATTCACACTGCTTTTATGGAAAAGTTCCTAGTCCAGGCTGGAGGCCAAACTTAGCATTCATTCATATCAGCACCTGGGCAGGAGAAAAGGCAGATCTGAGTTGAATATGGTTATAATGAAACACAGACATGAGCATAATCCCTATGGATGCACACCCTGCACTGGACTTGGCAACCTGGGCCTGGTCCAGCACAGCCACCTACCTGGTAGCACTTCTTGTACCTCATATGACAAAGACAGGGTTGTGCAAGACCTTACAAGTACTAGGCCCTTTATGGCTTGCTGTAAAGAACGACGGGATTTCTAAGTGAGTCAGACTCAGCCTGGGTCAGGTCCTCAGCCGAATTAACCAAAAAAAAAATAGAAAATATCAGTATATAAGCTAGTATTCATTTATTCACCTCTGAATTTTAGCAAATCTCTTCAGTGATAATAACAAGTTTTCTATATTTATAGACAAACAGCACTCCATAAATATTCAGTTTTGCTATTTAGCATATGTATCCCTAGTTCATATACAATACATGTAGAAGTCTGGTAATCACTAGACTATTTTACAGTCAAAAATGTTCAGAGATGCAGTTATTAACCCATTAAAATGCAAATAGCTAAACCCCTTTACACTTCATTCTTTACATCCTTCTAGCATGTGAAAAAAACAACAAAAATTATTGGTTAATTCCAGGGCTAACTGGAAAATCAGATCATATTTAACAGCAATAAAAATATTTTTTTTTACATTTCTCCATCACTAATTAACAGTAAGAGATTACCATTCTCTTAAGATGAGTGTAATTCAGTAAGAGACTGCCATTTTCAATATTTCATAATTAATATAAATTAAGATAGCTTTTGCTGTATTGCATCTGAGGGGGAAAGCTGGAGTCCCTTTATAGTGAAGGAATGTCAGATCCTCTGCAGGATACTTCAGATCCTCAAGCCAGAAAACTGCCTCCTTCACCACCAATAGCACAGGAACTCTGCTGCCTCCTTTAGGCGCCTGCATGGGATAGAGAAGAAGTCAGATACCTTGAAAGTACCCAGTCCTAAATCTAACAAATGGAATCTGCTGAAGTTCAAAATGTCCTTATAGATAAACTAAGGGATGTGCATTCCTAGGCTTCATTCAGCTGTCTCCTGAGTTTGAATTCAAACTGAAATCTTCCCTTCAAGGGTTTTGGGGGGAAAAAAAAAAAAGTTATGAAGCAATATGGACTATTTCACTAGAGTTTATAGAAGGTATTCCCTAGCAGTTAGTTGGATTGGTGCAGAGGGGAATTATATTTCTCTGATGAAACAGGGAATACAGCCTGAAAAGAATGTCAACACTATGCTTCCTAGTGTGTTAGGTATGAATGCATTTGAAGAGGATATATGATACTACAACCACTATGTTCTTTGATACACATCACAAGAGACTACCGTGTAACAGAGTTGGTATCTTAAATCAATTTCATTTCAGGTTAAGTGAAATAATATTTGACTTGAGAGAAAACTCTGGAAGACTTTCTTCTTCTGTTGTTTTTTCCCTGATTTTTTAATTTAGTGAAACAAACGTAATTTACAACAACCAAAGTCTGTAACGTTAGAGAGAAAGAAATGAGAATAACCTACATTTTAAAATAAGAATATTTTTGTATTTGGTAAAAGCATCAAAAAACATCCTATATTTGCAGGAGCAAGGGATAAAGCTATGAGTTGCTCTTTTAAAGAAATTTGCGGTGTAATGACCTCCATTACAAGACAGAAATATCAGTGCAGCATAAAACGTCTACTAATAGTTGTACTCTTCTTGTTAATCTCCTGCCTTAAATCAAATCTCTGTC
Organism: Lycocorax pyrrhopterus obiensis; assembly: GCA_014706295.1. NCBI lineage: Eukaryota > Metazoa > Chordata > Aves > Passeriformes > Paradisaeidae > Lycocorax > Lycocorax pyrrhopterus. The sequence goes on from JACSVZ010000002.1 coordinate 76,553,309, forward strand.
TTCCAAGATACTACTGCTTTACTGTAAATACAAAATAAATGCAATAAATGGTCTAGTTTATGGAACTGTATTATAGGCTCCTAGGTTTTCTGGTGAGCCAAAAAATAATATGAATGTTGTTCTTTTTCACAATATGATAATCCATTTTAAGCAATAATTCAAATCAGAAAACTAACACTAATTTTCCAGGATGAATAGCTTTCACTGACACGAATAGTTATTTTGTAGTTGCATAAAAACTGGCACAATTACAATAATACTATTTGAAATAATATTATATAGAATTAGTTTCTTCCTACCTCAGTTTAAAATAGACCCCATTCTTTTTTACTTGTTCAGTCTACAACTGAAAGAGGAAAACAGAAGAAAGAAATGCTGAAGCTCAAAGTGCTCAAGAAAACAAAGATTTTAACACAGGTTTTTGCCTCCATGCTGCTCACAGGTTTTTATTTAATGGAAATCTACATATTTAGACAGAAGAATAACCGATAGGTTCCCATATCAGTTCACTCTCACCCACTTTTGAGGCTTTAGATTCAAGTTTGAGCAACACTTTATACAAATGAACTAAAACATGACATGGTTTGGAATTAAACCAAACATTCTCTATTTGTCCTAGAAAAGTAACTTCCCTCCTTTGTTATGATATCAAGCATATTTAATCGTTTCAATATGTCAGGTTCTTAAAAGGCCAATAACAGTTCTGTGAAGAAAAGAAAAACAAAAACCACACCTATATTTCTTCATAGGAGTAAAATTATCACATAGCACATGCCATTTTCTCCACAGAGAACATACTGCTGGGATGGATATGATCACAGAAGCAGAGAAGGTGGAGTGTGGCCTCCATGGAATCCTCTGTTTTCCCTTCCACCCCCAGTGCAGACTTGCTTTACAGAATTGACTGCTTGTAGAAAGAAAAGACCAACTGATGAGATGATTTCAGTCATTCTCACACGAGAAAACTTTCATGGCTTCCACTTCTAATTTTAACTCCTTTGATATGTTCTTCCCATGCAACTTGTCAACTGCACTGTCATTAGAAAATTATGGCTTAGGTAGTATGGGATACAGGACTTGATGCACAGAAAAGAAGTCTCTCTTGGACTTCATGGAGCTGTATCTGTCATAAGAGTCCAGTCATTACCACAAATTTTCAAGATCAATTTCATGACTCTTGTAATATATGGAAGAACTCAAGATAAATGTTGCTAGTGGATCTATTTGCACTTTACGGTTCTGTTGAATTTTTGGATGCTGAGGTTTTCTGCTTCTTACATCCATTTAAACTTAAAAAGTAAAGCATTTTGAGTGTTTAAAAGCTTGATTAATCATGAAATACATATTAATACCTATCAAAAGCTGAAAAAGAAGGAAATAACAGCCAAAGTTTTCAGTGCACTACTTTAGTTAGTGCTCTCACTGTGCACTGAATCATTAAAAATTAAATCATTGGAACGTGGTTTACCAGATATCACAGGCAAAGGTGTGTTGAAAGAACAAATTTCAAAATCTAAAACTACACAAAACCATGTTTCTTTTAGCAGCTTCTGAGCTGACACTTAGACAACCATCAGACACAGTACAGCATTTAGAGATTTCCAAATGTGACCGGGTGTGAAGAAACATTGCAATCAGTTTACAATGTAGGCTTCAAAAGATTTAGTACATATTCAAAAAAATGCTGCACAGCTTAACAACATCGATCAAACAAGAAAATGAAAGCTCCTACTGGATTGGAGATTATTTCTAGTAAATCTAAGTATGTATGACAAAGATGCATTTGTCATGCATACCTAGATTTAGTGGAAACAATCTTGACATAATTTCAAAACAGACTTAATGGTATTGAAGAGAAGAATTATTTTGTTGGAAACATACTATCCCTTTATTTTTCAGTTCTCCAGTATGTAGTCATTAACAGCAAAGACTTTCACCTTCTTAATGTCTTAGTTCCTCAATTAATCATCAAAATTTCCTGCCCAATTTCCTTCCCATGCTGACTCTTCCTTTTTATTAAACTAATTTTCTTTCCTGATATGAATGCTATGATGTAAATACTCCTACAGTATTTGCCTCCAAAAGAATTGAGTCAAATTTTCAGTATGGACTGCATACCAGATGGCATGCATGAGTTTCTGAACATACACAATATATGAAATTGCTGTAGCTAAAAAAAAAATTCAAACATGAAAATCTTATCTTCCTGATGTTAAGAGAATCATTTAGGTGCTTTTGGTTTGGTTTTGTTTGGTTTTGTGTAGGGCATTTTTTCATGATACAGGAATATACAAAATCATGCATACCTCAGAATAGCATAGTGCTTTCACAACACATGAAGAAAAATTAAAAAAATTGCAATTTGAAGAGGTTGGTTTAGGTATTGTATTTAATCTTCTAAAAAGAACCTTGTCTTAATGTTGTTAAAGTCACTAAGATAGCTTTCAAAAATAAAATAAAAATGACAAAAATTATATTTAGAAAAAGTTAAGATAAAACTTCTTTTGGATTCCAGTGAGGTTTTCTGTACTGTCTCTCACAGTATCCTTCTGGACAAAATATTTTAGTAAATGGGATTACATCAGGTTGGCCACTAGTGGGTTCCACAGGGCTCCATTTCAGGGCCAGCTCTCTTCAACGCCCTAATCTGCAGGGGTCACCGCACCAAGCCTAACAGAGTTCAAGGAGCATTTGGACAACACTGTCAGGCACATGGTATGATTTTTGGGGCTATCCTGTGCAGGGCCAGGAGCTGGACTCTATGATCTCTATGGATTCCTTTCAACTCAGAATATTCCATGATTCCATATTGGGTTATGAGTTATATATGAGCTCTGTAACAAAAAGCCCATTGATGAATTATTTTGAGCCAAATTCAAAGCTCGTGGCTCTGGAAATGTTGAGTAAGTTTGTTTCTCCTTTTCAATTGTTCTAATGTAGGTTTGTTTTAGCCTTGTGGACTTGGTCATAACAGCTTTCCATTTCATATTCACCATGTCACTTTGAAGAAAAGATCAACAAAACAACTAAACAGATTTTTAGCTCCTCAACATTCTGAACAACTATCTCTAATTTTTCATCCTTTTTTTTATATTACAGTATAGTAAGATAATATTTGTAGTGATAAACTATCCTTGAGTAGTACCGCTTTTGTGATTACAACAAACATCAGCATTTTATCACTAATAACAGTGATTTATTACTTCCAGTACTCTGTGGGTGAAGCAATTCATGTAACAATGCTAATGTCACTTCCCATTGTTTTAATTTAATCAGCTGTAAAATAGAAATAATAAATTATGTTGTCTTGCAGGTTATAAGATTACATATGTCCAGTGGTCCATGAAAAATTCTAAGCTATGTATTCGGTTCTAACTTTTCATTAACCATATACCACACTTCTATTGTTAAATATTAATCCCAGAGACCAAGGCTCTTTTTGCTTTACTCTGCAAGAACCTAGTTACAGCTATATAAAACTTAGCTATAATTAATGCAAACACAACTTGAATGTTAAACAATTTCCTATTCCTTATTCTGAAAAGAATTTTTGAACCTGAGTTTCATCAGGATTGTTAACTTGCTAGTTAGACATATCACTCTGCTTTGCTCTGCTTTCATCCTTTTTCCAGCATTCCAAGAACAATTACCTGAGAGAAGGATGAGAAAGATAAAATGTTTGAATACTTGTAAATCAATGAACATCTAACATGTCAAACCTATTGATATTAACAACATTTTTGTCTTAGGACAGCCTTGCCATTCACCTCACAGTAGTCACTAAGGACATTTACTAAATCAGGAGCCTTGCTAATGCTATTTCTTATGGCTACAAGAAGACAAAGAATCAAAAAAAAACCAGAACATTTTTACTAGAGAAATGAAGATTAGGCAAACTCTATAAAGCATTAGCAAAATTATGTAAATATTACTTTTAGTGTTCAGAGGCAGATAAGTCATATTCCAACAGCATCATCCACTTAAGAGAGACCTTTAATTTTCGTCTCTTCTTTTTTTGAGATAGTATCTGTATTTCCATTCCAAGTTTAGCTACAGCACTTCACTCACCCATGCATCACATTTTACAGATTTTTTCACCCTGACAGTATTTCCCAGCAAGTCTTTCCACCAGTTTTTCTAACTTACACATTTGATCTGTTAATTCAAAAACCCTTTTCTTCCCATGTTTAGGACAATAGTCTTAACTGCGTTTCCATGATAGAGACAACCACAGCACCAACATTATGATGACAGAACAATGCAATCAGAAAAGAGAGGGAATGATTTTGTTAAGCATATACTTGGATATCAGGAGTATGTTTACAGCAAGACGAGTTATATAATGTGCCATTGCTGAACTACCTAATATGGTCTTCCTTCCTCCATATGGATGACTATTTATTATAAATCTAACTTAAAACAATTAGCAGCTATTTCCTTTCCCCTGAAGGAAAAATCCAATGTGTACCGAGGGCTTGCCATCAGTTTGAATATTTGTTAGATGAGGCTACAAGGGCTAAGTCTGTTTTCAGGTCATCCAAATACCGTGAGTGAGACTTTTGTCTGTAGAAATGACAGTGCACGTTGAAAACCATTCCTGCACTACCAGGCTATTTAAAGAATTTTGGATTAAAGTTTGTTGCATCATGCACTCACAGTACTGCATCTACTTAAACTAAACAGTTGATCAGAATGTAGAAAAATACCTCAGAATTAAATGTGGCAACCATTTTATTCCCAGTTTTTAGTTACAGAAAGGTTTTATCCACATTGTAAAAGTCAAAAATTTTCTCTAATAAATGTGTTTTGTAAATTTGCATGCAGTCAACTATACACTTCAAAGCTGTTTGATAACCTTGTTCAAATGAACTGTGAACAACAGAAGTACCTCCAACAGAAGATTACCACGTTATTGCAAGTGTATCGCAAGAAAAGGTCTGCTTTCATCGTCATTCACTTTTATGTTCAGGGGACTTAGGTGTTATGATCATTTTGAATTAATTAAAGCAGAGAAAAATGTGGCCTAAAACTACGCACAGGTTCTTATTCAATAGACTGAAAAGGCTTCTTCGTGGTATCTCATATTTTCCCTATATGGTGTAAATATTTAAAGCTACCAAAATAATACCCACACCAACAGCAGTAGAGTTTGGGTTTTTTATTTAAAGGAAACTTCTTGATGCTCTGTGATGAATTTATTAGTCTGACTTAATAATGAGGGAGGTCTGGTAAAGTTTGGTTTCTATCATACACAAGAACTCTAAATTATTTCCTTGGATTCACGTCGAATGAAAACAGCAAGAACTGACACATTATATACAGAATCCTTTTGCTCATAGACAAACCAAAATGATTTAAAAAAAAAATAGTGTCATATTATATCTATGAGTACATTTCCTATAATTTTGTGAACGTCACTAAATCTTATGTTAAATAAATAGCTGTTGTACTATGCTCTGACCTACTCAGTGTATCAGTAGAAACTAAAATCCACTTCTGATTAAATAAATCTAACAAAGTTAAAGATCTTTTAATATTTATTAGGAAGTTATATTTAGCTTTATGAAGCTCAGGATAAAAGGGACAGGATTTAGTGTATTCTTGAAAGTCAAATTAATATTTCAGGTTCATTGAAGAGCAGAGGGACTATATTAACACCCTTCATTATACAGACTACTGTGACAGGAACCTGTGGCTCTTTGCCAAAGAGAACACTTTCTTTCACTTGTTTGGCTTTAACAGCCACTTTAACATTTCTTATCATACCCATCAGTCTGAAGTGAATTGTTTATCTCTACAAGTTAATTGCATTCTCATGGAATTTAAAACTGAACTGTGCGTATCAAGAAAAAGGATGGTTTGTATCTCTGAAGACATAAAAAAAAGAAGAAACTTTGAGTCTTCTTGCAATGACAACTTTATTTAATAAAATTTTTGGGTCCTGCAGGTTCTTTCAATTGCAGCAATTATCTAAGAAATGAACACTGCTTCTTCAAGTAAGATTTTAAGCTGTCCAGACTAGGTAATAGTTGCTGAGGCACTTCAATTTTTCTGGGAAGATATTTGACAAATAAAATCACTGTGTTTATTCTTTGTCATAATTTAGAAACAAATTACTTGGGATATACATTTTTCAAAGCAATAGAGTTCCACAAGGAGATACAGAATAACTGCCTAGATTTTCACATATTTCTGTGACTCTTTATTGCAGGTTCCTTCCTTGAGTGTTACAATTTATTTTTCTTAATAACCACTCTATGGGGTATTTGAAAGCAAATTTGTACCATTCAGGAATGCATGCCCCACAAACAAACAAACAAAAACCAAACCCCATAAAACACTAGAACAAACAAAAAAAACCCACTAGAACAAAAAAAAAAAACAAACAAAAACTACCAACAAGGTAGTTTGCCATGCCCTAATATCTTTTAGTCCCAGCTATCGATGATATTAATATCCTTCTGTAATAAGCTGTTAGGATCCACTTAACTAGCATCAGTAATAGGATGACTTACTAGAAAATAAATGAACCATACCTGAAGAGTCTTTTGAAATGTTTCTAAATATCACAGAAACTACAAAACAAACCACTTCATCTTTGCCTCCCCTGATCTTTAGGACATGCAGTTCCCTGCTGGACCATAGCACAGTCCTGGCTCTGCAGTTATGGCTGGTCTCCTCCTGGCTACAGCTGCACCTCTAACTGAGAAGCCATGGAAGATATTACCACACTAATAGTAATCGTGCTGCAAACACTGAAATTAGTAAAAATATCTCTTGGATTAGCTCATCAGACCACTGATGATATACTTTGAAGTAATTCAGGTCCTTATATCAGAAGGAGATGCACAGAAAGGTTGGCCCAATCCCCAAACATTATATATTTCTAGGTAAGTCTATCTTTTAGATATTGAAGTCCCCAGGTTTTCTTTTATTATTAATCTTTTTCACCTCAGGCTCTGTCTCATGAACACCCAATGATGTTTCTTCATTTTCAGTTCTTACTAAGCAGGTCTTCCTCACAGCCTCTAGGTATCATATAAAAAGCTGAGTTATTTCCTTTACTCCAGAGACTACATCCTCCTTTTCAGTCTCCAACACTACTGAGCTCCAGATGGCATTTGCAAGACAAAAATTTCTGTCCTATGAGTACAACTAAAAAGGAGACTTTATCACAGGCCTGGGCTTCCTGGGACAGATTTCTTAATTTTTTTTCTAAAACACTGTTGGCTTTCAAGCTATTGAGGAACTTTCCAAATTCTTCTATGTCAAGGGAAACCATTTGACCCTCAAAATACTGGAATAACTACTGCTCACCTCTAATAAATATAACTGCAAGCCAAGGATACATAGTTTTGTAACCATTTTTAATGACTATCTGGAGTCCTTCGAAAATTTCACATACACAGACCAAACTATATATATACATATATACATATATATATGTATATATACATCCTTGAAAGTATGCTGGAAAATACAGGATGAAAACCACTCATGTAGACTTCCAAGTAGTTGAACTTGACTTGTCCTGAATAGTGTGCACTGTATCTGGGATTCTGCTCCTGTATTTGGAACTTATATTTTGCAGGTTTTGAGAACACGGGAGGAAACCACACACCTTGGATTTCATTAATACAACTGTGTTTGCTAAGCGGCTTAATAAGCATATGCTGGGTATAGTTACATTCCCATCAGGAAATGTAAAACACTATTTAAAACAGTGAAATTACCATAATTGAAAGAACACAGATGCTCTTTAATAATGTAGTAGATTGCACCCTCAATGGAAATGCTCATTAATTCTATTTTAAGACAGTGTGATTCACCTATATGTCAGACAATTATCATTGAAAGCTAGGTTAGCAGAAAGGTTACAGATTCAGGTTTGATGACTCCATCACAGAATATGCAACATTTTCCCTTTGACAGCAATATGCCTATTCATTTACTTCTCCCACATCATGTAGTTTATCAGCAGGGGTAAAAAAAAAGTCAGAAACATTAAATTCCTTTTTCCAAAAAAAAAAAAAAGAAAAAGAAAAAACACTTCTTAGGTCAGATTGACTTCAGAAACTTATAATACTTATTACATTATCAGATGCAATCCAAAGGAGAAGGTTATGATCCCCACAAATAGATTTTCAATATCCAAAACTGAGTTACATCAGTAGCAATAGGTAAGTGTTGCTAAATTGCTGCAAACTTGAGGAACATAAGAGCAGCATGCAGTGAGCGACACACAAGCCCAGAACTACAACAAAGATTGTCACCAAGATCATCCATTCTATTTTGTACTGGTTTACTATACGACTCTTCAGTATTCAAGATTCTTTAACAGAGTCTAATGCAACGTGGTGTAAGACCCAGTTTCATCTTTGTTTAAGCAATTACTCAATTTCTGCCAGAGGCATCATTTGATTTGTGTTCCTTTTGCCTTATATATGATTTCCATATCCATACTAAAAAAATGTTCAAGTAAATCCTTAGTTATTGGCGTACAGAAATTTGTGAAAACTCCACAAGCAAACTTTTGAAGTCATTGCAAAGGGTAGTTCAAATTCATTCATTGCTCACTGACGTGACCAAGAATTTTTCAAATCCTAAATCGTTTTTTCTAACTTGATTTTGCTTTTCTACATTTTCTACTTCCTGAAAGGAGTATCTTGAGCCTACTTACAATATGAAAATATGTGCAAAACACTTAACAAGCAGTAATTAATCAACTCACACACACATGCTATTTGTTGTAATCTATTAAATCGAATTAACTGCAAACACAGAAAAAAGAATTTTTCTGAGTTTGTTTTGGCAATTTTTTTAGATTTTAAAATATATATTAAAATGTCTTTTCTGTACATGTAGACATACAGAACCCTGGACTTAAACATGTTCACAACTTACTTTGTGTCTCTAGTTAATGTATGCTTTGACAAAATGCCAAAGATGAATGGGATGTCTCCAGACACCAAGGAGAGTAAGATTCCTTCATCTGTTATTTCAACATTATAGGTGTATGTAATACTCTACTTATCAAACCTTGCCTTAAGCACTCCTAGAGAAGCTGCACAGGCTGTCTCAAAACCACCTCCCACATTGCCACATTTATAAGGACATTTAGTGACAAGACCAAGAGGAATGGCTTAAACTGAAAGAGACTTTTGAATTAAACATTAGGAAGAAAATCTTTATTTTAAGGTTGGTTAGGCCCTGATACAGATTATCCAAAGCAGTTGTGGATGCCTCCTCCCTAGAAGTGTTGGATGGGGCCTGGTCTAGTAGAATGCTACAGAGCAGAGGCTCTGGAAGTAAGCACAGCAGAGGCTTTGGAACTAAGCAATATTTAAGGTCCCTTCAAATCCAAACCATTCTATGATTCCCATATATCAGTTCAACAAAGGTAGATTTATATGAGTTTATGCTTTTCTCTCCTACACTACTGTTCCTTGCTTGTGTCCAAATGAAAGAGGATACCTCTTGAAGGTCAGGTGTTCAATCTACCCCCACAGATTACCTTCCCAGTGTCCTAATGAATCCAGGATAATCCAGAGATTACTCAGGAAATAAAACCTTGTTTCGTTGAGCTGTCACTATTCCTTATCTTCCCCTATAAATGATACTGTCCTACAGCAACCTAACAAAAGAATCAAGCACATCGAGAGTGGAGTAAGAATAAGCCTTTTGCATAGCTCAGTCTAATACAGAGCTGGGGATCCAACCATGAAAAGCTTTTCTATAGAAATTCGATGATGTGTTACAGCTAGTTTATGACAGTAAGTGCTCCCTTTAATTTTTCTTTTATAAAACAGAATTTTTATTCAGGTATTTCATTGTATCACAAGGTTAATGCTATACTTAAAAGGCATAAGCTATTCAGATTTAATAAATGTGAAAAGACAAAAAACACAGCACAGTTCCACCACATTACCCTTTCAGATAAAATTAAAAGTAAAATTTAAGATGAAGTTTGACGTATTCAGAAGCTGTAACCTCATTGATTTCATGAATAACTGGAACTAGGACTTCAGAAAGTTGTTGGTAAGGGGTTTAAGTTATTTTATTTTAATCTTTGCAGTAGTACACTAAAACCAAAAGAATAAAACATAAATATCTTCTCTTTACATAGCAAAACCAAACAAGCAAGAAAATGGAATGGATCTGTTTTATGCTTTCATGATCATATTCAAGACAACTGTAATAACTTATAAGGACTGAATATATCTGTGTCCTTTCTGTGTTTCAAAATTGCCCAGAAACAAAGTGAAGGGAAAAAATAGGAAGAAAAGAAAAAAAGGAAAAATTTGTTTTCTAGCAAAATAAAGACATTTGTTAAGATCTACTGAAGACAGGAGCTGCAGGAAAAGGCAAAAAAAAATCAGTGAAAAACAACCCCAATTCAAACCCCAAAACCAAACCATAAAAACCTGAAGAGCAGTTATATCAAAGAACAAAATCTTACACAAAATCCCAAGACGTTGCCATTGGCTTCTACATGTGTATAATGTCTGTGTTAAGGTTGGCAAAACAGCAATGATGTGCATGAAAAGATAATATCCAAAGTACATCAATAAATAAAACACTTCAAAAGCATGGGGTATTATCATTAGTTTCAACTGACTGAAAGAGTTGAAATTAAAAAGCAAATTCTAAAAAGATTGTGTCACTCTTATTCACGGTGTGAAAATACAGTACAGATTGACATGCCTGAAATGACTGTCTTTTTGATGCCTCCTAGTTTACTAAATATGTTATAAGATGCAATATCAAAAGTAAAAAGAGTGACTGAGCCAATTATCCTAGTATTCAGAAGAAAGAAATAGCTGTTTTCAGATTCTTTCAGTGATCATGCATAGTCTAAGCACATTTTGCCAAAGGAACGAGGAACCAGAGAATATGTTATTACTCTAGGGAAAAGAAGTTATCTCTAGAGTTGCTCAAATACCATTGAGCATTAACAACCAATGTGTAGGCCATTTTTAAATATATAGCTTTTTACAACACCATATCTAAAATACAAAAGGGTACAAAAGCCCAATAAACTCAAACCATAGGAAACCCTCCTCTGAAATAAAGAAACCCAAATTCTTGCACCTTTTATTGTGCTTATCTGTTCAAGATAAAAAGCTAAAAATATTCAGAATGTTGGCAAATCTCTGTAGCCTGGAATGTCTTTCTAAGCCTCTTCCACTCCATAAACAACATATTCAGAATCCATATGTAGAGTACGATAGGCAGCAATAATTCTCTTTCTGTAGCAGCAGGAAGAAAGGGTGTTTGGGGGGAAACAACAACAACAGCAACAAAACAACAACAATAAAAAAATATCCCCAACTCACAACAGCTTTGTTTCTTGAGTCTCACAGGTAAAATTCCCCCTTCCCATCATCTGGATGTGCAAATGCTGAGGGTCAAGGACAGATCAGTTCTTTAGCACTGCTTTGGTGTATGGGACCTAGAAAGAATCAGACAATTTTAACTAAAAATATAACACTCTTATTTCTGAACACAATACTACTGGTGATTGAAAAACAATATATTAAATGCCCCCAAATAATCACATAACTGAAAAACCGCTACTGATCAAAAAAGATTATAGCCTTATATTAAAAAAACCAACCAACCCAAAAAATGCTTGGATTTTTTTCTAAAATGAAGTACAGATCACATCTTGTAATCTTGCATCCAATTCCTATGCAGTCATTAGTTCTAGCAAAATTAACAGAAATAAGAACAGTTATTTTAGTCTCAATCTCACTGTTGTAAAGCAAATATAAAATGCATCAGCAGATATTAGGAAGAAGCTGAAATATCTTTTGTTCTGCTTATTACATGCATTTTGGTATATTGGATTAATTTTAAATTTCCTGGTTTGTTAAAAATGCTATCACTTTTTTAATGTAGCTAATTTGCAAAACAGTCACAAATGTGAAGGCCCAGCTGGGTTCTCGAAAAAAAAATCCCAAACACCAAGAAGTTGTTCTTTCAGAAAAAGCAGCTCTCCTTACGAAAAGGATTTTTACAATAATATTGTGACCTTGTATATTCATTAAAATAACATTTCTCTGTTTCCTGACAAAAAGTTTTTTCTGTACAAGAAACATCAGAAGATTCAGCAAAGCCACAGGCTTAATATCTCGTGGAGATATTAAACTGTGTCATAATTAGGACTCCTTAATAATGTTGGTAACTCAAAATGAAACATGATAATGTTAGTTTTAGGTTTTTCTTTATAAATGCATTGCCTCCTTTTCCATCAAAATTCCACAATGTCCAACAGGACTTCACCCCTTCAGACTTCTGGTCTCTCCTGACCAAATTTTACTTTGTTCTTGCTGTAGGTGTCCTTTACGTTATCCTGCCTGTACTGGCAGTTACTTCACTTCAGCATACCAGGTCCTGGTTCACAACAGTATTCCTTTCCTCAATAAGCCTAAATTGTTAACTTGATGCATTTTAATATATTTCTAACATAGCCTCATCTGTAGAAACGTAAGTAGTGTTACTGAGATGACAATGCTGATGTAACTGAAACTTCTGGTATGGCTGTGTACAGAGAAAAATATTTGAAATCCAACCCTTGGAATCCTCAAACACTCCAAGAGGGGTACCTGCAACTCTGTTTGCCAAAACTGTAAGGACTGTGAAAGTGTCGGAGAGCACAAGCAATACACAACACTGACAATATAATAATACTCCTTTCTACCAGCACAGCTGAAGAAAGAAGTCAAAAAGGCCATCAGACATAAAAACCAAATTTGCTGGCTAACTCTGATCTTGCCTGACAATCTATTCCTCTTGTCTCCAAAGTGTAAGAAGGTAATTTTCAGATAGACCCATCTTTTGTTATCAAATCCTCTTGGTGAGGGCCACACAAAACCACTCAAGTTCACTCCATGTATTTTGACGCTAAAGGTCCATTTAAAAAAAACAAACAAGGAAATAGTTAATTACATGCATCTGTGTGTTTTTCAGCATTACACTTCTGTTAAGACTGTTAAAAGCAGCTCAATTTCAGACCTCTATTGTCTACTGTTCTTGAAAGTTACAGTTTCAGGTTGTTTCAAGAGGAAGGTTTACAACTCTCATCTCCTCAGCTATGGAATGACTAAATCTCAAGGTGGTTGGGCAATCAAGTTCTTCACATAAAACAGAAAGCTTACGTACTTATGAAACACCAAGATCTGCTAAAATTAATGGTGAAACTAAATAAATGGATTGTGCAAGAGCTCTGTGCCAAAGGATTTCTAACATGCCAGGGTATACACCACAATATAGTGTAGGCCTCTCAGATGCACAGTAGATAATAGAATAAATGCATTTAAAGTGAGATTACCCATTTAACAATTCTCTACTATGTGTTCATTTTTCACATAGCAATTATCTGCAAATATAAAAAGGAGAATTACAGAAAAATGAGTTTATATTGCACTGCATGGAAAACAATGTTAATTCACTGCTCTAAACAAACCTATGATCTCTAAATAAATTAGCTTCTTCCGTTATATAGAGGAAAACTACTTCTACTGGTAATTCTTCTCTTCCCCCCATGTATGGAAGAGAGCATGAAGATGTTATGTGAAAACTCACTGTAAATAAATGTCCTCTTCAATTTCAGAAAGACTGTCAAGAAAAGATGAGCTAAAATGTGAATTTTAACAAAGTGATGACAAATTCAAATAGAAATAGCAAGGCATGATGACTGCTGTATTGTGTGAATTAGATGATTTGACAGTATTGAGAACCAAATGAAGTACAATTTTGCATAAGCAGCAATTTGAAAACTCTACACAGTTCTTTTTTCAGGCTATCTTCAAATAACTGCAGACAATCAGAAGCATTTCACTGTTATCAATCAAAAAATTTGGTTATGCCGCTGTGTGTTAATGAGTCACTGTTATTTGACTACCAAACCCAATAGTTCTTTAACATCTTTTAAAATATGTAGGAAAAGGACACAGAAGTAGTCATCCTACTACAATAACAATTACAAATTGTGTTCAGTGTCTCTTTCTGTGAATTTTTAAGAAGAATCATGGAAGACAAATGCAAAGTAGGCTGTTGGAAAAGAAAGGTACTTGTGACAGAGAGGCAAGAAAGCCTACAAGGAATAAAATACTTAAACATGCCTATAGCTTAAGGCAGATGCTTAGACCATATTTTTCAGAATTTCTTCCAAAACCAAGTTAGGGACCAGCTATATGGGTATATGAGTTTTACTTAGGAAACAAGGAAACAGATAAAAACATGCTACTAAAAGTTTTAGATCTACTAGTAATATATACTGTAAATTGTGCAAAAGCACTACAAACTGTTAGTGCACATGGTTAGTCTTTAAATATTGATTCTCAAATTATACAAATTATAATTAGTCAGTCTACTGATTCTGTTTCTTTCAAAGACTCTTTCCACCATTCTCTATAAGGATCAGTTTCAAAGGAGAATTAGGTCAGGATCAAAGGAGATGCCAGTATGGGTGCTGTTGTGGTAGGAGATAGATACAGACCACCTATCAGCATAAAATATCTTTTTTAAACAATTTAAGATCTCTAAATCACAGAGACAGATTCTTAAGATGGATTTTCATCTTCCTGCAATCTATTGGAATGGCAACACAGCTGGAGCCAAGCAGTTGAGTTGTTGGGGAGGTGTCAGGCATAATTCTTTGATACAAGCAATTAATAGGACAAATGCACAGTGGATCTGATATTCACTAACAGGGACAGACTGACTGGAAACATAAAAATTCAGTGGCAGCTTTGGCTGTAGTGATTACGAAATGGAAAAGCTCAAGATCCTCAGGGGTGGGAAGTGAAGGTAGGAAGTAGCATACTACAGGTGCGGGGCTCTGGAAGTGAAGAATTTGGCTTAATCAAGAAATTGGTATGAGTGACCCAAAGATAGGCAGCTTTGGAGAGGAAAGGAGCTTGGTAAAAACTGACAGGTCTTTATGACCAATCTCTTCATTCAGGAATCATCCCTTACAATAATCACGAAAAGAAACAGATTAGCAGATTGTTTTAACAAGGAACTTATGACTGTATTTCAAAGCAAAAACACAGTCCACAGGTTGGGGAAGTGGGAAAAAGCTACAGGGGACAACTATAGTAAGACTGACAAGCAAAGACAGTGTGAGGAAAGCCAAGGCTCACCTTGAGCTGATACTTGCAAGCGGTACCAAACACAACTAGAGCTTCAAGTGCTCTATTAAAACAGGAAAAGCTGTGCAAGAGAAAACATGGTTGTAATATTCTATAAGGCATTCTCAGTTGGCTGAAGTGAGAGCAGACAAAAAATAAGTCTGAACTACTTGCCTTGCTTGCAACAGCAGCCTGCCCATATCTGTGTGCTGATTACTGAGTAAATGGAGGTTGCCTCTTAAAAGCAGCACTTGGCAGAAGCACACGGATCATGGCTGGTAAGGTGTGCACATAAGAGAAAAAATGTCACCTGAAGAAAGTGGAGTGGGTTGCCCAGAGAGGCTGTGTAGTCTCTGTCCTTGGAGGTTTTCAAGACTCTATTGCATAAAGTCCTGACCATCCTCGTATGACCTTGTGGCAGGCCCAGCTTTGCATGGGAAGTTGGACTAGAGAACTCTTGAGTCCTTTCCAGCCTAAATTGTTCTGTAATTATATTACAGGAAGAAATGAGTTTCATGAAAATTTTACTATACAACTGTCATGGTTTAGCACAGCTTGGGTTTCTAGTTAAGGAGAGGCTGCATCAGCCATGGAAGTGATTCTGTTGCAAAGGGTTGTTTACAGCTTCCTTTAGACCCGACAGAACCAATCAACTAGCTAGTTTGAATATTGGCAATTTTTTGAGCCACTTAAAGAGCTTGACACGCCTCTGTGATCCACATTTTAAGAGCGAACAAACCCCGGGAAGCTCTCTCTTGCTTCCGGCTTTTGAACAGGTAACTGGGGGGCCCGTGGCACGGCCTGGCAGGGCTGGGCGCTGCTCGGCCGGGCCTGGCCAGGAGTCAGCCACCCTGGAGCTGCCGGCCCTGTTCCACCCGCGGCTCCGTGCGGGCCGGCCCCCCCAGCCCTGCTCCGTGCAGGCAGCCTGCGGCGCGGCTCGGCCAGACCCGCTCTTACTTAATGCAGCCGAAATTCATCTGAAGCCGCTGCCCGGCAAAGATCATGTTACCAACAGAGATAAGCGAATGCCAGCTGCAAGGCCCGGGTGAGATTAACTCTTTTAGTGCTGTAAGATTCTTCCAGAACAGATGAAGCCTGCGGACATCAATCCTGTCCCAAGTCAAAAAGAAAGGTGAAGGCATGTGAAGAAAACACCATAGAGACACCAAAGTCAGTAAGAAAGAAGAGCTGAAACCCTGAGAGAGAGGAGAATGAGGAGATGCTTCAATCCCAGAAGCTGAAATTCTATTTTAAAGCTATGGTGATGGACTGTGGTACATCAGAATACCCGTTGTAATTTCATGAAAGCATGGGGGGTGGAGTGTTTAAACTGCAACCATAAGCAAAAGTATCTGTGCTAAAATAAACAAATGTTAAAGTAACTGTGATTTGATGAGAAACTTGAACAGAGATCCCAGGGAAGAAGAAGACTTCTGTTCCTAGAGATAAAGATGTTTTCAGAGATAGTGTTCTTACCCTTCTCAGGCACCTTGATAGGTGAAGAAAACTTTTTTTGCTTTTGAACAGCTCATCCTTAAAATGATACCCCATTAGCTAAGACTGAACACTCAAAAGCAGTTGTGGGGAAAGCTGTAAGTTGAGGGAAAAGACTTTCACATGCAAGCAGAGAACCATCCCGGGCAGCTGTTTTTCTGTGACATTAAAGCCACGAGAGAGCTGTTTCTTGTGGAGATGTCTCCACAGCATGAGAGACTTCTCTCCCTAAGTGAACTGAAAAAGAAATTATTATAGAGGTGGTAGACTGACTGAAAATCTCAAAGGTTGTTTTGTTTACGTTGCCAGTGGGAGAAGGGAGAAAGGTGGGGAGAGAAAAATTGTTCTGAAGGTTTAATCTGACTTTTTTTTTCCTTTCTTTTAGGTCTGTTAATAAACTTCTTTATATTCTTTTAAGTTTTGTGCCTGCTTTGCCTTCTCCTAATTCTTACCTCACAGAAAGTAAATAAGTAAATAATGGATATTTTGAACCAAACCACTACAATAACAGACAGGACATTGTGCAAATAAAACTATTTTCCTTATTTTAAAATTTTGTGTGTGCACTGCTAGATGAAAGGGAGTTCTGGTCAACTCCAAGGCTGTGCAAGAAAAAATGAAAGCTGAAGACTCAGAGCTCTAAAGAGAAAACTTTCAAAGTAATTTCTGAACTTAAATGGGAAAAAGTGAGTAATTGCACATAATATTTAGAGTTGTGGTGTACATTTTTTAAAGTTCAATAGATAAAATAAATAGCTTGTGAACAACTTAGATGAGCACAGTTGTTATAATAGATGTGTTTTTCAATCAGAGACTTTTGAATCAGACACCTAAGCACCTACTTCCTCAAACAGATGCAATTTTTCTAATACTCAAGCTAAAAATCAATCAATGACTATAAGGCCTGACCTAGATAAATCACTCGTTTCTTCTCCCTGAAGACATTGTACAACACACATACTATTGTGACAATTGAGAAATTTAATAGTATGGTAAACACCACTAAGACCTTTCTATGCCTCCAGGAAAAGCTGTAAATATAAGCTTAAGAGGCAGTGATGGTGAGCTATTAAGAACATCTAAATAATTTTTACTAATAACACCAATTTATAAAAGAATTGCTAGAATGACAGTGATGAAACTGTCAGTGAGACTGGCAAGAATTCCTTGCACAATATTAGTGGCAAACTATTCCAGAAGAATAGAAGAGAATGAAAGATAGGCAAAAAGGATAAAATAAAGTGTCACAGAGGAAATAATTGATTAAGTCTTACCGAAGGCATTAATTCTACATATAAACACCATAGTAAGGTGGAAAAACATCTGTAACTGACAGACAATTCGTCAGATGCAGAGTGACCCAAGTGTATATTGCTTATCTGGAACATACATACAAAAGCCAGGTAGTGGCTGTGTATACTACATGATATTGCTCTGTGGATTTGCCAAGCACGGGAAAGGATTGATGGAAGAAACACTAGGCGAGGTGTCTGAAGCCTGTGTTTTCAGAAATAACAACCTTCAAGTTTCAGCATCAGTTATTTATACAAATGGGCTCATTGTCTGTTTACAGGCAACATTTTTACATTTAAACATTTAAATCAACATTTTCAAATCCTGAGAAAGCTAACTGCCTGTCAGGAGAGAAAAAGAACAAACAAGCTATCCAGGTTCGTGATTTCTCTGCTCTGTTGTGGCATGACAAGTAAGCTTACCTGAAACAGAGAGAGCAACAGCAGAAATACAGATGAATAGGTAAATGTAAAGTGAAGCACAGGGGAAATGTGCATATGTAAGTGATATACATATGAAATGATGAGCCCTGAGCTGACTAGGTGGGCACTGTGGGATTATCATAGCTCTGTAAAATCAGCAGCTCAGTGCTCAGTACTCAGTGGCAGTCAAAAACCCAAACAGAAATTATTAGGAAAGGCATAGAGAATGAAACAGAAATGTTACTGTGCTGCTTTTTAAGTCCTTCAAAGTAAGATCTGGTAAGACAGGAAAAGGTCCAGAGCATGTTGGTAAGAACGTTCAGTGGCATTGGACTATTCCCACATGAAAAGCAACAGCCTGGCTTGGCATCTTCAAAAGGCTCTTGTCTCTGCAAAAGAGAGATACAGATAACAGAGGACTATAAAATCAAACTGACATAGACACAGCAGACATGCAGAAATTGCACACTGTCTCTTTCAATATAAGAACTGGGGGCATGAAATGAAACTAGTATAAGCCAGTTTCGTGACAAAGGAGGCAGTTGCTCAGGCAAAGCAAGAGTGCCACAAGATGTTGCGAATGCTGAGTTTACAGAGCCTCCGGGGTAAACTGTAACATTACATGGAAGCAAAACACTCTGAAAACACATTTGGTTCAGAATGTCCTGTGAGACAAAACCAGCTCAAAATTGAAAATAGTTCAAATGAAGACCCTTTTATTATTATACATTTGATCCATAAGCTCTGATGGGCATAGGTTAATAGGACAGATGAATCTTTGGTCTGACCCACAACAACCTTTTGTTCTCTTAAAATAATGTCCTTTTCTGAACCTTAGCTAATGCTCCTTTGTGCTCTTAAATTGTAGTCCAAAAAATCAACATTGACTATTCAAAGTTCATATTATATCTGCTATGTGAAAATTTCTTCTCTGTACCATTGCATTAATGAAACGAAACAAGAAATCTCCCCATATCCACAGGACAAAAATTACTGTTTTGCTAGATACACTTTCTAATGAGTGTGGGATTGACATAGTATACTTTTTGAACCGTTAATTTTTTCTTACTCAGACACAATGGATTCCTATTTTACTATATAATATGCATATATACACTAAAGTTCCTTACCTGAAAGGGCTTTCCAGCTAAAAGAAGTCATGGAGCAGATGTGGTAAGTATATAAGAGAAATGTCTATCTGCATGGAGATACAAAGCAGATAGATAACACAGGATCTAATATATTACAAAGCAGATACCCTAATCAAGCTGAACCTAGTTCTATATGCAATTTCAAGCCACTATGGCATAGTGTCCTTTTTTATTTTCTTTGTTTTCCCCAAGAGGTCCACAAGGTTCATCTCTGAGGAATTTTATATAAATTCATCTATCTATAGCTTATTAAGGTTACTTCTTCATGAAGATCACAGCAGGAGCTAATTTCCTTATCTGTGGCAAATAAATTTCCTCATGATAACAGTATGTTTCCTGAACCCATTCAATCCACGCTAAAGACAGTCAAATTCTGAACTGTTTTCCTATTTTTTTCCTATGGCTACACATACCACATAAAGGAATGACTGAATTTTAGTGGATTAATTCTCAGCAGGTTTCTCTCTATCTTGCCCCATAAAGGTTAGAGAGAAGAGTTTGATAATGCAGAGAGTCAGGACTTTTCTGAGTATAATAGGTGATCTGAAAATAATGAATTTATAGAGAACACACAAGCATTATTTTTACAGTTTTGTTTGTGGTTTTCTTAGTGCAGGGAGTGCTCAAACAGGCATTGTGGGTTTGGGATGAATGAGAATGACAGAATGGTTGGCAGTGGAAGGGATTTCTGTAGATCATCCTGTCCAACCACACATGCAAGGGAGTCTCACCTAGAGCAAGTTGCACAGGAATGCATCCAGGTGGGTTTTGAATACCTACCAAGAAGGACATTCCACAACCTCTCTGGGCAGCCTGTTCCCCTATTCTGTCACCCTCACTGTAAAGAAGTTCTTCCTCATGTTCAGAGGGATCTTTCTGTGTTTCAATTTGTGCCCATTGTCCCTTGTCCTGTCGCTGGGCACCATACAAGTGAGATACAATATACATAGTGTTCCAGAAATGTCTTTGTGACTTTGATTAAAAAAGATACTCTAGTCCTTGGAAATCAAATTTCAAGGTACATGGTTAATTTGATCTGAGTTATTGATCTGTCAGGTATATGGAATCTTACCTTAAATAAAGACCATTACTGATACACGCAGTGGAAGGGGAAGTTTACTACCAAGAAGATAAACTAAATTGCACTATGGTTGACTGAGTTCAAACTGAATATCCATTTAGGGGCTCAGGTTAAAGGGATACCTACTTTTGCATGGGCATAGATAATCAGAGTATCAACAAAAGAAAAAAAAAAAAAGAGTTTGGGGAAATAGGGCATAAATATCTGTCACAAGGCATTTTTAAATAGCTCCTAACCAAAGTTTGACCTGCAAACATTTTTAGTTGGTTTTCCCATGGAAAAATTGCACCATTTGCCAAAAGCACTGAGATATCACACACATTATGTTCCAACAGCTGCATGCAAACAGGAAGCCTGGCAGAGAAGAGAGACTGTACAGCTGCTTATGCTCAGAAGATGGCTGAGCTTGCATGACTGTTTCCTTCAGACACCAAGTATGCAGTCAGGAAAGAGCAGAATTGCCCCAAAACATGTTTAATATAGCATTACACCTTATCAGGCATCAGGGCAACTAATCATGCTTTATTTCTAAAGGATAGTGGGCCTAGCAAGTCCCATCAATAGTGATAGCGTTTCTAAGTTATAGCTATTAATTCTTTCTCAGGATTTGAAGTTCTTGCTATAAAATCATAAAATCCTGATAACACATAGTTCTGCCATTAAAATCTGAGGGTGTGTGGAGAAATATCTTTAACCTTGAAGAAAAAGAAGGAGAAACAAGGACAATTTTCCTTCCTGAAGATGTTTTGTCTCCCTCAATGCTTAACATAAAAGTAAAGAAGGATAAAGATATTAAAGATACTAAGGGTTGACAGGGACAGGGACTTTCCCAGAAGAAAATCATGAGAGTCCCTTTTTTTCCTACTACACTGCATGATGTAGTGCTGTAAAGAATTACCTGAGAAAATTTAAGACATCCTTCCTCTGGTATCAAAGACTACAATAATATAGCTGTGCTTGTGTGGAGATCTGCACAGTAATTCATCATGTTTCTGGCATGGCTGTAATACCATCTCTGCCTGGTTCCATGGGGTCCTGTGTGCTCCCACAGAAGCCTGGGCAGGTTCAGTATTAAGTCAGTGACAAAAGAGTCGGGAAGGATATTTGCTTGCATTCTGGCATGAGGATTGTGCTGGTTTGGCCAAAATCTAGCTATATATCCTCTGAGAGAAAACCAGGTTACAACCACCCTTTCCCCCCACAGGGTTCGGGAAAAAAGGAAATTTTCCTCGAAGGAAAGTGAAAGAGATAAAAACTATTTATTTAACAAACACACAGGAAAAGGATAATAATGCTAAATAATGAAATGAAATCTCTTGCTATAGAGAGAAACCTGGGAAGATTTCAGAGTCCTTCTGTAGGTGTGGTCTCTCTCCTCCTCGGAGCTGGGTTGGCGAGGGCCCACCCCTGGACCTTGGGGAGAAAATTCTCCCGATGTGTTCTGATGTTTTTGAAACAGTCCAGAAGAGAAGAAGGGATAAACCAAAGTCCCAGGAAACAAAGTTCAGCTTTCCGTCTCACTCCGGGAACAGAAGGGAAAAAAAACCACTGGCTGAAGAAAGCAAGCAGGGTGCTCCCTCCCACTCCTGCAGCCAGAGAACGCAGAGGAGTGTATCTCCGTGTCCTTGAGAAAATACTTTGAAAAGTTCATTTGTTTTTTTTTCCTCAAGCTCAGTTTAAAGGCACAGAAAAGGCACAAAATTAATTTTTTGGACATGGGGCTCGATAGGGGATGCACATCATAGAGTCACCCCAAGACAGGATTTATTGCATCTTCACTGTTGAAGGTCGCAGGGGCAAATACGAGAACGATGGCTAGCTCAGGGTTTTTCCTGGGGCCGGGGAAAAGGTGGGATCAGGGAGCGGGGACCAATGAGAGAGCCCCGAGGAAGTGATGAGGGACCAAGGCCAGCAGCCAGCCAGGGAATTCACACTGGAATAGATTACCTTAACAGAACCATGCAACCTGGGAAAAGCCTTTTGGTCGCCTTAACATAAAGGTATGTTCACCGGCCACCACATGGGTGTATACAGCTGGTGACTGGAAGGAGCATCTGCTTTAGTAGGTCCTTGACCCACTAACCTCTAGACAGTACTTCCCAATTGTTTGGAAAGAGAGAAGACACCCACTGATATCTAATGACTTTTACAATTTTGTGAGATGTAGGAATTGCCTCATTTCATTAGCACATTACGTTGACACATCATTTCAAATGTGTTCATAGTTCTCAGGGAATTGCTGCACAGAAACCTAAAGATAAGGGCCTTACCATGTTATAAAACAATTCCTTTCAAACCTCAAATGGAAAAACATGTTTCACTTGGTAGCATTCCACCTGTAAAGGTCTCTTCCAAGCCAAACTATTGTGTGATTCTATGATGATGACACAGCATTGACCATATTCTTTTCCTGCTTTTTTTTTTTTTTTGGTTGTTTTCGTATCTGAATTCAAAACAAACATTCTTTATTAACAGCATCTAAACAGATAATAAATTCTGGACACCTATCATATCTTAATTAACATATCACCTATTTAAGTCTACTAGGTCACCTTTGATCCTAGTGAGCAAAACAGAATTATTTTTTAACTAAATAAAAGATTCATAATATGTAGAGTTTTATATAATCTAAGACAGTGTACCAATTTTAATCACTTTTGTAGTGAGTATTCCATGTCAAATGGAAAGAAAAACTGCAATTTTGTTATTAAAATTAAAAAGAACAATAAAAACAAGACAAGTTAACACTGAAAAAGGTTTTTTCTGCTTACAGAGAGGAAAAATATCTAGGGAATTAAATACAGTGCAAGCAAAACAGTGGAGAAAAAATGCATAGGTGATCCTAATGAATCATGGAGTAGAGCAATGTACCTTGAGCGATCATCCAGCTCATACACTTCCCCAAGCCATGAACAGTGAGAAAAAGAACAGAACAATCACTTTAAAATTTCCGAAAACTGTCTTGATGAACTTGCATGAGGAAATATGTTTTCTAAAAGACAAAGCTATCAAGGTTAATAATTCTGATAGAACAAACAGGAAAGCTGAAGAAGAAAAGTGTGACAAAGATTTTTGTAAATGGTATTTTTTCCCAGTGTCTGGAACTAATATCTTATTTTTGGCAGTGTCTGACTGGATATGAAGTATCACTGAAATAGCATGTCAGAGCACTGATAGGAAAGCTATTTCTTTTTTCTTTTCCCTGTGCACTGTGCAGGTAGGAATATTTGATTTCATACATCATTTGCAAGTTGCTATGGGGATTCCAGAAAGCCAATTTGACATTACAAAATTGATGAATGAGAAAAAAAAATAATGCTGGTTTTATGTCTGTTGCTTTTGGAAGCTGCACGCCTGGGACTTTGGCAAACTGGGCGTTACTAATGATTCATTGTCACAGTGCTATAGTGAAAATGCTGAAGCTTCTTTTAACCCTCAAGGAACTTGTTCATCAGAATGCATAAATTATTTACATTTTACTGGGTTTTTACTGGTCACCCTTAATAACAGCAAAAAAAGAAACACTACAAAATTAGGCTTTTCAATCTGATAAAGCTTTTAAATAAAAATGTTCAAGCAGCAAAACCTAAGGAAGAACACAATACAGGGGATAAGGGAAACAAACAGGACTGCAGGGTGGGGCATGATGTGCAACTACTGCTGCCTCAGGCATAGAGACCTGGTTTGCACAGCACTGTACCCAGTGCTGATGTGAAAGGGGACACACTAGCCCACTTTGATTTTTAATGATTTGAACAGATCTACATCAGATCTAAATTGACAAGGAACTTATAAGATTGTTTAAGCTGTTACATGCACAAGACCTGGAACCTAATCCATTTATATTTTGTTTGAACTGCAGTGATCATCTTTTAGCACACTAAGTGAAAGAGACTTCCATGAAATAGTCAGTGAACTACAAAGGAATTATTCACAATTCAAAAGAGCAAAAATGATAGGCATCCTAAATCAAACAATATTACATAAATGTTTGAAAAATGTTACATAAAAGTTTCTATGTGCTAAAAATACTGAGAGAATTTTTTAAACCAGAGAGAGAAATATTATTTTGTATATAGAAATGTGTGGTTTTATCACTTTTTATATAATTACTAATCTATGTTCTACAGACAATAATCTGCAGAAATTAATGAAAAGAATTAAATACAAGCTAAATATCTGACAGATGCCAGTTCCTTCAACTATAAGTTGAATGGCTAAATTTTAAAGTTATTAAAGCCATAGAGAGGGATACCAGTGGTGATCATCATGAAGTTGCTGTTGCTTCTTCCAGCTCAGAGAAAGCTGGTATGGAGCTGCTGGATGAAATGAGGCAGATGTACCTTATGAGGAAGATGCTCCTGAGACTGCTATTTCTCCCTCACACCGAGATGAAAAAGAAGTTTCCCTTTTACAAATCCATGCGGAAGTCCCTTGCAGGGACCTGAACATTCACTGTTATCAAGTGGATTAACCAGGAAAAAGAAAGGATTCCTTTCAGTAAGACATAGACACTACTCCACAGCCTCCATAGAACCGAGTCAGATAACCTGAGGGTTAATATCATAACACTGTATCACCTCAGACACATCATACCTCAGTCCCAGCAGGCAGCTTTCAAGGCTTACTTCAGTGATAAAAGGGAACAGGGCAACAAGGAGCTCATGTATGAACAAATGGGGCTCAGCCTCCACTGAAAACCTTGTCAGATTAACCAGTCTCACTGCCCGCAGAGGGACAGTACAGATGCTTCCTGCTCACACTGACCACACTTCCTTCCCTATCCCCATTAAATTTGCAGTTTGACTGGGGAATATCTTTGAGTAAAAAAAAAAACATTCTTCATCACTTACTGGTTAAAATGTATGCCTGCTTCTTCAACACACACATCTCTAATTGAAGGGATGGGTCCTACTAAATTGTCTGTGTCCTGTACCTGTAAACCAACAAGTATAACTCAATCTATCTTCTGAGAGAAAAATGGGAGTGTAGCATTGCCTAACCTTGTGCATTAACGTCTAAAAACCAATCCTGACATAGAATTAGCTACATTTGAATACCACTATTAAAACTTATCAAAATACCCATGAGAAATTAATAATTCTGTAAAATATGAAGAAAAACATTCAAATATCTGTTGTGGAAGTTAACAGAACCCTGAGGATGTATCAAATATAATGTCAAAAGAAAATATCTCCACTACTCTTCAAAGGTCATGTCACTTTTATTTTAAATTTGGACACTCTCTTGTTTTAAAATAAATTCTTGCAGAGTTACTACATGCAAAAATATCCATCATGATATACATGCATTAGCAATAATGCTTCCAACAACCTTATGATCCTTGAAATCAACAAAAAAATGAGTGAAAGAATATCACACATTCTTGCTGCATAAACACGTAATTAACAAACACATTTAAAAAAAAAATTAAATAGGCAAACATTCCACAGGTATCAGATATCAAAAAAAAAGCCTCATTATTCAGTCTTGATTTATCCAAGACAACACTCTCCAGAGTGCTAGAAGGTCAGATTGCTGGGAAAATACATGTCATCACTCACATATTTTACAAGCTTTGTGTTAAGTCACAGGGTAACAGAAAACCAAACAGAACCCTGCAAGACACAAAAGAACAGTGTCCTCATTGATTTTGCTTCCCCCACTATGAATCCTTTATCCAAAAACTACCAAAAATCTCTCAAATAAGCAAGAATAAGTGTGTGCTGAGAATGTGTATTGGGTTTGAGTAGCCAGGTTTTGGTAGCAGGGGGCGTCAGGGGTGGCTTCTCTGAGAAGCTGCCAGAAGCTTCCTACATTTCTGACAGGGCCAATGCCAGCTGGTGCTGACCAAGACCACGCCCATCAGTGATGGTGGTAGCAACTCTGGGATAAAGTATTTTGGAATGGGGGAAAAAACTGCACAACAGCATTTGCAGCTGAAGACAGGAGACTGCAGCCCTGTGGGAAACCAAGACTGGAGCAGGCTCCTGGAAAGAGCTGTGGACCTGAGAGGAGAGGAATTCCTGATGGAGCAGCTTTTCTGGTAGGACTTGTGATCATGCAGGAGAAGGTGAAGAGTACAAGGAGGAAAAACGGGAGACACAACAGGTGGACTGGATAAAACACCCATTTCCCGTCCACCTGCACCACTATCTGTCAAGGACATAGAGAAAATCTGGAGTAAAGTTAAGCTTAGGAAGAAGAGAGCGGGGTGAGGGGAAGTTGTTTTAAGATTTGGGTTAATTTATTGTTATCCTACTGTCATTTGATTTACAACAAATTAAATTAATTTGTCTGAGTCAAGTCTGTTTTGCCCATGATGGTGATGAGATCTCTCCCTGTCTCTATCTCATTCCACAAGATTTTCATCATCTTTTTCTTCTCGTGACCAGTGAGGAGGGGAGAGATAGAAGAGCTTGTTGGACATCTGAAATCCAGCCAAGGTCAACCCACCACAGAGTGAAACCTAAGCTCCAGTTTTAAGGACAGGCTAATATGACTGGAACAAATCCTTCATGTAAATCCTAAATTTGCATTTCCAGGAACAAATGCTTGATATGCATAAGAATTCAAGCAATATCTGTTACAGGCTAGTACCACACCAATTCCCAAAGCTCAGCAACTGAGAAAAAGGAGTAGTCAGCTTCACAAGTCACCTCAACAAGGCATCAAGCACGGTTTCCACTTCAAAGGATGACAGCACTAAGAACTAAATGAACATGAAAGCACAATCCACCCATGCGTATCCATTCACACATGCAATACTTTCCCTCAGACTTAGCAGCAGCAGCTCCCACCCCTGACTAGCAGAGCAAATAACAAAACACCTTAATGCTCAGTAGACCTGACTGGCACCTGAAATGTCAACACAGAAGTTTCTGGGAAGAACTAATCTAAGAAAGCAATAAAACTGCTCCAGGACCCCACCGCAATATTAGCACAGAAACAGTCTACTTTGGCACAACCAAATGTGCAAAATTAAATCAAACCATATCCCGACTGGCCTATCTCAAAATAGGTGAGGACATAAACAGGCAGAAAATACTGGATAAATACCTCATGATCCTGTCTTAACTTAAATAAAAGTTTTTATTGCTTAATTATTTTAATCGCATTACAGCTTTAATCACACCTATACTCAAAGGCTAAACAAGGGAGACAAGTAATAGTCCAGTTTCCACTCTTTGGGGAAATTGGATGGACTCGTAGAATTCTCGTCGTTAGTATTTTCACTATCAGTCAGGCTGGACACAAAAAATTTCACTTCCCAAGAAATTCTACTCTTTCACCTTGGACCTTATACTGAACTGTAAAAGCAGATGTCACATGAAATTTACCAATAGTCTGTTTCAGAAACAGTGTTTTATATGAATATGTCTACTCCTGCTAATTAAATAGTTTTCTTTGATTTATTTCACTGTACTTAAACCAAGTGCCAATAATTATTAAACTAAATGCCTGCAAAAATACTTTCACACTGTAACATTAAAATGCTTGTAGTATTTAACTTCTTTTTTTTATATTTCTGCCTTCTCAATTCTGTTCTCTGCTGCACAAAAAACACCAACAAACCAAACAGCCAAACAAAAATCTCCAAGCCAAAGCAAACAAAATAAAAACCTCTTACCAAAAGCCCAACAGCTTTTCATACTTTTTAAATTTGCATATTGCTGGATAACTTACCAATCTTACTAATGAGAGGCAAGAAAGGGAAGCGTATTAAAAATCTTTATTAAAAAAGCTCTTGAATTTAGACTTTCAGGGAAAATGTTATTACTGTGTTACAACTCAATGTTTGCACTGATATTATTAATGAAAAAACTATAAAAAGACTCTTCTCTGAATGCAATGTTATTATAGATACGTACAACTCTGAATATGGCTTTAATTAAATAATTTGTGGCAATTTTAAATCATAGCCTTTACAATAGAGAGCATGACTCATCAGTCAGAACAGCAATCACTATTTCTGCCACGCTGTCATCTTAACAGAAATGAAAAGGAGTCTCAAAATTCAGGATTTCACTTTACCTCAAACATATTTTTAATTAATTTTTGATTAGAATAAATTCTTATTGAACTCTGAGAATAAAATACAGAAGCATTAATGATGGAGAAAGCAAAAAATAAATTTTTAGACCTCTACCAGCAGAATTTACTAAACAAAACAATATGTTTGAAGGAATAATTTTATTTAAATCTAAAAACTATTTAAATTATTACATTGTTCTGAATTACCAGTGCTTCATAATGACTTTCTAAACCATTGTGTAATTTAAAAGAGCTTCTTGTTTTAAAACTTAAAATGCTGTCATGTCTTAGAGTACATGTAAATTAGCAACCATATTTTTCACATCAAAGGTAGCGACAACGGCATTTTTGAAAGAACAGAGGAAAATAAGGATTTGGATTAAAAAAATTACCAAAACTTCTCTCCCTGGTAATTCCATACTTCCCTGACTGTTCCTTTTATTTGGTTCTATTTGGGCTTTATTTCCTGCTTCCTTCTTTACACTGAACTTCAAAAGTTTGCAAGCAAGTTTTATTTTACTCACTTTCCATCAGAGTTCTTCTTGTTCAGATTTTTTTGCAATCTTATTGTGTTTCAGAAGGATTATCAAGAAAGACTTCAATACACACAAAATGGAAAATGCAGACCTCAGGACATTTTTTTTTTCCAAGAGAAGTCCAAATTGAAATATGTCACTACATTTACCAGGCAATTGAAATAGGTAATAACAATGGTTCCTGCACTATATTTAAATTTAGATTACCAGAACTGTTAAAAGATGCAAAATTCAGCCAGGTAATTGCATAGGCTTTTCTGCATGTGTTCTTTGAAGGAGAAACTTGCAGAGAGGAAAAAAAAATTGTTTGGTTACCTTGGAGTGTTCTAATAATTTGCAGAAGTTTATAATAAATAATTTGCAAAAGCAAACAATTTGCAAAGCTTTGTTCTCAATGCCCACTTCAAATCCTATTTAGAAAATTAACTCTACATTTCAAATCAGAGTTCAGTACTCAAAGCACTCTGAATAGCCAATGAGTTATATATGCTTAGCTTGTTTTAAAATCACTCAATTAATTTTGAATGCCAGAAATTAGAAACCACATTAGGAAAAATTTTGCAATTGTTTTGGTCTTGCCCCAAATCTTTGTATATTTTTAGGAGCCCAAATTTCCTGTGGCTACCAGTTCCATTGCCAGACTAACCAATACAAGAAGAGCTGTTTTGCTTACTCTGAATGTGACCCCTATTAGTTTAAAATTATTATAGTTCTTGTATCAGAAGAGAGAGGGCATAATCATTATTTTCTAGTCTTCCCATGTAACATATATGGAAACTCGATAAACCTCTTGGTTATATCCTTTCTGAGACATAATTTTTCAAGACTGAAGAATCTTGAAAAGAGTAGCCTAGTCTAGTCTAGCCTACTTATTACTCATGTGTAAGCTTTTTCCATCTCTTTGATCACCACTAATGTACTTCCCTAAATTTTCTCACTTTATATCATTCTTTTCTCGCAAGCTAAAGGAACACTGCACAAAGCATACATCCTTCAGAAAAGCATGCAATTATACAATGGCTTGATGATTGTATTTGCCGTGATCTCTATTGCCTTCCTAATAACCCCTAACAATTCTTTTGTGACTGCCAGTGATGAGCAAGTTTACATTTTTGAGGCTCACTCCTTTGTACTTGAAGTCTACCGTCTGGCTACAATGATTGTGAATCTATTTTAAATGGAATTTTAAGGTTTGTCCACTCCCTTTACCATCAGTATCACTTCAAATTTATCTACATTGAATTCCACGTTATTAGCTGGTCACTGAATCTTGTAAGACTTTGTACAATTCATCACAGTTGGCCCTTGTCTCACAGCCAAGGTTTCATTTTGGACAGATTCACAAAAGTCTTCTGCAGCACACCACAAGTTGCAATGTACTTCACATAGCCTGGGGGGTGTGGTGTTATTCACACAGTCCTTCAGTGTCAAAAACACCACAGGTGTCCAATCTCATGTAGTTTAGAAAGCACCCATTAGCTTATAAAAAGTCTTCAGGGGTTAGCAGAGTGGAGAGAGTATTTAAAGGTTTTGATCTATTTTCATTCAGGAAGGACCTCCAGAACTCAAGAAATAACATAATTTTCAGTCCCCTGCATGGTGTATAAATTGGATCAGACCTTATCTAACCATACTGTTATTTGTAACAGATTTTATTTTCACATATATAATATATTCTGTAGCTGCTGGTAATAAATTGCACATTAGGCGACTAGCGACATGATGAGTCATTGTATTTGTATTTGTCCTTGGGATTTTCATGGAATATTATATTGGAATAGCTATTCACTGTCATTGTAGGGATTTTTTGCCTATCTTGTTTTCCTGCAGTTTTCCTTTTTGAAACTGAGCAGAGATACCGTGATTTCTGATTGAATCTGCAGGGACACTGAATATAAACTCCTCATTCTTTTTGTTATGGAAAGGCCCTTATAACTGAAAATTTCAGGCCTGTTGCATCTTTGCTTGAGGATACAGAATTTCTGTTATTTCATCCACAATAGATAACTCTGCACTGAACAATGGTCTCTCTCAGCGTGGCTGACTTTACAATGTTCACAAACTCATATATAAGCTAGTAAGTCTTCAACATCAAAAGCCCTAGTTCTTATATCAAATTAAGTACATTTCTATTGTATAGGCCTTTTATATAACAGAGGCATTTCCAGTCTCCAAAGAATCTGAATTCCTGCTTACACCCCTTCAAAAGCCAAGCACTAAAATATATGCCTTCCATAGAATTTCCAAAAAAACACTGAGTGCTATGAGAACTTACTACAGGTGTCCTAGTCTTCAAGTGCCTTCCTTAAAAGGTCATATCATGCTTCTGTAATAAAACAACTTGTCTAATGAATTGTAGACAAGGGGGAAAGCCATGGGTGCCAACTGTCTTGACAGTGACAAGGCTTTCAACACTCCCACATTAAGGTCTGGATGGTTGAACTGCTAGATGGACAAATAAAAGGTGAATTACTGGAATCAGAGGATCATGGTAATGGTTTTTACACTAACTGGAAGCTTGTAACAAGTGAAATTCCACTTTGTACTGTACTGGGGTCTGTACTGAATCCAAAGCATTTGACCAAAACTAAGAATAATTAATTGCAACTGATCAGGTTTGGGAAACCTGCTCGCTTAATGAATGCCCAAAAGGAGAAAAGAGAATACAAAATGAAGAAACTTGCTTGGCAATTTAAGTAAGTGTTTTCATACCTCCTTTTCTTAGTTCTTTTTCCCTTATCTTTTAATTATTTGAATTGCATTTACTTTTCTGTGATTGTAGATTTCGCTCCTGATGCTACCTATTATTTCCTGTTTCTCATTTGAGTCTCTCCTCACTCTACTGCTTTCTAGAAAAAAGATATAATTTGAATCCTTCTTTAAAATTGACATAAAATTTCAATGAAGTATTAGAAAAATAACCCCCTAGCAAAATGGTCAATATATGACATCTCGTATTAATATCATGCAGTTCAATCACTTTGAAAAAAAATACTTTGTTTTTTATTACCAGAACATTTGATTTTATTATAATTTTTTCATGGCAAGACTGTGCTCAGATTTATTGATCATATAATTATCTTGTTGTTGATAAATAGTTGTATTGATAAGACTTAAATCGTGACAATCTTCTACTATAGAAATACTCAATTATCTCAGTAGCACTGAACAGAAGGAGAGAAGTTCTTTCTGTACAGTTTTATAATTTGCTGATTTGAAAATATATGTTCTTCTGTAAATTTCTACTAGCTACAGTCACATTTTAACATGTAAATAGACATTACGAAAAAGAGAAATTTTTATATTTTGAAGGATTTTAAAACACTGTAGAATGCTTTACCGAAACCCTCCATTTTCTGGGTATTTTTCGACAGCACACTCTGAAAAGCCCTCTTGATTTTTACACTGTTTTAGTGACCAAGGACATGGCTGTACTTTACTTGTCAGTTTGATGCTGTCCATTTGACAGGTTATCTGTCTTCTTTTCTGATAAAAATGTTTGCAACAAAATACCTCCAATGTTTTCACTGAAGTCTTTTAGGTAGGTAAAAACTCCAAGACTAGTAAAGCAGACCTTTGGGAATTATTTTACATACTGCAGCATTTGTTTGCTGAACTTCCCCCTTTCCTCAGCTGGTAATTACATCTATATATAGTTTGCTATATTACGAATAAATCATGTTCAGTTTTAGCTGCTACAAAGTAGGTAGTAATATGTAGCTACTGTACAAGGTCCCTGTGTAATTTCAAGCTGTGGTAAAGTACACAATTCAGCAACACTTGCAGTTTCACAATAAACCTGCGTAGTGTAGCAGAGATTATTTATCATCTCTTGTGTGATATAAGAGAAAATAAGTATTTTCAATAGTATTAGAAACACAACTTGTTATGCTTCTAACTTTTAGATTATCTGGATTGCATATTATTCTGAAAAAAGTTACAGAAAGTGTAGAAGATTAAAAGAAAAGATTAAAATAATTCCACTGATGGACTCCAGATATGGTAGCATTACAGAATAAAGTACCATTGGTCACAAGAATACAAATAGAATCTAGTTTTCTCTCACTGAAATGCAGTGTCACAACAGAGAAGTAAAATCAAGCATTTCTCATATTACATGTTCAAATCACATAATCTCCAATGTGAATGGGCTGACTATCATCTGCAGCTCTTTCACCAGTGCATCTTGAGTCTCCTAGGCTTGCCTTATAAAATATTGATGTGTCAATAGACAGCTGCAATAGGCAGTTTTGGTGCAACCATTCCCAGAAGCATTTTTAGTGCAGATAGCCTGAAGACCCCTCTAACCTTCTGGCATGAATTTTCCTTCAGCTACAGCACCCTTGGGAGGCTGAACAACTGGAGAAAACTTTGGATCACAGCCGGCAGCAAATTGCAAACTATTGAGAATCACCCTTCTCACACCTCTCAGTTTCTGGAAGGCCCACCTCCTAACTTACAGCCACTTTTTGGTTTTGAGTCAGATTTTCATGTGACATTTTCTGTAAGAAAGAACTGAGTTTCTAGAACTGTGGACCCATCCAAATTTTTTTGTTTGTTTGTTTGTTTTACTCTCACTAACAGACATGCACTTGCTGAGAAAAAGTCCTTTTTCAGTAAGGTTTGGTAAATACAATAGTAGTTAAATGTGAAGTTTCATACCTACATGAAAAGTTCACTAAATGATTTTTGATGAATTCCATTTCAATGAAGAACTGAAAACACCCCAGTTAGGATATTTTGTTAATATATTTTTTCAAAAAAAAAAATCTATCCTGACATTTTTTTTTGTTTGACATCATTTAAGTTTTTAAGGGCAACAAATGAAATGGATATTTGAAACAAGTTCAAAGTCTTATTTCAAGTAAAAAATTAACACTTTTTCCCCTAGATTTGGTCATGCATCATGAAAAACTTTGGTTTTCTTCTAGCAAATCCAATACTTCTTTCTCTTCCATTATATCTTAACCCACCCTTTGAATGAAAAAAAAACCACTTAATGCTGCACATCTTTACCTACATATGAATGGTCACAGGCTAGCACTCCATATTTCAAGAAATAAATACAAGTAAGCAAAAATTTCTCCCTATTCTGTCATATCCTCAACAGCCATGCCGTTAGCCAGCATTTCACAGCTGAAACAGTTTGTCTCCTTCCTCTACAAATGCACACTCTGCTTACAATACATAACTTAAAAGTAATGCTGCTGGCTGTAGTGTTCATGAATAAAACAGTCCTGAACACATATGCTGTTAACATCAGCGAGTGATGATCTATCGTGGAGGAACACAAAAAAGTAATCAAACAAATAATTATAGAGGCCCTTACAGAGTTTCTTAAAAATAAAGGCTGCGTAAGTTTTGACGACATTTCTTAATCATATCCATTACATTACTTTGTGAACAATTAGATGCATATTATGATGCAAAGAACAAATTCTATATAAAGAATTTCTGTTGCTGAAGACAGCATGGCAACTTTTTTAAGGTCTTGCCAGGAGTATTGCATTTATTTTTAAATATTATTTTTTTAAAATCAGTTATAACAGTCTGTTATACTTGCACACCCAGGTTGGGGAGTTTTTTTCCACATTCCCCTAGATTTCCCAAAAAATTTTCTTTAGTGCTGTCCTTATAAATAAAAAAGTCAGCTAAATAAAAGTTGCATATGAGTTGTGGTTATCTTCAAAATAACTCCAGGTTCACCTCCTTATTTTAAAGATAAGGAAGGAAGATACAAGGAATTACAGAGGTTTTCTCCAGATCCCACAGCAAATTATGTCAGAGCACATAACACAGTCAGTTCTCTTGTATCTCCAACTTGTATCCCAGCCTTACAACCAGGCTTCCTGTCGCTGCTGCAGATAAAACTGTAAAGATTTGAAAGAAAAGGTCTCTCTAAGGTCTGGAATATAGCCCTTCACAGCTAACAGTCAGAAACAAATACTCATATACAAAATAAGAAAAGCTGGAGCGAGAACAGAGGGAGAATGGAAAAAAGGCAAGCCTAAGATTTCCATTCAGAAGGGAACATTTTCAGAAACAAATATTCAGTCTGTAAAATCATGCCAAACAAGGTTGAAAACCCTTAGTTTAATCAAGCGCTTTTCCACAAATGAAATTCAAACCAGAACGAATTGTTTCGTCCTCAGAAGACACATAAAGCAGTCGATCCTCAGGCCATAACATCTCTTATTAAGCACATGGAGAAACACCTGCTAACTCACAGCTCCTTACAGAGGCTTTTCTTGAGCCTTGCTGTACAGATGAGACATCAAGCTTTGCTGTCCCCATGGTCAGATGCAGGGGGAAAGCACATAGGTGCATGTAGGAAACATTCCATATCCTGCCCTGAATTCGGGCTGAAATCTTTAGTAAGGTCATGACTACAATCTTCAGTTTCCCCTTCAAGTGATGCTGAGTTTTTGCTATGCTTCTCCTAAGAGCAATGCTGCATGATAATTTTCCGCCAAACAAATATTAAAAACTGAATACTTATAGGCAAGATAGTAAAAATAAGTATATAGAGCAAATATGATGATATACACTCATGCCTGCACCAATAACACATATTAAGCTTACAGTCTGGTAATACTGTTTTTTATAACACACTATTAAGATTAATGAGATTTACTAACATTAAATATTTGAAACTAGCAAAATACCATTATTAAAATCAAGACACATTTCTGAACTCTTTTCCTAGCTGCCTTTCTTTCATCTTGTTACTGAAAAACATGTAGGTCCCAGCTGTGTTTATATTTTCAAGGTTTAAAATATTTTTTTTTTAAATCAAGCTTTCTTCAGACCACTGCTTAATCCCCTGCACTGCTGAACATGAACAAATAAATAAATGAGTTAAGAGGCACTCAATCACTATTTGAACACACTGACTATTCAAAACTGAGATGACAAGTATCAACTTTTTTCTATTAGGTTAAAACTTAAAATCTGAGAGGACCCTTATTTCACTAAGAATTAAATTGCACTGAATGTACAGACAAGGGTACCAGCAATGAAGTGATAGAGGTTCTAAACTCAGTTCTTCCAGGATACATCATTGACAATAACAAACATAACTTTAATGACAATTACATAAGTTATCCCAGCAGGATAAATGCTAATGACTAGCTAATGACCAAATATCTGAAAATACAGTTTATTACAGTTATTAAGTATATAATATTTTTTTTAAAAAATCAAACATAGATGATCAACATGACCTTCAGATCAAGAGAATAAAATCATTCACTGAGAATATTCAAGAGGCTTCAAATTCTAATTGAAATTTTGCATTTTTTCTGTTTACTTATTTTTCCCCAAGGGCTCTGAAATAAAACTGAATAGTTATAATTAAATGGCAACCCCAATTCATATAATTTCTATTCAATGTACCATAGAGTAATATAGTAAATTGCAAGCATCTAATATGCCACAGCATAACTTAGAAAAAGCAGATTTAGAGGTGGGGGAAGCAGTAAAGTCAATTTCCTGGCCTGATAGAACCCAGAAAAGGATGATGTTATGTAAAACAGTTTGAAGGTAATCACCAGTAAGTCTGAATCTTACAAAAGATGTCTCGCAGGAATAATAAATACGGGAAAACTGTATACAGAGAAAAGTATGACAGAAAAAAAGTAGCCATAAATGCAAAGGCTATGCTTATCAGCAAGGATATGCAAGTGCTGCTAAGGAAGAGGGTCCCAAAGTGTGAATCCTAGTCAATCTTTAAAAAGACACTTTTGATGAAGAAAACAGAATAGTGTTCTGTAACATTGCATTGGAAAAACAGGGTTGAAATACTGCTTACTTAACCAACAGAAAAGCCAGGTTTCTTTAATCTAGAAGGGAAGAACTTGATCCTGAGAAACATAAACCAAGAGAAATTCCTAGTAGAAATGTCTTTCATTCACTTTGGTAGTTCAACGTGGTAAACAGGTTTTCGCTATTAAAAAGGGTTCCTTTCTAAGCTGGAAGAGCTACTGTCTAACTGTAGGAAACATCAACATCCTGGCACTTGGACGATGATCACTGAAATTCTAGTGAAGTATTTTGCGGGTGTCAGAAATAAATGTACTTAGAGCAATATTTTTCTGTTATGGATTTAGACACTGATGTCAGTGTTTAAGAAACTGAACAATCAGACCATTTCCATGCTTCAAAATACTTACTAGACTGATTTTCAACAGCAATACATGTTGCCATCGGATAGTTCCTACTCATTATCAATCATTATCAATAAGTATTCAAAGCAATTATTCATTCCAAATGAATTTTAGAGCCAGAAAGCATAATGCTCCTTTGTGGACTCTGATGTGAAGTGTGATTTCAGTGATAACCTCATCTATTGTTGTCAGGACATTTGTCCATGTATCTTTTATTGGAGTCTGCAGTAGCTGATTTGTGCTGCTCAAGAGGTAGATTTGAGTGATGGATGATGTGGCCCACACACCAATTCTAAAGAGTGGCTCTAGTTGAAAAATAAGGGGACACCTCATGCACTGCTGCAGTAACAGACAACAGTAGTACTAATTCTCATGAGTGCTTGAAATTGCAATGTCTGGAGGAAAGGTGGGACACGTGTCCCTGACCAGCCTGAGTTTCTGAATACTACCAGCATATGATTGCCAAGACATCACAGTACAGATGCCTTGGGCTACATTCTAACTGCTCCCTGCCCAAGTATGGATGAATGGAAGATTATCCTGTGACTGGAGGAGATTCCATGCAAGGACATACTTTCTGTACACTGTTTAGGTATTTTCTTCCAGTGTATAGATTTATGCAGGAATTCATTACTCTAGGGAGCAAACATTTAAATAGATAATGTCTACGTAGAACCAGATTTGAATGTCAACTTCCTGCACCAACAGGTGATGAGACAACATGCTGTCATGTGAACAAGAAACAAAAGGGTATTTTGTTAGTGTGTGGTGGCTGGTGTATAGAGATGAGATGAGTCTGATCAAAATCCTTGCTGCTGTAGACTTCTGTAGTGCTCTAAGCAGTTCTATCTGCTGACCATGCTAGATGCCAGAGATCCCAGCATTCCTGTGGTTTTGTTCATGCCATTAACTGTTTGGAGAAAAAAAACAAGACACATCCTTTACCAGTCAGTTACCAAGACACGGATCTGACAGGAATCAGAACCTCTACCAGTATATCAATTTGTTCAGGCATTTTTCACATCATGCAGCAAAATTCTGCTACCAGGTTATATTTAGTGTCCCTGGTGGCCAGCCAGTCCCACAAAATGAGGAAAAGGTGGTCTCCACCTCTTCTCAGAATGGGCAGATCCCATTCTTACCAAATTGCTATCTTCAGGCTGACTGCCTTTTCCTTGGTATCTCACAGATTCTTATTTTTTCTTGAATCCTTGAGCTGCTAACTGTCACCATCTCAACAATTTCATTTCTGTCTGTGTTGTCCCTTTTATTGTCATACATGGCTTTAGCTCACGTCCTTTCTCATTTCTTAGCAACAGACTTCATAATAAAGTTGAATCAAGATCACACCACTGTGTTGTGCCAAATGAGGTCTGAAGTGACAGGCTGAAGGTTACAGTTCGCTATCACTGCAGCTAGGAATGTCATTGAACACCTGCTCATTAAATACATTCAGTGCCATGTGAAAACCAAAGGCCAGAAGCAAGAATGGATAATGATCCTGGTCTATCATGAATCTAAGCCATTTACAGTACAAAGAGCTGGTAGAGACCTGGAAAAAAGCTTCAGACTGAAAAATGGGAATCAGACTTTTTTTCTTGAACAAGAGGATTATCCCCACCAAGTCAGTATCCTGCAACAGAATTTTTCAGAACATGTGGTTCAGGTTGCTCGAATCTGAAAGTGTTCTTTAACTCATATGAAGACTTAAAACACTGTTATGGACTGCTCTTTGAAAAAAAAAAAAAAGCCCATTCCCACAAAACTTATGTAAAGTCAAGATTTAGTTATTATAGGTGAAATCCTAACTGATCAGTGAATTACAGAAGTCCAGATCTAATTACAGAAAAAGTAAAACTGAAAGAAAAGAATGTTACTCTATTAAAAAATATCAAAACAAATAATAGTAACATAGTTTTAACTACTCACATTTCCAAGTAGGTGCCTCTTTTTAATGTTATAGTCACTCTTCTGCTCTCCAGCCAGGCCCTAAAGTTGATGTCTTCATCAACTGGACTGTTGGGGGTGAGAAGGAAAGTAAAGCACAATCACAGTATTTCCTTTGTCCTTTTCTGAGAGGTTAAGGTTTGTTTATCATGTTGATGGTTTCCTCCTCCTCACTCTGGATCTGTTTGGAGTAATTTTATGTATTTCCTGACACATTTTTACACCTTGTTTTCTTCACTGTCAGCAAGTCCATGTTGCATTGAAATTTTGCAGTTCCTCGTTTTTGTGTTCGCTACCCTCGCAGCAGTTGGGACTGGGGGAAGCTTGGCCATGTGTAGAGAGAAAGTACTTGGGAAATTGATTTTCTGGTCTGACCAGAAAATTTTGTCACATTCTCAGTAAGTTGGAGTGGGTAGCCTGTGTGTGAACTCGAAAAATCATGGTGCCTTTGTGAGATGAGCTGTTTCTAGAAGCTGCTCTTAACAGGAAGCTGTTTGTAAAAGATACAGTTCAGCCCAATGCACAGTTTTGATGAAAGAAACAATTCAAAGAAAAAAATCTAATGTAGTGTCTCAATTCAGAGATATCTGTTGTACAAAATGACTAGAAAGGCAGAGTCTGCCCAAACTGGGAGGACAGATCAAACTGACAAGAAAAAAATATGATAGCAATAATTGCTATAAGTCTCCAGGGCTCAATAAGGAAACTGGTCAGAGATTTGGAACTGACTTATGAAGATAGAAGTTAAAACATTTATCATAGCAAATTCCATTTAGCTTGGCAGTCAGAAGCAAATGTGAAATGTGGAAATGTTAAGAGATGGAACATAATATACTGTCTTCACTGTCCAGGAGTGTATGCAAAACAATGAATTCAGCCTTTCTTAAATTTAGTGATAGGGACACACTGGTACATTTTTTTATAATATACCAAAGTTTATGAATCTTTGCATTTAGTAATAATTGCAGCTTTAGTTGTATGAAATGCTGGCCAAAGCATATTTTCTTCAGGCCTTTCAAATGAGAAACTAAATTACAGGATGAGATGTATTCCTCACATGTAACAAAGCTTTCATTGTAAGATGGTGCGTTACATCAAAATTGGGAAAAATACATAAACATATAATTGTAGTAAAGGACTTACACAGAATGTATAAAGCATGTTTTACTGAATGCAAGGTTTACTTTGATTCATGACATGATTACTAAAGCAAATTTATTTGTGAATTAAATGCCTGTAAATACTATGCTGACTAAAATTTCTTTCAAAAGTTTGGTAAAAGATCAATTTAGATTAAAAAAAAAAAAAAACAGAAAAAAAACCCCCCAGCCACACAAAAACTCATCTTTGGAGGAATTTGGAGAAAGTAATACTTACATGACATGATCATTTAAAAGGTAATATAAAAACAAGGCAAAACACAAAAACAGGAGAATAATAAAGGGGCATGAGGATGTAAGAAATTAAAGAGGAGAGGGGAAAAGCAATCACTGGGAAATTAATAAACAAGGAGAAAAAAAAGTGCTCTCTTCTATATAAAAAAACCCGATCGTTGGGAAAACAGAGAAGGAAATGCAGGCATAATTGAGACGCAGTAGATGTAGGCTTTGGAACCAGCTTTTTTACCAGAAAACTAACATGCCAAGGTGTTATAAAACAGATTTTAATAAATTATTTTAACATTAAAAAAATAAGGAAGGATGGAAAGGTGAAAGTGGGGCAAATACTAAAATTCATCTAAGAGAGAATAATGCAAGAGCTGGTTCTGCAATGGAGAGAAAGAAGAATATTAAAGTGGGATATATATTCAGTGGGAAAATTCTGGGAATGATCCATCATTATACACTTACGTAAAATATGTAAATTTTGAGAACAAAGCTGTGATATTGTCATAAGTAGTAGATACTTAGGCTGAACTATTAATGACCTTAGAACAAGCGCATATGTGTGAATAAATTTGCCTATGACTCTTATTAGTTTCCCTGTCAGGACACTACACCTGGAATATTGTGTTTAGTTTTGGTACCTGCTGTGCTAAAGAGATGTGGGCAGGCTGAAGAGGGTCCAGAGAAGGGTGATAGAGATGATCAAAGCACTGGGAAGCCTGCCATATGAGGAAAGGCTGCAAGAACCTGACTCGTACAACCTGGGAAAAAGAAGTTTTGGGAGAACCTTCATTGCCATGTTCCAGTGTTTAAAGGGTGGCTACAGAGGAGATGGAGACTACCCTTTTACAAGGAGTCACAGGTACAAGTTACTCCTGGAGTGACTCCTATTAGACAAAAAAGGAAAATTTTTCACAATGAGACAATGAGCCATTGGAATAATCTTCCCAGAGAAGTGGTGGATTCCCCAATGTAGAACATTTCTAAGATCCAGCTGGACAGGGTGCTGGGCC
Organism: Lycocorax pyrrhopterus obiensis; assembly: GCA_014706295.1. Taxonomy (NCBI): domain Eukaryota; kingdom Metazoa; phylum Chordata; class Aves; order Passeriformes; family Paradisaeidae; genus Lycocorax; species Lycocorax pyrrhopterus. The sequence goes on from JACSVZ010000002.1 coordinate 76,594,967, forward strand.
ATCTTGTCTGGATCATGCTCTTGCCAAGAAAGGTTGGACCACATGACCCTTGAAGTCCCCTTCCAGCCTGGTATTCTATGATTCTAAGATAATGCAGTCCTATTCACACTTAAACAAACAAAAATAAAATGTACTTATAGTTCTTGGCAGGTTAATTCATTACACTGGACAATAATGTACATCAGTTAACATTTTAAAATGTCAAGCAGATCTGTTTAATTGCATTAGTACCTTTGCAATATATTCACCTATGGGAATATATAATTTTGACCTTCTGAATGGTCATATTAACAGTTAAGACAGATCTACATATATTAGGTAATGTAGAATATTTGTTGCAAAGTTCAAAATACTTTGAATCAGTTCACAAAAGATTAGATAAGAACATGCAGAGGGCAGAAGGAAGATGGAGAACTGCATATTCAGGTAAATGTTGATTACCACAAATACAGAGGTTTCAATCTGAATTTGAAATCACAAAAAAGAGAATTTATCTGTTGTGTCAAAAATTTACATGCAAGAATAAACCCAAATATAAATTGAAACCAAAACTGTCACAAAGAGCTGTCTCATTACTCTGTGTGATCTGTTAAAAAAATCCAAACACTTCACATTAGGCAACGCTGAAATTGAACTGGTAGGTGTTTTAAGGATTGCTTTTTGCAAAATAAACCAATAACATCAGTGTGTATTCTTAATTTTTATATTTGTTCATGAAACTATACATATATACACCTTGAAACTGCAACAAATATTATGTATTTTTTTTAGTGGGTTTATCCACCAAAGCATATTAACCAGGTCAATGAAACCAGGTTTTAAAGTATACCCTGTTCTAATACTGCTGTTAGAAAAATGTTTTTTTCCTTAAAACGTGTAAAATTGTTCATCTGGTTTGTGTTTCCATTTCTGAATATTTTATTTTCACTGCAGCACATTTATTCTCGATAGCAGGTTAGAAGTAGATAATAGTAACTTTGTGCCTAAAACTGCCTATACTTCCCATGAACTCAGTTAAAACCAGCATGATTCTCTGCTTCCTGGAATCCACATTTCACTCCATTCTGTTTAAAAAACAGTACATTCTTTAACCATCTAGAAAAGTGTGTAAAACAAATTTTTTATCCTCACCTTTTCATACAAAATAATGGCAATCCCAATCTGGCCAGCCCAAAAAAAACACATACTATTTTGTAATAGCATCTTAATTTAATCTTTCAGAAATACCTTTTGCACTGGAAAATTTCTATGCTCACATTATATTTAAGAACACCTAGTGGAGAATTCAGATTTCAATTTTCCATACTAGATAAACAAGTTATACAGTATTTCAAGTAGCCTTTTTCCTCTCTTGCTTTCTCCTTGATTCCATCTACAGGATAAAATTGCTTAGGGAATGAGCAGGTCTTCAATTTTATTTTGTATTTACATCATTCAATATGCACAGCCAGACCTTACTATTTTCCATACTAATGCAGGACCAAGAATACAATTAATAATTTCCTGTTGGGCTTTTCTATATTGTTGCTTATTGTTCTATCTAGACAATAATTTAAGGACTTTAATATTCACAACACATCCATTAAGCAAGAAGAGATTATTGTTCACACTTCACAGAAGGGGTCTCTTTGCACTTAGTTTAAAATACTTTATCTGAATGCCATAAAGATTCAATTCCAAATTTAAAAACTACAGATTTTTTTTTAGAATTACTGGTCATTCACAGGTCTCATTGTCAGTGGAAGCTGTGACTACTCCATACCTATGCTAACTAATCCCAGGTATTTTTGTGAAGAAAGGTTTTCAGTATATTCTTGGTCAAGGAGAAGAAGTCTGTTTAAATGATGCAGGACTGAGTCCAAGACAAGAGAAGTAATATTATGTCCCTATATCAAATCTGGATTTAAGCAACTTCTTTTAACATTCAGTGGAATTACAGAATAATTTAAATTGGAGGGGACCACTGGAAGGCATCTAATATAAGTCCTAGCTTGGTTGTCCACGGACTTGTTTTGTCAGGTCCATCTCCATGGACAGACAGTCCAATTTTTCCTAACAATGTATTCAATACATTTGATTACCTTCATTGGAAGAATTTCCTCTATATCTAATAGGAATTTCCCTTGCTGCAACTTGTGTTTGCTGGTTCTTGTTCCATTACCCTGCGCTTCCAAGAAGTGCGCTCTGGACTGAGGTAGAACACTTCTAGGAAAATGTATATGATCCTCTGAAGAACAGCAAAAAAGGGGACGACAATTCAAATAAGAAGCTCAGAAGCTGTTTTGCAGAAGAAATGAAGAGCAGATAACTGCTTTGTAACTTTTGTGTGAATTCTAGCATTGCCTGACTCATGATAAATTACAGACAGAGATTTAGATTGTCTGAGACAGCAAAGTTCCTATTCAGCAGATTACATATCAAGAGACTTCAAAAGACAGATATACAGTAACTAGATGAGACCAGATTTACCCTTCCAATTTGTGAGACCAGGTAAACTAGAAGAATACAAGATGAGGAGCCAGAACCCCAACAGGAATGTGTCAGTAATCTAGACAGAATAGAGAATAAAAAAAATTGTCACTCACATTAATTTTATATTTATGTCATGAAGGTGAAGAGACTTTAGTTATTAATTATTGTATTAGACAAAGTTTTAACTGCATTATAGATATGATGACTAAGTTACAGTAACACAATATCTAGAAGATTACAAAACAATATAGATAGTAGTCCTTTAAGAGTCAATAGACGTGAAGTACAGTATTATTTCAAAATGTTGTCAGGAATAACCGCTGAGAGTTCCCATATGAGAACTTTATCTTGGGAATGCAAAGGTTCAATTCAATAAATTTGCTCTACACTAGAAGACAATTCCAGCAGGAAAATAACTTTTAGATAATTGCTATGCCAAATGATATGGAAGGGGACATTTAAAATTTTATCATAAAAATTTATGAAAAAAGTCTTTGTGTAATTACTATTTCCCAAACATGAAAATGCCCTTTCATAAAAAAAAAACAACAAAAAAAAAAAAAAAAACCCAAAACAAAACAAAACAAAAAGGAAAATGAATACTGATTTACAAAGTTAACTATCATGTGACACTATTAGACACTATTAATACAAGAAGCTAACAACACTTATTCATATTGAGCTGGGTGAAACAAAATCTTGGAAGATGCAATCTCTTTGAAATTACTTTGACCTCCAATGCTCTTAGCTAATCTACATGAACAGATAAATTTTAGAAACAGGTACTTAGTAATGGAAGATCATAAAATCTAGATTTATGACTGAAATACTAACTTTGAGTAACTAACTGCACACTTGTGGTAGGTTGACCTTATCTGGAGGCCAGGTGCCAACAAAGCAGCTCCCTTCTCAGCTGGACAGGGGAGAGAAAATGAAATGAAAAAGTCTCGTAGTGTCAGATAAGGCAGTTTACTAAAGCATGAGCAAAGACAAAAACCCAAAGGTTTTGTTTTTCACTTCCCACTAGGAAGTGATGTCCAGCCACTTCCTGGGAAGCAGGGCTCCAATATGCATAGTATTTGCTCTGGAAGGCAAACATTGTAAATAATGAATGTCCCCTCTTCCTCTTCTTTTCCTCAGCTTTTTATATATGAGTTGATGCCATATGGAATGTGCATTCCATTAATTTGGGTCAGCTGGCCTGGTTCTGTCCTCTGACAGGATCTTGCCCACCTCCAGCCTACTAATGGGGGGTGAAATGTTGGAAAGACAGCTCTGATGGTGTCCTAGCTCTGCTCAGCAGTAACCAAAGCATAGGTGTGCTATCAACACCTTTCCAGTCACCAATGCAGAGCATAGCACTGTGAGGGCTGCCGTGGTGAAAATTAACTCTATTTCAGTCAGATTCAATGAAATTTTCTTAGTTGAGTGAAAAAAAGATACTCTCTCACTTGACCTTTAAGCATTTCCTGAAGTACAAACAGAAGAATTCTAAAAATGGGAGAAAAGTTCCTGAAATTAAGTTTCATACAGTATGAAAGTGGTTATCTGGAAAACCTACAAAAGTGCTCAGAAGTGAGAATTTTTGCCTGGATTCTATGTAGTTTCTTGGTTTCAGGATCTCAGGGTGTAGGTAGGAACCCTTAAATGTTCTGAATCTCACACAGTATGAACAGTTATTCTGGTCTATATGTCCTTATCCAAATTCTTAACAAACAAGCACATTTGTGGTGTTGCTTAAACTGGAAGAAAGGCTGTGTGCAGTTAATTATGGAGAATTCTGTGTAAAGAGAGTCATTAGATTTGCTAAGTGTTCCTTCTGGTAGAACCAGTAGCCATCTAATACACTGTGCCAGCAATATTTCTACTGGAAGTATGATTTTTGCACAAAAAGGTAACACTGTTGCTATCAGATACAGAAACTTCTATAAAAGAAGGAGAAGAAATGTTTCCAGAACAACATCACTGTGGATGTTTCTGTAGATGAGATGGAAATGTTTTATTAAATGGCATTGCTGCAATTTTTAAACCTTCCAATCAAAGCTATTCCTAAGATTATTCCAGTGTTTAACCCCTGGGGTATTATGAACACTACATTTCTTGAACTTTGTAACCTAAGCTGTCTCGTGAGGATTCTGATTGTAACTCAAGCAACTGCAGCATATGCAAAACTTGAAAGGGCAAGCTCAGTTTTCAAGAAATTGGGAGTAGGTACTAATTTTACATTTTCTATATAGTGTTTATTAATGATTCCAACAACTTAGCATACCAAAGACCTTAGTAGAATTATATTATTTAACATAGTATCTAACAGACTACTCAATAAATACTAATCACGTGCCACAATTCCTGTTCTAAATGGGACCATAAATACTGTTTCAGCTGAGTAGTTATCCAGTAAAGCAGAGCCAATGATACTGGTCATTGTGCTGACCTTATTTCATTGCATCTCTTGTTCAATCTATTGTCCCTATAACCACAGCCTCTTAAAAATGATGATTTAGACTAATTTTTTTTCTACAGAAAATATCCGTTCATTTTTAATACTATTTATTGTAATTTCGGCATCATAAATTTAATTTGGTCTCTGAATGCTATTAACATAATGTTTATTCTCACTACTGAATCACCAAAATATTAAATTAAGTATTTGATAGTCCCAAACTGAACAGACCTCCCAAAAAGAGTGGCTGTGGGAAATATTTCCTGTTATTACTATATATAAAGAATTTATTTTCATGAAAAATATTCAGCTTTTTAAATTGAAATCAAATATATTTACAATTCATTTATAGAAGAATGGTTGCAGAAACTGAATGATTATTTTATTCCAATTACAAATCTATTTTAACTGTCATTTTGCACAATTTAGGTTATTTCAAGAGACTGGATATTAAGAACCGGGAAGCAAAGTATTAAGCAATTGTATTTACTTCCCTGGTCATAGTAGTTCTCTGTATGCATCTTTAACCTAAATACTTTTATTTTGTTCTCTATTTTTTACTTTAGATTATTAAGGTTTATACTAAGTAATTTTTTTCCATTTTCCTAAAGTCTTCTCTATTTATATATGCAGTTATGTGACACTTCTTTTATTCTTGCAAGGTTCTAAAAATAATTTTCCAGGTTTTATTTTATTCAAATTGTTCTGTCATTAAAATCAATGGTGTCAACTGTCAATATCAATTGAAATATAGTTAACAGATATCAGTCTTTTTGTCCTTTTTTTTTTCTTTTTAAATATCACCAGTTTGATTCCACTTTTATCAATCAGGTCACTGTATCTTACTAACTGCCTTAAGCCTTTTAGATGTCACTCTGCTCTTTTGTTTCCCTTCCAACATCTCTACATGTCACATTGGAGAATTACATTAATTTGCCTGATCTTTTCCCATATTTCATGTAAAGCTGCAAAGCAACTACTTAATTAGTAAAAACCTAAGGAGTTTTTGTTTGTTTCTTTCAAAGAGACCCGGAGTATCCTACACATCACTCTGAAATCCCCTCTGTTGATGTATCAGAAAGCCAAGTCCTGCCTAGGGCTGGTTCTGTGATCCCAGCAGTAGGACATGTAGGCCTTAGTACTGCCTTGATTTACACGTTGCATGAATGATTTTATGGTGGTAACTCAACTCTGATAAGATCCTTTTTCCTGAACCTGAATCTCCTTACACTGCTGTATTATGTAAGGTCAGAGCTTCTTGCGCCTGCAGCATTCCAGTCTCCAACAAAATTAAGGTGTTTTGTATTTACCAGTAACTTCCTTAGTCCTATTAAGACTAACCAGCCATTAAGGAAGGCTCATTTCCTTCTCTGGATCATAAAGGAATCATTCTGTATAAGCTCATATGTACTTTTCCTCAACATAAAATATAAGGAGCCATATATCATCAGGCATAAAACATCAGGAAACAACAAGGGCAGGCTGCTTCTGGGAGGGACTAGGAGCTGAGCATGGCAAGGCAGGCAGAGGCAGTTGTCACACTGACAATTTATGATCTTTCAGCTAATGAAAAACGAAGGCCTGAAGCAACTATCTCAATTTCTTTGCTTGCAAATTGCTCTTCTGTGTAATGTTGGGTTTTAGAACATAATAAGGAAAGGAGGCAGAATTTTAGTTCACAGAAGGATGGAGTGATTAAAAATGTAAAACACAATACTTTCATGCAAAAGTAGCTTTAAAACTTTCCCTTCAACAAAATCAACATATTTTTTTCTTATGGTGTAACCCATTCATGTCCTTTTTTAGGAGGAATTTATACAAAATAAAATACTTTAAGTGAGATTCATATGCTGAATAAAGCCACTGTTTTGTCTTATGTTTTAAGGTAAAAAGCACAGTTGAAGTTATGTGTTGTTCACATAGTCATGAACAGTACAGGTATTAATTATGTGGTCTGATTCCTTCTTCTAGCACAAGTCTATGCTTGCATTTATCCTCTTTTCCTCACTTGCATATCTAATGTACTTCTACTGTTTTCAAAACTTTAATATTCCATCTCAGACAATCTGTCTTTGGGCTGCTGCTTCATTTTGTTTGGTTTTTTACATTGTCCTGTTTTAATTTGTCCAAGCACAAGTCAAAAAAACCCCCTTTCAACAGACTCTCCCTGCTCCTGTATTCTGTCTAGAGGGGGGATGGATGGCTGTGTGAACTAGAATTTTAGATCCAAGCCTCTATTTAAATCCTGTCTGTTCTTCCCTAGACAAATGCATATATGCATTGACACCATGGCAAAAGAAAACACACTGAATCAATCTAGCAAATTCATTCAGTGCATAGTCCTTATGCAGGCACCATGTACCTCCAATTTCCTAGCAGAAAATTCCATTAGAAGGGAAGAAAACTGTTAATCAAATACATTCTATCTTTCTCTGCAGTGCCCATGCCAGTCCTACATATTCACACGTGACTCTTTTCCTCTGGTTAAGCAGTTTTCCTCTCTGACATTCCACTCCCGTACGCTTCACCAGTGATTTAATGATGGAGGCGTTTTCATAGTCTGATGCATTACTGGTATGATATGTCACAGTCCGGTGTGTTAACTAAACATGCATTTTTAATTTCATTCTGCTGACACAAGCCAGAACATGGGGCAACAAGATCACTGGCTTTACTCAGTAGAATTTTTATTCTTACATACATATATACATATATGTACACACACTCTTACGTTCTGTGAACCTCTTATTTCAAGAGTTCATGTCACAAAAATCCTTCATGCTATTTCACACTGAGACATTCTAGTGCCTTCTTGTATTAATACCTCCTTGTATCCTGTGTAAATGTTTTACATAGACTAAGGCTTCATTCTTGCAGAGGACACTGAGGGAAGACCTCATTGTTGTCACAGCTTCCTTACGTGGGGAAGCAGAGGGGCAAGTGCTGTTGTCTCTAATGACCTGTGATTGATAGGAATGCCATGAAGCTGTCAGGGAAGGTTTAGGTGGGATACTAGGAAGAAGTTCTTCACTCAAAGGGTGGTCAAGCACATTAAACAGGCTCCCCAGGGAAGTGTTCACAGCACAAAACCTGACAGAATTCAAGTGTTTGGACAATGCTCTCAGGCACATTATGTGATTCTTGGGATGCAGGGCCATGAGTTGGACTCAATGATCCTTGTGGGTCCTTCCAAATCAGGATATTATATGATTTGATGATTCTTACTCTATTCATGACATAATCATATTAATGACCTAGACCTATGATGTGGTACCCAAGAACCCAGATGCTTCCCTCCTTAACAAACACCTCAAGGTCCCAGTCTGCAGTCAATACTATTGTTATTCCTCTCTTAAGTGCTATAATGCTCAGTGTTATGCCACTTGTACTATCATAATCATTCAGGCTCCTTAGTTCTTCCTAGCTGATACTATTATCTCCCTGCTTCCTTAAAGCTTCTCACCCTTGTGCCTGCAGGTATCTTTAGCCCACTTCTGCTTTTCCTACTGTGAAGATTTTAAACAGAAAATACACTTCCCAATGAGTAATTTTTAAAAACACATTTAGTAAGAACTTTCTCGACTATTTTCCATTTAGGTGCAAACTCTTGTTGTCTCATATAGCCAGTTCTTCAATCTGGGACTCACACAGCAATTAAGTATTAATTCCTCACTTTAATCCAGTACTTTTCATTTGACACTATACCAAATGTTTTATAAATTATGGGATTGCATCTCCTTAATGTAGCTTGGTCAAAACCAGAAGAAACAGTAGAAGAGAGAAATCTGACATAGTATCTCTGGTATATTCAATTTGTACCCTTTCCTTCTATATCCTTTAAAATTCAAAATTGAATTTATATGCTCTAGCCAATCCAGTAACACCCAAAGAGTACAGAATTGTGGTATAAAATCCATAATGCCCTGTCCTGCTTCAGTATGAATACATCCTTTATCTTGCATTAAACACAAGATTTAAAAACACCTTAAAGCATTAATCCCCCTTTCTAACGGAAAAAAAATCCATTTTAGTTGATCCAAGCTTTTAAAATAGTCCTTTGTATGAGTTTGGTTATCCTTTGATGCCTTGTCCCTTTTAGATCTTCTTAGTGTTGTGCAATTGACCAAAGGAAGCATAAAAGTGAGTCATTTCACCAACTGAAAAAATTTCTGCAGGTAATACAGTTCAATTTCTTTCCCTGTTATCATTATTGTCAGTATTAATCTATGCCAGCAAAATGCGCAAGACTCATTTTATTATTTTCACTTCAGGAGGCAGTGAAGAGATATTGAATATTCAGAATTTAACCTTTTATGTAATGCATTTTGGCTTAATGCATCAACAAACAAAACTGATTTTGACGCACTTAATCATTGCCAGTGCTATTTTTACCTAGTTGTTCATGTATTAACTCAAATTGTTGAAAACACTTGTTGATTCTTACAGTTAGAATTCACTCTTTCCATCAAGGGGAGTTCCACAGTCACCAAAAAATGCAAGAAAAATGGTGAAGTTCTGTGTGGGTAAGTTTGAGCTGGAGGTAAACTGAAAAATCCGAAAAGAAAGAACACTAATCTCCTTAAACTTTTCATTTTACTGAGTGAAAGTTTAAATATATGTAGTATGCCCAAAATACTTCCATCAGTTTTCTCTGGAAAAAAATACACATCACTTGCTCCTTCACATTTCTGTAAAAACAATTAGTCCTGAAACAGAACACAGGGAAGGCAAATTGCCTTTTGGCCTCTATCTACTCTCCTTTGCAATCTGGACAGAATAAGGGCACAGGTTAGCTTCCAGTCTACTATCCCTGATGCTCAGTACAAACTAAATAATTTTCTTAATATAATTTTATAGACCTCACAATAAAAATAATTTTATATACCTGACAATGTACAGACGCTTAACGTTACAGAAATTTCTCTCATTTTTTTTCCCCTCCAAATTAATTTACTATAGCTCTATCTTCTCTCAATCTACACATTTTTCACTTATTCTCCCTCTTGTCCCACAGGCCATACACCTAGATGAGCAACAAAATCCATAAATAACAATCTTGAAGACTGCTGTTCACTAAAGTTCAACTCAATTCTTTTGGCTGTATTTTCTGCACTTGACACAAACTATCCTTCTCATAACACATTATGTTCAATGTGTATCTAATCTCTCAGAAAATATTTTTACTTCCTTTTATTCCACTCTTTTAACTTGTTCTTGGATGCTGCCAACATAAATGGCTTTAGACTTTGAAATAGTTTTATTCTATATTTGTTCCTTTACAGAACTTTGATGTATGTTACTTTGCAGTCTGTTCATTTTTTTTAATACTTTCTGTGAGTGTTTATGACAGCTTACACCAGGTTCAAAAATCATTACTTGAACAAATTTGTTCAGTAAAGCTACTTCCAGTGCTCACATTTGCAGACGACATCTTGATATGGCTAATTATAACACTCTAGATTCTTTCTTCTAGCTAACTTTTGACCAAAGACTCTATGCTAAAATTAATTCTCATTCTTTTTATGGTTTAGATTAGGCCAAGTGATACTTTAATGACTCTTCTATAAAATACAGACTACATTCTTCTCTCTCCCTGAGATTTGTTTTTGGAAACTTTTCCAAAAACCCTTTCAGAGACTTTGACAAATTTGTTTTTTGTAAACCCATGTTGGCAGCTGACGATTCTTTTTCAAACATCTGGTCTTAATATTGATGCCTTATCAGGCCTCCTAGACAGAGACTAGACAGAGTAAAGGAACAAAAGTAGGTATTTATTTGAAGGGCCTTCAAGGTACACCCTGGGGAGCCGGAGGCTATTGCCAAGGTGGACCCCAAGATAGACGACAGGTCATGAGTTTTCCACACTTTTATAAGTTTGGTTCATTTGCATATCAGGGTCAATTCTCCAATTAAAACCCCAGTTAAATGATGTAATTCCCCTTAGCTACCCCTCCTTCAGAGACTCCTTGGTTTACACCCCTTGGGCTCAGGATGGTCCAGGTGTCCTTGAAGAGCAGTCCGGAGAGGCTTTGTTATGTCTAACTAGCATGAGAGAGCAGAAAGTAACAGGCTACAAGAAGCTTCAAAGTTGCACACTAAGCAGTACAGAGTTTAAAAAATATAAAAGTTAAAACCGAAGGCATCATTATCACTGTGGATTATAAGCCTTCTCTGATATTGAAGTTCTCAGCCTGTAATTAAAAAGAGAAAACTTTTGCATTTTACCATTTTTTTGACAAATAGAACTTCCAGTAGGTTATGTTAAAAAAACCAAAAAAAACCAAAACAGAGCAAAATTGCTGTGTGGTTCATTGTATGGTTCATTATATTAAAATCTTCAATAACTAAACTACATACTCAAAATGTCGCACACTTTTTAATGCTAAAAATGCTGGCATATTAATTAGAACTTAAATGTCAGTGAGTGGGACCCATTCACATGGGAGGATGAGGTGGAAGCCATGGGAGATTCCAACTCACCAGCCAGGACACAAAAGCACAACATCTAAAAGCTGCGGGCAGAACAAGGTGCAGGTGACGGGCAGCACTGTCTGTCCCAGACAAACTGAAACACTCGGCTGGGCCCAGAGTCCACCTAGTGAATCTAGTCAGGAGATGGGGCCAGAAACATCATTGGAAACATCATTGGAAACATCATTGGAAACTACTCATCCAAGGATAGAACTTGAGAAAGCACACCTCCAGCATGGTTCTGATGAGGAAGGGGCATCTGCCTGCCCTGAAATGGGGTCCTGGACCCACACGCTGAATGTGAAGGGTGGATCCATGGGAGGCTACTCAGGACAGTTAATATGTCATGGTGTACTCTGGGTCCTGACACTTAACTAAGAGACTTTTTCAAGTTTCTGTATCTATTTTGGTATTGTGACCTAAATGTTCTACCATTCTGAGTTCAGTTAAGTATAAGATTTGCTTTAAGGAAAAGCTTAAACATAATAAATCTTGAACATCAGAAACAAATTTTGAAATTATAAATCCAAAAAGAGATAAAATATATACATGCAAGTACAAGGGTTTCTCTTGATCTCATTCACCAAAGTTTTTTGCACTGGAAGTTTTCATATAGCCTTCTAAAACATTCTCTGCTACTGAACTTCTTAGCCAACAAATAGAATATAATGACATTAATTTATGCCATTATCAAGCTGAGCATTTGTAAACCCATTTCAATTGTCTTTACAACTTGAATACTTTTTTCTACTAGAAATCTTCTGTTTCTGTTTCATCTTACTATTATAGTTTCTCTTTTAGTTAATTTTTTTAAACTCATCAGAGAATTATCCAAAATTTTATTCAAATTATGCAACAATCAATCTGACTTATTTTTGTGGTCTTAGCTTTTCATTTTTTTATAATACATTAATCCTATAAATTTTGCATCACTTGGGACTTTGCATGCAGTCTAGAAAGCCATCATAATGGAAAAGTATTTGGGTTTTCTTGTTTGTTTTGTTATGGTTTTTTTTCCCCACTCCCACCCCCTCCACCCCCCTTCTCCCTAGAAAAAAAAAGGCACACTTTTATATAAAGGAAATAATTTGACAGAGTTTTAAAATTTAATATTTTGAAAATATCTACAAATGGCATTCATTTAATTTATGTGACTGTGGTTTTATTTTTAGAGCTGCTCATTTAAATTTTTTTCTGACATTTATCTGAATAAAAATTTCTCAATGGAAACAGTGTAGAAATTGTTTTGATTACCAACTCTTCAAATTACTGTAGATAACAGGAGGCAAGGATCAGAGGATCAAGTAGCTGTGTATCTTTGTCTCTACACAGCTTCCAAGCCTGTGATAATCCTGTGTCATCATCTCTAGATATTTGTAGAAGTGAGTGAGGCATCTGGATAGTATTTTTTTCTAAAGAGGTGGTCTAATATTAAGCATGTAGTCTCTGCATACCCTACTGGAGAAAACAGGGAGACTTCTATACTCAAGTACATGAAGGTACACTTGCTCTGTACTTTGGAAGCAGGGAATTTTTTAAGTATAGTACCTTAAGAATGTGTTTAAGAAAGAAAGGGAGAATGAGAGAGTACATCTGGCATACTCACACCATCACCAGAGTTCTGTGACCAGCTAGGAATCTTTCTCTTGCTATCTTACACCTGTTCTCAACCTTGAGTCATATTTGTCCAGTAAAACCTTGACTCATTAATTTAAATGAATAAACTTTTTTTTTTTGATCAAATGTCACAAATGTGAAGTCTTCTCTGATATCAGCATTCAAGGACTGCCATATAGCATCTCCATCAAAACAAAGAGACAAGGACAAATAAATTAAAGTTAAATTTAAAGTGTTAAATTTAGCCATTAATGACGTATCACTGTGTGATTCAATTGCATCTCATCCAGAAACAATTATTTCTAATATTAACATTTCATAAAATGGTTCCATTTCTGCTGGTTTTCATGGAGCTATGTTACCTTCCTAGGAAACTGACATTCATTTCATGAAAAGAGTATGTAAAATAATACTCTCCCATATGACTGTTACAAGCACAAGCATGGTAAAAATAATGAAAAATTTCATTTTCCGCTACACCTAATAACATGCACTCTCAACTCTTCACCTGCACATTAACTTCACACCACAAATACACAGTTAACAGAAATGAACATTTAAAACTCTAAATCAGATAAATGTGACAAGGCCCTGTGATTTAAGCACAGCTGAATGCTAAAACTCTGCTAGGGAAGTTGTAGGAAAGTGCAAAGCCTCAAAAGAGTTCAGAAATCATACGCTTCTCTCAAAGGGAATATTTACAACATATTTCTCCTTTGTGGTCTTTTCTCAGGAATGATACATCAGTGAGAGAGTATCAGCTGGGGGGAACAACAAGATTTTGGCAGCAGAATGCCTTCATTAGTCACAAACATGCTCCTCATTTAGGACTGCTTGCCACCAAGGGGATCCTCATGAACATACAACAACACTTTAATTTCTTTATCACCTGGTGACCAAGCGTACAGACAGTCTAACAGATGGACGCATACAAAGACAAGCCAAAAACTCAGCACCCACATCAAGGTGAAGTATTTCATGTGGAGTCTGTATCCAGCTACATCAAATGCAGGCTTGTGATAAACTACAGCCTCAAAATGTTTAGGATTATTACAGACTAAAATTAGTTTAATCCCCAACAGTTCTAATAATATAGAACTGTAATTATTTAACACTCCCTAGGGAAGAGAGCAATTCAATACGTTCACACAGCTTTCCAGTTGTTCATAAGAGCCTTCTGCAGATATGGAGACCTTCTCATTTGAAAAGAAATTTAAATGCAGAAAATCTAAGAGACATAGGTTATTTTATACACATAGAAATATTGTGAAGCTAACAGATGTAGCAAAACTCTATATAAGATCCTACAGGAGGGGAGCATGAGTTTGTCTTAACACAAAACAGTTTTGTTCACTTACACTCATGCTCTCACACCACCACCAGCCACCAAAACAGTTCAGTCCAAGTAGTCTGGCCTACAGCACCAACACATTTATCCTGTGGTCTAGTAAAGATTAAAAATGACAATAATAACATGTGACAAGAGCTTTCCAGTTCTGCTTATCCAGGTACCATCAAAATCTAAACATTCTTGAAATTTTGTCCGTCTGGTGATTGTACAACCAGACATACCCCTTCTTTCTCCATTAATAGCAATTTAACAAATTTCTCTTTCTCTTCTGTTACAAATCTCTACTTATAACATTGATGCCTGATATTTTAGAATTATGGTGTGCTTAACAGGGTCCTAACTACCATGGCATGAAATCCACATTATTCTGACATTATTATTGCTCGATCTCACTTAAGAACATAGATGATCCCAGAATTTTGTGTTCTGTACAGCTGATGACCTGATCTGTTATTTCAGAATCACCAATAATTTCTAAATATAATTTTATTTTATGATCAATTTAGAATAGCCACAATTATAAAAAGCTCATGCTTATGATAGGCAGTTCTAAGCATTGTCATTAAAGGATTAAATGCAATTAGACTGTGATGTAGTACATTATGGGACCATAAAAATACACAATCAAAAGAGGCTAAGAGTGCCAGTCAGATTATATAGACTGACATATAAATTAAACAAACTCTGTGGTCATTTGAGCTCAAAAGAGTATTTAGTAGTTATGCTGCTCACAGAATTTATGAAAATAAGTGACTGTACCTATGCCAAAACAAACTACATGCACATTACGAAACAAGGAGTGTACTGAAGCTAACCATGGTGTGAATAGCTTCTAAAGCCTTCTTGGATGCATCCTGCTTACAGGTATAATTTTAAAGTCATAAAAATGAGAGGAAAAACAACCTCCCAACAGAAATAACCACATTAATTTTACTTCCATGAGCAGATGGCATTACTGACATGAAGATCAGCAGTGATGTAGCCTATCTTTTAAGAAACCAGTGAAAACATATATGCATATTTCCTCTTTGAAGTTGTCAGAGAGATCTGTGCAGCCATAGTGTAGTTATATGACCACAAAAGGAGACTCCAAGTGACTCAAAATTCCAAGTCCTACAATTCTGTTCAGAGCCAATCCCTATACTTGGAAGAGATGCAGTCCTCAGTGTCGTCCTAGCATTCATGCCTTATGGCATTTGCTCCTTAAACTAGTAGTACAAGGTTGCTGAGGATTTTTGCTTTAAACAATTTTTGTACAGAAATCAAAAAGGAAGCATTTTGAGGTATTAAAGAGTTAGACAAACTTCTGCATTTGTTAGTGGCATGAGCACTCATCTCCAGTAGGCTAAAGGATTCTGCTGCTTGAATAGCTTCTAATGAAACAGAAAGTTGTAAATCTCTTGCTGTAATACATGTCACTGTACACATTTCAGGATGCTTGATTCCTTCCTAAAGATTTCAGGCTGAATGATGAAGCAACTACAGCTCAGGTAAGGTAGTGCATTGCGGGAAATGTCAAAGCAGAATAATGAACAGAGCTATTAAATACAGTACAGTTGGAATGCAGCTTGGCTAGGACTCATTCTGTATTCTGTATGAACTACAGAAATGCACATATTATGATACACAAATTGCTCTGAATAGACCACTGTGTAAATGCAATCCATTAACACTGCCTGCAAGAGGGTTTATTATAAGCAGTTTCTTTTAAAATAATAATTTAAAAATGTCCATTAGGCTCTTGTTAACTTTTGACTATATTACTGTTGATAGCCTTCACTTGTAACTATGTATATCAGTTATTTCCTTTACTATTTTCATTCTTTTGTAATTTAATTCAAAGCATGGTCACAAGGAATCCTAGAAATGTAGTATAGCTCAGTTCTTGATATTTCCTGAGTATTTCACAAAATTGCAGAGCCAGAAAAACTCTAAATTCCGAAATAGTTTCAACAAACCTTTCCGCCTAGGTGTATAAACAAGCCCTTCCAGGCTCTACACTTGCAACTGCCATAGTTAGTATCTCAGCAAGAAGCATTAGCTTCTGCTTAGTACAGCATTAAATTGCAGATTATATGAAGCTTATATATTTCACCAGCCAATTCACAGAGGTTCTTTTTGGGCAAAACAAATTTGAGTAATTATAAAAGGGTATATGCTCAACCTCTTTGTGCATTGTACTCCTAGTTTAAACGTCATGAACAGATTTGTAGTTTCACTCTTCCTTCTTCCAAGACAATTATCTTCATTATCTTCCTTTAACCTTTTTATTTTTTTTTTTGAGTTAGGAAAAGTTGCACAATAGAAGTTATGGAGTTGTCTAGAAAGCCTAAATCACCTACACTGAGCTGGTTTTGGGGACAAAACCTAGTTCACATAAACTTGAGCTACAAATGGGATGGCTGAGATTTGGTGACCAACAGAATTCTTGCTTTAATGAACTCTAATCGTGTAGAAGAGACATGAACTAGCCAGCAAGCTTCAATGAATGTCTGCAATTGTTTTGAAAATGTTTTCTCTGGGTTTCCACTGGGATATAATTAATTTTCTTCTTAATAGCTGATGCAGTGCTGTGTTTTGGATTTAGCGTGAAAGCAATGTCGATAAGACCTGATGTTTCAGTTGTTGCTGACCATTCCTTACCCTAAGTCAAGGACTTCTCAGTGTCTCAGGCTCTGCCAGCAAGCAGGTGCACCAGAAGCTGGGAGCCAGCATGGCCAGGACAGCTGAACTGAACTGGCCAAAGGGATATTCCATACCACAGAATATCTTGCCCAGTATATAAACTGGGGAGAGATGGCCCGAACCTGCTGATTTCTTCTTGGAGATGGGCTGGGCATAGATCAGTGGGTAGTGAGCAATTGCACTCTGCATTGCTTATTTCTTCAGGGTTTATTTCTCTCTCTCTCCATTTCATTACAATTTTTGTTATTGTTATTGCTGTAGTTATTATTATTTTCATTATTTTCATTATTTTATTATTATTTTTGTTGTTATTATATTTCATGAAGTTTCAATTATTAAACTGAAAAGTAATCTCAACCCATGAGATTTACTTTTTTCCTGCTATTTTCCTCCCCAGCAGGGTGAGGGTAGGGAGAATTAGAGGCTGTGTAATACTTAGTTGATATCTGGGATTAAAACATTACAGATTTTCACAATAGAATATTGCAAAATCTATTAAAAATCAAAACCAAAAACTTTCAGAATTATAATTAAAAGCTTATTTAAAATCTCACACATTTTAAAAATGCTAACATTTTCAAACTGAAGTAGTCTGTTTTTGTATTAACAGGAAGTCATTCTTAACATGCTTAATAGGAGAAAAAATATTATGTAAATTTCTAATAACAAATAATGAAATATTGAGTTTCTAAAAGGCTACTTTTGAATGACAGAAACATGACCCCAACTTGCTATTGGACAAAAAACTAAAAGTGCGTATATATTACAAACATTGACCTACTTCAAATTTTTGAGAATAGGTCTTCAGTTATTTCAGTGTTCCATCACTCTCATACAGAAAACTCTCACAAAGATTATATCGCATTTTTTTAGGTTGTATATTTCCACAGGAGGAATGTTGCCCTCCATTCAATGTATTTGCTCTCTCCCTTACCCCCCATCTGCAGTAACAGACTGTAATTTAATCACAGTAAGGTTCTAAGAGAGATGAAAAATTCCCCTATAGCTTTGTTTCACTACAAAATTGCAGCAAATGTTCTCTTATTCTAACAGAGAGAGGTTTGGTCATAAGACCACTTAAATGACAAAGGAAGAAAATGTGTTTTTCAGCTTTTCACATTTCGTATAACACTGAGGAAGTCATTCATCTCTGCTGAGATAACCAAATTTAGCTATGTGTCACGATGTATATGATATTCCATAAATGAAAGCAATGCAGAAAATAAAACCTCTAGATACTCACTTTTTAATACAATGTTCAGTCTGTAGATTGCCCAAGAGATGAAGACTGCATTGCAATATGAAGATGGATCCTTCTCCAGGACATCCAGAGGTCTAAGGAACATAAAAATCTACATGAGGAAAGTTTGAATATATAAGTACAGAAATACAAACTGGAAAAGATTACAAGGAGCTATTTGCCCCTTTAATGCTGTTCAAAGCCCAAGTGGTGCATTAGGTGAAGCTGACTTCTGGGAAGCTGATGAGAAAAGTGCACTGACACTAGGAATGAAAACCCCCACGATACTGATCTAAGGAAGGAGTTTCAATCAAAGTTACTTAAACATGCATACAGAAGTATATGACATCTGCAATCTTAAGATTTTTCATAGACCCTGGGGTTTTTTTTGTTTCAGTGCCTTGTAATTTTCAATGATGCCAAACTATACCCAAGAAATATGTAGGATATTAGTGTTACTGCATGGAGTCTGCTTTCCAGTAGTTGAGTAAGTCACTTTACAATGATCACTAAGTCACTGGGTTTTTTGCCTGTTGATGAAAAATATTCTTTAAATGTTTTTAGTTTTTCTGAGCAAGTAGACAGTCATCACAGAATAGGCAGCAAAGTAAATTTTGGATATATGACAACAGTAAATTCAGAAATTCAGCTTATTTTCAGATTAGGTAGCTTTCAAGTACCATTCAACATTACCGGATACAGGCAAATTATTATTTTTTGAAAACAAAATCACTAGATCACCTTCAGTAAAACAGTGTTAGAGTCTCACTTGATAACTAAAAAAAGATTCACTATGTAAAACTTTTATTTCATTTGAAGTACGTGGATTTAACTCCTCTTTGTCACTCAAACATCTGTCTTAGTAGATATGAAGGTAGACATGGGTGGCAATACTGATAATTTGTATGCAGCTTGCATTTGACCTAAATCTACTGGCCTCAGAAACACTTGCAGTGAGCATCTAATTTTTCAATGTTCTCATTTATAAATTTTAAAGTTGCCAATCATGATTTATGTTACATTTAAAATATGTTATTTTTGGTTTGCATTCATTTACAAAGATTAATACCTGAAATCTGCTATTTGCCAAAGGCAGCAAAGAAGGCAACATAAACTGAAACTATTCCTAGACTGTTTAAACAAAGCTCTCTCCTCTGAAGTAGTCTCATTTTCACAGTAACAGGAACCAGTAGTGTTAGTCATGTCCCATTGCTACATATCAAGTTAGGCCTTTGAGGTATAATGAAACACACTCACACTGAAAATTAATATACTGTGAGGTGTCATTTTAATGGAATGAATAAATAAATATAAAAAACTTAGTAAGAAAACTCCATTGCCATTCACATGATCTTGGTTCTTTTCCAAAGGATTTCTAAAGTTTTTACGATTTCAGTAATATCCTGAAAAAGGAGTAACTACAGAAAACTTCAGACATCTGTGACCTTTTTGGCATATCTTATTATATGTAATGGGGAAAAAAAATGTCAGTTGCTTTTCTGGTTTAATCTATTAAAACCTCAAAATTCCACTCTTCAAGACAGTTTTTAAGAAGAAAACAATCCAATAAATTAACATTACCCAGAAAAGGGACTGGATCCTAGCAGTAGTACAGTGAGTGATTCGGTTCCCCTTTTTTTTGAAACCTAAGATAGGCCACACTGAACAAACTATTACTGAGGAGATATTTCACCATGACTTAACCTTTCCAAAGTATAATTTGATATAATTTAGTTTGTGCATTTTCCACACCTTCTCTTTACTCAACTTTTTGACCTTATTCCTACACACCTCATTCCTTTTTACTTTGGTTAAGACTTCCATTTATTTTTTGGTTCCTCTAATTTCTTACCTCTTTTACAACATTGCAAAGAATCACTAATGCTGTATTTGATTACTTGTTCAAACACTACCTTTCCTGTTTCCATCAGGTCTTTCACTTCTTCTCTGTATTCAGCTAGTTTTAGAACTCCCCTATTTGACATCTCATTCATCCAGCTCTAACTTACCTGCACACACTATTGTGCCCAGGCATATAGGTGGCCTCATGATGTCAGAATTTGAGGTGAAATTAAATCAGTTTACATGGGAAATGCATATGGCAAAGGAACAGGACTGATTTACATTGTTTTATATCACAAGTGTCCCGATATTAATACTGTCAGATATAGAAAGGCATACTACAAATTCAGTACACACTCAGAAACTTATTTAATATATCAATCACATCCTATACAGCATATTTGCTTTCCCTTTGTTTCCATGTGATCAGGCCACTTTATGATGGTTATTAACAAGTGCTATTTTTAGCAGTTCTTTTTATTTTTCTAGATTGCTCAGAGTTACACTCCAACTTTTTAGCATGATATCGCTTTGCCTAAAGAGAATAAGGCAGATTTGTGATGAAAAATACGTCTCTGCTACAAGACATCTTGAGGCAGACTGCAGCAAGAGCTACCTCTCTTCTGAGCCTTATGCAAACTCTTCAAGGACCTGATACATTTAAAGAATGCAACCTATAAATCCTTTTGTAACACACCAAAATGGTAAGGCTACCCAGCTACTTGATATACATGTTTTTTATAGCTGATGCTTCCCTATTCTGGGAAGAAACCTGGCTGCAAGACTACAGAAAGAAGCCAGAGAGTAATAGAACATTCTCACACTGTGGGCACCAAAACAGAGTGATCCAAATTGGAAAAAAAAATAAAATAGTAAGACAAAAGAAGTAAAGTACTTTTTAGACATTTGAAATGAGCCATTTTTCAGGCAGAACAGTGTAATGGTGTGTTCCTTTCAGCAAGCGTGACAAGTATTTACTCTTGTTAAAAAATGTGCCTGTGATATTACATACTGGCATTGACGAAGGAGAACTTCAATGGGTATTGATTGAGATGTGAACCCATACTAAATAAAAACAGATAAGCTTGTTCACATAAAATACAGTTTAAGGCTTGGAAATGTAACAACAGCATTTTTAAATAATCAGTGAATTAAGAAATGCCAAAGAGCATGCCCACATCCTACTCACACAAGAACAGGGCACAAAAGGAACTGGTCTGCATGACAGGGAGCCCTCATTCGGATAATTAGGCAATCAGAAATGCAGAGCATATCCCAGAGGGCATCTGCTTTGAAATTTAGACTTAGCCCTTATAAGAAGAGAGCCCATGGAGTCATTATTTTGACAGTTTCCTCATCTGACAGATCTCCTTTTGTTTTTTTTTCCAGAAGAACTCCTTTGAACCAGTTGATTGACATGGCAACAATACAAAGTACTGGTCAAATTTGAAGAGTTATACCAACCTGTGTAAGGAACATGCATTCTTTTCTCTGTAACCTATGTCTGTGTCTGTTTTTTGATCCATGCAATGAAACACTGTGGTGCTATATATGCCAAACTAGTGTATCCTGGATGATCAGAAGCCTTGCGTTTTTTTAGTTTTAATCACAGGCACACATTACTTACCTGTTTGTCATGGACAGCTTCCTTCACATTTCATTATTTCCTGCAACCTCCAAATCACTGAAAGCCATATTTCACTGACTACTCAGAGCCTACTAATAGGTTGTCAAAACAAGGACAGTAACAACAATAAAATCAGAGTCTGCTCACTCCTCCACAATAATGTTTGCATATTTTTTCTGAAAGAATCAAACACAAAAAAAACCAAAGTAAAACTCTGTAAAGTCTTAAAAATAGACCTTCTTTTATAAGTTAGAGATGCAATGCTTTTCATTCAGTATACTTGAAATACACTTCAGTGCAATACCTGATTTTCTGCAATGAACAGTCTATTTGATACTGTCACTTAAGTGCAATGTCTCTTCAAACTTTCCTCCTTGAAACAACCCGGTTTCTATGTCATGGCATCCTGTGAGCCTCTAGCAGACTGAGTGTCTCACCTGAAGTGCAGTCTTCTGCCAACTAAGAACACTCCTCCACTGTTGTTTTATAGGCCTCAAACAAAAATTTTCTGTGTGTCCATTTTAAAAGAATAATATGAGGAGTTTCAAGGATAAGATTTCAACTCTTGAAATCTCTTGTGCTATACACAGTTCTAGCAAACTTTGAAAAAGTTTGTAGACAAGGAATTTTTGGCCTCAAAGTCCAAATACCGGGGAAGACACTGTTTCCAGAGAAGAATAAAAAATAGGAAGATAAACCCTGTACATATTGAGGTTCCAGATCAGTGCAGAACTTCTGAGAAACTCTATGTACAAAAGTCTCTAAGTGTGGGACTACCCAAAATCATAGAATCATAGAAAGGTTTTGGTTGGAAGGGAACTTAAGGATCAACAAGTTCCAAACCACTTGCCATGGGCAGGGACACCTTTCAGAAGACCAGGTTGCTTGTAGACCCCCCAGCCTGACTTTCAACATTTCCGGGAATGGAGCATCCACAATCTCTCTGGGCAACCTGGTCTACTGTCACCACCTTCATGGGAAAGAATTTCTTACTAATACCGAACATAAACCTACCATCTTTCAGATTAAAGCCACTCCCCCTTGTCCTATCACTGTATGCTCGTGTCCCTCTCCACCTTTCTTGTACGCTCCCTTTAGGTGCTGGAAGGTTCTGTTAGGCCTCCCCAGAGCCTTCTCTTCTCCAGGCTCTACAATCTCAGCTCTCCCAGCCTGTCCTCATAGGAAAGGTGCTTCAACCCTTTGTTCATCCTTGTGGCCCTCCTCTGGATGCACTCCAACAGGTTCATGGCCACATATTCTGGCCCCCAGGCCTGGATGCAGCACTCCAGGTCTCATAAGAGCAGAGTACAGGGGCAGAATCACCTTCATTGACCTGCTGGCCGTGCTTCCTCTAATGCAGCCTAGGATACAGTTGGCTCTCTGGGCTGCAAGTGAGCATTGCCTGCTCATGTACAGCTTTTCATCTATGAGATTGCCCAAGTCCTTCTGCACAGGGCTGCTCTCAATCTCTGTTCAGAAGGTGTCAGGTACAACAGAGCATCTGCCCCATGAACTCCTTTATCGCCTGTGCCAAGAAAATCCTCACAAGGCCCAAAGGCTTACAAACACAAGGTTACTTCCATTTTTCTGAAGAAGGTCTCATACGTTACTTCCTAATCAGGTGATTTTACAGCCTTACACGTTAGTCTACCCTTTAATACTGACCCACCAGTTCTTGTCTGGCTGATCACCAGTTCCCAGGCAGAGCCCCCATGCATTCCAGCTTATCCCTCACACAAACAGCAACCAAAGTTACTTCAGTTACTGTGAAAGCAGCTCACACATACATACATATATACAACACAAATACATCTGCATTGTTCTTCAAAAAAATACAAAATTTTAATAAATTTGTGCATTTAGACTTCAATAGATAAAAACTTTCGAGTATAACCCATTAATTGATATTTTTTGAATTGAATATACTTCCATAATGAATCATTCCTGAAGTGAAATACCCAATAAAAAGTCTTTCACTGAATGTTTATAGAAAAGAGTAAATACAAGTAAAATCTCATTGTTCTAGCCAACAGTGAATATAATTCTAAAAATAATTTCAATGGCTTCCAAAGTACTGCACAAATGGCTCTACACTGAGAGCCTTTATAATATCTGTAGCAGGTAGAATAACTATTCTTTCTGCACCATGAAACACTATTCAAAGCTAGTTTTCCTGCTTTGCTGGTTTTGACAAGCAGGCCATGAAAGAGATTTGCAAGACAATACACAAAATCAGGGAACTGCAGAGTTATTTCTGTATCCCTAATTACAATGCAGAGTTGGAAAGGCAAGGACTGTCGATGCTTTTCTTCATAGAACTCAGCTATCTATCAGCTGAAAAAAAAAGCCTTATTATAGCAAAAGTCAACTGGATAATTACAAGTACCTCCAATACCGCTGAATAGTAAAATATCTCATGTATATTTCGTATGAAAAATATACTCAATTATACTATTAGTTCTAGTAAATCCACACAAGAAAACAAGGTTTACATTTCAAATTAAAGGATTGATCTAAAGCACAAAAACACACTGAAACTGACATAATGTATGGGAACTTGGTGAGGTTCAATGAGCACCCCATGCATTGAAAGCAGTTTGGCACATATTTCTTAAAGGAAAAAAACAACAGGTTGCTCAGTTGTACTGCCTTAACAGCTGAACATATTCCCATTGTGCTTGCTCGTAACAGCATTATCACGAGGTTTTGTGTTTAGCTATTGCTCCAGGTAGGCCTGTGAACATCCCAAGAGATGGTACACTCTTCATGGCTGTGGACAGTAGACAGCTGTGAATTTCTTTCTATACAGAAATGTCATTGCACAGGTCTGGGTAGCTGTATTGGAGCTGTGTCGGAGCAGATCTACTATTTGTAAGCTCCATTTCTGCTGCCTAGTCCCTTGCCATGAATTTGGGAAAGGAGGTAGGCAGAGCGCAGCAATGTGAGTTTCAAAGGAAAGTTGTTGAACAAAAGTCAGAAAAATGGTACAGTAAAGTTTTAGAGAGTCATATTGAGCCACAGAATTACAGTTACCTTAAAATGAGTGAAGGCCTTCAGCCTATAGTGAGTGCACAAGTATGTTTCCCTATTTCTGAGGAATAATAGTAGATTCAGAGGATAACATTACTGCTATGTTCCCTACTGTACTCCAAGGTTAATGTACAATTTGTGCATGAACATCACTTTTCAGAAGAGATACTGCTAAGTCATTATCAATAGAATTAAATGTTATGAACAATCTTCAGAGAAAAATAAATAGATAAATAAATAGTTTCGGGAAAAAAATCATTTTATATGCTCATTTGGAAAGCTGATTCTATTGCCATCAATCATGAGATTTTTCCCACTTCATGGCTATCAGTGAACAGCAAAGGAGACAGAGACACTGCAAAGATGAGTGTGCACAGGTAGACCTAGGTAAAGCTGAATCTCTCCCACTAGACTTGCCTTCTTTATGAAAGGAAAAATTAAACTCTATATAAATATAAAATAATCTTTGGCTCTACACATTGTAAAAATTTTCTTGTGCTTATTCCATTTCTTCTTTCATAGTGCCATGAGTTGTTGAAAAATAAACACAACACCACAGGAAAGCAGAAAACTATTAATCCCATTTGAACACTTTGTAGCCTGTTACTTAGAGTACTTAAAAAGAGATCATGCTTTTTTCTTCACCAGAGTGGAGACACCTATAGTAAAATTGTTTCAAGAAAAAAGGATCAAGGAGCAAGTAGAGAAGAGCTAAAGCAAAAAAAAAAAACGTCCTTTGTTTCTTCAGTCTTGAAGAAATAGCAAAGCCCAAATCACTGGCTGCTATGCAGTTTTTTAGGAAACTTTTCCTGCCACATTCTTCAGACATGTGATACACCAGTTCCTTCTTTTTGCAGTAAGAAAGGTGATTAAGAGAGACATTAACACTGTAGTACTCACCACAACAATCCAGAACAATTACTGCTCCTTTTTCGTTTTCAAATGCTGCTACCTTCAGCCTCAATAGCATAAACCACAAAAGTTTTCTTATACTTTACTGGGCAGAGAAAGCTAATGGGGTTCCCTCAGACCTTCTCAAGCTCTTCTCTATCCACAGAAAATGCTGAATTGAAGTATTTTTCAATTCAGCACAATATTTTTGTTGTTTTATTTAATGCATAAAATAGCAAGAGAATGACTAACTTTCCGAAAGAGAAGACAATCTTCAAACTATGAACTCAGGCTGGGCTTTATTGTACCAGTTTTTGTTTCTATGAGAGTGAGACAGGATATTTCCCATGCAGGAAACAGGTGTGAGTATGTGAGGTGGGTTAACCTTGGCTGGATGCAAGGTGCACACCAAACCACTCAAAAACTCCCTCTCCTCAACTGAAAAGGGAAAATGTAATGAAAGGCTTGTGGGTCGAGACAAAAACAGGGAGAGATCACTCACCAGTAACTGAGTAACTGAGAGATCAGTTACTGTCATGGGGAAAACTGACTTGACTTGAGGAAATTAAATGAATTTACTAGCAATCAAATCAGAACAGGATAATAGAAATACAAATAGATCTTAAAACATCTTCCCCCCACCCCTGTCTTCTTCTCAGGCTCAGCTTCACTCCTGAATCTCTCTACTTCCTTTCCCCAAGTGGTGCAGGGGGGCAGGGAATGGGGGCTGCAGTCAGTTCATCACACATTGCATTGTCCACTTCCCTCCCGTGGGAGACAGTCTTCCACAAACTGCTCCAGTGTGGATCCCTTGCACCGGGTGCAGTCCTTCAGGAATAGAATGCTCCAGTGTGGGTCCCCCAGAGGGTCACAGGTCCTGCAGGAACACCTGTTACAGCATGGGCTCCTCTCCACTGGGTCACAGGTCCTGACATGAGCATGATGCAGCACAGGCTTTCCACAGGGTCACAGTCTCCTTCAGATGCATCCACCTGGTTCTGTGTGGAGTCCTTCACAGGCTGCAGGTGGATCTCTGCTCCCTCATGGACCTCCATGGGCTGCAGGAACACAGCTGCCTCACCAGGGTCTTCACCATGTGCTGTAGGAGAATCTCAGCTCCGGTGGCTGGAGCACCTCCTCCCCTCCTTCTCCACTGACCTGTGTGTCTGCAGAGCTATTACTCCCACGTGTTCTCAGTCCTTTTTTCCAGCTGCTGTTGTGCAGAATTTATTTTTTCCTTCTTAAATGACAGAGAGTCTGCTAGCATCACTGATGTACCAGGTCTGTCTTGGAGCCAGCTGGCATTGACTTTATTGGACAGGGGAAGCTTTTGTCATCTTCTCATAGAACCCTGTATCCATCCACTATCAAAACCTTGCCATGCAAGCCCAGTACTGTACAAATGAAAATGTTCGATCCTGAATGCCTTACCTTGCATCCAAAAATATGTAGTCACCATGGATTGATTAGTACTTTGACATTCTACAAACTATGGTAACGTATCATGTACCTGAACCCTCTAGGACTGAGCAGGTTAATTCATGTTCATGTGCCTCTCCTTGTTTTACGAACAAGCACACATAGAAATGTAGAGACGGTATCTCTGTTCTTCTTTCAAACTATTTATGTATAACAAATATTTGAAGTAATAATATTAATTTTTAAAGTACTAGCTTGATAAAAGTTACAGAGCTTCTAGAAAAGTTCAGCTTTAGTTCTTTGCAATTGAAGATAAACATCTGAAATGTATTTTCTTTTTGCTCCTTCAAATTTGGTTTGAAGAACCTCTACTTAAATATCCTGACTTAAGAGAAAATTGTGCCAAGCTATGCTGAGAAAGCACAGGTTGTCCAATATTCATTGCTGCTAGCTTATGCACACTACAGCACCAATTCTACTACATTCTAATAGAATGTTAATGACAACTGCTACACCTGCAGAGATGTTGAAATTAAATGGCCCGTAGTAGGATTCAGACCCTCTAAAGGAGTCAATTGTACTGACAGAACTATTTCTTGCTTTAGAAAACTGATGTGCTACAGAAATCTAACTAAAAATTTTTTTTTAATTGATCTATATTTTAAAAGTACTCCTGTTGAGATTTACCTGCTGTAGAAAAGAAAGGTTTAAACTTCCTCTAATTTATTAATATACCATCCCTTGTACCAGCATTTTATTGCTATTTTCTATAATGGTCAGTCTTGTGAAATAAGATTTTTTTTTTGGCTACCCTGAAAATGCTGCTTGAAATCCATTTATTTAAATGATCCCACAGCACTCCCACAGCGTTCTTCTGGTGAAACTGCCTGCTCATACATTAGAGAAGTGTACTCTTCAATGGGTAAAAAAGTCTGCCTGGATGGCCAGGCCCAGTGAAGTGCTGGTGAATGGAGTTAAAGCCATTTGTGGCCAGTCACAAGAGGTGTTACTTAGGGCTCAGTATTGGGGCCAGCCCTGTTGAATATCTTTATCAATGCTATGAATGAGAGCATCAAGTGCACCCTCAGTAAGATAAACATGAACAGCTAAAAAAACCCAAGTGTTTACAGCTACCCTATTTCAAAATTACCACATTAATATTTACCTCCTGAAATAGCTGAAAATAACCCTTTGGACACAACTGAAAGTGTTGGACTCTTTAATTTTATATATAAATAAGTTTCCTCATAATTATCTTAAGTTGAATGAAAGTATAATTTAAATGTGCACAGAAGGACACTCACAAGCTGAATTACAGAATAGAACATACATCAGTTAAGAATGCTATTTGAAATTATTCCCCTAAAATAATATGCACTGTGAACTGTTAACACTTGAGACTTTAGATTATTTTGCTTTTTTACTAAAAAAAATAAAAGTAGGTATATTCACAAGTCTGGTAACAGCCTAAGGAAAGAATTTTTTTCTTTTTTCTCTCTGCTTCTTGAGTCTGTAAAAAAAGGACAAGGTATTACAGAAAGACTGAAATCTGTGTGAAAATAGACTACATAAAATAGCATAGAATGAAATGTGCAACTGCTTAACACAAAGCCTTATTTCAGAAAATTTATTAAGACAACAACCAGAACTTTTGGTTAGTCTCACTAAATGTAATTTGTGACTGAAGAGCAGAGATACAGATGAATCCCCATTTTACCAGAGCAAGGCAATGTCATCTATACAATTGTCATGACTTCACCCCAACCAACAAACAAACCCCACGCAGCTGCTTGCTCACTCCCCACCAGCTGTGTGGGGGAAAGAATCAGAAGGATAAAGATGAGAAAACTCGTGGGTTGAGATAAAGACACTAAAAAGTAAAGCAAAAGCCACACATGCAAGCCTAGCAAAACAAGGGATTTATTCACCCCTTCCCATGGGCAGGCAGGTATTCAGCCATCTCCAGGAGAGAAGAGCCCCATCACACACAGCTGTGACTCAGGAAGGCAAACATCATCACTCCCTACATCCCCCACTTCCTTCCTCTGCCCCAGCTTTATATACTGAACATGACAGATCTGGAATAATCCTTGGGTCAGTTGAGGTCAGCTGTCCTGCCCGTGTCCCCTGCCAGCTGCTTGTTCGCACCAAACCTCCTCACTGGCAGGGCAGTACGAGAAGCAGGAAAGACCTCGAGTCTGTGTAAGCCCTGCTCAGCAATAACAAAAACAAATCTTTGTTATCAACCCTGTTTCCAGAAAAATTCAAAACATGTCCCCCTACTAGCTACTACGAAGAAAACTAACTCCATCCCAGCCACAACCAGCACAACAATGTAATGTGTTATGCTAGCATTGCCTACTTGTATTTTGAAGTCATAAAGTCATAGAATGGTTTGGCTTGGAAGGGATCTTATAGATCATCAAGTTCCAATTCCCCTGCCATGGGCAGGGATACCTTTCACTAGCCCAGGTTCCTCAGAGCCCTATCTGACCTACTAGTGAAATTTCAGGGATGGGTCATCCACCACGTTTCTGGGCAGCATGTCAACTTCTACTGCTTTTGGTACAATGAATTATTTTAAAATACTTGGGTACAAGTAATTCATATGTAGTGGTCAGATCACAGAAATGCACTTTTTCCACTCAAGCCGTTTCTCAAGGGACAGACTGGGAAATTTAAAATAAATTTCAAGGGCTAATAAACATTATTACTTTTAAACATATTAACAGATATAATTTCAGAGAGCTCTGTAGAAATTAAAACACACAGTACTGCTAGAATATGAAGTTTAAAGTTTCAACCATTATAAGGATCACTAACCTTCATCAAAGTAATTATTTGTTCTTTGCAACTCTCTACATAAAGTGTAAGGAAACATAAGGACTCACTCTTTCAGAACACAAAGAGCTGTGAAAGAACAAAGAACAATATTGAGCTTTCTCCCTGTTGTCCAGCTTCTTATTTACACTGCATGATTTTTAGAAGCTTAATAAATATGTGTTACTGTGAGAGATCAAAGAAGAGAGTAATTGTCTTAGTGTAAAGGAATAGTAAAATATATTAACATTGTTTTCTTCTGTATTCAGATTTTTAAGACAAAAGAAAAACACTGCAACTTGCTCTTGTCTGAAATTCTGCAATTGCATCTCAAGAATTTCAACCACAATTATACGGACACAGGTTTTATGTAAATTTTCACATCTGTTATATCAAGGCCTTAATTCAAATTAAACACATACAATGCAAATGCTGCACTAAGGAAATTCGAAGTAATTTGGTTAACTCATCTTTGTTCCTGGAAAGTATAAGCAGCTTCCTTAATCTGTGACACATTTAAGACAAAATATATTGTTTCTCAGGGGGATTCTATAAGAATTTCAATTATATAGTTCTCAAATTTTAAATGACAAAAGAAATTTGACATAAGACTTTTCTGTGGCTGCCATTTTTGATCCATCTCTCAGAAGGAGCAAACCGCCATGAACATTCTTTAAGGAATCATTCTCTCAAGTTGCAAAGAAGTATTTGAACATCAGTAATAAAGCCAAGTCTGTCACTCCAGCTGAGAACAAAGCTTTTCAAGCTTCAGAACTGCCACAGGGACACACTTCTTTTGAGGAACAAATCCAAAGTGCCACTCAAGATTTTATGTCTCCTGTGGAACAGTGGTGATTACTTTGTGCTTTTTTGCCTTCTTTTCTCTCCTTCATCTTGCAGGGAAGATGCACTTAAAAAGTTCGATTTTTGTTTATTTCCCTGTCTCATTGGGAATTGGAAATCGTGGACATTCTTTTTCTCTTCCTTCTCAGTCTCCACAAATTCAAGCTAACTCACGTAAGCTTTTTTTGTGTCTGAAGAGATTTTTATTTTGACTCAGAAAAGCCTAACCAAGTAGAACTGATACCCTTGGGCAGAACGAAAGTTCTTTCATAAGTAAAGGCAACAAGTTATTTTATCTGTTTAAAGAACAAGGATGTGTAGAGATTAAGAGTAACAATGCCACAAGAAAAAACGTGAAGAATGCACTTCCACCCAGGAAAAAAAAATGCGTAAGAATATCCAGACACTGGGATTAAAAGATGCTCTTTAGCTGCATGGCAAGCCACAGCATGCAATAGGAAAAAAAAATAGCAACATTGTGGGTGAATTTAATCCCTCACATGACTTTTTTGGCTTCAGTCATGTTACAGCAGAATAAATTCATCTGTCTCTTCAGCAATCACTCTTATCTCTAATGTAAATTCATTTTGACTTCTTTTTATGATTTATCTAGGAAATAAAATCAGACAGGATTTTTTCATGTAAGATGTACAATAATTTCACGCTTAACCTGGGTGGAAAGAATTACTCTAAATCAGACCATCTCTGGGGTTTTTTTTGTTTTTGTTTTTGTTTTTTTTAATGAAAAATTATTGAGAAGGAAATACAGTAGAGTAAAGCTACTTTACAGGCTGCTTGCTCAGACATTACAGAAGTCTGGCTGCATCTCACAGGTCCCAAATCCCACCCTTGACAACCAACTATTCCAAAAATTCAGCAGAGGTTTTCTGGTTCACATTAGTCAGAGACTTCATGTCTCTCTTCACTTGTTTCTCCACATTTTCTGCTACCTTCAATTGAAAGTAAGTGGAAAAGGACTATTTTGCCAGTCATTAATTTTACAGTAAGAAGAAATTTCAGCTGCAAGTGATTAACAGAAGGAATGAGTTAGAGTTGACATGCAACATTTTTAAATATAACAGTGTGAACATATATAATCACAAATATGAAACCAGTCCCAGTGTTTTCTACTGAGGCTTTAAAGTTACTAAAGAGTATGAAAGAAATCTTTTTGATAATTCCTTCCATTCACATTGTCTTAATCATGTAACTGTGACACATAAGCTCTCCATTTGTATGCAAAATAAATGCAGATGTATTCTTCACTGCTCATGCCCTCAACAACAAAAAAACACCACACCACTTAACAAATCAAAATATACCCCAAGGAAGAAAGGAACGGAAAGGAACGGAAGAAAAGAAAGAGAAAGGGAGAGAAAGGGAGAGAAAGGGGAGAGAGAGGGGGAGAGAGAGGGGGAGAGAAAGAGAGAGAAAGAGAGAGAAAGAGAGAGAGAAAGAGAGAGAGAAAGAGAGAGAGAAAGAAAGAGAGAAAGAGAGAGAGAGAAAGAAAGAGAGAAAGAAAGAGAGAAAGAAAGAGAGAAAATAGTTACCACATGTGGTTTCTTAAAATTAAAGCCTACCAATACTTTTGAAACTGAAGCTGAAATCTTTTTGAAGACCCTCCGTCCTCAGTCTTTTAATAATCTCATAATTTACTGTATGTTCTCCAAATCCAAAATGGTTGTAATTTGCTTAATTTCTTATTTCTGACACATATGAACAAGGAAGAGTAACTCAATAAAAGTGACAGAGGTACCCTAAATGTACACCAAGTGTCACACTTCTCAGGTTCTTTCTTTGGAGGACTAGGGCCCTGGGAATGGATCAATTACATTTTCAGCACATTGCAATTGATTTTCTTTCAACATCTTTCTTTCAGGTTTTATCACTTTCTTGCTGCTGGACATTCTGTCTCCGGGCAAGCTTATGTTAGCCCGCAGACTTCTATTCAGACTGTTCAGCACTTACAGTTTCTTTTCCCTTTTCTTGTCCACAGTTGTAGCTCCTACAAGAGGATAAACTCCACCCAGGCCCTCATTTGGGGGCATCTAAGAGCACATGACACTCTTTTCCTTCCATAGCTCTGTGAGTTGCCAGATTTCGAGCTTTTTTCCTTTGAGGGCCTGGGAGATGGCTGCCTGAAAAAGGAGCTTCTCATGGATAGACTCTGCTCAGGAGTGAGTGACAAGGAAAACAAGAAGGAGAAATCTAGGGTTTTCATCCTGTAATAGCAAAATTGGAATATTCATGCAGTTGCCACTGCGTAACCAGTGATGAGACAGCCCATGCTCTAAAGAATTCAAGCCTTAGTAGACTTAAATGATCCTCCACATTGAGTTTGCATGGCAGGGTGTTGGCAGAAGAGGGGGCTGCAGAGGCAGCCTTTGCGATACATTTTTTGTGTCTGAATCCTTGGAGCTGCAAAGTCAGTCTAGATATCGCCTCTATCACAAAAACATGACAACACTTTCCAGGACTTCATTCTGCATTATTGCTGACTTTGTGGCTACAACCACAAATGAATTTTTAGTTTAAATTCATTTGGCAAGCTGGAATACTGCTGCATTTTGATTAATTTATTCAGGGAAGAAAGAGTCCCTAAACTATCTGTCCTTACACTGTACAGTCACTGATCCAACTTGTAATCTCCTTAAGATGTCTCTCTAGTCAGCTGTTCATACTTAATCCTCAGCAGATTCTGTTGACAGACACTCATCCTTGCTCATCAAGTTCATGAGCCCTCTCAAACTGCACATATGTTTAATATGAACTTTGAGACGTGTCATAGGCTTGAGGTTATTCGTTATTGAAACATGGACTTAACTGGGCAGATCTTTTCAAATGCACAGGAGACAGGAGGGATTACAACTGCAATACTGAGTATTACACTTCTTGGTGATACAGTTGTTCTCCACTCTTCAGCAGATAACAAAGAATCCCATTAATTATTTGTGTTTTCTAAGATTCCTA
This sequence comes from Lycocorax pyrrhopterus obiensis, assembly GCA_014706295.1. Classification (NCBI taxonomy): domain Eukaryota; kingdom Metazoa; phylum Chordata; class Aves; order Passeriformes; family Paradisaeidae; genus Lycocorax; species Lycocorax pyrrhopterus. Next base: position 76,628,688 of record JACSVZ010000002.1, read on the forward strand.
CAGTTTCTCCAGTTATAAATTAACAGTGTAATTCACTGCATTTTACAGAAATTCTTACCTTCTGTACAAGTGACATTTTCCTCTGTTACTAGCATACTCAAAAGTGATCTTCCTAAACCACTTATATCAGTTTGCAAAAAAATGACATCTTAAGATAATATACCATGATGTTGCAATTGTGGGGAATTTAATAGTCCTCCCTCTTCACTTGAACCCACCAAAAACAGAAGAAACACACAGGCTATGAAAGATGTTACTTAGAAGCACCTCTCTTTTAGAATCCATTCTTGAACATATACTTTTTTTTTGCTTTGCACTTTCCCCATGAGGTAGTTCTCTCATGATAAATCTTGCAGCTAGAAACTGGAAGCAGTTAAATACTATAGACCTATTTCCTATCATAAACTGTGAATTTTAAGGTGCCATAAATAAAAACAGGTGTAGTATGAAAACAAAAACATTAATATTAAGTTACCATTCTTTTCAATTAACTGCCTGTTCTAAGTCAGGATATGAGCATCAAATGTATTATGTGCTCAATTAAAAGGGATCATGATTAAATATGGATTGTTAAAAAATTTTCTTTGTATATTCTTTTCCAAGCAAGTTCTACCAAACAGTAAAAATTCATTTCTCAAAATAAAAATATCAAAGACAAATGTTTGATGAGGCTGTTTGAAATCAAAGTTGAACCATAGGAGTCAGGGATGGAAAGGTCAGCTACCTTGTCTATTTTTAAATGTCTCAAGCAACAAGGATTCTGTATTATTGCTTTGGAGATAAGTACATTGTCATTCAAACCTTTTCTTATTAACTCTAACTGTAATCTTATTTTATAATCCTTTAATTATAAAACTTACAGTCAACAAGTCAATGCCATGCATGTATAACATCCTTCTGAAGACATTAAGAATCAATATTCCTTAATCCAGTGCCACCCCAGAGTGATTAATTATAACCATGTCTGTGTTCTGTCAAGAGCCAGTAGTAGGTACACATATTTATCCCATTTATAAACTAAGTAAACTTACCAGACTGATATAGAATGAAAGGCTTCATGCAAGTTTAAGACACATTTCCCACTGTGAGGTAATATCCCAGTGGGAAAGAAGAAAGGGTTTTCAGGATGGAAGCTCAGTGTTAGCCAAGTAAATTAAGCAACTGGCTCCTTCTGTAACAAAGATGAATCTGCATGCTTAAGAGAAACAATTTAAAATAACCAGGCTGTCTCTTCCAGTAGGACAGAAAAGATTAAACTTCAGAAGGAAACATTCTCTTGAAGTTCTGAAAGAATTCACAGAGGGACTGGTAGCATGAACTAATATGTTACATTAAACAAGAGTAATCTGAGCCAATCCTAGAAATCAGAAAAGTTAACTGAGGGCAAATTGCAAGCATTGTTACTCAGGATATCTAATATAAACAGTCTGCCGGAGAAAGACTGAGGCTTCCAAGTAAGCTGTCTGCAACAAATAGGAGCTAAGGTTTAAGGTTTGCACACAGACTACACTATGGTTCTTTTAAGAATCTGCTCCATAAAAGCAATGACATATTTCTAATTTTCTCAACATCAGCCAACATATGAATGTGTTCCAAAAACAAGCTAAGATCAGGAATCTACTACAGTTAAGTGGAGATCATTGTCAAAATGCAACTGATCAGAAGAACAATCAATAACAGATGTGAAAGTGTAGCATTAATCCCAGACAGATGTCTCAGTTTACTCGAGTCACAGTAACAGTGGAGTGTGACTATGAGAGGACTCCACATTAAACTTCTGTCATACTCAGGCTTTCCATGAGTCTGAGCAGTACAAGTGGTAGGATGGAGGGGCAGTGAAATAAACTGTTCTGTCTAATATATTCAATTCAATAGTTTTGTGAAACCTTTTAAGAAATCAGGTCACAGCTAATTTTGAAAAAGTCAAAATCTATAGACTTGTTCACTAAAATTGTGGTCAGAGTCTTACTTATAAAAATATCTTTCTTCAAACACAAACTAGTCAATCCACTTGACAAAGGCTGTGAAAGTCATCTGGGGACTGAGACGCTCACATTCTTTATATCATACTATTTGTAGCATTTCAAGTGTCATAGTACACATACTCTATGCTGTCATTTTAATATCAGTTTATAACAGTTCTTGTTAGACTAGAAAATATTTGAGGAGCAGGAACCATCTTTGCTGATATCACAGAGCAGTGCAAACATTCTCAGTGGGTTTCTTTAAGCACAAACATAGTACAAGCAATAGCATCAGCGGATTTTTAAACTATTAATAACTATGCACACAAACAATTCCTTACCTGAAAAAAACCCAGTCATTTAGACTAAAAAAGAAAAAATGAAAATCATGATACTATATTTGAAACCTAAAGCGTTTGAAGAGAAATTAAGCATTCTTATTTCCCTATTCACATTTCTGTGAGCACTTTGAAAATATCACTTTCAGTTAGTAAATCCAAATTTTAAACAATTTTCCTTTTAGCACCTCTTCCCTGAATCTTAGATCTAGAAATTAATGACTAGCTCAAAATATTGCTGTGGTCACAGTGGTAAAGGTTAACATGCTCCCATTGCCTGATTCAAGAGAATTTGAAAATAATCACTACACTCTTTTCCTCCTCTCCTGGCAACTGCTAAAGGCCACTCTTATAAAGTTGCATGAGGATTTGGCTTGACGCCCTAAGTCCATTTGAAGATTCTCATTTGTTTCTTTATCTAAGTGGCAGATTGGGATGCATTATCAAAATTATTAACCCACAAAATCATTGGCATTTCAAAAATTAATCTTTGAATTTTAAGGTCAATGTGAATGAAAGACTGGGGTTTCTTTGACTGCCAATATGCATATACAATCGAGTTGTAATAAGCTCAGTTTCTTCCTTAAGCAAGACAGGAATTTAAATAAAGATATTTTACTGATTTCATTTACCTATATAAGATTGTCCATTCAAATTTCAACTTGATGTGTCTTATATATGTATGCCTAAATAAATGCACCAAAGGACAGAAACCCTTATGAAGAGAATTAAAGAAGATATACTATCCTTCATCAGCTGAGAACTTAATGCACCATTTTTAGTGCTAAGTTTTACACGTGCATGACAAAAGCTGCAGTTTATCAAATGGGTGCCTCAGAACTTTAGGGATGAGCCTGACTTCTCATTACTAAGAGACATGGTGATGAAGACAGGTTTTAGCAAGCAAATGGACAAGTTAAAACATCATCAGCCAGCTTCCAGTCATGGTAAGACTTGGACACAGAACGCTACCGCTGGCTGCCCTCCCCCCCGTCTTTCAAATTGATCCGTAGTCATCTGATTGAGGAATCTGAATTGAACAACAGAAAGACAGGGTCCTGGAATTCAGCTGGAATAAGACCGAGTTTTGACAGGCCGAGTTTTATTGCAGCAGCCCTGGGTCTTTTACATGGTTCCCATTTCTTCTCAGTTGACTTCAGGGCTACCACTTTTCTCTGTTGCTCATATTTGTTTTAACACTGTCAGTACCTTTGCTGACTCCTCTCCATACCAACGTTTGCCCAGGTGGACTTGCATTCTGACAGCAAGACCAAAGCAGAAGCTGTGTGTACTCTTTCCTCAGGTTTTCAATAAACCACACGCACAAACAAACATTAAATCACTTTGATGTTTTTAACACTCCTGTTTCTACACACAATGACATTCATCGCATTGTCGTACGTGTAAGTGATCCTCATAATTATCAGTTGAACAGGAACTCAACAAAAATACAGTAGAATGAATCAAATAAATCCTAGTAGAATGATATAAATTACTACTTATAATTTACAATTTGTATGCAGTCAACAAGGAAAATTAATACTTATTTATCAAATTTGATTAGATGCCTCATATCTGTAATTAAAGGTAAGTGTTTTGGATTTTAAATTTGTACTCTTGTTAATTTTAAGAATCATCTATCAAGGAGGATATAAGTTGGCCTGTGAACTTTGAATATTCTCCAGGGTTTTCACGGAGATAGGAAATTTTGCTTGAGATTGTGGATCAGATCACCTCCTCCATCCATCTGCTTCACAGTAAATGGATATGCATACTTAATTTGGGTGTTAAACCATAATAATTCTTTGTGAATTAAGCTCAGCATGCAGGTCAGCCCCACACAGCCACTCACTCATTCTACCACAGTGGGATTGGAGAGAGGGGGAAGGATAGCAATGAGAAAACGTCTGGATTGAGAGAAAGACACTTTAGTAGGGAAAGCAAAAACCATGCATAAACAAAGCAAAATGAGGCATTCATTCACCACTTCCCATTGGAAGGTAGGTGTTCAGCTATCCCGAGGAACACCAGGCTTCATCAAGCTTAGCAGTTACTTGGAAAGACTATCACCTTCACTCGGAATGTCCCCCCAGCTGCATGTGCTGCCCATGATGTCATATAGTATGGAATATACCTTGGGTCAGTTGGGGTCAGCTGTCCCAGCTGTGTCCCCTTCTAACTCCTTGTGCACCCACAGCTTACTTGCTGATGGGCTGGGGGGAGAAGGAGGAAAGCACTTCAGCAATGCCTAAAACTTCCCTGTGTTATCAAAACTGCTTTGGTCACAAATCCAAAACACAGCACCATATGAGCTGCTATGAAAAACATTTACTCTTATCAGAGCCATAAACCAGCAGAGCATTTAACCAAGTTATTCTGCCTAGTATTTTTCAGGATTTGCAGCAGACCTAGGCTCTTTTTGAACAGTCTCCGGAACCCTGTCTGGGTACCTTTGGCATCTCATATGATGCCAGGTGTCTGTAACCAGGCGATAAATAAGTTACAGGCGCTTAATCATTACAGTTTACAGCACAGCACTCTATCCAGCTCACGTGTTTGATTCTTAAGAACCACTGAATACATGCGTAGCATAAGTGCTTAGGAAAATCAGCATGAGTTTCTCAGTCCTATCCTACAAATGGAACAGCCTTTTGCCAGAATGGAAGTGTAGCTTCAACAGTTTATTAGAAAAAATGGCATGCACTTTATTCCATGGTTCAAAGAGTATTAACATTTTTGCAAGTGCTTTTAATTATGAGATTTTTGTAAACAGTGACTTTAAAAATGTAATGTGAAATCTGCCCAGTTTGATGAAAGCAATTTAAAAAATCCCTTATAGCAGTCATCAACTTAGATTTTTAATTGTGTAGAAAGCTTATTTTCTATGGAGATAATTATGTAGAGCTATTTTGACAAATACTGATAAGAACAAAAACCAACTTCAGATCTCCAACCAGATTTTTGCAGTGTTCTGATGTAAGCCGCACCACTGTAAAGCTCTGAACAGAATTAGCAGCCTTACTCTTTCATGCTTAGCTCTTCACATCTATATAATGGGAAATTGATAGTGTCAATACAATTGCAATGAATGCCTATACTCATGTTTGAACAGAAAGCAATGGAATTACTTCAGGAGAGCACTGAGAGTCCAGACTAGTGAGCAGGAATCCTTAGTCATGCCGATGTTTCTGGAATTTAGTGTAACATCAACATTGTTACTCTGAAGTATATGGATGAAGCAACTGTTAAGATCCAATTATTAAGGTTCTTTAGAAATTCCTCTGCCCGAATTAAGGTGCAAACGAGACCATATGCCAGTGACAATAGTATGGGTTTTATCTGATGGTAAATATGAGAGAGAGAGAGAAAGAAAGAAGTAGAAAATAGGTGGGGGGAACAGAAAGAGAGTGACAGGGACAGAATAAGGAAAATATCACCACTCTGTGGGTCCTAACAATGTTCCATTGATCCTCTCCAGCTGGTCTTCTTGGTGGTGAAGGTCCCCTTGAAAAGCATAGAATCCTGTGCGTTAATATACCCTCGAGCCAGGTAGCAATGTCCAGGCATGTTCCCCTGGGGGAGGGGGGCAGTCTCTCAGAGCAGACTCTGGATCTGTTTTATCCGGTGGTGCAAAGCCTCTGGGGAGCACTTTGGGGTGCTTATAAGTCCCCCTCAGCTGCCTCTCACATGAAAGTCCCATGGATGTGGCCTGTGGGGTTGGGGGTTCCACAGCTGGGCCGGTTTGTGTGACAGAGGATGGGTGTTTATTGCTTCTGACCAGAGGTTACACCATGCACCTGAAACCACCTCCTCCCCCCTCAGCTGGAGGGGGAGTCTGTGTAAACCTGGCTTCTGTGAGCTGTGCTCTCCCCCCACCCCAAACTCAGCCAGGAATGATTCTCAGCACAGCTGGTGGCTTTGGCCTTTTGTGGATGCCTACCTTTCCCTCAGCCTGAGATGACTGAACAATAGGTTTCCCTTTATCTAATCAGCAGTTTGACTTTCAGTCCAAAGTCCCAGTCTTCAAGGAGGCTCCTTTGGTTGTAGCTTCTTTATAATGAGCAAACCTTATATCAATGTTAGAGGCATGAACTATTTTCAGTCTCTGACAGCAGCACACTGAACACTAGTTCAGACAGCTTTATGCCGTATTCAGTTCCTCAGGTAACAAGTCCAGGTTATCAAAACAGTGTTGATCAGCACAGCTTGGTTAACTGGAAATACTGACTGATGCAGTGAAAAACTAGAGCAGATGTCACTAAATCATTATCATTTACAGTGACACACCATTTTATGTCAGAATGTGTATCTGTATGTGTAAGGATACATACAGCTAAACTACAGATCAAAGCACAGATGTTCCATGAACAACACTCACAGCCGTGATCACAACATAAAGCTACCAACTACACTGTAACATCCCTCTCTGAATACAGAGATGCTCTGATGCTCTGGTAAGCAGGGTTAAAAGCTTTTACTGTCATGGAAGAAAATAGCCACCACTTCCCTACATCCATAAACCCAGTTACTAATGCTTAACTTGTAATAAAGGGCAGTCAGGTTAGTCAAGATTGACTTACTCTTGGTAAACTCATGCTGAATATTACGCACCACCTTCACGTGGCCAATATGTGTTTTACTCACACCATGGTATTCACAAGGGGTGAAGTGTGGTTGATCAACCCCTACCTGGAGTTCCACTGACATTCCCACTCGCCCTTTAAGATGAGTGCAACATCTGTATGTCTGTTTCCAGTCATCAAGGACCTCTCCTGGCCTCCATGACCAGCCATACAAGATAGCAAACAGCCTCACAATGACACAAGTTCTCTCTGTGACTTTCACATTAATGATTAACAGTCTCAGGCCCTCTGCAGTCTCTCTGCCACACCAAAAATACAGGATTTAAATCTATGGCAAGCAGTAAACTTCGTGACAGCATGTCTGCTCAGCAGCTAGATGCTTCTGTTCCCATCAAAAGGAGATCTCCATCTTGGTGCTGATAATCTATTAAGGTCCAACTCTCTCATTAATCCTCCTTAGAAGAGCTTGTTCCTCTGCATTGCTATTTTGGCTGAGTATTCATGTCTATAAGATCAGATCTGACATCACAGAAGCCTTTGTCCTGCCCCAGAAAATCAAAAGCTTCAAGCCTATCTCATTTTGCAGGTCTCCATCCATGAGTCACTCACACACAGCTTCTCTATATATCTCTTTCTTTCTCTATGAAGAGATCTTCCCAATGAGGTAAGAACGTAGGCTCTTCTCTCTGTAAAGTTTCAATGAAGCCCCCGTCAATCCTGTTTTTTCTTTTCTATTAGCACACAGCTTCCTCATCTGCCCCATGTAATATTTCACAGAATCATACAATCATTTAGGTTAGAAAAGACTTCTAAGATCATCCGACCCTCAATCTTTCAGGTAGTAGTAGAGAGCCGTAAGTTCTCCCCTGAGACTCCTTTGCTCCAGGGTAAACAACCCCAGCTCCTTCTGCTGCTCCTGGAGATACTTAGTCCCGAGACCCTTCACCAGCTCCGTTGCCCTTCTCTGGACGTGCGTCAGCACCTCAATGTCTTTCTTGCTGTGGGGGGCCCAGAACTGAACGCAGGATTTGAGATGCAGCCTCACCAGTGCCGAGTACAGGGGGACAATCACTGCCCTGGTCCTGCTGGCCACACTATGGCTGATACAGGCCAGGATGCCCTTGGCCTTCCTGGACACCTGGATACGCTGGCTCATGTTCAGCTGGCTGTTGACGAGCACCTCCAGGTCCTTTTATTGCTGGGGACATTTCCAGCCACTCTTTCCCAAGTCTGTAGCATTGCTTGGGGTTGTTGTGACCCAAGTAGGGGACAAATTTCCACCCAGCAATGCAGAACTTTTACCACCACTCATTTGCAGCAACTGTGTTCCACGGGCAGTCCTAGGTGCTCCAGATCCAGAGAGAGCCATCTCCTCATGACCTTCATCTGAGTCAGATTCTCTGATATGCCCAAGTATACTTCCCAGACAGGAGACCAAGCCCTGTGGACCATCGCCACCTGAACTTCCATGTAGCCTAGAGCAGCCTCCAGGTGCTGCTGCCTGTTGTCTCTGGGTGTTCATCCCAGCTAGGCTGAGACCCTCCACCTACTGTGCACCTGTAGGCCCCTTCTACACGGCAACACAACAAGGAGAAAACAGAGAAAAAATCAAGGACTCACCAATTATGAAGGAGATAATATCAATAAGGGATAAAAATCTGGCAAGTCCAAGTCCTGGATTTGCACCTAGGATGGAGCAACACTGTACTCAATCACAAACTGGGAGAGGACTGTCTGGAGTGCAGCCCTGCAGAAAGGGATCTGGGCATGCCGGTCAGCAGCAGCTCAGTGTGAGTCAGCAGTGTGCCCTGTCAGTCCAGAAGGAACTTGCCATAAGATAAACCACCACAGGGGGAACTTAAGCACATCTCTCTGCCCACCTCACATTAAGGGTTAAATAAAATCTGTATTATTGACTCAGGTGTATGGTCTCATTTGAACCTTAATTTGGGCAAAGGCATCTCTCGCTAATCTGATCATAACACACAGGAAGCATCCTACCCTTTCCTAAACAATTGCCAGCCTTTCTTTCAGTCAGCACATGGAGTGAGTTACAATTCAGTCAAGTTTTCTGAATTCAAGTGCCTTTAGGTAACAGTTTAATGTTTGGCCTACTTTCTTCAGAATAGTTCAGATAGACATTCTGCATTCATAGGAACATTTTCTGTCCACTACTGTCAAGATATTGAACATTGCCTAAGGTCTCAGTTGAGCTCTGACCTTTCTAATTATTCATTCAAAAATGATGCATCAAAATCTATAGCAAAGGTCTAATAAGGCAGACCCACAGGAAATCCAATCCACTTTTCTCTGGAAGGACTTAATGAGAGCTGTCAGATGGAACTGTAGATGCCACCAGAATGTGTGAGGCTTATGTGCCAATCATAACTGAAATACAAATCCATTTGGCTGAGGTAGAGTTAATTTTCTTCAAAGTAGGTAGTATGGGGCTGTGCTTTGGATTTCTGCTGGGAACAGGGTTGATATACACATATTTTCAATATTGTTGAGCAGTGCTTGCACAGAATCTTTCTGCTTCTCGCACTGCCCTGACAGTGAGGACACCAGGGGTGCACAGGAAGTTGGGAGGGGACAAAGCTGGGACACCTGAACCCAACTGACCCAAGGGATATTCCCCACTATATGGTATCATGCTCATCATATAAATTTGGGGGAAGAAGAAGGAAAGGGGGGCATTTAGAGTGATGGCTTTTGTCTTCCCAAGTCACTGTTACATGTGATGGATCACTGAGAGCTTTCCTGGAGATGGCTGAACACCTGCCTGCCCATGGGAAGTTGTAAAGGAATTCCTTGTTTATCTTGTTTTGCTTTGCTTGCATGGTGGCTTTTGCTTTACTTATTAAACTGTCACTATCTCAGCCCACAAGTTCTCCCAGTTTTAGACTTTTGATGCTCTTCTACATGCAGCTGAGGGGGAATGAGCAAGTGACTGTGTCAGGCTTCATTGCCATCTGGGTTTAAAACACACAATAACTTTGTATCTGTGATTAGCTTGAAACAAACTCTCTTTCCTTTATCGCTGTAATCCATGTAATTATGTAATTCTCTTTTTTTCTCTGTAATCTATGAGATTCTCTGTCTCTTTAAAGCTGTAAACTCTCAGGGATGTCTCCAAGTATTACTAGATAAAATGACAGAATTTTCATCATTAGTTAAGATTTAGTCACTATCTTTATTGAAGTAATTATGCATGCACACCGACAAAGAATCAGTGCTTCATTGCCAAGAGTGGGATAGCCACAGACTTAAATTCAGCTACTTCAGAATAAAGTGCTCACTGCACTAAAAATAATTCAAATTAAAAATATTTACTCCAATTTCCATCTTATAATGTAAATGTACTAAGACATTCAGCTTGTTAACATTAGGTTGTCATTGAAAGTAGGTCTCACTAGCCGACACCATCTGTTTATGCCCAAATATTTTCCTTCCATTCAGGCTAGTTGAAAGTAACAGTAAAAACAGTCTGCTACGGAAAAGAAATGTGCTAAATGTGCTGATACACATATATATCAAGAAAAGTCATTTTTAATACTGCTTTACTCCATAGCCAAAAATTGAGCTATTGCTTTTGAAATTCAATAGAGGAAAAAGTGAAAAATTCTTGTGAAGATCTGGAACAACAAAGCCAAAGGAAGAATTTCCATTTACTGACATACATAAGTGTTAAGACCCTGATTTCAATTACTTTAAAAGAAATCTTAGAGAAAGTAGAGAATAATTACTACAACAAGTAGTAACCACTTGTAGGATTCTTCTACATGTTAGCAACATTTTTGTTTCAGACCTCATCTTCCATGAATTGAAAAGGAAGAGTCACTTGGTTGAGCCATTTTTTTTTCTATTTATCCAAATGACATTTTTCATCCTCTGTAATTCTTTACAGAACTTTATATTGTCTTCCATTTAGAAACACTGTTCCAAGTGATCCCCGCTCACTGTTCAGCTTTCGCCCTTGACCCCAACAGTCTTCTGTTTTCTAGTCATGATTTTCATGAAGTAATAGACAAAAAAACCAACCACAAGGTTGTCTCCAGGAAGGAAAACTAGCTATGCTGGCATTTAAATCTACTTTTATTTGGCAGGGGAAACATTTATAAATGCTTCTTTAAAACTATTTACATTAAGACTCTTAATATATCACTGAGGGAAGGACCAGAATCTCCCTCTGGAACCATATAGACTCCAATAAAGTGTTTTCACTTGGCTTTGTTATCTGTATTGATTTCTGGTCTCAGTTGCATTCAGCACAGAAGACAAATAGCCTCAGTAACCAGCAGCTCTTTACATCAGTTGCCCTCTTACAAAGTCTCTTTTCCAGCTGGAACAAGGAAAATTCTCTCACCTGCAGTTTACACAGAGGAACCTATGCAGAGGTAGATAATAGGAACAAATATAAAAATTTGTAGCCTGCCTTGTCAAAAAAGTGTGTGCTGTGACTAGGCAATTCTCAGAGAAATGGTTTGGGATTTATAGGCTAGTTGGTGATGGAATGTTCTGAAACACTTTTCTCTTACTCGTGTATTGTTGAGTTGGTGGCAATAAGGAAAGCTATGGTGAGATAACCTTTCCATGTTGCAGCACTGACCATGAGCTTACCAGTTACATTCCGTTAAACAAGGGGTTTTATACTTTTCTCCCATAAATTGAATTTTCTACCAGTTTTAGGGTCAGGACTTTCTACTAAGTTCAGGAAGAATATTTCCATTCAATTTAATGAGCATTGGATTATTGCTCTTGTATGTACTAAATTTGTATTTCAGTGTTGAAAATGTTGACAGTGAGGAAAAAAAAAATTCAGTTTAAAGATAAAAGACCATAATTTGAATATCTCATCACACTCTGTTACATATGGCTTTCTTTTAGCATCTGTAAATCACAAAGGCGTTTTCAGTGATATGGTTTTGACATAAAGTAATACCAAGTGAGTGAGTCAAATTAACCAACAACTCAAATAAACGTACCCTGATTCAGGTGTATATTAACATGATAGTTGCAAATGATAAGATAAAAAAAAAATGGTAATGATTTTTATCGTTAGATAAAAATATCTTGCATTCTCTCCCTAATTAAGGCTTTATACATAAAAAGAAATAGTAGTTCTGTGTGGCTGAAGATGACATTAGACAATGCTGAAAATTTTTGAAGAAAACAAAACCAAGACATAAAGAGCTTTGGAAAGAATTTCTCTCCTAAGGAAAAAAACCCAAACCCCAAACACATAAACACACATTTACATACATGCATGTCTTTAGCCATACATACTTAAATGCATCTCAGCTGAACACCTAGTGGGAACATGAAAACTAATACTGACTTTTTGTGCTGTTCATTGTCTAGTTTTCATACATATAAATAAATATCTGGAAGTGTTTCTAATGGGAGTTTGATCTGCTGATAGCAAAGGCTATGAAAAAATATATGGCAGTTTCCCAATTTCCAGCTGATAAACAAATAACTCTTTTTTAAAGAGGTTTAAATGAGTTTCAAGAAACAAAGCTATCAAACAAAAAAATAAGCTGCAAAGTGACAAGACATAGAATACGTGACTGCTCTCAACAGCAGTATTTATTGACTGACTCACCAAATATGCAGCAACAATTTATCAAATGTTTTGGAGACCAGAATCACTTCTACGCAATGCTTTGGTTTAAAAAACAATTTTCTTCCCAGAAAAGCTATTTCTGGTGTGTCATTCTGAATTCCTGGATCACTGCTTGAAGACATTTTAAAACACACTTCTATGTTACCAGAAAGTAGTGCAGCATTGTAGCCAAAAATGGATCTTGACATCTACCATTTATAAAAAGAGATTTATAGACAGAACTTTTTGTCCATAACATCATCAAAACCCCAAAGAAGAAGAGATACTAATCTGGCTTTGACCTAAGATGCTATTTAATAAGTAGTGCTGCCTCACAAATGTGAGATCACATTTCAAGCTGTCCCATGAGACTCAGATGTTCTGTTAAGGTCATTTTTAGACCAGAGGTAGAGTTAGAGATTGTGTCCACCACGTACATCCTTGTTCTCCTAGACCCATGAACATGACCCATTATACATCTTCTGGAGCTTTTAAAGAATTCAGGGTGTTCATTCTTACAGAACAGCATAATGAGGAGAAAATCCATGTTTTTATATTTGAAGGATAATTAGTGATTTAATTCTTCCCAGGTATCCAGCTAGCCAGTTTTTACAAGGATGCACGAGGGGAAAGGCTTTCTTGCCGCTGGAAGTGATCATCTTGTGATATGAAGCGTGAACTTTCCCCTATTAAATTTGTGATGTTTGGCATCAAGTCTATCCGTCACAGGCTGATGTACATATACATATACATATAAAGAGGTATATTTCCTCTTCTCCCTCCTCCAGCTGTCCATTTGTTTAAACATTCTTTGTTCTTTTCTGATGCACGAGAATATAAAGGATTCACCAAAGCAAATCACTATAAACTTAGTAATTCCGCATGTCTAAGTTAGTTGCTCTTGATTTTTCAATTTTGTGCTATCTAGTGGCCCTAAATTTTATTTAAAGCTTTAGATAAGTAATTACTTCAATTTCTCTGCTCTTTTTCATGTCACATTTTCAAACTGATACTTCTTAAAAGTGAGGGACTAATTAGGTACATTATAGAACAACTAAGTGTGTCTGGAAGAAAGAAACATATGCATAAAAATAGCTATTTTGTGTTTTTTAAATGACTCTAGATAATTCTGTTTTCTCTGTAGAAGTACTAGAAATGCAGATATATTCTCAGGCAAAAAGTCTATTAGACAGAAGTGGTATTAGAAAGTTAGGGACTTTAGAAAAGTTTTTGCAATAATAAAGGCATAATCAGATATGTTATACAAATTTTCTAAAGCATGTAACACTAAACTATTTCTGTTCCAACTCAAGCCACTGACCATAGGAGCTAGGTTATGCCAAAACTGAGTGTTCCATCACAAAAAAATCCCCAAAAAACAAAAAACAATGCAAAAAACCTCAAAAAACCCAAAAAAACCCCAAACAAAAAAAAACAAAAAAAAAGGGAGATGGAGCCTCTTTTAAGAGGCATAGATTTTCTGTATAGAAGTACATTCTACACATTCATGTCTCAGTCTATTCAACACATAATCAGATTCCCTTTGTCATTCAGTCAAGGAAGGTTCATGAGAACAAATTTAAGCAAGGTCATACTGTATGATACTGCAAAGCAGAAAAAGTTACAGGCTCAGAATCTCAACTAAGTTTAAATGCATTTGAAAATTTCAAGGTAAATGGGCCTTTATTACTTTATATCAGCCGGAGATCTATAGCCTTGTTTTTTATGTTTACCCATATCAAAAGTAGTTCTTCCTTTTCTCTGAATCTTTAGAAGAATAAAGTAAAAGTCTGAGTCTTACAAGAGTAGATATTTGACATAATTGATAGCAATTTGTTCAGTTACTCCAAAGCATCCCACTGAAATATTTCAGTCATCATGTAATTTACACACTGAATTAGTCAACAATCACTTCTATAAGTAGGAACTTGTTCTGTATTCTCTGTGCTTTACCAAAGTTCAAAGGAAAGACAGAAATATGCAGTTATGGTGGACAGTGTGAAAGGCTGAAGTAATCAAAGTTAAGATTTACTTTATATCAATCTAGTCTTTCTAAATTACTGAAGCTCTCTCTGAAAGCTCCTGACAGCTTAAAAGAAATAGAAAAGACAGGCGTCTAGCCCTTTCTTATCGTGGTGTCAGAAAAGAAAGAAAAAATTACAGCAGCGATCATATATATTAAATCATCAGTTCATAGTTTCCAAGACAATATGAAACTATTTTCTTCTATATAGAAAAAAACGTGCAGCATTTATACAGCACAAATTTTCACAAAAGGACAGGTTTTGCCTTCAAATAGGATAGACCTTAACGTGTAAGGTAAAGAGGTAGAAGCTTTTCTGCTTCAGCAAAATACAAGTATGCTGTGAGATGCAGAACCTGGGCCTGAATCTCTGGCAAAATAAAATTATAGAACTTTTAAGAGACAACAAGTACTCAGCATCCATTTACATACAAGAATATGCACTGGAGAGTCACAAGCCAGACCTTTTCACTGTAGAAAAGCATGATTATCCTCAGTGCGTTAGACCGCCCCTTTCATGGAGCCTGCACAGAGTGGCCAAGGGCACACAAAATATACTCCAGCAGAAACAAGCATCAGAAGCTCATCTGGGCTTCTCTGCAGCAAAGACACTCTGAACTCAAATACAACATGGCTAATAGCCAGCAGGGTGGAAAGAAAAACAAAACTCCTGCAGATCTCAGGGTTTTGTTTCCTATCCCAGTATTCAGTTTCAACACACACGTTTCAAGCAATATCCTAAAAGTATCTGATGAGGCTAAGGTCTGTAATAAAAAGTGCATAAGAAATTTAACTTGTATTAGTCGAGGTTCACAAAAAATCACCTGAGGATCTGGACTGAAGTGCTTCCTAACCCCAAATCCTGTCAAAAATCTGTAACAGAACACACACTTTAACCTAGCTTTTAGTTCACAACCTTTTGTGTAGGAAGTAAAATTATGTTTCCTAATTTATAAGCTGCAATTCAGTTTTTGCAAATAAAATAGCAACAAGTGTAGAGTGGTAGATGAGGCAATTTTTTATGTAAAATTGATTTGGTATCATCTTTCTTAAGTAACTGGAACTTTTAATATTCAGCATATAAGTAATCAGTGCTGCTGTTAATTCTTCACATATAGGTCCTTTCTGTAGCAGAGGAGCAATGCACCATCTGTGTATAAGCTTGGCACTAATTGCTATTACAACAAACATTAAAGTTGATTATCCAGACTTATAAATTATAATAAATACAAGTAAAATTGAAGACAGCCTTTTCATGTCCCCCTCTTCCCACTACCTAATAAAGCACAAAATGATTAATACAGAATGAAATGTTCTTTTTTAAACGCACTGCTCACAAGCATATTGAAGAAACTCAGTGTGCCACTGGTCCATATAATCCCTCCTTGATTATAGCCACTGATAATGACAGTATTTGAAGGACAATGGATTTTGTTCCAGGCTATGAGGCAGAATATAATAAATCCTTTCAATAAAATAGAAATTTCAAAGGCATTTAAGAAAAACACCAACCAACAACCACAAGATTTTTGAGTTTCCAAGTGTAACACTATTACTTTTCTAGGCTGATAAAAAAATAATGACATTTTTTGTACCCTCAGGCTTTGCTTTAGCTAGTAAAGTATACCTGGCCAGGTCCTAACTTTGAGTGCTGACATCTGATCATATATATTGCCTAACTGTTTGCCTGTGCCTTGACAAGGGAAACACCAAATCAGTACCTTCCCAGACAACACTTGTACAAAGACTGGAGAATGGCATGAGCCAGGGACTCTTGAAGCAGCCTACCTGGAGGAGATTATCTGTTTCTGTAAGGGAAGTGAGTTAAACTCTGAGGACAGCACTATGATTTCCATGAAAAAGAAGTTGTTTAGAAAGACTCCTCAAAGCCACCACTACTCATAGTGGCTCACTAGCAGCAAGGTCAGTCTTAGTTAAGACAGGGAAACAGAAACTGAGCTGAAAGAGGAGGAGAGAAATATTTCTTACTGCAAGTACATCAAGCATAGTTTCTTCTTTCTTCTTCTCTGCCTGTATCAGATATTTGTATCTTCTTCCTGGTTATATATGCTGTCAACATTTTGAGTGAAGTTAGTCCAAGTGTGACTTAAGATGCCTGGTTAACACCAATACATTTCTTCCTCAAAGGCATGCCAAATGTACAAACTAAGATACTGGAATATTTTACTGTCCCAAAGAGCTACAGTCTCCTACAATTCAATGCCTCCAAAGGGTAGCTGAATTTAAGCTGAACGGGACAGGTGAAGAGGTGATACCACTGGGGCTAAGGGAAGCAGACACATCCCCAGCATCCTTTGTAACATGGAAAGGTCTTTCCATGCAATAAGGTATGAGGGTGCACATATGAACCCAAAGGAATGCAGCATGGAAAGGGTGCACACAAAAATGGTAGCATGTCACTTGCTGTCAGGAGCAGAAAATAAATTCTAGACAACTTCATTTACTAACAGAATTGTAGCCTCAGTAAAGCGGAAAACCTTTGAAAAAGCTGGCAAAACAGGTATAACTATTGAATTATAAAGAGTATGAAGCCAGCCTCAAAATTAAAGCCCCTAAATGCTATTAAAATATTAGATATTATGCTAGTCAATTTTTGGATTATATGATTTGGTCACTCTCATTAATATTCAACACATTTCCTTTATCATTAGTGATATTCAAATCTGGATAGAAATATTTAATACTAATGCCTGTGTGGTAAATATTTTTACAATGACATTGTAAAACAGGGCCAAGAAATACTACAAATTTCAAGTAGAGCATAAGAAAACATGTATTTAAAAAATGTGTGGACTTTCCTTTGCTAATGCCTGTAGACTGAAGCAATCCATTTTTATCTATGCCATCCACTAGAAAAATGAGATATAATTTAACATCCTCAAATATTTCGACAGGACATTTTAAATGGGTTATAAAGTAAAAATAGTTGTGGTATAAGGGAAAGATTTTCAGAGGCACAATGGGCATTAGAACACTTGTTACCCTCTGTGTAACTCCACCACTTCCACTAATTTACCTTCCCAAGCCTATGAAGATTAGAGTTTATTTTTGTTATTGGGGGACTGCAGTTTGTGTCAGTGACAGACCATACAACAAATGCTTGATGGATTAATTTTCTAACACAGAATAAATACTTTTGTCTTTGAACAATGGTCTAGGTCAAGGACTGAAACTACAGGTGAGCCAAAGTCTTCTATCTCACCAACCTAGGCTATAAAATCTAAGCCACATAACAAGCAAAATCATACTGAAAGACTGAGCCTTTGATCTACCAGGTTCTCAGAAAGAAAACAGCAAATGAGCATAATGAGTGGGAGAAAAAAAAAATCTTTATGATGTATCCTAAGAGTAAGTAAGGTAAACAGGGCCTCTATTCATTCTTCCACTAAACAATCTCCCTGCATCTCTCAAGGACAGGAGTGCACATGACTGCTCTGTGGATACACAGCCAGGGTGCCAGAAAGCCATGATTCCCCAGATGCCTGGAGAACAGAGTCTGTGGGAACATGCCATGGCTCTTTCTGGCCCTGCATGGAAACTTCCCTTCCTTCAGAAATCACTGGCTGTAACTGGGTCACTGTGGCATTGTCAATAAGTATTACTTTTCAGAAATCCATTCCCCTGGGTATCTTCAACAAGACCTTTTCTTTGGTCCCAACAATTTCCTGCTTCGTACTTTTGCATAGATTCAGTCCACAGATGGAGCAGCTCTCGCGTTTTACTTATTAATATGTCATCACGCTTCCAATCTCGTGCTCAGTTTATGAGGGAGTGTCAGGTGTAGTTTCCTCTGGTGTAAGGGTAAGGAGTTGCACTGAGACTGTGCTGTTATTCACATCAGTTACTAATTCAGAAAAATGTCCAAGCAAAATCTTGTCAGTATTGTCAATATTATCAGAAAAAAAAAAAATTAAAACAACTACCGTGTTCTTCCATAGTGTTCAGATTAGTGTCCAAGTAGAATCAGTGTTTAAATTAGCTCACTCCTCAGTCTTTTCCTGTTACTATTTCCTGGAAGGTTACAGACAGTATTATTACACTTTCTAGCTCAATAATGACAGAACTGCTCTCCCAAAACTCAAAACATGCTTTCTGCAGCTAAGAATAATATCATGTTGTTTCTTTCATGTTTGTGGCCATGGGGTTTACCAGAGTGCACCTGAATTAATAGGAAATTTCATCAATTGTAAAATGCTACCAATAACACTGATTGTCTTGTAACTGACATAGCCCAAGTGTATAAATGAATTATTATTTCTGTATACTGCAACTCAACCATCAATGTCTATTTTTGAAATCTCTGTGTCATATGGATTACTATTGTAATCACTTTGTCTTTAGCTATATTTAGCTAAGAATTAAAGACAACATGGGTGTCTCATCTCTAGCCCATCTAGACAACTACCGATTCATTTATATATTGTATCTTTTGATTAAGTTAAAAATAAAAGTGTTTGAACTAATTATTTATTTATACAGATGTTAAAAAATCAACAGTAAATTAAAATTGACAAAAATGTCAAACTACTTTAGAGTACAGACTACAAACAGGAGATAATGGATGATTTCAAGCTTCTGAAACAATACTTTCATGAGAACAGGATTGGATCTTACTGAAGAATGTGAAAAATACTGACTCATTTTTTTAAGCAAGCTCTTGTTATAATAAAAGGTAATAGATCATAGACAAATGATTCAGAAATTATTCAACCTGTCACAGCATAAAGTTGCTTCAATGCAACGTATATTCACGAACTGCAGCAAGTCTTTCTGTTTTAATTAGAACTTGAATCACCTTGACCTTTCCTAGCACAGAGCAGAGTGCCCCTCTGAACCAACAGCATCATCTGCATCCTCATTCCATTTTAATCAGAGCTCAATTTGGATTTCTATGTCTCGGCAATCAGTGCATTGCAGAGCAAGGAAACTGCAGAAATAAATGAGATGTTGCCTTGTTCCAGCTGATTAAAACATGATTCAAGGTGACTTTTAGGTGACACTACAAGTTGTCAGAACGGCAGTGTACTTTTCTTTATGATGGAAAAAAATGTGTGAGGGATGTTTATTTCCCCTACCTGAGATAAGTGACAGAATTGAAATGAGAGCACTGGTGTGTCCATGAAAATACATCAGTGTTTAAAGAATCCTATTATTAGACACAGTGGAAACTACATCTTGGATAAGCCTCCCATACTGTGGGTAATTATCACAAGCCAGAATGCTAATTGCTTTCGATCTGCTCTGTGCCTCCTATGAGTCTTGTTGAGGGCTACTGGGGCTGTACCAGACGCTAACACTTAATGAGACCAAGTTTATCAAAGTACAGCATCAGCTATTACCAAGTGAAGAACAGGAAAAATACACCTTAAAATGAAAAGAAGAAAAAAAAAAGAAAGATGAAACTATGGGACCACAAGAAGAATTAAACTAAAAAACATTTTCATTAAAATTTCTTTTCTGGTGTTAAGTAATTATGTTTTCATCACAGATAAAAAAGAAAAAAGTTTGCACGTTATGGCTTGGTTCCTTAGAAAGGTGAGTACTTGTTCTTTATTTTAAAAAATTTGCTAGTTATTCTATTTACACAAGAGAAATTAAGAATTTATAAAGCATTTTTCCTTTCAGTTCTGACTATTATGCTTAAGAAAAATCAAGGATGAGTGTCTATATTTTTTTTCCTTTTCTTGTGAAAAGGGACCGAAAAAAATTAAATGGGAAACCATCTTCTGCCTAATCTACCACGTCTTTGATGGTAGATTTCAGTTTACACCCTGAGACTCCAGAAAATATGTAGGA
This sequence comes from Lycocorax pyrrhopterus obiensis, assembly GCA_014706295.1. Classification (NCBI taxonomy): domain Eukaryota; kingdom Metazoa; phylum Chordata; class Aves; order Passeriformes; family Paradisaeidae; genus Lycocorax; species Lycocorax pyrrhopterus. Next base: position 76,649,018 of record JACSVZ010000002.1, read on the forward strand.
TGGGCAATGAACATTTTCCAGAAAGCCAACCCAATAAAAATTACCTTTCTGAAGAAAAGTGGGAACATTCCCACATTTCTCCATTTTACAATATCTATTATCTTATAATTAGATCTTTTTCATGAACTCAAGGAACTAGGTAGGCAATTTCTACAATAAGTATTCAAGATATCATTAAAACATGGTAAGATGCGTTGACTGCTTTACGGATATAATAGTGAAAGTCACCAAAGTTCTACTGAAAGACTTAAGGAAAGCATCAGTGCTTGTGATGTAATTATATCTTCTTATCATCTCTAAATTGGAGATTAGAAAAAGAGGTGAAGCAAGGTGTGCATCTCTAAAGCAGAGAAATGTGTCTTCAACTTCAGTTCTGCAAAAACCTGTCAGTTCTCAGTGCTGACAACTTTAAGTGCGGACGTCAAAAGAGCAACACCAGAGAACACAAGTAAGACCAGTGAGTTAAAGACCTCAACAGCAGTGACACTGGTCGCAGCACTGTGAAGATGAAAGCAAACCTGACTAGATCAAGTAAGCAGATTATATCACAAAATTTGAATGTAGATGTCAGCATTTCTGCATGTGTGTATGCTCACTCACCTTAACAGAAAATACTTTGCCATTCGTGTTGCTGTTTAACACAGTAAGACAGACTACTGCAAAATAATGATTTTAAACCTACTCTTCATAAAATCTCTAAGCCCTGAGCTCACACAGGATGATGAAGTCAAGCTAGCCTATTGCTAGTAGACTGCTTTGAGTCTACATCTCTCAGTACTTCAAAAGAAAAAAAATTAGGAGTGTAATTCAAGAGAAACAGATAAAAAAAATCACAGAACACAGATTTACATATAAGAAATAAACTTTAAGATCTTCATCTGGTTGAATTCTCTGTTTCTCTTGTAATCATAATAGTTATTACATGGTATTATAGTCCCTGACCTCTGCCTCTCATAATAGATGCAAACTTTATTCCTAATAAGGATTTTTAACATCCGAGTCATTGCCTTAACCTTACATTGCTCCATCTCTAGGGTATCTCATCTTGCCTCAGAAAAAGTGACCTACTTCGAAGATGAGGTCTAACAATTGGGTTATTCAGTGACAATAGTGCTTTCCTTTTCTTTTGATTTTCCTGAGAATAGTCTATTTGCCTTAAAACTGTCTTGCCCTCATTTTCTAACACCTTTTAGTCAAGTAAAGTCTTGATAGCTTGTCTTAATATCAAGTATTATTGTAAATAAGATAAATATGCCTCAGCAGTGACTATAACAGTATTCTCTGAATTCTCAGTACAATCAGTCAACAAAAATACTTCATTTCATACCCCATTTACCACTTCTATAGGAATTGCAGAAGATACTGCAAATGAATTCTAAAGTGAAAGTTTCAGAGCAGCAGTGGATGCATGATGCATGTGCAAGATTACCTTCCAACAGTTCTTTCCACCTCTCATCTTTGTGATCCATACACGATGGGATTAAACTTTGGAATGAAAACTACAGTAAAGCCAAAGCCAAAGAAAGGAGAAAGAAAACACTCAGACAGAAAAGATAGCTACATGGTAGATCTTTGTGCACTGTGTGGACCAACTTATTCACAAGATCATGGCAGTAATTGGGTAAAGCAGCATTTGAACAATTAAAAAAGGAGGGGGGGGCAGGTAGAGAGGAAAGGATAAAATAAGGCATGCTCTCTCTAGCTGGTATAAACACTGCAATAAGGGTATGACTTTACCCACAGTATTATCCTCCTGCTGAGTAATTTTCTTTCCCCATTTCATTATTGTATGAAATAGAAGGTAGCACCAGCACAGCTGAAAGATGACAGACAGATCTCTAAAGGCAGGTAACACACTGCAACAGGAATTTCTGAATCTTAGGAAGTCTCTTCACAAGGAATGAATCTCAATCTCATGTGAGCCGTTTCTACTTTCTTACTCTCTAGATGTGCTGACCATGTTAACAGGCAGAGATGATGAATCTCCTCGAAATGAAAACCAGTCAAAAGAAAAAACAGGGTTTTTTTTCATCTGTCCTGTGTCCCTCTCCTATTTTCCAAGCAAAATTTTAAACAGAAGTGAGCCTGTAGTTTGGGGTTGTTTGTTTGTTTGTTTGTTTGTGGGGGAGGGGTTGGTTGTTTATTTTGTGGGAGGGTTTAATTTTTTTTAATATATGTCAAGTGATATTTATCAGGGAAAATTACAATTCTGCTGAATTCTGAAGGCATATTTTCTTCTACTAGACCCTCGTACACACTTGTCCTTGAGATGCTTATATTAGCACCTAACAATTATAGCAGGTTTTTGTTGGTTTGGGGTTTTGAGGGTTTGTGGTTTTTTAACATCTTGCCAATGTTTTGGGCATGCTATCCTTTTGGTAGTTATGGTGGCAGCTCTGGCTTGTGTTGTGGATTACTGTCCAAATGTTGCCGGTAGGCAGCTCAGCCCCACCCAGCTGCTCACTCACTGCCTCTCAGTGGGATGGGAAAGAAAATGGAAAAGGTAAAAGTGGGAAAACTCACAGCTTGTGATAAACACAGTTTAATAGGTAAAGCAAATTTAAGAATACACAGAAGAATACACAGAATACACAACTTTTCTCTTTTTGGCTATCTGCTAAATATGATTTGTTATTATGATCCTTTGCTTAAGGAAACCAGTGATTTTAGAATCAGAGACTGAACTCTGTTACTGTGACCAAATCTACGAGATTCAAGTTAAACTCTGTAGCAAGGGGCTACACAGTCCCCTGCAGTTATTAGAGTTGTTCAGTTTATTTCAACAGAGCACCCAGGACTTTATATCCCTAACTAATATTGTGGAATTCTTTGTCCATGAACACATAACATCTCAAGTTACGTATAGATACTTATTCTGCATTTAAAAAATATATATTTTAAAAGTGAGAAATTAAGAACTAATACGGAAAAGCATAAACAACAATCAAGGTTAAAAGATTAGAGAAGTGAAGGGCAAAGTAAGCTAGCATAACTTTGAACTTTATAGGTCATGAAATCGTTGCTGCTTTCAGAAATGATAACATTTTGAAATGGAAGATTGTATCTCTTTTACACTTTGCTTTTTTAATTCTCTCCAGTGTCCAAATTTACAAAGGTTAGATGCCAGTATAATCTAGAATAAGACCATCTGTGACTGATTTTGAAAGGTTACTGAGAGGGAAATCGGATGCATGAGAAGCCTCAGGGAATGCAGCTGACTCCTATTGTTTTCTAATAGATCTGATATTCCAATGAAAGACAAAATTACTGAATCCTTGTTGGATTTCCGGACAACATGTCAGGATACCTAAGCAGTCAAATTAAGAACATTTTACTACCTTCTTCCCCCTAATATTGCAACACATTGTTGTCAAAATCTGATGCTTGTCAGAGGTGTTGTAAGCACTACCTGCATATCATAAGCAAAATCAAACAAATAACATGTGCATTTATTCTCCACAACCACAAAAAACTGTTCAACCTTCACAAGTCCTGCTTAATAAAACAGACAGGCTATTGCAGTAGAGAAGAAAGGCCAAGCTTAACATTCATCACAATATTTCTGCAATTTTCTACCCGTCTATCATCAGGTCACACCAATAATCAGGGTTAACTTGAGGAAAAGAAAATCTTATCCAGTCTGAAATGGCACAGTCTAGTCCTATAATGGGCTTTTAATATTAAAGGAAGAATTCTCACCAGGGTCCCTGAGTGACACCAAAGCATAGTGAAAAGAACTTCAATCATCATAGTAACCCTACTTGTTAAAAAATGGGGATGCTGTGCTTTGTACAGCAGTCGTTTGCCAGCAATGTCTATTATTCAATAGGTATGAATCAAAGAAATCAAACTTAGTATATTTGGACTTCACGAGTCTAATATTGTGCAATGCTAGTCAGGATTGGGAGAAAATTTTCAGATTAATAATTTCTTTGCCCAAAATGAAAGTCATCTGAACTGTATATGAACAGATGATTTACTCACAGAAGTAATACAGACGTAAAATGTCTTCAAATTATACATTTCATTTGGGTCAAATCAGATAATCTGTGTGATTTAGAGAAAAGAAAAAAACGTTTTTTTTTTTTAATTTCAGCCACCAAACCAACCAACTATCTACACAAGCACAGTCTAGAATCTGTTAAGACCAGGTATCACAAAACCATTGTGCAGTCCAGACTAGCAGCATGTAATGAATGACCGTATAGAAACAGGGGGGTTTTGATGTAGGGATCTTGTGTCAAATTGCTTCTTCTCTTCAAACACCATGATCTCCACCCTCCCCTCCATCCAGTTTCAGGGAGACTGCAGATTCTAGTATGACTTTGTGAAAACTCGGATAAGATATACCCACACTTGGTCGAAGGGACAAACAGGAATGCCATCTGTACAGAAAGCCCAGGAACTTGCACTCTTTTACCTTATCTCTTAATAGTTTTCTATGAAACAGGAACAATAAACAGGAAGAAGACTAACTTCAAGAAGAAGAAATACTGCCCACTATGAAGTGTTCTGCTCCTTCGTGCAAGCTCTTGCAGAGAGATCACACATAATTTTGAAACTCATAATTTTTAAAGTTTAAAAAATGTTGTCTCTGCACCATCTTTTCTCCTCGTAACGAAAAACACGTTTTAGTAAAACTTTGAAATCGAAAAACCTTTAATGATAATTGTTGAAACTGATATACGGTAAGAAGTGTTACCTTTAAATCTCAAGTATCAATTTGGTAGGAAAAAAAGGTGATGGTACTTCAGAAATCTATCTAGATGTTAACTTCTTGATCTAAATTACCTTTTCATAGCTTATACAAATTTTCATAATTACTTAGATCAACATTTGTATCTGTTCTGGACATCTAAGAATCTAGACTGGTTATGTCAAGCTCCTCTCATCAAGGTCCTCATAAAACTGTACCAAAATGCTTCTTGCAATATGTCTGGTAAACAGTCCAGCAGAGAATGAAATCCCCAGACTTTTCATTTCTAATCTTTAAAAGTAAATTATTTATATTAACCATTTTTAATTTTTTTAGATAATACATGATTTTGAAAAAGGTGGGAACTTAGTGTTATTATCCTTTATTAGGTAAGGAACTCAGAAGAATGGAAATAAAGTTGCAGTCTATTTTCATGCAGTTTCTTTTATCAGACTAACCATATTTGAGTTTTCACTTTCTGTCTGCCGTTTCAGCAACAAAAGGGAGTTTGGGACAAAACATTTTACTTGCAGTTACTTTGACATTTTATTTTGGCTCAGAGGAAGAAAAACATCCTAAAGGGGGAAGACATACTTTACTTGTCCTCCTGAAAGCTGAACTGCATCCACAGTTCCAAAACCAGAGAGAGAGAGCAATTAAAAGCACAGGGAACTAAATCTCTGGTTTCTCTGACTCCTTCAAATATATTATGAGTTGCTGTGCTGCTTGTGTTGAGAAGTTCTTTGAATTTGAACACATTTTCTAACCAGGTTACTTGTTGAGATTAAATAAAACCCACAGTCAGCTAATTGTTTCTCAGTTGGGCTTGAATTATATCAACATATATCAGCTAGTACGCCAATTTGTTAAGCTGAATAATCATACAGACAGGTTGTAGCAAGTAGCAATCTTAACAGTAGTGCAGGAAGAATGATCATCATTTCCTCAAAACAGAAGAGGGTAAAAAGGAACAATCACTTTGTTTTTTAGAATAACATTTTTTAAAAGAGTCTTGTTTTTCAGTAAGGTGTGTGATACACAAGTCATTAGCAAGTTTCCAGACAAAACATGGTTAAATTATACCATCTTAAGTGGGTCATAGAAAGGGGTTTTTTTGGGGTGAGGGTTTGGAATCCATCTCTTCTTGGATCTCTGCTGATGCAAAGAGACAGGACAAAATGAAATAAAGAAGTATGCTTCAGCACAGCGTGCCATTATAGAGAATTTACTTTTCTACTGAGACATAATTTTTATTTTAATTCCTGAACATAGTGCCACAGTCTGGACCATAGTAAAACCAAGCTGGATGCAAGCCTGAATGCTATAGAAAGTTCAAATTGAAGAGAAAAAAGCGTAAGTTTTCCATCTAAAGGGCCTGTGACTCTATATTCCAGATGCTAAAGAACTTTAAATAAAGAAATAAAACTACTGTACCTAAAAGTAATACATTTTCCCTGCAATAATATGAACTGTGAGCTGCATCTTTCTCAACTTTCCTTTTCCTACAACTTCTGGAGCACTCTTCTTGTTTGCCATGTGAAAGTATGCTGATGCTAAAGGACTTGGTGATTAAATTTATCATATTCTGGTATATGATTTCAGAATTTCAGAGGCACCGCTTTTAATAAATATTTCATTTTCTGCATTAAGCATGCCAATAACAAACAAAGCAGAGACCTTTCCCCCCTTAGTTTGTCTTTAAAAAGAGATAATGATTTTATTTGTTATGAACTGCCAAGTATAAATGTGAAATTTTGAGAGTCTAGTCAAAATATGTTTGGGCCCTTGAGATCCCTTGCCATTTATTCAGAATAAGAGTGTAGTTGTAGGGGAGAATGTATGAAAAAAAAAGAAATAAAAAAGGAAAAAGCATTAATGAAAAGAACATTTATACTAAAAATATCTAATAAAGATACAAGATATGCTGCACTTCAGGTGTTTTCTGGAATCAGAGGCAGAAGAGAAGCAGTAACCACTACGATCACCTATTTGAAACAAATAAAGACCAGAAGTATAAACTCACCAACTGTATCTTCCTAGAGACAGAAAATGTTGTTCCCAACAACACAGTGACTGGACAGGAGCTCATGTCATCACAGCCAAAAGATGCAGTGGTAACATATACATGTGTATACATTACTCCTGTGTTTTCACTAGCTAAATATTACTTGGTTTATTTTTCTTCATCAATAATCAGCAAAGAGAAGTGGCAAGGCTGATTAGCACACTGAAGGAAAGGAGTTTTACCTGATACTATATACTTGTGTTATACTGGCAACTTTAATCTAGATATTGCTTGCTACTTAGCTAGGTTTTTTCATTAAACTGTTCAATTAATTTAATTTAATTTATTTTTGTTGTGATGTAAACACATGAAGGACTGAAGATAAACAGAACTGAAGATAATTGCATCCATAAATCTAACTTTTCAAGGCACCTGCAAGTTGGTTGTGGGTCATTAGATTTGTTGAACATGTATGTAAGGGAGACAGTAGAACAACTTAATCTAAGGGAATATCGGTTAGACTTTAATTTTAGTTGGGCTTATTCTGCTTATTTTGAAAAGGGTTTATGCAGACCTTAATTGTGCAGGTCTCTATTTTAAATTTTTCAATTAATTAAAAAGCTGCCATGACCTGAGATGAACACTACCTAGTGCTTATCTTCTCACAGACTAAAATAATAACTTCAAGTAATGCAGTTATGTAAAAATGAGGATAAAAAATGACATTAATATGCAAAGCTATTAATTTTTTTGATTTAGCTGTTCCACAGCTGCAAACAACCATGTGTTGATGTGATATGAAGCTGAAGAAACCTCTACAATTCATTGACAGTAATTTATTAAATAGTTTAGAGGACTATTTAGTAATGTTTCTTTTTTATTTAGGACTTATTTAGGCATGGTTTATGAACTTACTGACTTCCACTGACAGTTAAAGATAGGACATCTATATGCCTTCATTTGATGATGATTATAAATAAAGTTGCAGAGACTGAATTAAATCTAAAGCTCCTCAGACATACTTAACAGTTGTGTGAAAGCCTTTAGGTTGCTCCTATGTCATAATATGCATATTCATAAGAAAAATAAAAACATCCTATTATACAAAAGGTTTGGGTTTTTTTTCTTATTATTGTTTCTTTAAAGTAAAATTCAGTGAATTCATAAAAATGGATCGTATGAATAGAAGTAGTAGAGACAAGGATGTTTTTTACAGGTTTTTTTTAGTAATTATTCAAGTTATCTAAAATTAGAAACAACAGCAAATTGAATATAGATTTTGTTCTTAACCTTATCCACTTCATTTATGACTAAAGTCAAAGCCCGAAATGTTCATCCTTAATTTAGAGCTTGTCTTGTCTTAACCTCAGCTGGCAGCTCAGCTCCACATCGCTGCTCACTCACTCAGTCCTGGTGGGATGTGGAAGTGAAGCGGAAGGATAACAGCAAGAAAACTCATGGATGGAGATAAAGACAGTTTGATAGGGAAAGTAAAAGCCAAGTGCACAAGTAAAGCAAAGCAAGAAATCCACTTCCCATTGGCAGGCAGGCTTTCAGCCATCCACAGAAGAGCAGGGATCCATCACACATGAAACGATGACTTGGGAAATAAATGCCATCACTTCAAAACCCCCTGTCATGAGCCGTCCCCACAGTGGTGAGAGCAACCCAGGTTTTGTTAATAGGTGCCCTGGGGTGGATTAGAGTGAAACGACACTGAATTATCACTGTTTGTAAATATATATATATATATATATATAGGGATTATTTTAGAACAATTTGGTTGCAATGGAAAGCAGTTATGTAGCCTTTTGATTATTATTATCTATAGCAATATAGCAATATGAAGCACAAAAATATTACCTAAGAAAATGCATAAGGAAGAGAAAGAAAGGATAAGAGTAGAAAGATACACAATCACTACCCATAGATCTTCTGATGAGACTTGATTGTTACAGCTTAGCTGTTCCTTGGTGAAAGTGGTTGTCCATCAGGACTGGGGTAAGAAGCCCACTAAACACAAAGCCTGGCAAATTAAACTACACTCAGGCTCAGGTGGGAACACCCTGGTACCTTCTCTGGGAGGGTGAAGCTTTCAGTCCTCTGGTGGAAGGCCTCAGAAATGAGTCTGGAGGCTCTTTGAGGGTCTTTGATGGTTTTTGACACCTTCTAAAACATGAGAGCTGCCTCTCATGGCAGCACAGTTGAGCCAGTTATGGCCCATCAGACCTTCCCTGGAGGTTGCACAGGGAGGAATTTTACAAGCGAGTCGTGTAAGGGAGGGCAATTAGCATGGCAAGAGGCACCATCTTGACTTGCAGGATTTGCCTCTCATCCCCCTCAAAGCTCAGCTTGTAGCCTCCTGGCAGTGCCAGTTCACCCCGTCAGTCTTTATGCAGACTGGCAATTACACACCCAAAACCTCACCTCCCCCTGGGAGGTGCAAACTTGGCCTCAGCAAAGCACCCTGGTGCCTCCACAAATAGGCAAATGTTTTGAGTCGTTAAACTTTGATAGTCCAGTCTCTCACACCCCCTTCCTCTTTCTTCCCTCAACCTCACAGGCTGATCATGACTCCTTAAGGTATGGAAGATCCCGTTGGTCAGCTGGGACCAGCTGTTCCAGCTGTGTCCCTTCACAAACTCTTGTTCACCTCTGTCTCCTCACTGTGGGTGTTGTGAAGAGCAGAAAAGGCCTTGGTGCTGTGTAAGCCCTGCTCAGCAACGACTAAAACATCCCTGGGTTATCAATGCTGTTTTGGCCACAAATCCAAAACACAGCACCATAGCAGCTGCTGTGAAGAAATTTAGTTCTCATCCCAGCCAAAACCAATAGACAACTTCACTACAAATGGAGTTTAATTACCATCCAGTCATGCAAATTTAAATAATTTTATGAAAATATATTGGCAGATATGTACAAGCCATTTGTAAAGGTGCTGAAGTGAAAGGTGAGCCTAGGAAATTAAAAATGGATTATGCATTGTTCTAAAATCAATCCATCAGTATAAAACTTTTAGAAGTTTTTTCCCAGCTATGCTGCACTGGTAATAAAAAAAAGCTATAAAGAAATGCTTCACATGAGTATTACAAAGAAAATATAAGTTGTATTATAAAAAACCAAACAATTAAAATAATGAAGAAAAGAAAGCATGTAAAATATACGAGAAGGCCAACTCCACTCCGAACTGAACTAACTACACTGATAAATCCATGTCGTTCTCTAGCTACTGAATGTTTCTTAATAAGGTACATTAAACTGAAGTTCAAAACTAGAGCTAATAAAAACTAAGTTGATAAGTCCACATTAAGGAGAGGGACACTGGGTGAAAAGCACACACCAAAATACTTTAAAAATAATTTTATTAAGTCAAACTAATTCATGTACACTCTTTTTTATGTTATAATAGGCCATTGTCAAATGTGATATATTTTCAATCTTCTACAAGGTCAGCAGCCTGCCTTCTACTTATTGTAACTATTTCTTTGTGCTGCTTAACAATTTGCATCCAAAGAATTCAGCATCCATGTGGAGCTCTTATTATAGGACTTCTGAATACATTACCCTTCTCTGTTGTAATTAATCTTTTAATTGCCTGATCCTACTTTAGCAGAAAGAGGTGGTCAATTAATGCAGATGCACATGTCTGTGTATACTGTCTGTGCCTGCCGATAGCATTCCTTTTGATACTGCATTTCATGAAAACAATCTTAGTGATTCCTTTTTAGGATTTACAACGCCTCCATCAAAACACTTATGATTTTCAGTAGGAAGACTGCTTTATGTTTATTTTGGTAAAACTTGATATTTTCTCTTATTTTGCTTCTGTGACAGAAGTTACATTCTCCTTCCATTTGCCTTTTGCTTTTCCTCTAGTTCCCTGTACTTAATACACATTTGACATGCATTCTTTAGGTGGTTCTGAGTGCCTGAGACGTTAAAATCAAGGACTGCACTGATCACATTCTGTGACCTGTGATGTGGACAAGTTATTTTCTTAGAAATGTTGTGTATCTGAACCAGTAAAAACCATCATTACTAAACACCAAGTGGTTGCATGGACTCAAATTCAGTCTGGAAGTAACCTATTTGAACAACATAACAGCAAAAGATCATCTGACAAAAGGGTACGGTCTCCACTGAAATGCACAGTTAAGTTGTGGGATAATAAAAAGTGTGACTAAATGCTACCCACCTAATTTGAAATTAGCTTTCAGATCAGTGAAAATCTGCAGAAAGTGCTTGAGAGCAAACTGGAAAAAACTCTAAGACCAGGTTACTAATAGTAGGTGTCAAAGAAAGAGAAGCATTCAAATCGAAAAATGCAGTAGTACTTGCATCCAACTTTTTTGTATCATTTTAATTTACTTATCAATTATGGGATTAAGGTATTAGTTTTCAGTCACCAATTTGCAATGTGCTTAATGGTTTTATTCAATGTCAAATTGAAATAGGAATTCTCACCAAGTGAAATGGTAACAGTGTTTTTAAAAATAGAACTAATGCAGAAAAAGAGGAGGCAAAACAGTTCATTAAAAGATTTCCACCATGATGCTTGAAAATTCTGATAATCATTGAAACTAAGCAAAACAGTGATACATTTGAATCCAAGATTTCAGTACAAGAAGAATATGACTTTGGCAACTACTTTAATATTATTAATTCAGATTATAGAAGAAATATGATTTTTTTTCTAACTTGTAAATAATGGCTGCTAAGAATGCAACAGACCCATTTTTCTCAAATGGAGAGTTAAACAGCCACAGAATTTGGAAAAATTCAAAATCTTGCCTTTCAGTCACATAATTCTGCTAGCTTTTACAGTATTCTCTTTTTACTAAAAGGCTATTCACAAGAAAAAAAAAGGAACAAACTCACAAAAAGAACTTTTATGTCAACAGCATCAAGTTATTTCAGTCAAAAAGGCAAGCAAATCAAGAATTTGAGTGGTTTGTAGGAAAACAGCTTTCTTTTAGTTGAAGACTAAAGAATCTCTTCTGATTACCATTCATGAAGGTATAAGATTGGATGAGAGACTTCTTGTGGCAGGCATTTCAAGTATTTCTTAGCTCTCTGGAGTGGAAACAAGTCCCATCACCTTCACCTATACATGGCCAAGGCCAGTTTAAATTCATGCTAACATTTGCAGATAGTCAACTGGCATACTTGCCCAACTCTGTTCTCCAATTACACATCAGACTCCACATTACCTGATATTATACTGGAAACTGACAAAATGAACCATCAAGGAAGCCATATGAAATGCACAAGAAATGCCTCTATTTTCCCATTCTATATTTTAGACAGTCTAAATGTACAGACTACTGCAATACTGATGCAGCAAAGACAAAAATAAGAAATAAATATCAAGGTTGCATGACTTAAGGTATGCTTTGGTAGTGTGACCATTTTGATCTAGTACAGTATTTTTAGGTATCATAAATAAATATAACCTGCCAGCCATTAAGCCTGACTTAGAGACTGTGACATATGGCTGTGATACATACACAGTCCCTTGGATTCTTACAAAACCTGACAAAGGTCAAGGAGCCCTGTGCCTTCCCTCTCTCATTTATATTTTATGATTCAACAGCAAGATGAAGTCCTCTAGACAACTATTACTGAGTCACGCAGTAGATGGATATGTTTCAGATTATGATTTATCAGGGTCAAAAAGTGGTGTAACTCACCAGATTTTGACATAATTGCCTTCCCAGATACTTAAATTATTAGGAAATAGCATAAGACATCTTAGTTCAACTTCAGAAATCCCTAGTACCTGAAAAGATATCCACATCTTTTTTTTCCATAACTGGTGATCATAGCATTAGTAATGTTATTATCAATTCTCTAGGTAGCACACAATTAATATATTCTAGCATATTCATCATGTACATATTTGTATTGACATGGCTAAGAGCTTTTTTCATTTTCTTTATATTTCTCAGCCAAAGGCAAAGTTAGGTCCTGTTCCAGTTTTCATTCTATCTGTGCTAAAACTGAAATTCTATACCTGGAAAGAAAAAGTAATAAAAAGAAAGTACCATTGATAAATGTGAACTGAATCGTGAGGTATGTTCTTTGTTGTCTTATAGAATCTCTTACAGAATCTCAAACACAAAAATAATGAGATCATCTCTGGCCTGGGGCTTGGATCCTAAATCTTATACACCCGCAGGACTTCATGAACTTCTACAGTCTCATCAAAATCAATAGTAGTATTCATGAGATGAAACTTATTTGCATGCTTAGGTCTTCTCAAAGTCAATACTTTTATTATCTGGATTCAGGCTCAAAGTTTTCAGTGACCAGCTGTGTCAGTAGCTCACTGAAAGAGTAACAGAAAAATTATGCCTGTCATGCTGAGTTCAAGACAAAATACTTTCTTCTTTTCACCTTCACTTCCTCTTCTGTGTGTTTTGAATATGTCAACAGCCTGATACAACAAATCAGCATGCCAGTGGTTCATGAAAATTATTAAAGTATGCTTAAATCAGCATTCAGCAAGTATAGATTTTTTTCTATTATTGTAACATTGGTTTATGACTGTTGAAGTACAAAAATGTCACAGATTTTATATGTAAATCTTGCAAAAGAACAAAAATAATACAAATAAAAGAGTTAGTGTGACGAAGACATCTATGGTTCACACAACAGACAGAGACACAGACATCTAGGATCTTTAATTAAACAAGAGGTGAAGGATGTAAAACAGAGAACATCTGTTAATAGGACCAATAGTGACAACACACAGAAATCATCTAACTCTGATCTTTGCAGATCAGCAACAGTCAGCAACAAGACCCTGCAACTGAGTAAAGCAAAACCAGAAATATCTCATTGACCCCTTGTTAGAGAGTCAGCACTAGCAGAGCCATTACAGAAGCACCAGTGAGATGGCAATGTGTATTTGTCCATTTTTTTTAACTTCCTACAGATGAAAACAGGCTGTTCCTCTTACACATCTCTTCTGTAACAAGAACTTGATAGCCTAGTGCTCCTGTCTTCTTCAGCTAGGAGTTTCAGATGAGAAAGAAGGAAGATAGGAAAGAAGTCACTCTGCTTTTTTGAGAACTTAGTCTAGATGAGACCTTACAAGGGGTCAAATACATCAGGTTGCTCAAAGCTCCATCCATCCTGGCCTTGCACACTTCCACAGATGGGGCAACTTCTCTGGGAAACTTGTTCTAGTGCCTCACCACTCTCACAGTGAATAATTTCCTGCAGTATCCAATCTAAACTTACAGTCTTTCAGTTTAAAGCCACTCCCCCTTGCCATATCACTACATGCCCTTGTCAAAAGTCCCTCTCCAGCTCTCTTGTAGACTCCTTTAGGTACTGTAAGGCTGCTGTAAGGTCTCCTCTCTCTTCTCCATGTAGAACAACCCCAACTTGATCAGCCTATCTTCATAGGAGAGGTGCTCCATACCTCTGATCAACTCAGTTTTCTCTCCTCTGGATTTTCTCCAACAGGTCCATCTCCTCCTTATGTTGGGGGCCCCAGAGCTGGATGCAGGATTCCATGTGGTCTCATGAGATCTAAAAAAAGGGGGAGAATATCTTCCTCCAACCTGCTGCTGAGTTTACCTTGCTCACAATTTTATTAAATTACTCATTAAAAATTTTGACATTTAATCCCTATAGACAAAGATAAATACAGCTATTAGAGTATTACTGCATTTTTTAAATTTACTTCTCTGACTTGAATGAATTCCATTTGCAGATAAAAATCATGGGTATGTGTATGTCTATGTTTAATGAAATTGGGGTAATATTATCGCTACTAAATTTCTTAAATAGCAAATAAGAAATACCATAAAGTTCAATGAGCACATCTTCCCTCCCAGAAAACCCCAGAGGAATACACACAAGGATAGTATGTGCAATGTACTTATTATTAGCAAAATTGTAGATTCTGAAGTTCCCAAAGGTGATACAAGGGTCATACATCTAAGAATACTGTTACAACTTTTTTGACCTCAGTTCTTTAGGAAGGGTGAACACCAAAATTATTGTTGAAAGAGCAACTGAATGGAGTGACTCCAAAGCATTTCAAAATACAAAATGAGATTATCATTTGCACATATAAAGATACAGAATATCTTTAACTTATATTTTGATTCATGCTGTATAAACCTATATTTCAGTTTTTATCAAATCCTGGTTTTCAGTAAAAAACATTGTGTAGCTAAGCTCCAAAATCTTCAGATACACACTCTATTTAGCTACTTTTCACTATCTTACATACGGTCTAAGTGATCTATTACAACATTTGCAAACATCACAAGTCAACTGAATTTTCTTTTGAAGGTTTTCTTTTTCTCTTTTTCTTTTTTTTTGATATATATTTTTTTCTTTGCAGACATGTGCTACATAGTTTTTATTTTATTTCTATTTTTATTTTATTTCTATTTCTCCTTCTCCAAAAACCAGGAGCATCGTCAGGAAGTAAAAAGAAGAACATACTGTCTTTGGGGTTTGGTAACATAAAGGCTCAGGGGAAGTACTGCCACAATGCTCCCAGCTGGCTCCAAGCTGAAGGACCTTCTAACACTGTCTGCTTATATGCAGGGAATATGTACAAAATAGGCATGCTGAGGCGTAAGAAATTGCAAGGGCAAAGAAGATGACACAGGAGGAGGTGAGAGAACAAAATCCTTCCAGAGGGGAAGGCTGCAGATGTTGGCTACATAGACTTAAGGAAAGCCTCTGATGCCATTTCCCACAGCATTCTCCTGGACAAGCTGGCTGCTCATGGCTTGGATTAGCATGCTCATTGCTGAGTAAAAACCTGGCTGGATGGGCAGGCTCAAAGAGTGCTGGTGAAAAAGGCTGAATCCAGCTGGTGGCCGGTCACCAGTGGTGCTGCCCCAGGCTCAGTATTGGTTCCAGTCCTGTTTAACATCTTTGTGAATGATCTGGACCAGGGGATCAAGTGTACCCTTGGTGAGTTTGCAGACAATACTGAGTTGGGAAAGACTGTTAAACTGCTGGAAGGTAGGAAGGCTCTACAGAGGGATCTGGACAGGCTGGAACAATGGGACAAGGCCAATGGTATGAAGTTCAGTAAGGAGAAGTGCCAAGTCCTGCATTTCGATCTCAACAACTCCATGCATCCAATTTTGGTTGTGTAGAAGTTTTGAAGCTACACAGACTGCTCAGATATTCCAGTAGCTGGACTAACTGCTTCAATATACAGCTATCAGAAGCCATTAGAATTTTCCTCTTTATTTTCAGTTCATACAGGTTTGTCATGAAATGTGGCTCCATTTCCAGTGTCTCTATTCACAATGCAGCCTTAAGTATTCTTTCTGCCATTTGCTCAAATTCCAGTAGCTGCTATTAATGCCTCTCTTGTATCCAAACCAAGTCATTTTCATGTCAAACAGATGGAGCAATACTCTTAAAAGTTGCTAAATTTCACTGTACCATGTATATGCACTTCAGCAATATAGGAAAAAACATCATTGCAAAATTTCCTTTCCCCAAACAGGACTGGGGTTAACTGTAGTTTCTCCTTATTCTGGCAACATTAAAACCCAGCACAACTATGGAAAGACTGCATCCAATTTCAGTCCTGAAAATGAAGGAATTGTGCATTGGTCCCTCAATGGATGATTAAAAATATTCATCACTGTTCCTACAGGAGACCCTTTATTTCTTGTTTTTCCCTCTCAAAAGTATTCCAAGCACTTCACCATGAGTTCTAGACACAGATACCTAGTGAATATAATACCTCCACAGCCACTTCTTCACACTTGGGAGACCAACAACCGTGTTTTGTTTAACTTCCACTAAAAGCAGTAACTATTGTTCCATGGCAAAAGGAAATATATAAATTGCAAAAGGAGTTGTCTTTGAGAAAAGCTGAAGTACTTCCTTCTCCCATACACGAACTAATTGTAGATCATGTGAAGAACATGGTTTTCTTTGGAAGGCAATACTTAGCCCAACTGTTTTCAGGACTGTATTACTGAACTACCTTTCCATAAACTGTTAAAATCATAAGGTTGCCCAGTTTCATTCATCCTCACGCTCTTGTCTCTCTCCAGAAGTCAAGCATGGCAGAGGATACCAACTAATATAGCAGAGTAACCAAGATTCTGACATTACTTGCCAAAATTTTAACAGCAGTCCAGGTAAAAAAATATGTGCATCCCACAGCTTTGGCCAAAACCAAGTACTCACCTCAAAACCAGGCAGAGTACCTATAAAATGTGAGAGTAAAATCCATATTCCTACTTCTGGATGTACTTTGATCAAGTGTATGCAATTATACCTCCATCTCGTGGCTGGTTGAAGCAGCTATTGTGACCTGCTTTGTGACCTACTATTGACTGAAATAAAGGAGATGACCTTTAGATAAAGGTGTAGAAAGTTACTTCTGATTTTGACAACTTTCTCTTTGAGACACTCCGTTTTTCTCTAGGGGAGACAACTTTTTGGCTCAGAGAGGAAAAAGTTAAAAGTACATAAAATTACCAGTTCTGTTCAAATTACTCCTTCTTCAGAGGTTCATAGGCCAAATGTTCACAAGTCTTCCAAATGTTATGAAGGAGAAAACTCCATTCAAGGAATAGGAGAAATACAATGCGACTTTCCTGAAGGAATTGAAGCTAATCAGGCACAAAATAACCACAATTCAATATTCTCTGTGAAATAGAGTTGGTCAGTTCCAAGATTAAGAGATTTGACAATGCCTCATATCAATAAAGCTGAGCAATAAATAAAGCAATAGGGCCAGCTAAACTGATGCTGTTGCTAGTTGTATAGGTAGATAGTTCTTGATATTTTCAGGAAAAAACAGTTCACTGCAGAAAGAGAGGAAACACTAAATTAACAGTTTAGAAAGAACTGTAATCACGATTGAGAAGAGAATTAGCATATACAGATACACTTGGCTTTGCTTTGTGGTGATAATATAATGCTTTCAACATCTCATGTCTTACTGGAATTATTTTATTTTAAGAGTATAATTATATTTGGTCTCATAATTAACTGATGTGCATTAGATCAATCTAAGCTTTTTTGTCTGATTCCTTTCTAAAAGTCTGTTCAGAAAACAGCATTAGGTTTGGGAAGGATACTGAATAACCTATAATTAAAACAAAACTAGTTATTTTAGTAGGTTGTATAGTAGGAAACCTTTTATTAATGAAGTGTCAAGGCCTCTGGCTATATACAGAAGACACTGAACATAAATGAATTTAAGTTTTGAAACAGTAAGGAGTATCCTTGTTAAACATTAACACTGGCTAACTGTGGAAGAAATTGTATTACAACCGATCAAAAATTTCTCATATAGCAAAGACTTGATTGGCAAGCGCAATTTAGCAGATCTGTGGTGAGAAAACATGTCATTCATTTGTGTTGGAACTTTTTACAGTTACATGGCTTGGACAAGGAAAAAAATGTAACACATTAAACCTTTGGAAATTGGTACTGTGCATAAGATGAAAGGGTTTTTCTTATGGCTACCTAAAAGCCTAGAATAACGAAACCAATAGGATCTCAGCAAGACTGAGAAGTTGTATTTAGAGAAAAGAGGCGAAAACTCACTTGCATGTAACATTCATCATTCTTAACCTCAAACTGAAAACAAAGCAAATGAGCAGCTTCTTTGAACTGATTGCAGGCTTGTTGTCTGTTTTGCCTACGTGCAACATAAGCATGTATAAAACATACAGATTTTTGCAGCCAAAGCGAAAGGGGACTTAAGGAACCACTACAATATCAAGTGAATATATTCTTTTGAAATATAAAGCAGATAACCTCATGGGAAGCTTATCAAGCTGTGATAGGAATAGGCATTGCCAAGAGAACACAACTTGTTAAAATGTACTCAGTAGTCTTCAAAATCAAAACATGTCAAACTGGACACACAGTGCAATACAAAATAACTTGGTCTAATTCCCTGTATGTGACTGCAAAAGTGAGACTAGAAGTTTTGGGATTTTTTTGATTTCTGAGGAGAAAAAAGCTATATAAAATTCATTAGAACTGCAAAATACTGTATTCAAGCAGGAACCACCAGGTGAATGATTATAGGATAAGGAACAATATCCAGGGATGCAGCTGTTCAGGAAAGAGAAGCCATGAATAACAGCAAGACATGAGACCAACTGAAGTCAATATTGCACCAGTGTTCTAACCAAGACAGATGCTACACTGGGAAAATAAACAGTACTGTATCTCATTAAATCCTCAGGTGTAATACTTTGAATACTTTTGAAATCTAAACTTTGAGAAAGATAAACCTATTTGAAAAGCATCAACAGAATCATGTCACCCAGAAATGCCTGTGGAGAAAAGACGGAATGAACTGGCCTTTTGCAGTGAAGACTGTGGTGGACATGCAACAGATAAGATGCTCACATTCAGATACGTGCATGGCTGCTGAAGAGAGAAAAGGGACAATACACATTCAGAGTGCACAATGGCAGGTCATACAGACCCGCATGTACTGGTACCCAAAGCCTCTTAATCAAAGTACTTCTAGAAATTGATAAACCATAGTTCAAATGGATTTTCACATCAGGTAACAACTGTGCTGAATGGTCTTGAAAGATACAAGTGGCTCGCTGACTGATTAGCATAGTCCATCTGAGTGTATCCATAACCATGTTTCAAAAACTCTACCTGTAATAACTAATATTCCCAAATTAAATTTAGGTGTGCAACAGCTAGGATGCTTACTCATCAACCTAAAATTTCAGTAGGTCAGGGCATTAGTTCATCTTCTGAAAGGTTTTAAAACACTTGTAAGAAATAACAGAATTAACACGCCAAATTGAAAATGTACCTTTCTCATTCTTGTTATTTTGATAGTCATCCTCAGGAAAATGATACATTGCAAATCAGAATTAAGAGAATCATCCCCCTGAAGCCACAAGATGTATTTACCTGGGATTTCTGTCTTTTAGATTTAATCCTGGAAAAAAAGAAAGAATATGACAGAATACAGCAGAAGCTGAAGAGAAAAGATCACTCGTCACTCGTCAACAATATTGATACTGAGAAAAATGGTAGAAGAATTATATCAGCTTCAGGGAAAGATAACCAAAGTTATTTGGATGGAACATTGGAAAATGTATGAAATATATGAAATGAGCCCTCGGGGTTTTGTTGAGACCAATCTAAACAGAAGTCTGCCTAGTCATTTAAGGATAGACATGACAGTGTAGCTCTTTTCTTTTTCTAATAGGGGAATAATATTTCTAAAAGTCAAAATGTACTATGATTCTAGTCATCGTACAGAAAGGAAAGGTAACCACTCTTCTAGCAGTCCCCAAATACAGCTTTTTTTTTATCTTCCCAGCAGTATACTATACTGGTTAAGAGAAGAGACATAGACTACAGTAAAGATCAATAAATGTGAGGGTGGTGATGAGAGGAGTCGTGTAGCCCTGTAGCCCACAAGGGATGGCAATGCCACTGCCATTAAGAGACCACAAGCCTTTTGTCAGGCTCATGGCCCTCAGGTGGCATCAGGACTTGCTTGGACTCATCTTGGCCTGTCTGTAGCCAAGTCTTTGCTTTTCTATCTAGAACAGCAATTACCAAACCACTGCTGGATTAATTTACCCTTCTATACTTCTAGCTTTTTCTTGGCTTTATCAATTTTGTTGTGGCTATTATTGCACATACAACTAACTATAGTAACAAGTGTTGGGGCAGCTCTGGTGGGCCATGGGCTGGGGCTCCCTCATGGCTCCCCAGCACACATTTCTCACAGAACATTTGCACATTTAGTTGTTTCACCACCAGCCAGGTGTTAAACCACACAATTGCACCAAAACCTGGCCCCGAGCCCAGGCTGCAAAAGCCATGGAAGGTGGAAAGAAGAGGTCATGCTCAGGGTATGACAATAGCTTAATTAAACTGTGTAGAATGAAATCTCTATCTATGACCCTAGAATCTAATGAAAGACAGATAAACACAGGAGGCTCGATGGCTGTTAACAAGACATCAAAAGTCCTTCACTGTTCATTAAAGGAATGTAATCATGGGAGTCGGCAAAAACAGTTTTCAGGGTAACAAACCTCCCAAAAGTACTCAGCATCTATGTAAGACACTCTGTATAAGGGATTTGGATGCAATGGGGAATTGTAAACAAAATAAAAGAGAGTAAGGTGTTAGTAAACAGATAAAAATTACCACAAGCAGACAAAGGAGTGAGGAGGAAGGAACCATCAACCTCGCTTTGCTCCTGGTGAAGGGGTCTGGATGCTGATGGTTCACCTCTAATGATCATCTTTACACAGTTATAGGGAGAAAGAGAAGTGCACTAATGTCTGCCACAAGGTTCGTATTACTACATTATTAGAGGTTAGGATTTTCTCCTTTTTTTCCCCTTTTCTTTCTCTCAGGGAATTTTGTCCCATTTGTTGCCTAAGAGATGGGAACAACCAATGCTTAAGAAACAAAAGAAGTGGCTAAGGTGGGGGGAAGGGGTGCAGCTGTCTGCACTGTCTTAGCTGGGGGTTTTTCTCTTGGGAAGGGCATAGATACCGCGAGATTTTGGCTGGAGGGTGAGGGGCTGGGCTCGGCTCCTCTCTCTCTCTCAGGACTGGAGGAGTAGACGGTGCTGTTGCTGCTGTGGGGAGAATTTTCTGCCACCGCAGAGTTCAGCCATTTTACTGCTTCTTGTACCGTGAGTGAGGCTTTGCTCATAACAGTGGCTGTTGAACTGGGATCTTATCGAACACCCGATCTCACTGGAAAAGGCCCTCACCATCTACTCAGGTGCCCCAGGGGAGAACCCGGGACCCTGACCCTTGACCCCCCTCCCAGGGAGCGTCTCCCAGCTGTTTGTGGGAGCCCAGCTGCCGCTACACAGCCCCACTGTTTTCTGCTGCTGCTGCTTTGGGTTTTTGATACACTTTAACCTGATATCCCATGTCCGCCTGACTCCCCACGCTTCCTGTTATGGCTATGGAGTTTCTGCTTCATTTTGTTTGCCACTTCAGGATCTGCTCACCTCTGCCATTCCAGCCGCCCCGCCGAGGTTCCTGCTACAGCCCATTTTGCCATCTGGATGGGCACCAGGATGGGCTGCCCCTGGGGGTTTGTAACGGAAGCCCCTTTTCCATCTCTTTCTGCATCCGCAATTGTTCACATGGAGAGAGACGGCCGGACTCGCGCCACAGCGCCCCCTGCAGGCCGGGGGAACCATCGCACCTGCCCTGCCCGGCCGGGAGCCACCAGCGCCCCCTGCCGGCTGTGGCTGTAACTACAGCAAAGGGGAAAGGGCCTGCGGCCGAGAGAGGCTGGCACTGGGTTTGTGGTTCTGTTTGTTGTTGCTGCCCTTGAGGTTTGTTTGCCTTCTCATACATACACAGGTACTAGGAAAGGACTGTTATTCCTTTTCTCAGATCCTTGCCTGAAAGCCCTGTAATTTCAAAGTTATAATTTGGAGGGAAGGGGGGTCCCATTTTCCATTCCAAGGGAGGTTCCCGCCTTCCTTGGCAGACACCTGTCTTTCAAACACAAGACATATATACAGGCTTTTTTTTTTTTTCCTGAGAAATATATAGAATCCAAGACTGTACAACATGTAGACATATTGTTTACAATAGAGTGGAAATCCACTAGTAGCTTGCTATTCTAATTTCCACTAAGTATTGTTACCATTTCGGTCACGTTTTACTACATTACTAATTTTCCTTCTTTGTAATAATAGTTACTTCTGAGAAAAAATACCAGGAGGACGTTGTTAAATATCTAGATGAAAACACAACAATATTTTATCACATCTATTCTTCAAAAAAAAAATTTGGAGACAGGAGCTTCGGAGTTAGACTGAAGATTGAAATGATATATCCTAAGTCTCTTCAGGCCTATGACGGCATTCAGTAACTGGGGAATATTAACGTTTTGCTTACAATACTGTGTTGTGCCTCACAGTTTTGGTAGGTAGGTGAGGTACTTAGATAAAACACTGGAGCTTTAAGTAAAGTAGTCATGATTCCAAATGAAATACAACTGTACAAATATAAATTTCATTGATAATTTCTCTTTGAACAGCTATCTGAACAGCTTGTTCTTATGTATCTTTCAAACTTAAATAATAAAAACTCTGCATAAGGTGCCTGAAATTTTTCTTCTGAAAAATATGCAATGACTCATAAATTAATCATTCTTTTTTTTCTTGACTTACATAGTCTAACCAATTCTTTCTCATTGAAACATGAAAATACTGGAACTAGAACATCTCTCAGCTGTTACAATAAAGAATAGCTAATCAGAACTTAATATGTTGTCGTTAGCAAAGAGATGGAAAAAATGTAAATATTTGTTCAGTAAATCACGGCACTTGACATAATGAGACATTCAAGACATTGCAGCAGAGATAATTGTGCAAAAGCTGTTATTTTTTTAATGTTTTGTCTAGTCTGCACTTCCCCTCCCAAAAAAGTGACTGTTTCTTTTTTTTAGTACTGTCGCAAAGTGTTGTAAAATACCTCGAGACAAAATACTTAACATCCCATGTTTAAGAGTTTCTTCACTGAAATGTAATATTTCTTAGTTACTATAGCATACACAAATGTTTTCAATAGTAAAACAAATTATTTCCTGAGAGCTGTGTTTGATATAATGCAAATCAGAAATGGAGTACATTATCAGAAGTACATGATCAAAAGAATATGTATATTGCAGTAAATTATTTACTTGACATAAGAATCATTGTTTCTCACGATTCATGTAACTGATGAAGAGTCCTTTACTTTCATCATCACTCTTGAAGTATAAGGCTTTAAAAAAGCCTATCTGTTCACACAATTTTTTCAGACAAAGCAGGTAAAAGCATTCTATATGAACTAAAGTTTGTATATAGTAAGTAGAGAAGTGAAGAATAAATTCAGTTGATGTAAAAATTGTGAGGAGCTTGTGGAGACTAATACAATAGTTGCTTCTTGAAGAAAACCATAGTATTTTCACCCTATACAGACATTGTAGTTTGCTTTTATTACCTCTTACTCTTACTAAAAATTGCAGGTTTAAAATATATTAAACATTCAATGCATTTGTCTTAGAAGAACATCCTCCTTAAAACTGTGTCTCTTTTTCTGTTATTGAGACTAAAAATCTTTACAAATCACACGATTTATCAAATAGGCAAATCCTTTCTTAATTTCAGTTCTTCAAAGTTCTTCCTTTTAAGAACAATGTTGTTTGTAATTTACATCAACTAAACCTCTGGCGTGTGTGACATTTCCCCAAGAAGGGAAAGGGGATCAGAATCTCGCAGATTGGAAGGGACCTCCAGAAGTCATGTTGTCCAAGACATTGCTAAAAGCCAGGCCAGTCAGAGCAGGTGGCTCAGGACCACGTTCTGTTGAATTCTAAAGATCTCACAACCTCCTGAGGTACTTGTTCCGGTGTTTGAACATCCTCATCGTAAAAAATTCCTTACATTGAGCAGCTGTAACCTTTTGCAACCTGTGTTTTTGGTATCTCATCCTTCTACTGTGAACATCTGCAGAGAGTCTGACCCTGTATTCTACGTGGGCTCCCAACACGGAGCTGTAGTTAGACTTAAAATTTCGTCTCCACTTTCAGTTCTTGAAACTGGACAAGTCCATTTATCTCAGTCTCTAATTTCATGTCATGCTAAAGGCGACTAACTGTATTCGTGGCCCTCTTCTTGACCCACCCCAGAACATCACTGTATTTCTTGCACCGAGAAGTCCAAAATCAAACACATCACACCAGACGGGGTGTCACAGGTGAGAGAGATGCTGAACTCCTCATGGCCATCCTTTGCAGACTGTTCTGTGAGCAGGACTCAAGAAAAAGTGGGGCCAGAGTCTGCCTGTGCAGAGCAGTGGCAGAACTGCAGGCTTCAGAATTATTCAAATATCAGTCATTCAGCATGGAAGGTTGCCAGGATAAGATGCCAAGACGTGAGACACTGTTGTAATTGACTTCTACGAGGAACACCAGGTGAAAGATATCTATCTTGTGTTTGTGCATTTCAGTAAACCTGGACACCGCCTGCCTCTACCTTCTTTCCCTCCTGTTTCACAATTCTCCGTCACCAAACTTTCACCCTATAAATTCTGTATTCATTCAAAAATTAACTATTGTTTTGGTCTAAGTTCCAAAAATTCACTATATAGCATTGACTTTAAATAAGTTAAACATTTTATCCTTCATGCATGGAGTATCTAAAAGGACCTGATCAGAGGGTATTAGACTCCAACACTGCCTTTCACTTGAACCTGGAGTATATGCCAAGCACAATGCTGTACCACTCTAATGGCAAGTGATTCACAGGAGGAGCAGCATGTACATCATAAAGCTCAAATAGGTCACAGACTGTTGCCCATGCCTTTTCCTGCTTCTGTTATTGACTTGCATGAGTTTTAGCTAACGATTTCATTGCAGAGGTGGTTACTTGGGATCTGGTTTTGGAAACTTCTATTAGACAGCAGAAGGGTGAGGCTGCACTTTAAGAAAGGACGAGGCATGAACCAAAACTGACAGCACAGGTAATGCCCTCACTACCAGGGCGTTATCTTGCAGCACCTGAGCAGGATAAGCAGTGTCAGATGGAGATAGCAATGGGTTCCAATGACAGTCCTGTGATCTTCAACCAAAGGCAAGGTCAACAAGTCAGGACTGAGGTTAATCCATCAAAGTCCAATGACTGCTCAAGGAGAGCTTGAGACAGGCCCAGACCCTGGCACAACCACAGCATAATTCAGGCCATGCCTGATTACCCTGACCTGAACTGAGACAGAGCCTTTTAATGGATTTTTTTTTTTTTTTTAAAGAGACCAGTAATCCATCCTCTTAAAGTCTGATCTTTACCCATAAGCAGAAATCAAATAGATGGAAGGATAGGTTTTGCATAGTATGAATATTTATAAGAACATCTGCATTCATATTGATGCTTTCAGGTAATAAATTGTTGATATTACTTTTATTTTCATTTGTTCTCTTTTAACAGACTTGTAGATGTTTGTAAACACATTCTGTAAATCCATATTATGGCACAAGCTAAGTCCCCCAGAGAAGATAGAGACAGCTAACCTTTGCTCAACATGGGGAATAAGATGCTAAAAAGTAGTGCTGTGGAAAGGGCCCTGGGGGTCCTGGTCGACAAAAACTTGAATCTGAGTCAGCAGTGCCCTGCCAGCCAGGAGGGCCAACTGTGTCCAGGGGTACATGAGGCACAGCATCACCAGCAGGGCAAGGGAGGGGATTGTCCCGCTCTGCTCTGCACTGGGGCAGCCTCACATCGAGTCCTGGGGGCAGTTTTGGGTGCTGCAATGTAAAAAAGACTTTAAACTATTAGAGAGTGTCCAAAGGAGGGCAATGAGGGTGGTGAAGAGCCTTGAGGGGAAGCCGTATGAGGAGCAGCTGAGGGCACTTGGTCTGTTCAGCCTGGAGGAGACTGAGGGGAGATCTCATTGCAGTCAATAACTTCCTCATGAGGGGAAGACGAAGGGGGACACTGAACTCCTCTCTGTGGTGACCAATGCAAGAACCTGAGGGAATGGCCTGAAGTTGTGTCAGAGAAGGTTTGGGTTGAATATTAGAGAAAGGTTCTTTACCCAGAGCGTGGTTGGGCACTGGAACAGGCTCCCCAAGGAAGTGGTCACAGTACCAAGCCTGTCAGAGCCCAAGGAGCATTCAGACAATGCTCTCGGACACATGATGTTACACTTGGGTTGTCCTGTGAAGGTCTAGAAGTTGGACTCAATGATCCTCGTGGGTCCCTTCCCAGTCAGCATATTCTGTGATTATGTGGTAAAGCTGTCCATCTCCTGAACAGGACATTTCTTGTTGTAGTAAGGCACATTATATCCGGCCTTATTATCCTTGGCATTTCTCACAACCTAGTCCACCAACAAATTAAACTGTAACACACAGTTTTTAGATATACTTAGTGACAAAATGTTGAATTCATATCTAAGAGGACTTGAAATCAGCTAATAACAGTGAGAGAATCTCTGTGAAGGGTGCTGAAAGGAGCCTCTCCTTGACCTGAGATTTCAGTTCTATAAAACATTTTTATGAAGACAGATCCTCAGTATTGC
Source organism: Lycocorax pyrrhopterus obiensis (assembly GCA_014706295.1). Classification (NCBI taxonomy): domain Eukaryota; kingdom Metazoa; phylum Chordata; class Aves; order Passeriformes; family Paradisaeidae; genus Lycocorax; species Lycocorax pyrrhopterus. Next base: position 76,675,767 of record JACSVZ010000002.1, read on the forward strand.
ACAAAGCCCCACTAAAATAGATGAGGCTCAGCCCTGCAATCCATGCAGAGCTCGTCTTTTCCTCTTGCCAGAGGGAACAAAAGCAGTCATACAAGATTGAGAAATTGCACACTGCTAGTGTTAGTAAATACAAAAGGTATCATCAGTCCCTTTTTATTTATAGATGGTAAACCTTTCATTTTCACATCTCTTTTTAACCAACTTTTTTCTTTTTTCTTTTTCTTTTTTTTTTTTGTTGAAGAAAAGTGGATGAAGAGGAAAATGTTTTCCTGTTAGCAGCCACAAGTCAAACTCAGCTTGAAAAACCATACCTGCTGCTTTACTAATGGGAATAAATTTTCAGCTCACAGGAGACGAATAACAACAGCCAAAACAACATTATATTAGGGAGCAAGCAATACAAGACAAGAGATGAAAGTAAAACACACAGCACCTACAAAAGTTTAGGTTTCATAATAAACTTAGAACAAGTTGGAGCTTTGTAACTGAGCCAACACACCACAAAATCATGACAGACCTTGCAGAACTAGGCTCACCACTTATAATTGAAAAACAACCTTTTAAAAAATGTACATATCCAGTCTTATCAGACACAAAAAATTCATGGAATTGAAAATCACCCTGCTGTGACCTCGTATGCTATGTCCTGTCTTTTACCCTCGCAGACCACTGGATTTCTCCTTTCTTTCCATAGCCTGACTATGCCGAGACCCTACTCTTCAGGACTATTTCTCTCCCACAACTAGTTATGTTTTGCAGGCGGCTCTGCACAAAACATATGCACAGTTAAAGCAGACTGACCTCATCAACTCATCCAACAACAGAGAGTTCTTTGTTCACACCTGCAAGCAAAACTTAAATACTAGGCCATGTTTGGCAGAGTATAACATTATGCAATAGGAAAAGAGGGAGAAATCTCAGGCACAGACTTTTAGCAGAATATAATATTGCAAGCTATAAGGCATATTGTTTCTGCTCTCTAAGCTACAGGTTATAAGAAACATTTTGGTTGGCTTTTTTTTAGCTAAAAATAACTTTATAAATTGAAGTTACTTTTAATAGGAAATACAGACTAAGTCTACAGCTAATAAAAGTGTCTTTGCAGCTTTTCCGTCAAGTAAGTAATTTTAAATATTAGTTTATATTATTCTGTATTATCTCTAAAAAAACCATGAAGCAATATTGTCCCTAAGCATTGGGCAGTCTAAGCAGGCATGTTCGTTCCTTTAAGGCATGCTTTACGGAAACAGACTAAGCCTGTTTTTCAGTAGTGAAAGTCATTTCTACTCAAAGTAGAGCTTATTCTATCTAAGGAATTAATTCCATAGGCCTATTTATAATAAGGAAGTTTTTTTAAAGAAATAGATTTTGTTGTTACAATAATTGGGCAGTAACAGTAACAATTAACATGTAGGATTGATAGTAAACTATCACAAAACAATGAGTGAATTAAACAAAAAAAATGGCCAGGAAGTAGCTACTGTCTCCTTGATGTATTTAACAGCCATTACAAATACAGGTTCACATCAGGAAATTTTGCATATTTTTATATCTATCCCTTTCTCTCAGAAATTTTATATATATAAATATATATGACACATATATCTTATTTCAGAGTAACTGCTGAATAATATTTTTTAAACAAATAAGTAATTCTACAGACTAATGGAATGCAGTAGAAAAAAAACATGAAAACCTAAGTAGGAACAGGGTGGGTTAGATGTTGGTTAACAGAACTGCTACCTTGGATTTCCAGAGGGCCGAGTGTTTAGGAGGCAATGTCCATTGACAGGCATTTCTGAAGAGCAAAGGAGTCCAGAAAAGCTGGACATTCATCATGAAGCAAATCTTAAAGTCACAGGAGCAGATGGTCTCCATGTGCTGAAAAACAAGCTGGCAGGGAAGAACACCATCCTGGCTGCACAGAAAGCTTTGGCTAGAACTCAGCAACAAAAGAGAGTTTACAGCCTTTGGAAGAAGGGGCAAACAAGGACTGCAAGGACAACAAGGATGCTATGAAAGGATCCTTCTGGCTTGCTTTGCATAGTTCACTTTAGGGGATTACTGGGGCCTTTTGTTATTTTGCCCGCTGATTTCCACTAGGCACTTCTAAGACAGCCAGTCTTGGTAATCACTTATATAGTTCTTAATTTCTAATCCCTAAGAAAGATCATTCCGTTCCTTCCATGAACTAAAGCATAATAAAGAACATGTAAGAAAGTATTAAGATAGAATATCTGATACAAGTTTAGATGAAAATAATTTTGTGAGAATTTGTCTTATCATTTACAAGCTGGCACCAGTATACACTACTACACACGTACACATAGACAAAGTTTTCAGGGTATTATAAATATACAGATTGCAATACTAATATTAACAGGGAACACAGAAAAGAAAAAACAAATCCCAGTTAGATATTATTGAACATAAGCACTATAAATCAACTTTTTTAACATATGATTATTTCATTATTAAAATACATTTGAAACAGAAATTTTCCCTCCCACATAATATGACTGAAATGTTCTACACAGAAATTGCAATACATCTGTTTTCCCTCATCTTGACTCAGACAAGAATGTAACATTTCCCCACACCACTCATTGTGAGACGTAGTGTCAGACTGCATGGAGAAGAGTAAAAAAGTGGAAGACTGATGGTTTGCTAAATTTATCCAAATTTCACACTATCCTCCTGCATATTTTCTGCACAAGAACATGCTCATGGGCAACTTAGAATCTCCTTTTAAGCACTGAAATGTTACATTTTGTGAATAGTCTAAATACCTCAAAAAAGTCTAAGACGACTGTCCTCTCTCAGGACTAAGGAACATGCCAAAGAAGGTATCTGGAATAATTACTGTGAATAAAAAGAGGGCAAGGGTAAATTGACGAAAAAGTCTTAGGCTATGTCGGAACATATCACTGGGAAAAAGAAGATAGTCCTGGGAGCTGGACTGGACTGGCTGTACAAAGACCCTGGTATTAAAACATGCAGAAAGCAAAGAAAATATTTGATGAGACCAGAATAAGGGGGATAGAAACTATATCAATCAAAAAATTACATGAGAAATTTAAAGAAAAGTTTATATGGAATGGGGGAGAAGGGAAACATGTCAAATATGCTCAAACTAGCCAATGTGAATAAAAAAAATAGACAAGAAGTTGGTGGAAGCAAAATGAGATATCCAAAGTCTGAAAATTACTGAGGCAAGGAGGATGAGCCTGGGATAAGAACCACAGATGAAAAGAGACCAGATGGAAACCATTTGGAAAAAGAGCATATCAGGGTAACATAGGAGGAATCTTACATTCATCAGCACACATTTTCTTTCTCATACATGAAGTAAAAAAACAAAACAAAACCAAAACTCAACAAACTAAAAGTCTCTGTGACTTCATGAGCTCAAATGGCAGCAGTTTGCATAGTTAGTCCTCTGTTTCAGCAGTAGGGTTCCACCTCATGGGGTTTTCAGGTAAGACAGAGGGAAAGACATTAGGAGAAAGAGAAACTAGAAACCAAACACTTTTTAAAGACTTTATTATTAATGACAAAATTAGGATTCTAGCCTTAGTTCATTACTTTTTAAATGCAATCTATATTTATAACCACAAATGCAGACCCATGTGTCGTGTTTCAAACCCAGCTAGCAATCAAGCACCACACAGCTGCTTGCTCACTTCTCCTCCACTGGTTCAACGAGGAAGGGAATTGGAGGAGAAAAAGTGGAAAAACTCATGGATTGAGATAAAAATAGCATAATAGGAAAAACAAAAGCCGTACACACAAGTAGAGTAAAGTAAGGGATTCATTCACTACTTCCCATTGGCAGGCAGGTATTCAGCCATCACCCAAAACCAGGACTCCATCACGGGTAACAGTTACTTGAGAAGACAAATGCCATCATGCCAAATGACCCCCTATTCCTCCTTCTTCCCTCAGGTTTATAAGCTGAGTATGACTCCATATGGCATGGAATATCCTTTTGATCCTTTGGAGTCAGCTGTCCCAGCTCTGTCCTCTCTTTCTGTGCACTCCCAGCCTCTACACTGGGAGAGCAATACAAGAAACAGAAAAGTCTGTGGCTCTGTGTAAGCCCTGCTCGGCAGTAACAAAAACATCTCTATATTATAGATACTGTTTTTAGCACAAATCCAAAACATAGTCTAATATTAACTTCCATGAAGAACATTAACTGTACCTCAAAACCATCATGTTTTGTCTTGATTTACTGTGAAAAAGCATACCAGAAAGTAAAATCATTCACCTTGGCTGTCAGGTCCTTAGACTAAAGCATTTATTCTTTTCATTTTTGCTTCTGTTTCTAGGTATATAGTCTAACCATTGCTCAACTCTCTTTCTGATTTACTGTCACAGTTATTTTGGAGGTAAGCGGATGAGTTCATCTGTGCCATTTTCCCCTTCCAACTGCTCCTGATGGCCCTCAGTGCTCTCATTAAACTTGATGCTTAGTCAGCTGTTCACTGTCTTCAGATGATTCTTCTTTGCATTCATCCTCTTCACCCAGCAAGGTGGCAAAACATGGTACAAGCGCAGCTGATGTACAAACTGCTGATAGAGGCAGCTCCCTTCCTGAACATCCTAACTGTGACCATATGGTTTAACATTACTTGCTTGCTACCAAAGGAGCTGGAGATAAAAATGATTACAGCTTATTTAGCCTACATTTAAATTGTTGTACTGGAGAACGAACAAAAGCTACATCTTGACTTCTCTTAGTAACAATAACAGCAGTTACAGCAGCTTCTAATTTAACAGCCAAAGAAACTATTATGATAATTTAACAGGATATTCCACATAACAGGAAAAAAATGTTCAACTAGTAATACTTTTCCCAACTTCTAATTGAGTTAGAATATATTTTTTTATAAGAAAACTAGTGACAGTTTAAAGAATATCTCAGCTGATTAATATCCTTTCAAGTTTTAATTAGCATCTATGGATGCATGCTCTGCGTGAACTAGAGCTTCGATCCATGATGTAAAAAATAGTCTTCTTAACTGAGAAGTTGAATAGGAGAATGCAGAGTCTATCTGTATTAAAAAGATCTTTACAACTGGAACAGTGGGGCTTCTTTGCCTTTTATCAATGTTTAATCTCAGAAATCTGTTAGGGGGCTAGCTGGGTGAAACACAATGCTTGTGATACACTGTGAAAACAGGCTAATGATCTAGTGATTTTTCTCGGCTTTAAAATTTATTTCCTCAGACAATAACTCAATGTATCATGAAGAACACCCTAGACTGTGCAGTCTGATTCTCATAGTCATTAGTGTACAGTGGATCAAGGGGATGATTCAAAAAGAAGAATGCCTCAAACACTCACAGGCACTCACCTGGAGACAAACCTTCCCTGAAGGGGAAGGACAATTTTGCAAGTGTCTTTGGAGAGATGATAGCATACTAGGCATGCAGGATAGAGGTGGTGACTTCATACAGGCCTGGGCTGGTGCACTCAGAGAAGGCTAACAGCCTTGACAGGATGCAGATTTCTCAGATTTATCTAATTCCATGGAGTTTGTTTTAATATTTTATTGGCACTACTATTTTCAACAATACCTTCAGAATGCTATTTTTCCTCATTCTAATGTTTATTTATAATTACACTTCTGTGGTCAGTAACTATGTGCTTCTATAACAAAAAAAAGAAATATCAGAAAAAATTTATGACTTTGTGACTGTGTGATTGTAGCCTGCTGCCAAAAAAAAAACCCCAAAACAAACTAAACAAACAAAAAACCCCACCACTGAAAACCAAAAGACCAAATCTTTTTTTTTTTTTTTTTTTTTTTTTTGTGGCTAGTTTCTGAAACATTTTGCACAAGAGTATTAAAATAAAGGCATCTTTCTTAAATTATTTTTTTAGAGAGATAGAAAGGAAATCAGATTCTCATACAAAATAGTCATATGAAATTAACTTCAAAACTATTATATTTCTATGGAGTCTTGAGAAAGAGAATGCTGAAAAATTTGAGAAGGATATCATCACTTGACATCAGTGGAGCATATGAAACAAACACATGTCATAAAATAATGAAAGGTCAAACCATATATGGAAAATCTTTAGTCTTACCATTTAATGCACTGTGTAAAACCACACAAAGGTTATAGCAGTGAAAATGGGATGACTATGTCTGGAACAAAAGTAAGAATTGAAAATATAATACTCCTAACTTGTTTGAAAAATCAGATGTTTGAAAAATCAGAGGAGCTACTTTGGCTTGACAGTAGCTAATTTCAACAGACACATAACTTTTTCTCCTGTGCAACTTTTTGGTTCATGGAAAATAAAGAAGGGATTTAGCTATAAATAGTTTCAGTGATCAGTAAAATGGATTCTTGTGCCATTATATGAAGGCTTGAGTCATCATTTTTTTATCTCCTATGAGGAAAGAAAAAATTATATTCTGTATTTTCATAGCTGGTATATGGCTTTGCAGAACCATTTTTATTTCAACTGCTGTATATTCTTTGAAAGGATTTTATTCCCAGAATTGACCATTATCTGTTCAGTTTGGTTTTGAGGTCAATCGGTTTTCATTCCTAGCTACACTGGATTTTCCCCTGGATACCATCTAGTACAAGCTCCCTCCAATTCCAATCCAAGAAAGATTTTAATGTTGTCTCCTAGGACAGGCTTTGAATTCAACTTTTTAAACAAGTCACATTAATGCAGAGAACGGTAGTAAGGTGAAAAGTAAATATTTATGACTGAAATTCTACTATTTTTCCCCCAAAAAATTTTGAGAAAAGTACATAAAAGATAGAAGCAATACTTTTTTCCAGTCCTGTAGAAGAGAATAAAATGGAGTGGAGTGGAGTGGAGTGGAGTGGAGTGGAGTGGAGTGGAATAGAATAGAATAGAATAGAATAGACTAGACTAGAATAGAATAGAATAGAATAGAATAGAATAGAATAGAATGTCTCATTTGGACGGGACCTAAAATGATCCTTTAGTCCAATTACCTAACCATTTCAGGGCTGACCAAAAGCTAAAGCATGTTATAAAGGAGGTTATCCAAATGCCTGTTCAACACTGGCAGGCTTGGGGCATTGACCACCTCTCCAGTGTTTGACTACCGTCTTAGTAAAAAAATGCTTTCTAAGGTTCAGTCAAATCTTGCCTGGTGCACCTTTGAACCATTTCCACACATGCTGTCACTGGATATGAGGGAGAAGGGGTCAGCACATTCACCTCCATGTCCCATCCTCAGTAAGATGCAGAGAGCAATAAGGTAACCCCTCAGCCTCCTTTTCTCCAAACTGTGTGACTCCAAAGTCCTCAGCTGCTCCCCACAGGACATTCCTTCCAGCCCTTTCACCAGCTTTGTTGCCCTCTTTGAGACACAGCCAAAAACCTGTACATCCACCTGAAATGTTGGAGCCAAGAACTACAAACAGTACTCTAGATGTCTCCTCCCATGTTTCCACGCAACCCCAGCCTCGTCACCAGAGTGGCAGTACGGGAAAGAACAAAGGACTTGCTGTTGTGCAAGCACTGCTAAGCAGTATCTAAAACATCCCTGAATTATCAACACTGTTCCCAGCACAAATCCAGAACATAACCCCATACTTGTCACTCTGAAGAAAACAAACTCTATCACAGACAAAATCAGCATACAACTTCATGATGTACATCTCTGTTTTGGCCTTGTCTGACATGTTTTCTAAGAAGAATTTGCTTCCTTTCATTGAGTGTTTCAGAAAAACAAAATCATTGTAAACAAAGATACAACAAAACCAAAAAAAGCATGATGAATACCATTTCCTTTTCCCCAGTTTTCACCACGGGATTCAAATGTCTCCCCAACCTGCATCTCTTTTTTCCTTTTGACCCCATCATAAAAATAAAATAAAGAAAAAAATAATCAGAAAACACAAAACCCAGAAATAAAGCAAAACTAATGTAAAAAGATTCCATAATGAAAGGAATCATCTGTTACATATGCACAGTTCACTCTGATCATTAGAATGTGTCTTGCCTCCCAACACTTGAATGACCTGATCAAGCATTTACATCCTCCATGATGCTATAAGAAAATCAGAATTCTATGCCTCAGGAAGATCTTATGAAAAGCACAATCACAGATTAAACAAGCAAACAAGGAAAAATTCATTTTCCCAATCTACTGCCCATTGGTAAAAGAGATCTTGGTTTTGGTGTTGGTTTCTTTTTTTTTCTTCCCCCGACTCATATATAGATATATGACTGACACATAGATAATAGGTTCTGCTGCACTGAATGATACCCATATGAAAAGAGATATACAAGCAAATAAAATGATTTTACACATGGGGACAGACAGACTTCAAATGCATTACCAGCTTCAACAGAAGCAAGACATTCTGTTACTAAAAATATTTGGGGGATTTTTTTTCTTTAAACAACTACTGCCTCTATTGTGACTACAATTCACTCTAAAACGCCTACAGCTACTGAGGAATATACTGTTATCTAAATGTTGTATTACAGTGAAGTTTCTTTTAAATTCTGATGCTCTTGGGTTTCATACTAGCCAGAAGGCAATTTCAGTGCAGAGCAGCAGATCACAAAATGTGATTCTACTTCTAGATCTAATATCACCTGGAATTAAAGCCCACACCACACAGTTTCTCTCCAAGATTCTTAGCTGAAAGGTACCAAACCTTTTCATATGACAAAATGATCCATGGAATGCAGTTTGTATGCCTGTATTTGATCCAATGTCAAGCTAGCAACATTGATAAAATTCTTTGTTATTTCCAAAGACCAATCTGTTTCATGGAAAAGGTCTTGGTTTCTCTAATGGAAGCTTTTATGTGAATATGAACATTTTTAATGCCACCCCTAAATCTAAATTATGGGTACCAGCTCTGACAAAAACACCTCTCTGTGGCCCCAGCAGGCAATTATTACCACATCTAACTTTAAAGTCTTTCTGAGGTTTAGTATCAGTGTCAAAAGCAGCAGTGTTAACAAAGATACTTATAACTGGACCACATTGCTAAAATATAAGGTAGTCTGGGAACAGTAAAATAATTATAGCTTTCTCTATAAGGGAATGTGACAAGTTTCATTTATCTGTTATTTCTCAAAGTGATGATGCGGACTAGGACCTTGTTATATATGTTCTTTCTTCCATGCCTCTCCTTATTTTACTCTCTGCGCAATGGCAAAGCAGGTGATGAAGATGAACTTGCTCTGTATACTGGCATATAGAACCTCTGCCACCTACCCTTTGCTCATGCCTACCTTCACTCTTCAGCTATTAAATGGGTATTATTTTTCCATGTCTACTGTTACTTTCTGACACACTAAAAGATACTGCTTTTAATACAGCCAGGACAATTGCTTTATTAGGAAGTGGTAATAACCTTTAGAACAGTAAAATGACAGTGGTGTATTATCCAGGAGAAGCAATGCAGACAGAGTGATTGGCCAAAACTAAAGATGTATGTCTTACTGCAATTATCAATAAGTAATAAAATGAGGATCCTGTTAGAATATATGGTGTCTTCATGGATTATTCCAGGAAAAAACCCTAACATTCTGTGTACAAAAGCATACTAAAGCTGGAGAGAAGTCATTAAAGAACACCTAATTATTTCAATTTTGAGCTCTGTACTCAGAACTGGTATGGCTTTTTTAATGCACAACATATTTAAAGCTTTTACTATTATTCATGCTGTAGGATGATCCTTCAGAGTCTTCTTAGGATTCACAAAAGACTGATTGTTAAACAAGAAGAAATAACCTACTGATCTCTAAAGAGGGAGAGGATACACAGACTGTCACTAAACACATCAAAAGGAAGCTAAATCCACAAGCTAATTAAGTAAGTCTCTACAGATAAACAGAAGCAGACTAAAATATGTTTCAGAAGAATCTCTCTATATAGTGCTTTCATCACTTCAGCGTATTTGTTACCTGAACAAATATAACATTCTTCAGACTCCATTCATCTTCTGCCTGACTAATGAAAGTGCATCCGACAAACTGAGTTAATTATCCTTGCTCCATACTAACCCTTGCAGATATCCCCAGGAAAGTATCTGAGGTTTTCATTCAGTGCCAGAGTACCACGAAAACAGGGTTGTTAGAATAGCTGGCATTGGATTGCTGTCAGAAATATTTTGACAAATCAAAGCATTAATCCTGCTTATCGCTTTTCATTATCAGGCACCACACTTCACATCTGGATGAAGTTTTGGTCCATAATTTTTTAAAAAATCCATTAATTAAAATTTACTTAATGTGCAATCATAAAGGTTTTCTGTCTGACCATTTGTTCTTTCAGTAGAAACTTTCTCTATTAGAGAAACTCTGGAACACAAGGTTGCCATTGCATCAAAGGCTTTGGGTCATGCCACTGTCTTCTAGCAAAAAGATTTTTTAAGTTGTATTTTTCTTCAGAAAAGCTAATACTTACATGTACGTAAAGGAGTCCAAAAGCTAGACCTTCAAAGAAAATGTAGTTCATCTTCGGAGTGGTGGTAATATTACAAAAATCTTCAGATTTAATATTATATTACTTCAAGAAGAGTTACTGTGATTTACTTTCAGCACAGTTCCTATATTTTTTTCAGAAAAATGAGCACTTTGAAAGAGAAGGAAATATCCTACACCTGCAGGTAGTTCTTTTTTGTTGGTGGTGGTATTTGTTTTCTGTTTGTCTGCTTGCTTGTTTGTTTTCCTTTTTCATCACTCATTGACCACTTCCTTAAGACCACTTATTCCCATTTGTGAAAACTCTAAAACAGCACCTTGGCCATTCAGAGAAAAACTCCAGTTTGTCAATTCTCCATTCCATGGCATAAATTCGTAAACCTGGTGTTTATTAGGAATACAAGTATATTCAGTTATACTGACTACAGCTTCAGTACATGGTATTGAATGTAAACAGAAGACATGGAATGACTTCAAATGTAGCATATATCCAGAGATGAACAAGAGTAAAAAAATACCTATAGATCCCAGGAAGCTTAAGGAAAAAAGCTTTGAAATGAAAAGTATAGAAGCACTCTTAAGCTGCTATGTAAATTATGCTGTATTTGACAGAAATTGAACTTTAAATCTGAGAACAGTAGAATAGCAGAGTAACCCAGTAGCAAACGGGGCATGAAAGCTAAAGCAGTGTTGCCAGGTTAGGAAATTACTGCAATTTAATGACATTCCAGCAGAACCTCAATAGATCTAGGGAAGCCTGCTCAGGTGAGGAGTACCAACAGAAGAAACAGAAACTGTACTCATGGCATGCAGCATTTAGGCAGCACTTTAATTCCCAAGAAGCTGCTCTGAACATTATTCTGACTGAAATGCAATTCTTCATCTCATATATACCGTGGGTTTCACCCAGCTCCTTCTTAACTATTGATAGGTTGTTGGTTCCTTAGTGGGCATTTTAGAAGATTGATCACTGATTGCTTTGTACATATTACAGCAGAAAATGAAGGCTGGGTAGGATACATTTTTTATTTCAACCCTCTGCCTGAAGTTTTGTCCCTAGTTCTGTTAATATACTGGTGTGTACTTCGGTGAATAAATTTTTTCAAGTACCAATACAGCTTTTCTTAAGTCACATATCCTACTGCTCTTCACTTACATTAATAATGCTATCCAAATTTACTCCAGCTTACTGTTTTATAGTATGTACTGTACTATTTACCAATTTACCTCTACTTTATTGTGTTGAAATGTCTCTACTGTCTTTCCAGGCTGAGAATCGTTCATACAGTTGTATAGAGAAAACAAGAGAGGCAGCAGACATTCACAGATCTATAACCATGGTGTGCTGATGACATGGAAAAGCCATGCAATGAGAGTGACTCAGTTCAGCAAACTATAGACTTGAGTTAAAAAGCATATAGTAACAGATTTTAATCAAGTAAATTAGGAAACTGCTCATAAAGTACATGAAAATACCTGATATTAGAGTGAAATTATGGTTATTTTGTCACCTGTAGAGCATGAAAAGTATCAAAATTTGCACAGGAAAGTTTTTCATTAAATGATGCAATTACCTAATTAACACAGAAAAAAGAAAATAAAAGCTAGAATGTTTATCATGTCATATCAAAGCCTGGAAAGAGAAATTCTTATCCCTCTTCCCTGATAGTTAAAACAAATTGCCTTAAATTAAATTCATTTGTATTGGAAAAATATTCTAAAGCAGTTTCAAAATGTGATATCAAAATTGTTTTGACTGCAAACTTCACACTTTCAGCCTATCAAGACAGCTAAAAATTTCTCACTTTTGATATAGCTGGGATGAAATCTCTCCTACATATAGCAGCACAGGAAGGACAGAAAAAGTGCCCAAATGCAATTTTGTTGAAATATATGAGAAATCCTTCCTTATTCACTTTGATAAGGCCATGATTAAGAACAACATTCTGTCAGACCCAAAGGGGAAAAAATATCTGTAATACTGCTGTGATAAAGTATACTGCCACTGTTTCCCCATTAAATATGTTGCAAACATAACTCTTCCTCTGTGATATGAAGTTGAAAATTAGCTTTCATGTCAGTGCTACTAAATCAGAGCAGATTTGTAGCAAGCATAGAATGTCCAAAAACTTAATTAGTTCACTCACTATTAATTGAAAATACCAAAGGAAATGGCTTTCCAGTGACAGAACTCTAAATTTCCAAAGTCTTGAAATAACATCTGCAGTTCTACTGTATTGACAAGTTCTGCAAGGTCTGCAGTGCCCCCAGTTCAAAAAAAATTCAGGTAGAGACTTAGTTAACAGGCATTTTGGAAGGCTTGCCACTTTGTACATAGTACAGCAGAAAATGAAGGCACATGGAAAATAAGGAAGTGATTGGGGATAATCAGCGTGACTTCACCAAGGAAAAATCATGCCTGACAAATATGGTGACTTTCTACGACAGGATTAGAGCATTGGTGGATGAGAAAAGACAAATTGACTTCGTGTATCTGGTCTTGTGCAAAACATTTGATGCTTGACCTCCCTGTCCCTAAACTGAAGAGATATGGATTTGACAGATGGAACACACAGTAGATAAGGAATTGGCTGGATTGTCACCCTCAAAGATTTGCAGTCAATGGCTTGATGTCCAAGTAGAGACTAAGGATGAGTGGCATTCGTTGGGCATTGATATTGGGATCAGCACCGTTTAACGTCTTTGTCGGTGACATGGGCAGTGGGATTGAGTGCACTCTCAGTAAATCTGCTGATGACACCAAGCCGTGAGGTGCAGTCGACATGGTGGAAGGAAGGGATGCAAAATCCAGAAGAACCTTGACAGGCTTGAGAGATGGGCCTGTGAAAACCTCACAAAGTTCAACAAGGCCAAGTGTAAGGAAATGGACATGGGTCAGGACAATCCCAAGCACAAATACAGGCTGGGCAGAAAATGGATAGAGAGCAGCCCTGAGGACAAGGACTTTGGGATGTTGATCAATGAGAAGCTCAACATGACCCAGCCACATGCACTTCCAGCCCAGAGAGCCAACTGCATCCTGGGCTGCATCCAAAGCAGTGTGGCCAGGAGGGCAAGGGAGGGGATTGTGCCCCTCTACTCTGTACTTGTGAGACCCCACTTGGAGAGCTGCATCCAGCTCTGGGGCCCCAAAATAGAAGATACATGGACTTGTTGGACTGAGTCCAGAGGAGGGTGACAAAAATGATAAGCAGACTGGAGCACCTCTTCTTTGAAGACACACTGAGGGAGCTGGGGTTATTCAGCCTGGAGGAGAGAAGGTTCTGGGGAGACCTTATAGCACCTTCCAGTAACTGAAGAGAGACTACAAGAAAGTTGGAGACAAACTTTGTAAAAAGGCATATAGCAATAGGACAAAGGGGAATGGCTTCAAACTGAAAGAGGATAGATTTACATTAGATAACAGGAAGAAATTCTTCACTGTGAGGATGGTGAAGCACTGGAACAAGTAGCCCAGAGAAGCTGTGGATGCCCCATCCATATAAATGTTCAAGGACAGGTTAGATGGAGTTTTGAGCAACCAGGTCTAGTGGAAGGAGACCCTGTCCATTGCAGAGGTGTTGAAACTAAAAAATGTTTACAGTCCCTTTCAACCCAAACCATTTGATGTTTCTATGATAGAGGACCTTCTTCCAGATGATAAATGTATGACAAACATCTGCTGTTTAAGCATAGGAACATCACTGACAATTATGTGAGGTTCTTCAGCAAAAATGAATGACCTACTGAGAAAATGAAAAAGATTCGGAGAAACTTGAAAATATGTTTAAAAAAGGCAAATTGGGAAATTTCTTCACTTGTTTACAGCACAACAATTCATTACGAGAGTGCTTATTCTTCTCAAGCAGCTACTAGTTTGCTGGTAATGATTCCCAGATGGGTAGGAAGCAGACTGATTTCTACATTAAGAGAAAGCAGTTAAAAGTGATGTGATGGCAAAATGGTTTCTACAAAAGAACAATATTCACATGAGATAATAAAGCCCTGTGTGATCAAAATAGAGCTGAATGCATTTAAACCTGTTTAAACCATAATTAGCCTGTATTAAGATATCTTGTATTCTTTTTGAATGTCAGTCTTCTTGTATTATAAATTCAAACTGATGGAAGCAATGAAACCAAGTTTTTTTCAGATGATAGATATTAGAACATAATTGAAAATTGAACAAGAAGATTTAACAGTGTTTCAGAAATATGACCCTTCCCCATCTCCAACCCTCCTCAACATGCTGTAAATTTTAAGGGGGTTTTTTAAGTCTTTTAGTTCTTATACAAAAATCTGGAGAAGCCTTGAATATTTTTCTGTCTTCTAACAGGCTAAACGGGAACCTTAATTATATATCATAGAATCACAGAAGCATAGAACGGCCCGCATTGGAAAGGACCTTAAAAATCATCTAGTTCCAAACCCCCTGCCATAGACAGAGAGCCCTCCACTAGACCACATTACTCAGAGCCCCATCCAGCCTGGTCTTGAATGCCTCCAGGGATGAGCAGTCCACAATCTCTCTGGGCAATCTATTTCAGTGCATCACCACCCTTACAGTAAAAAAATGAATTCATAATATCTATTCTCAACCTATCCTCCTTCATCTTAAAGTCGTTACCCTCTGTTCTATGACTATATGCCCTTGTGAAAAATTCACTCTCCATTTTTTTTGTAGGCCCCCTCCAGGTACAGGAAGGCTTCTATAAAGTCGCTTTGAAGCCTCTTTTCCTGAACAACCCAGCGCTTTCAGCCTGACTTTATAGGAGAGGTGCTGTAGCCCTAGGATCAACTTAGTGGCCTTTCTCTGGACTTGTTCCAACAGGTCCAAGTCTTTTTTGTGTTGACCCTACTTGATAATTTCATGTAAGCTCAAACTTGTTATTAATCTTCTAGTATCTGCTTAAATCACTCTGAAGATGAAGGAGATGCAACAAGTGCCTTTAGATAAACATAACTTTAACAATACAGACATAGCTGGGATATCAGACATCTGAATTAGGTTCTGAGACAGGAAGAAAAGCTGTCATGTGACGCTCAAAACAATTAAGGCAGTTAAAAGGTCAAATTGCAAATATAAGAATGAGAGTTATTTTCAGTTCTCAATTCTTTATAGGGTGTTTGTTTCTGTTTTCTCTAGAATTATAAAATATATGGACCCAGATAAAAGAATTAAAATTCATTCACAGGTAGCTTATAAAAAGGCGTTAATCTCAGCATATTCACTGACTAGTAGTTGAGCACCATTTCCCAGGTGCACTATTCAAGTACACTATTATGTATCTGGGAGTATTTTCAGAGCGTTGTTGCATTCCATCCAAAGAGAAAACTGTTTTAGAATTCTCACTATGTAGCACTAACATGTATACAGCTTATTTTGAAACACCATGACCTCTAAAGAATGCAGTTATTCATCCTTATTATTACAATCTATTATGTTCCATCAGGTCATCACACGGGTATTTCATTTTGATGCCATGAATATGAACCAGGATTCATATTACTCTGGAATGTTTTCAGCACCATATATTCTATTTTATCAATTTAGCAATGACTACACTCCTGGAAGTAAAGTGTATTGTTTGTTTCACATAAAGCTTAAGATCTCAAGTCAGCGGTGCTCTAAGAGCTATTACCAATTCAATGGCAACAAATGAGAAACTCTCAACTGGCAATATGTAGGGATAACCAAAGCTCAACTAAAGTATAAAAGGGAGTAATTATATTTAAAGTGAAAGTTTGAAACAGAAAAAAAAATCTTTAATAACGATATTAGATTATTATTTGCATTTCTTAGGCAAATATATATTTTGACTTCCAGAGGTTTTCATACAAGAGAGTCAAAAAAAAGTCATTATTTTTATGACTGCTTATTTCACAGAGCTGAACTGTAGCTCTAAGGAATGCTCAGCACTTGGCTGTTATGTCTGAAGGGCAGTTTGGGACACCTTGGATTATACTATGATTCTGAACCTCTTTGATTTGCAATTTTTTCCCGTGCTGCAAGGCTGGGAAAGGTACACACTATACATAAAAGATCTTTAGCTTGGTAGATATTATGGAAGTCCTTTTGCAAATGTATTGAACACAATACACACAAGCAACTCACTTTCGGTATTTTCAGTGCGTTCTTGAACTGAAGAATCTCCTAGAAATTTAAATTCTACCAGCCATGTTATATATGGTGAAAGTAGTTTACCTTCTTCCACTAATTCTACATGTTAAACTAATTTTCAGTAGTATTAATCTATTTACTGTTTTTTTAAGGCTAACTGCTTTACAGGGTTTCTCATCTGGCTTACATGGAAGCGCAGAGGTGTTTAGGTTCTACTTCAGGTATTATACAACTTGAATGCAAAGAGGAGAAGCAGGATTGGAGCCAGGAAGAACAGCCAAGTAGTTACAATTCAGGCAAATTACTCAAGGTGAAACAGCCCTGACATGATGTTGCATTGAATTCATTCTAATTAAATTTTTCTTTTCTTAATTTAAATATATCCAAGCGATCTTTCCAGTCTTTCTTCCAAATGGTGGAAAATATCTAGCTTGTTTTCTCTTGGTGTTTCAAAACACTTTAGTGAGACTTTTCCATTCTGACCATATGGCATAAGTATGAACACTTCCAAATTCCTTTTACAGCTGAATTCGCAATAAGTTAAATAGATGGGTACGAGACTAGTTATCACTTTTTTTGCAAACTAAGGGCAATACAAGACTTTAATTTGTCTTTCATTCATTTTACATCTGTAAAATAGCTGTAGCTTCTCAGAAAACATGGGTATTTGAGGAAGCATTTTATGGCTTGACCTTAATTAAGAAGCTGCCTGAACTACACAAGACAGTTACAGAACTGCCAAACACAAAAGACAGCATGTGGTGAAGACCGCGGTGAGGTAGGCTGTCCCCTGCAGCCCACGGAGGCTAATGGTGGAGCAGATATCCCACTGCAGCCCCTGGAGGGCCCCATGTTGGTGCAGGTGGATGAATGAAGGAGGCAATGGGAAGTCCACAAGAAAGCAGATTTCTGACAGGACCTGTGGCCTGGTGGAGAGAGAGGATCTCACACTGCAGCCAGTTTGCTGTCAGGACTTGTGACCTTGTGAGGGACCCACACTGGATCAGTTTGTGAAGAACTGCAACCAGTGGGAAGGACCCCCATCAGAGAAGGTCAGGTAGAAATGTCTCCCACAAGAGGGACCTCATGCTGGAGCACGGGAAGAGTATGGGGAAGAAGGAATGGATGAGACAGCACATAATGAATTAGCCACAACCTCCATTTCCCATACCCATGTGCCACCTGGGGGATAAGGGTAGAGAAGTCAGGAGTGAAGCTGAGCCCAGGAAGAAGGGAAGGATGGGAGGAAAGTATTTTAAGATTTGATTTTACTCCTTATTGCCCTGTTTTGGTTTGCTTGATATTAAAGTAAATTCATTCCCTCGAGTTTGTTTTGCCCATGACAGTAATTGCTGAGTGATGTCTCCTTGTCCTTATCTCAACCACCGAGCTTTCCCTTATATTTTCTCTCCCCTGTGGAATTTAGAAGGGGAGTGATAGAGTGGCTTTGGTGTGCACAAGACATCTAACCAGAGTCAAACCATGACACTCCTTAGAAGATTTCTGTAGGGTTGTGGTAGCTTAATTAGATCCCATAACAATTTGTGATATTTGAGAGATCTCAATTATTACCATAGGTTCATGAACAGTTAATCTTGCTTCTCCAGCTGAAATGGCTATTAAAATAAATAAAGTAATTTTCCTCCAGAGGATTAAATGTAATCATTCAAGGTGTTGAAAAGAGAGTATTAAATTATTGATAAATATTTGTGTAACAGCCTGTTTCTATCCATCCTACAGTTTGCAGATAGAGAATATACCAATTTATTGATAAATAACCAGTATGCAGTCCCTTCCAGTTTTTTTCAGACAGCAGTGCAAAGAGGTGACACTAAGCAGGGAACAAGGACAAATTTGTATGGAAGTTGAGAACAAACCTTAATTTCTTGTCAGATATATTTATCTTTCCACTGATTTTTTTTTTTTATAATGTAGAGACAGATTATCTGGTATTTTTTTTGTCACTGCTATTTGGCTGAAGGCTTCAATTTAGCACTGCACCACTACTTCATAGGAGGCCTCCAGCAGACATAGCTGACCACAGATACCAATGTCAACAAAACTAGCTGAAAGAGTAGAGAAAAAGAGTTAACTTCCAGACTAAGTGATCCCTGTCTCAAAGACTACAAATAACAAGTTAGCCTCAAGAGCCAAAGAAGAGTAACAAGAAGAAAATCAAAGCCAAATGAGCACCAAAATACTCTATTGCAAACAGTATGATACCTTTCCAAAATTGTTGCCCATGGACTACGGCAAATTATGAAATACTGCTTACTCTGCTGTGAGAAGTAGGAGACATAAAACTTGTACAGTATCTTATCTCCCAGCTGCTATGATAGCTCACTGGGATCACAGGAAACTTGACAGTTGTCATAATTTACATTTAAGGGATCAGTCTAGAGACAGTCTATTCAGCTTATTCATTCAGCTCCTCCCTAATACCCTTATCACACATATTACCTGATACTCCTCTGTAGCAAAGGTGATAGCTTGTCTGTTATATCCTCCTTGATGCTGGAACTGAAATATATTGGTAACAAGATGCCCAGTATTTTAGCAGTGACATGCCTTGCTACTTTACATTCAAAATGCACTTTCTCTAAAAATATTTTACTTTTGAAAGAGTTCTTTTCCATGTGCATATCAGGCAGTCAGCAAAAGCCATGGTACTGCTGCTTTCAAACACATCCTCATGTTGAAGGCTTCAATTCATCTGAAGAAATAGGCATCTGATTTTAATATTCCACAACACAAAAGATTTTAAAAAATCTATGTGTCAGTGGTGTGACTAAAAGCCAAACAAAATTGTTTCCCCATGCCTCTTTCCCCAGAACATTATAAATAATTTCTTAATTTAAAGCATAAAAATAGAAAGAATAATCCTGCAATTACAAGAAAATTGCTGTCTTAACTTAGCAGGTTTGTTTAAACTTTATTGTATTCTGTTCTCACTCTCCCACATTCCATCTCAGAAAGGACAGAGACCCTGTTCAAGCCTCAGAAATAGAGATACGAATTGTAATATTCCTTTGTATATTGATGATGCACAGTTTTGTATTCCATTTGGGTAAACCAGTCTGTCACTTTTTTTCCTGGTATTAATATCCAGTTAGCATTTCTTCTTGTATACTAAGACTATAAACTCTCTGACAGAGGGAAATACATGTAGTGGTATTTGGGGGGGAAAAAAAGAAAAGCAAAAAAAATTCAGCTGACCCAGAGACAACCTCCATATATTGGCTCAGTTTTACTCACAACAGATGACCTCTGAAAGCATTTTCCAATCCTTTTCATTCTATGAGCTATGATTTCATAATTCTGTTTTAGAATATTTAAAAAGTGACTCACATTCTTTCAAAGAGTTAAGAACCATGCTGGAAAAGGAAAGAAAATTGAAAAGATAAAGATAGTATTCAGGTTTCGTTATGGGCAAATGATACGAATTAGTCACAAATGCATGTTTTAATCCTTAGCATTAAATGTGTCACAATTATTTCACTGGAGTTCCTCAGATCTCACAGTGAGTGCACCACAGAAATATCAAACACCCAGGAATAAAGGCAAAAATATTTCTCTTTCTTTCTTCTACCCTATCACTGGATGTGTACTTGATGAGATGGAGACAAAAGGGCCAAATATAAATCTGTGATGATGGGAAGGATATCAAAGTTCATTATGGACATAATGCCCTGAAATAATGTTCCCAATAATATTTCCTCAGCAAGTGATATGCCTTACACACACATGATAAAAGAAAATATTTCATCTTTAGTACTCTTTTCACTCACTTTCTGCTTTGCCAGTAAGCTCTTGCTTTTTGCCTGTTTGCCGCTGGGTTTTGACAGTGAATTAATCACCAGCTGTGACGCAGTCATCTGCATTCTGTGATGCAGACTCAGACGGCCTAATTTCCACCTGGGGATTTTTCCAGCAGTCTTCTACTGGTGTAGTGCTTCTAAAAGTCTGGAGCAAGTCAATAGAAGGGCACCGCAGCTGGAGTTGAATCTGGGCCTCAGTACACTTCTGCTTAGAGATTTGATTTCTATTTGATTTCATTCGAAGCTGTGTTAACATCATTGCACCCACAGTACCTATTAAGCAATTTCAAGAAACCTGAGCCCACCAGAAGCGCAGGTCCTACTCTAAAATACGCTTTCAGAGGAGGATTTTTCCAAGGCCAAACTCCCTCCAATATGCAGCACAGTCTTTCTTCTACTTTTACTAGAGACGATTAAAACAGACACAAAGATGACTTGTTTTTTTTCCATTTCCTGCTATTCCCCCTTGTCTGTGATAGGATGGAATGTATATTTAATTATATCTAAGAAGAAAGTTTGTCTTAGGCAAAAATTCTATTATTTTCCAAAGCTTTCAGCATTCGATTTCCACTGGCTGGATTGGAACCCTCACATTCCTCTCAGCTCCAGAGTTTATTATAAAGTTGGTACTTCTTTTTGTGCAACATTTGTAAAGATTAAAAAAACCCAAAATAAAACAAAATAAAACAAAAAACCCCAAACCCCACAAACCAGATCCAAAAAATTGCACAAAAATATTTATTGTACTGTGTATATTTTACTGTCTGTAGAATTCCACAATTAAATCCAGCTTCTGAATTTCCAGGGTGTAAACACCAGAACACAAAATACAGAGAGGCATTTGGGTGAGGCTGTGACTCATTTTCTTTTCTTAGCTACCAGAGGATATCCAGAAGTTTTCTGAGAGCCCACAGGTCGTTGGTCCCCTCTATGTAACAGACACAATAGAGCTATTTTTTTTTCTTCAGGCTTAAAAAGGAAACCCGAATACACAAAACAGATGCAGGTTGTTACTTGCACTACTTTCATTTGGCTTCCAGTTATGATTTCCAAGAATTAACTGGAAATATGATTACAGCCAAACCATAACCTAATGTCGTGAGTGGTTTCTCAGCTGCTTCTTTACATAAGGAGGAAAATACATTTTTCCCCTTGGTCTTAATCAGTCTTGTCTACGTGGACCAATATCTTGTAAGTGTAAATATATCTGATTACAATGACACCAAGTGCAAAATCAGAAGAACAATGGGACCACACAGATGCAGGCAGTTAATCTCCCCTGTAAGTGTTTCTGGGATGTAGGTCTTTGACTGTAAACAGTTCAAGGCAAGAATGCTCTCTTGATAAGGTGCATATTTGCCTAAGGTAGAGGATTTGATTTAGACTAAGCATTACTACTTCCAGTCACTACTAACAATGAATCTTATACTCATAATTACATGGAACTCAAAACCGTGCAACTGTGTTTGGACAAATCTAATTTATTTGATAATCATCTCTGTTGGTATTATTAAGCAAGAGTTTTTTGCAAAGGTCAGGCAGGACATAAACTCATTTAAAACCCCTATTTACACTCATTTCTTATATTTCCCCAAAGGCATGAATGAATTGCTTACAATTTTTAGCTTTTCATTTTGCCTGGATAATATAGAGAGAAATCATGACAGAATGCTTTATTACTTTTAGAAGTGAACATGAGTCTAACATTCTTGCTATATTTTTTTGAAACATATAAAGCTCTATTAAAGTGAAATACATATTTTCATTCTTTGATGTATGGAATGAATCAGCTAATTACTCCTTCCTAGTCGAAGTAAATTTTTAAGCATGACATAGGTTGTACTTCATTCATTTGGAACCTTGCAGCTTATTTTCTACTGAAACAGAGAATAAGTGAGGCCTTTTCTCCTTCACAGTCATTGTTCTGATGGTTAATTTGTGTTCATGCAGGAAAGTTATGTTCCTTTTTTCAAGTTTCTTGATCAAACCTGGATATTTCAGATTCTTAGTATGTGTTCTATGTACTACATTGTTCCACATTTTAGGCTCTTTGTCTTTCTTTCTATGCAGAAGAGAGTTATTTCTCTTTTTGTCAAAACACGTATTTTGGAAATCTTTTTAATTAACTTTCACTTTTGTCTTTGACTAAATTATAATGTAATGTAATTATTTTTCATGTATATATAATTTCATCTGTTAAAATTAAACTGCCTTAAAACTTATGAAGACTAACACATTTACAGTGAATGTAAAGCAATAGAATTTATGAGTTTGATCAACATTTTAAAGACAGGAATATATCTTCTGTCTCAGGCTACAATAACTCCATACCCTTTGCACTTCTTACTTTTTTTTACATAATTTTATCAAAACAAAGTAGTGTTACCAGTGGTCAGAGAAATTACTCCTATTGTTTTCTTTCAGTGTTCTGATTCCACATGCTTTAATCATTAATTGGTATCCACTAACTTTCTTTTCTTACCTTCCAGCAGTCTTAGTGAGTAGACCTTTTTTTCTATTCTCTGAGTCACTTTAATGCTTCTTTTCTGAGTCTCTATTTTTCACATCTCTTCTGTCATTACCTTTTGTGTTTGCTTTTGTTCTAGCCCTGAGTTTTAACAGTTTGAGAGACAATTTATCGTTTTTGCCCCATCTGTGATGAATGGAGTCCCTGATAAAGATATCAATTTATTGATATAGAACAATATAGGCTTTCATTTTAAACCAGTGGTGCGCTTTATAGTTGACATGTACTCTCTGTGGAAGCACTACCCCTGTCAGCTGTCTTCAGTTTCCCTTTCTACTGCAGATAAAACAGTTTTCAATGTAAAGTGCTTTGAAAAGCAGTGGACTGCTGCTTTGACCTATGGATGCCCCGAAGACCCTAGACATTGGAAGACACAAACACCTACAAAGGATTTGTTTCAGTTTATAATGGTATCAGAGAGTACTCACTTTGTTCAGGCTTCATATTCCATCATCCCTGCTCATTTTTTGTCATTGTTGTCAGTTTAGGTCTCCAACTTCATGGACAACAGAACTTAAGTAAAGCTCAAGGTTTAGAAAGTCGTATGCTATTAGGAAGCTTTTGCCCTGTGTAGCTTAATGTGCCCTTAACCCCTTCCATGAAGAGCTCTGATTTATATTTCTGCAGGAAAAGGCAAGGCAGAAAAATATAGGTGCAGCTTTCCTTCTGGGTTTCAGCTGTCCTCTTATTCAAAACTCAAAGCCTGCATCTATGGACTCTCACCTGGTTAAAAGGGATTGTTCTTACTTTCTAGGTCAATTAGTTTTCTTCATTACATCTGTCCCTCTATGATGCCTCCACAGTTCAGCACTGCTTTCCAAGGTAACCTACAGTTTTCTCTATTTCTTTACTGTTGGGAGGAAAGGGTTAAAACCAGAAGATTTGGTGAGGAGGAGCGAATGGTTTCAGTCATAGTGACCTTGCAGTTGGGAATGCTAAAAATATTGGTGTGGGAAAATTCCATTTATTATGCCCAATATTGTTCATCCTCTACCTATTTTGAGAGGCAGAACACCTGAGTAGAGATACCACACTCTCACAGACATGCTTGAGCCTTCTACTGGGAGAAAGAAATCACAAAATCACAGCCTTGTGCTAAACTGTGCATGCTTTTTGTTATATTGGGGCAGGCAGTGGACTTCTCTGCCCCAACCTCTAGGGTGAACTAAGCCTAATGGAGCCTGTGACCCCATGTGTCTCTGATGTCCAGTTTTGTTAGCAAGGTAATGAAATAAATCTGTTCTTTGCACTTCAGCTGTGGCTTGGTGGTTGTCCCAGCTACCTGAATGTGTCAATTCACACACCTATTGTACCATCTAGGCTGTAGATGTTTCAGAACTGATGTTTCTAGCTGTCTCTTTAGTTACATAATGGGAAATACTCAGCTCCTTCATTGATATAATTGAAATCAGGTTTGACCTGGTCGCTTATTTTTTATTGGGTAACAGTTATTGCCCCTGTATGTGTCCTTCATACCTGCTTATATTTTTTGTCTCAAACAGAAAAAAAATGTTCCCAAAATACTGTTTGGAAAACTTCAGGAAATTACATATATATTCCCTAAATATTCGGTTATTTTGACATCTGTTTTGACCATTATTCAGGATTGAAAGACAAATACTGTCATTTTTATACAGGGAAAAAAGTGAATTTATACATTTGTAAACAAAAATTATGATATTAGCTATGACAACACCTTGAAATGGGGATGTCCACTTGTGGGAGTTTGACGCTGGTTAGGCACCAGCACCACAAAACCTATTTGCCTCTGCTACAGTTAAGCAGAGAAGGGGAAATTGAAACTTCATTTTCCTGAGGTGAAATAAGGATTATTGAGGAAAATGGAAAAAACTTCAAGGCAAAACAGGTCCAAACGTGACAGTATAAAGAAGATTTATTACTAACAGAATTAAAAGTAAAAAAATAATGAGAAACTAAAGTAAACTTTCAGAACACTTTTCTCTTCCAGTACCTCCCTCTTTCCTCCAAACCGTGCAAGGGAAACAAACATGGGATTTTGGTTTCATTTCTTAAGAGTCTTTCTTTATGTTTAAGGAAAAGAGTTTCTTCTGCTGTGCCATGGGATTCCTCCCACGAAAGATAGTTCTCTGCGGACTTCTCCAGCATGGCTTTAAACTACACAAACAACAGTCTGCCCAAATCTGCTGCAGTGAAAAATCTCTCCCACGAACCTTACAGTCTTCCCACACTGCCATCAGGGGTCATAATAGTCATGAGGTTTTAGTCTTTTAAGGATGAGCTATTCCAGCTGAAAGCAAAGGCTCTCTTCTTCAATCTCTAAAAGCCTTTCACAGCATCTGTGGCTCTGGAGTGAGTAGTTTTCCTTCACGGGCTGCATGTGAATTTCTGCACCCCCCCATGTACCTCATCTCATTAATTACAGGGAAAATAATTTGTTGTATTATAGTCCTCACCACAGCTTGCAGGAGCATTTTCAGCTCCGGCGCTAGGAGCCCCTCCTCTGTCTCCTTTCCTCCACCGACTGTGGCACCATCATGTTAGCCTCCTCACACGACATCACTTTCCCTCTTCCCTGACTTGGAAGAAAGTTGGTATCTGTAAGTTTTCAGCTGAGAAGTTGATCTTGTTTGGACTCTGCACTGGGGAAAGATTCGCCCTGTCTTTCGTTGACAGCTGTGTGTTGTTTTTCCTCGGCTCGGGCTGAGCCGCGCCGGCTGCGCAGAAGGGCCCGCTGGCCCCGCACGGGCCACGGCGGCCTCAGATGAATCTCGGCTGCACGGTCCCGATCCCAGTGGGGTGGGGATTCTGGCCACCGTGGCTGCTCGCGGCTACGGGCTGGCTTTCTCCCGGCAGCTGGGGGGGCCCAGGTCCGCTCCAGGATGGAGCCTGGGTCCCCCCACCCCCCTCGGAGGTGAAGAAAGAACAGGAACTTCTCGCAGTCTCTTCTTTCTTACATATGTCCATCAAAGAGGCGTTACCAGCTTGTTTAATGGGCCTAGCAACCTTCCTGTCAAAACAAGTTTCCCTAAACTGCTTAACTATCACACCATTTTAAATTAACATGCTGCTTTCAAATTATATTTAAAGTTGTAAATTTGAAAACAAATATCTAGTTCAAACTAGAAACTTTTAGAACAGAAGACTTGTGGTCAACAGAGGCATAACTTCAGAATATCCCATAGAAAAGTGTAGTGTTTTAGTACAGAGGATGAAAAACCTGGAATGCAATTGCATAATTTGGGAAGAATAATATTTTGATACATTTTTCTGATTATCAAAGCATTTCTTCAGCAATGTCATGGCTTCTATATGAACAAAGCTGGACTGTATAATGCATATTGTGTTTAGTCTTGAATGAATGCTGTTGACCCCATGTATTAGCAGGGAATTTATAGGAATTCAAGATACCCAACAGAATCAGACCAGAATTTCATAACAAATAGGAAGAATAGCCAAATGGCACCAATAACTCCAAAGAACATTGCAAACCCCAAAGAACATTGCAAACCCCATATGACACGGCAATTTCTTGTTCTACGGTGCTATTTAGGAAACTTATATATGTGATGCTTATATAACTAAAGAATGTCAATGTAAAGAAATATTATGTAAATCTATGGAATGATGATTCTTTCAGAGAAAAAAATAGGCAGGGTATTTATTAAACTAGAAATCTTACCTGATTTTAGCATCTAATTTTCAAGAATTTGGGACGCTGCAAATGACAACCTTTTCATTAGCAGAAATAATGGAGGGTATTTGGGCATCAGGTTGCAATCTAAATGCTTTATGGAAATTCACAGTTTTTACTGTTCTCAGGCCTGCCAAAGAATCAGGATTAAATCATAGACCTATAAATCTATCTATCAGTTTTGAAAATTTGAGAAATACCAACCATTCTAGAAGCAAAGTGCGAAAAAAAGTCTTACTCTTCCCTAAATAAAACAAACATCAGTTAACAACAGGATTACAGAAGTATGTTTGCCAGAGCATAACTCTGTTTAACAGATTGCAGTAGTTGTCATTCTACTTGGACTGATTCAACAAAACCAAAACCAAATGAAAACAAAACAAAACAAAAAAGAAACACTGCGAAGTGTTGAAAGGCAATTGTATTACTTATACTGGTATATCTTTAGGGAAAAATAAATTTATATTCTAGTCAAAATGCCTTCCACATCAAGCCTGCAGCCAAATTCCACCTAAATAAATGTTACTAGACACTGTACTTGAAGAATCTACGTGACGACTCAAGCCTGCTACCTTCTGAAAAGCTGTTGAAGACCTCTATATTCCTCAAAATTTGCTAGCAGCTATATTATTATATAATGTGAGTCACTGAAAATTCATTGAGACTTGTATCACAACAGGGATAGGGAGACATACCAGATGACATTAGGAAATCCAAGATGTATAGCTGAAAGTGAAAATGGAAAAAATACCCCAAAAGAATGGAAGGTAATCCACCAAGATTTCTGCATGCTACAGCAAACTTCATTATCAGATTGCCAATGGAAGGGATCAAGGGTAAAATCTGATACTGTGGAAGACAGCCATAGAAGGGTCTGAATCCACATTAAGCAGGAACAGTCTCTAAAAATGTGCCTCAAAGGTAACGAAGATGAACAAATGTGTCATTTCAGTGTATCTAGTAGTAGGTAGCTGATATAATTGGTAATAAAATGGTCTTTCAAACCCTCATGTAAATAAGATGCAATGATTAGGAAAAAAGTAAATGAAATTTGTAAATGTTCGAACCAGGATCTTGGGTAAATAAAACAGATAGAGTTACTGATGCAGTGTATCAGCAAATAATAAATCACCAATCAGTCATCAGATCAAATAATAAAATCATAATTTAAACATAAATATGGAATAAAATATGGATTTTCAGAAGGAAAAAAAAAAAAACAAACCAAAGCAACAAAGGTATTGTTTTTAAATTAGAATGGGCCATGAGTTTAAAAGGCAACCACAGCAGAAGCATGTGTTGACCATCAATAAGATTGAGAACTGTGTAATTTTTTAAATCTCTAGACTCTCAGATGAAAACAGAAATATAGAAATAGAAAATCTCAGATGAAGTAGAAAATAGGGAAGAAATACTTAGAATAATAAGATGGTCAAATATTAGACATGATTACCAACATTACCAGACAATAAAATGCAACAATATTGATGCTATTTTATTTATGCTTATTTTGGTAAACCATGAAGGTTCAAGAAAATGAAGGCCATGGAATACAATGGCTTTTGTAAATGGAGCTGATTTGGAATAAACTAAAATTAACAGTAATTGACTTGCACCTAAGGTGTTTTTATTAATCTTATATTAAATGGAAGACTGTGAAACTAAGGGAAAACTGATAGGCTCACAAGCTCTAGGAAAAAATATCTCGCTCTCTCAAATAAGATAAGTTTCTGTACTGCTATCAAAGGGAAAGGAATTCCAGGGACAAGGCTCCCAATTAACCATATTCCTCACCACCTCAAAATCAGATTGCACAATGGTAGGAAAAGTTCAGAGGGAAAACCTGTATTTAAGGGCTTAATCTATGGTCTCGACAGAGTTTAGTGTCATGATGAGTTAATGGCCACAGACATAATGCAACCTTCCTCTCCTGTACTCGTAAAGTACCTACATCTCTTGTTTCTTGAAAGCACAAATTTAATTTAGAAACCATTTTAGCAGTACTGCTTCTTACACCCAAATTAGTGTATTTAGAACTAGATTGCACATCTTAGATGGTACTAGCGAGAGATTCTTGAAGTCTCTGTCTATACAGTAATATCAATACATTATTTTTTTCCACAAAAATCCCACAGGAAATAGACGTTTGACCTCTGAAAACTGGACTCATCCTAAGATCTGCAGAGTCCTTCGGTAAACCATACTGGTCAGAATCATCCTGGGAATTCCGAGGGCCCACTCACCTTTCCCAAGCAGTCTGGTTCCCTCAAAAGTTGTGTTACTGTGAGATGACACAGAGCACTGGAACATCTTTCTTGGAATTATCCACACAGGAACAACCACAAAAAAACCCACCAAACCAAAAAAAACCACCAAACAAACAAAAAATCCACAACATTTTGGTTCAACCAACAGTTTTTCGTAATGATACTAGAAATATCTTCACCAAAATCATAAAGGAACAAACATGAAAGAGATGCTGTCCATACTAACTCTACCATGTAATACATTCAAACTTCAAAACAGAAAATGCATTTCTTATCTGGAGGCAAAAGAAGCATTATGTATTTATGCTTCACTGTCTGCCACCTTCTTCTGTATTGTGCAGATTTCAATTTAACTTTGAAATTACAAAACTTTGCATATTGTCTATTGGAAGATAAATTAACCCCATTCCTTCACTTCTGTGTAAGAAACCATCCACTTAGTGGACAAAAAATGTTTAGGTATTTTTCCTCAACTGTGTATGTAATAAATGGTCATTCCTGTTAAGGAAATGCTGGGTCTTGTGGTATCTCTGAAAGGAGAGAAAAATACATCATTACCTGCTGTGAAATTTATCTATTACAAGCAGAGAAATTTCTAGGATTCCCAGGGTCTGGCAGTTAAAGGAAGGAAGTCAGATGTCTCAAGTTCAGTCAAAGACACTTGTCCAGATATCTGGTAAAAGACGAAAGTTTCAGAAGATCTGAGAGTTTCCATACAAGCACAGTCTTCTGCAGGCATAGTCTTCTGAGGGTAGCAAATGGCCAGACTTGGCTAACATTCCTCCTAGGCACCAGAGAAGGTTCTACAGGTTTAGATGGAATTTAGAAAGCCATTGACCTGACTGAAGAAAAACCCGGTAGTAAAGGATCATCCCACAAAGAATTCTACATTCAATCATGTAACTCCCCTATAATCCATCAAGTATTGATAAGTCATTACCATATGAGAGGAGTAAGAATCAGTCTCAGGAAGAGCGAACATCTTCCTATAGCCACAAGGAACCAATTCCAAAGACCTCAGGTGTAAAATATTGCATGTAAAACATACTTAAAAGTTTTGTATTTTGTATTCGTGAAACTTGTCTGTAAGAGAGCAAGGCTTTCATTTTTGTGTGGATGCTGACCAAGGCATTGTGCATATTTCTAAGATGTTGAAGAAGAAAAGAAAACATCTGCTTGATTTTCACCAAAAGGAATTTGACTTCAGAACTTACATCTACAATACACAGTCAGGCAAAAGTTACATATTTAGAGAAAAATTATTTAAATGATGAAATGTTCAGGAGATCTGTGCTCAAACATTGTTTTTTTACTGTGTGAACTTAGACAAATAATTTAAGCTATATCCTCATCAGTTCCAAGATAGTGAAATGCATCTGACCTAGTATGTTCAACTGAAATTATTGCCTGAAGTATGCCTCCATATAGGGTTAAAAATGTATGTAGTCACCTATGTAATTTGTCAGAATACAGTGTCTTTCCTCATTCTGAGATCTATGAAAAGCTCTCTCTTACATATTTAGACTGAAAATGTGTTTCTGGCCAGAGACTTTCCTTTGTCCTGATTATATGAATCTGATACAGGGAATATATAATTTGATTTGGGGCATTTAGATGCCCTCACAAAAAATAGCTAAAATTTATTTATCGGCTTATACCTGTGTCTGTTATGAAGGGGTGAAAATTGCCATTAAGTTTTTATCCTTTAAAGTACATTTTGTCATCATGCTACTTTTATTGTCAAACATTTATAGCAAAATATATATGAAGTAAAATATAATTTTTATTTTTGTACCAAGACTTTCATTTATATAGATTCAGAAAAGGCAGAATTGAACATCTATAATTTTTAATTAGGCTGGTTAAAGTAAATATTCTTTCTGAAAGCAATTTGTTACGAATGTCTTTGAAATACCAAGCATTTGCAAAGATATTTGACTTCTAGTTTCTTCCACTGAGGGAAGCTCAGGGTCTTAGTCGTAAATTATTTGCCTGTTGAGAGGAAGCCAGATGTTCAGAAATATTATCTGCTGCTGGAGTTTTTAAAGAAATATTTTAGCTATGTACCAGAATTAGCAATTAGTATTCAGTAAGCCACTCTTCAAACTCCAGTGGTATAAACCTATTTGCTTTAAAAATTATTCATATACAAGAGAGAGGTGGAAAAACATCAAGGAATCCCTAGTGTTGTGGAAAAAAACCTTAGTTAGTTAGACTTTAATTAGCGCTTAGCAGTCGTTTATTGAATGTGGCCTCAAAGCCTAATCCATCAAACTTTAACAAGCATTATCACTGGTTTAAACACTATGTATTAACAAAAAGTTTTACAAAAACTGTACAGAACAGCACCGGGGAACTGCAGCACTATGAGTCCCAAGCCTGTGAGCCAGGTCTGGTTCCCTTGGGGAATTGAATTCTGTGAAGAAGGCTGGAGTCTGACTTATTGTAAGTAAGCTGGGGGTTGGACTAATTCTTTTGATTCTTAGAAGTGTAAGATAATATCTTGAATTATCAGAAATTGTTTATGACAGTACAATTAACTACCGGCTGAAGTTCATAGAATAATTATGAAGATTACCTCTAAATTGTTTAAAATATTTCCATAATTCATAATTGACACTCAGAGCCTTAGTAAAATCGTAACACTGAAATACTAAGTACTGGAGTCACTGCTACTTTTGAAAGTAACTGCAATTACAGCATAAAATCATGCAATAGATACATAAAAAAGCTGGATTTTGCAGAGGAAAAACATGCTGTTCTGGACTACTGGGATCATTAGAAAAGTCATTAAAGAGAAGCATTACAGAAAAATACATACCTATCAGAATTTTAGGAAAACAATTAGTGTATTTGGAACAGAGAACAGAGGTAATGAGCGTAAATTGTAGACAGTGCATAGATCTGTTGCACCCATTAATTAGAAACGTACTAAGCATAATGTAATTAATATCACCTTGCCTTGGACACGAGCAATCAATGTGTGGTTGCATCCCAGAAAGTCAATTGTGTCTTCAACTGCATCAAAAGAAGTGTGACCAAAAGATGTGGGAGGCGATTCTGCCCCTCTGCTGCATCCAGTGCTGCGTCCAGGACTGGAACCCCCAACATAAGTGCAGGACCCTGCTGGAGTGAGTTCAGAGGAGAGCCATGAAGATGGTCAGAGTGTTGGAGCACCTTTCCTATGAGGAAAAGCTGAGAGAATTGGGATATTTTAGCCTGGAGAAGAGAATGCTCTGGGGAGGCATTATAGTGGTTCCTGAATGAGGCCTACAAGAAGGATAGAGAGGAACTTTTTAAAAGGGCATGTAGTGATAGAACAAGGGGTAATGTCTTTAAACTGAAAGATGGTTGGTTTAGATTGGATATTAGGAAGAAATTCTATACTGTGAAGGTGGTGAGGCACAGGAACAGGTTGCCCCAGAGAAGCTGTGGATGCCCCATCCCTAAGTGTCTGGGGCCAGGTTGGATGAAGCTCTGAGCAACCTGATCTAGTGAAAGATGTCCCTGTCCATGGCAAGGCAGTTGCAACCAGATGATCTTTAAGGTCCCTTCCAAACCAAACCATTCTATGATTCCATGATTAAACAGTTAACTCCCAAAGCAGTTAAGATAATCAAAACAGTGACATACTTACCTGGAACATAGTAATCTAAGAGGAAATCTGTTGTCTCTTTTTTATGACTAAATTAGTAGTAGTCTACAGAGATAATTCGGGTTTAGTGGATTTTTTTTTTTTTTAATATAATGCAGACAAGGCCCTGGAATGATTCTGAAAGGCTAATAGTAGAATCCTTTATGGGCTGAGGAATGTGCTTGCCAGGCTGCATTAAGTCTTCCCTTCATACCTTTCTCCTGTGGTATTTTAGCTTCACTGTACAGCAGAACATTGTGAATTCAGAAGACTTTGTATTATTCTGTGGGTTTAGCTGTTATGTTACTGGCAAGATGTGGCACGTATTATAACAAGATTTGAGGCCATGTAAGTAGCTATTTTCGAGAAAGTGATTCATTGCATATCAAGTTCAAGAAATAAGCCTCCAGCTTAGATCTTGTTGATAAATGTTGATACAGTGCTTGCTCCTGATAGGTATCTTTTGTTGCTTTCTTTTGCCTATGTTTGTGATCTCTTTTTTTCCTACACTTTTTCTTCTATTACATACCACATCCAAAATAATAATAATAAAAATATTAATAATAATAATAATAATAAATATCCACAAACATACGCTATTCATATTTGTATAAATCAGCTATCAAATGGTGCATGCTGGTAAAGCTCTGCTACAGCTAATAGAATACATAGGTTGAAGACATTTAAGTTATTAACTGTACCATTCTGTCCATACTTCTCTTTTTATACAGTAGTGGATTTTGTTTTGTGGAGACCTATGACACATAAATCCATGAAGACCAACAGATAAGTGTGGTGTTTGAACTGGAAGTGCTGAGAACTGACATGTGGAATAGTTGTCATGTGAAAGATTATATAAACCTCATTGTACATTAGTTGTTATGTCAATCACCCTCAAACATAACCACAAGATCTAAAAACACAGAGCAAGAATACAAAGGATGCCTGCACAGTTCTTTGTCTCTGACAGATCACTGGGAGTGCATACTGTATTTTTTTAATTTTTTAGAAAAAAATTATGTGATAAATGTTTTCGTGTTGCTGGTTTGTGCTGAGATATGCTTGAGATATACTATGTTGCCTCTGAAAACTCATTGACTGTAAATCTTTGCCCAAATAGTTCAGCAAATCTACTGAGAACATCTTTTGTGTTCTTTGCAAAATCTCCAGGAAGTGGTGCATAATATTGCTTTATAAGAAATATGATCAGTTGAATTTTTTTTTCTTAAACAAGAAACTGCATAGAGATATTCCTAGCTGTCCAGTAAAAACTACCACTCTGTTAATCATGCATACATGACTCCCATTTTTCTTAACTAGAATTTAAGCATATGAACCAGATTAGGCATACTTTTAAAATATGGTATCTTTTTAATGTAGATTGCTCATGTTCAGTCACAACAGACTGAATTGCAGATATTAAGTATTGTACTTCCCTAACAATGCCACTGCCACCTCCAGCTTCAGGTTACAGCCCTTAGACATAATACCACAATGTGTTGACGTACCATGAAATGGAATTCAAGAATGGAATTCAAGATGATGGGGGAGGGGGAGGGAACAAAACAAAACAGATGAAGCCCAATACTTCAAATGTCAATTAAGATTGGAGTTGGCCATAAATAATTATCAAATATGATTTAACATTTGTTAGCAGACTGTTAAGGGAAACATGATGAAGCCAAAATATTATTCCCCTGGAAATTCTTCTTTAACTTACAACTTTGCATTCAGGCACAGATTTCTGTAAAACTGAATACAAACAAATGCTGATTGCAACTCTGATAGAACTAAAATGAATCTATTGTACATTAAATAACTAGGATGATGATGACACACTTAGTAGATAGTGACTTCTTCTGTGCCTGTCATTTACTCCAAATTGTTATTAAGCAGATGGAAACTTTATGCTTGTGAACTAAGAAAAGTATATCTCAGAGCTTTTAATCAAAGCTAATTGAAAATGTAAAAAATTGTTGCACACGTGTGGCAGCTTTCTCCCTTTATAGCTGCTGACAGGCAAGTTTGTTATTTGAAAGAACTTGCTTCTCCATGAGTTACAAGCAGAAAAGTGATATTATCTAGGGCAGAAATTCTGGTTGCAAAACAGTTAAATTTGCTGTGGATTAATTCCTTCTCTGTGCCTAGGCCAAACTTAAGGTTCATAGAATCACAGAATGTCTTGAATTGGAAGGGACTTTGAAGATTATGTACTTCCAACAACTCTGCCATGGGCAGGGACACCTTTCAATAGACCAGGTTGTTCAG
Source organism: Lycocorax pyrrhopterus obiensis (assembly GCA_014706295.1). Lineage (NCBI taxonomy): Eukaryota > Metazoa > Chordata > Aves > Passeriformes > Paradisaeidae > Lycocorax > Lycocorax pyrrhopterus. The sequence continues at coordinate 76,710,524 of JACSVZ010000002.1, forward strand.
AGGCCCATCCAACCTGGCCTTGAACACTACCATGGTAGGGTATCCACAGCTTCTCTGGGAAGCTTCTTGCAGTGCCTCATCACCCTCACAGTGAAGAATTTCTTTCTAATATCTCATCTAAACTGACCGTCTTTCAGTTTATAGCCATTTCCCCTTGATACATGACCACATACCTTTGGAAATAGTCTGTCTCCAGCTTTCTTGTAGGCCCCCTTCAGGTAATGGAGGGCTGCTATAAGGTCTCCTTGGAGCCTTCTCTTCTCCAGGCTGAACAACCCCGATTGTCTCCACCTGTCCTCATAAGAGAGACGCTTCAGCCCTTTGATTACCTTTGTGGCCCTCCTCTGCAAGCACTCCAACAGGTTCACATCCTTTCTTTGTTGGGACCACCAGAACTCATGCAGTATTCCAGGTGGGATCTCATGAGAGTGTAGTGGAGTGGGAAAATCACCTCCCCCACCATCATTGTCACACTTCTTACGATGCAGCCCAGGATATAGTTGGTTGTTTTACATATGTCTGAGAATAATTTACAGGAGGATCTGCTCCATTATCTTTCCAGGAACAGAGATGAGTCTTATAGGCTTGTAGTTCCATGGGTCTTTCTCCTTTCCCTTTTTAAAAACTGGGGCTATGTCTTCCTTTTCCACAAGGTGGGAACTTCACCTGACTGCCACAACTTCTCAAATATTATGAATAGTAGCATAGCCACTTTCTCCACTAGTTCCCTCAGGACCTGTGGGTGCATATCATGAGGTTTCATGGACTTGTGCACCTTCAGTTTCCTTAGATGGTCCCAAAACTGACCTTCTCCTACATCAGGTGGTTCTTCATTCTCTCTGTCCCTGCCTTTGTCTTCTAGGACTTGGGTGGCATGGCTGGAGCACTTGCCAAGGAAGATAGAGACAAAAAAGCTCTTGATTAGCTCAGATATCTTCATGTCTCAGGTAACCAGGTCTTCTGCTTCCTTCAGGAGAGGGGCCATGTTTCCCTGGTCTTCTTTTTATCACCAATGTATCTGTAGAAGTTTTTCATGATGTTCTTGATGTCTCTGGACACATTTATATCTGTCAGGGCTTCAGCTTTCCTACAGATCCCTGGCTGTTCATATTCCTGCCAGGCTACCTGTCCTTGCTTCCATCCCCTGTAGGCTTTCCTTTTGTGAGTTTGTCTAGGAGCTCGTTACATATCCATACAGGCCTCTCGGTGTTTTTGCTTGACTTGTTCATCGTGAGCTTGGAGGAGGTGGTCCTTTAATATTAAGCATCTTTCTTCTTCCCTCCAGGTGCTCTTCTTCCCTCCAGAGTTCTCGAGCAAGCAGAGCCCTGAAGATGCCACAGTTTATGCTCCTAAGTCCAGCATAATGAGCTTGCTGTGAACGGTCCTTGCTGCCCTAAAGATCTTAGATAGCACCATTACATGGTCACAGAAGCCCTGACTGCCCTTGAGCTTCACATTCCCCATCATTCTCTCCTTGTGTTCCAGCACCTCTCCTCATTGGTTTCTTTATCATCTGGAGAAGGGAATTTATCCTCAATGCATTCCAGGAACTTCCAGGATTCCTTATTCCCTGCAGTGTTGCCACTCCAACAGATAATTTGGGTGGTGTAAGTCCCCCATGTGAGCCAGGGGGACCACATGTGGACATGAGGCTGCTCCTATCTCTCCATACAGGGCCTCATTCACTTAGTCATCCTGACACAGAGCCTGTAGTGCTTCCCAACCATAATGTCACCTGTCCCTGCTCTTGCTTTAATCCTGACCCGTAAGACCTTGGCTGGCTCCTCATCCACCTCCACATGGAACTTCATGCATTCTGGCTGGCTATTGACAGAGGGGGCAACACTACCTCCTCATCTTCCCAGCCTGTCCTTCCTAAAAAGCCCGTATTCTTCCATTCCAACATTCCAGTAACAGGAGCCACCCAACAATGTCTCTGTGATGCCAATAAGGTCATAGCCCTGTAGGCGTGTGCACGCGTCTGACTTGTTTTGCTTGTACCTCATGCTGCGTTTGCTTGCGTTGCGATCCCAGTGAAGTGACTTACTGGGTGAAACAGCAGGAATTCCTTTGTGTTGCAGACAAATATTAAGTGTTGGCCACTTGCTGTGAGAAATCAGTGGTTGCAGGTAAATTTAAGAGAGGCTCCATATCAACCTTGACATGTTTGTGCTGGGTGTAGGTTTTAAGTTCTAGGAACAGGGCTGGTCAGGTCAGCTAACAAATAAATTGTAGCATAGTCATCACAGAAACTCCACAATACACTATTGCATAAAGTAATGCTACCTAACACATTACTAATTCAGCTCATAAATCACAAAGGCTGGTCTTTGGAGGCATGAGATGTTTGCAGCATGATTAAATCAGAACTTCACTGAAGAAAAAAAAAGATAAAAGGGAAATTGTCAGACCAATACATAATTACTCATTCTGTAACGTACAACAGCAAAATTTACTTAACAGCTGATTAAAAAATATTTAAATACTGCTACGCTTTGTCCTGGATCTTGCCCAGCAGCAAAACCTTGCCATGCTGCAGGAAGAACAGCCACTTCTGCTCCACTACCTGCTCTGCCTAATCACCACTAATTACTAGCTGCTAATGGTGGTAACATTTGGGTTTTAGTAACAGTAAACAGCATAGAAAACATAATTCCCTACCATGTTTTATTGGGGTTTTTTTAATGACTCATCTCTTCTGCCGTCGCAATCACAGAATCTATGGTTTTAGCCTCCTTTTTATACTAATACCTATGATTTGGATACCTTTCAGCTCAGGCATGCTTAGATATATTTTCCCCAGTTTTGCATAATGTCTGAGCTAGATATTGCCTTGTACTTTATGGCAGACATACTTTTTAAACAAAAATTTATGATCCATAATTACAAATGTTCAGTGTTAATCGAGCCGGTTTAAGGCCTATACTCTTGTTCACTTCCACTTATTTCTCAGCCAGGTTTGAAAAAAATATTCCTTTTCTTCTTAGCAGTCAAGGGATTAATTTTTAAAGATGCCACCACCAGGCTTATGAATACCAAGCAAATATGCACTGTGAGTTTGCAGTGAGCGTTCAAGTCAGTGGTGTTAATTTTCGTGTGGTTATGGAGGACATGAAGGTGCTAATAAGATCTGAAGTATATTTAGGTCCCTAGCCAGCTTCGATTCTTTGAGGGGAAAAGGAAAAGAAAAAGAAAAAGGAAAAAGAAAAGGAAAAAGAAAAAGAAAAAGGAAAAAGAAAAGGAAAAAGAAAAAGAAAAAGAAAAAGAAAAAGAAAAAGAAAAAGAAAAAGAAAAAGAAAAAGAAAAAGAAAAAGAAAAGCCAGTAAAGATCTGGCTGTTTATTTAGGCCTGAAAGACTTTTGGAAGTCTTGATTTCTTTGCATCTTGGGCCCTCTTTTGCTCCTTATCGCTTTAACTTATTTCTTAACATTGTGGATATTTTGAGAATTATTTCATTAATACTGCAAATAAATTGAAGTGTAATGAAATGGGAGTAGTATAAATATCTTAAAGGATTAGAGACTAGTACAACCTCATTAATGAATCTTGTGCTTCAACTGGTAAAGCCTTGGCTGGTAGCCCATTACTGCCACTGCTTTAAGTAATAAAATAATAGCGTATGTCTTAAAAATCAATGCTTGGTTACCAGGAGAAAGTAGTAGTGCCTTGAAATACTGCAGGGCAATCCTATTATGTACATGATTGGTTTTGACAGTTTTGTGGGTTCAGGAGAAAAGCCTGAAACTATCTTCCTCTGCTAAACGTGTTTAGCATTAGGCACTATATGCAGTGAGTGTGCAAAGCTGAATTATGTGTCACGCTATTTTTTTTTCTGTAAAAAATTCAAGCAGAGGAAGTGGACTTAGATATCTGGTAAGCAGTTGTCTTTAAAAAAATATTCTTTATTAAACTAGAGAAACTACATCTATTCACTGAAATACCTACTTTTTAAAAATTTTCTCTTGTTGAAATAATGTGAATGCTAAAAATCCCAAGATAATCTGTCTAAAGCAAAATGCATGATAAAACCAGAAACTCGTACGTACTAGTGCAGAACTAGCCTTCAATACTATTTGACATAGTTCCAATCTGGATGCGAGCAGTGCACTTCAGACCTATGTCTGATTTCACATATGAAGAACAATCTTTTGTGTATACACTTTCTACCAGTTTTGTTGCTCTTTCTATTTTTTTTCTCTCAGTTTTCATTGACCATGAACAAAACCCCAGTGTTTATCTTCACCCATTGCTGTTGTTTCAAAACTTTCTCAAGAATTTTACTTGGATTTACTGAATATACATATTGATCAAAAAAAGAGAAAAAAAGTCTGACTGAGTCAAAACTTGTGGGGATGGTTTGAAGACAGATTAAATTTCTCATGGTAAAGTTGAAATGTGTTTTGGAAACGTGAGAAAGGAATAATATATAAGTATTTCAATGTTCTTGGTATTAATTTAAAACATGCTAGATCCATTAGAAATATATACATATTTTACTCTCTTTAAAATCTATGATTGCTTTACTTTTATTATATGCAGACTGAGGAGAAAGACATGAAAACCACAAGGAATTAATAACATATTACCTTGCTACAGAGAAACAAAAAAACAAAGAATGTCTAACCAAAAAAAAAAAGAATTACATTTTCATCAAGAAAAACAACCATAATCTACAAATTGATACATTTTTCAGCTATTCCAGTTAGCCTATGTTTGCCCTGTGAAATACTGCAAGACACTCCAGGCAAAAGCCACAATGCAAAAAGTAAAAAACATAGACTCTGAGAAAGTAGCATTAAGAGGTTTTGAAAACAACAGCTGTTTGTCCTAATAAGAACACAATGTGTGAATGTTCATTTATCATTTATAGAAACTGAAACACCTGGCAAATTAAAACCAACTTGAGATATGTACAAATAGTTACAGGCACTGAAATTATTTCTCGAACTAACACAGTACGACGATCATCTTAAAGACAACAAAATTAACAGTTTGCCAAAAAGGATGAGGGTAAATTTGAGGAGCAATAGCTATTGGCAGCTGAAGACAAATACAGGATTTATGTATATGCAAACCTTATTTTGGAAGGGTATGTTACATGCCAGAATGTCAAAAATGACAAAGCACAGAGGTCTGAATTTGCTGAGAGTGTGCCATTTAATTTTGGGGAGCAAGACTACAGGGTATGGTTTTTCAACACTGTGGATCTATAGAGATTAATCTCAAAATCTGGTTTTGCATGGTTTCCTTCTATAAAGCCATTATCAGAATGCTGGGAAAAAAAAAAAAAAAGCAGATTCATTTTTCTTTATAGTAAAACATAAAGCTTTAAGGAACAAACCTTTCCTTTTGCAACTTCTCTGCAGTGTGATGAGCATTTTAAATAAGCACCAAAAAGCAAAACGGGAAAAACATCCAGACACATATGAAATTAAGCCTTGGATGAGTAGTTCCAGATGTCATTATTAATGACGAGAAAAACAAAAAGAAGAAACAAATGAGAATCAAGCCTGGAATCTGAAATGTCCACTAAACATAATTTATGCTTATCAAAATCGAAGTTTGCCATAAATAGAATTTTGCTGACTAATACCACTAAGAAAGATATGTTCACATTCTTTTGGGATCCTACATTGAACTAAGAATATGTTTTAGCAATTTAATGAAAAACATTTTTGTATCAATAAAAAATTAATGTAGGCCCATTTCCAGTCTTCATTACAGAGAGAGTTTGAATTATGACTTTTGGGTTGCTAAAGAGAAATAATTATGTTAGCAATCTTTTTACAAAGAAAAGAAATCCAATATAATAATAATAATAATAATAATAATAATAATAATAATAATAAAATCATTCTAGTTTAGATTCTCTAGAACAACTTTGAAAATCTAAAAGGGAAAACATGTGTCAGTAGTTGCAGATAAAATTTTCTCTTGTTTTTGGATAGCAATGACCCTACCATACTGCCAATATATTGAAGCAAAAGTCTTATATGAAAAATGCAATAGAAAATACATAGATGAAGAAATTAACTGTCTTAACATTTCAGGAAAATCAGAATTGATCCTAGAGGGAACACAATTGTTAAAAGAATAATATTTATTTAGAAAGGTGCTGTCTTCAGCAGAAGTTGATTTGAAACTGAAATTAACATTCTGAGTACAAGGAAGATAAACAGGAGGTAGATGAAAATGAAAGAAATTATCCAAATCAGGAAATGAATTAGAAAATGAGACATTAATGATTTCCCTTCTAGTAGATAATCAGCTGTTACAGTGACACCTGCAAGAATAAAGTATGACGGGAACTAGATCTAACAAACATGTCTTCCACATTGTCCGATTTCATATTTTGTTTGTGAGATATGCTCGTTATTTGATGCTTATGTGCATCTTTACTTAGTCCTACAGAAAATACATATATGCAGCAAGGGAAATAATTAAAAATATGAAGCTTCTTAAATATCAAAAGGTACAGAGCAGGAAAGTGGTGTCAACTGCTCTCAATTTTTGTCCTTTGCTCTTGACTCCACTGGCAGGGCAAGTGAAAAAAAAAAAAGAGTACAACTCCCAACTTTCACTGTATGTATCTGCAGGAAAATTAGCATAACTTGATATTATTTAGAATGCATTTCCCTTTCCTTTTAAATTTTTTCAGTGCTTCTTTTACTTTTAATTTTACGTTGGTATTTAAGTAAGTTTTCTGTGTTCATGATGTTCCAACACATCATCAGAGAATATCATACTCTAAAAAGCAAAGCCGAATGTAAACCTTTTATTTATTTAGGCATCGTACCAAACTAAAACATACAGCTATTTCATTTTAATAGTTGACATTTAACATGTACTTTATCAGGCTGCGGTCACCAGTGAGTGCCCAAGAGTAACTGCAGAATCAATTTCTTTTGATTGTTTAACTTTTAAAATAATTTTTGTATAACATTTCCAAGTAATGAAAGACATTGAAACTTTCATAGAGTTTTGAGGCTGAAGGCCCTTCCCTTTAGTGATTCAAGGACTACTGTAGAGCCACTGTTTTTCAGGATTTCAGACCTGCAGGTTCTCCCATATCTCCTTACCTCAATAATGAGAAGTATCATTGGAGTTTTTCCCCTATGCTTTCTTGCGGCTGGAAACATTAATACCAGCTGAGTACTTGAGGATACAAATAATCTGATAAGGTCCAATAAAACCATGAATACGTCTAAAGTGCTGTGTAAACCATTATTGTCTTGCATGCTTTATTTTGACTGGAAATAAGGTTATTAAGTACCATAAACATGTATTTAAAATCCAATACCACACTGCATCTCTTACTGAAGGAATTTTCCTTGGGAATAGACTTTAAGAGATTGCTCTGTCCAGGTCTGACTGCAAAAAGTTATTCATAGGAAAAGTAAAATACGTCAGGAAAACAGGAACAGAAAATGTCAGCAGTCACATCACAACACTGGTCAAGTTGGAGAAATACCCTCCCACTATCAGCTAGTTCAGGTCTTCAAACTACAGCTTGAACTGTTCATAGCCCTGAATCACAGTCATTCTGCAACCTATTTTACTGCTGGGTCATCTTTAAGTTAAAAAGAAAAAAAAAAAAAAAGTGAAATTCCTTTTATTTTAATTTATGCCTAGCTATGCCTGCAGGATATCAGTGAGAAGAGCTGGACTTCCTGTTCCTTCCTCCCTTCATGTATTTATGTATTATACACACTGATATCCTGCTCCTCCCATACGCTATTTTTCTGCAGGCTGATCACTTCCAGCTCTCCCAGCCTCTCCGAGTTTGATAAATGCTCCTGGCTCTTAATTTTTTATGCCCTTTTATGGCTTTGCTCCAATATGTCCATATCTTGTGCTGGGGAGATGACAACCGGACTCTGTACTCCAGATGTGCTTTAAAAGTGCTGAGTACTTCCTTCACCCTCCTGGCAAAACCCCTATAAAGGCTGCTTAGCACACTGCTGGCTGCCTTCAACATGGGGGCAAAAAATCTTAGTTTATCTGCAGGTAGAGAACCTCAGTTTTGTCATAGTCGTGTTTTCGAGACTTTTTTCACTATGATGGTTGATAACAACAAAAAGAATTCTAATTCGACTACGATGAAATACTCTGGGAACTTGAACCCAAAGCATGATGCTACACTAGATGACCAGGTTTTTAATCTATGGTTGATGAAACTGATGTCTTATAAACATTGGCGTTTATAAGATGATGTCTTATAAACATCCACAAATGTTAGCCTTGCCCATCTCTCTCTTCTTTTAAATTTAAACTGTAATTTAATCCATTACAATTTTTGTAGAAGAGGCTATTGACCAAAAACCACTGCCTGCAATTTCAAAATATAGTCCTCAAATATGAAAGAATATTTTTAACTTTTTAGGATGTCTTCCTCTGTCTAAAAAATTACTATAGAGTCTCAGATTGTAACTAGAAAACGCATGATGATTTGTACTTTTTTCTCTCAGTTGAAAAAATGACTCATTTCCAATCCTATGATGCTCATCTTGTCTGATAAAGAGTGAGTTAAACAAAAAAGGTTTATATTTGTTACTGGTTTTTTTCCAGATAGAGTCTCCTATATTTTATAGTCATAAATTAGGCAGTACTCTTAAGCTTGGTGATTTCTTTAAAACCTACTTAAAAGTTGTTTTTATTAATCACTCTGGTTATTGTGTTGATATCGTGATATTCATTAAAATTCACAAAATATTCATTCAATTACCTGAAACAGAGAAACAGAGAGAGAAATTCACATTGAATTCATGCTATCCTCAAACACATGCTCACTGTTAAGCAGAAAAGTTCACATTGAGAAAGATCTTAAGAGTAGTGGAAGATTCTACTCTGAACTGGAAGTCTAAGAAAAGTAAATAATCTGCTTAGATTTGCATCACTACAGAAAATATTATACTCAGATTTTTTGAGTTATAAACTAAAAAGACTATTTAAATTAGACATGCTCCTGCTCTGATCTGTATTTTGCAACAAACCCCTCGCAAGTTCCTTACAATAAATGTAAATGACTACTTTTTTTGTCCCTTTTCCTCTTAAAGCCATGTCTTTTGCAGTCATACCATATTTGATGAGTAGACTATCAACAATATTTAAATTCTGTTTCTCAAGAAGGTGGAAAGAATAATCAGGATTTCTATCTGTGTAACTAAATACCTTTGCTCTTATTCCTAAAAGACTTCAAAGATTAAGTGATCTGGCTATATCTGGTCATGTAGATGCCAAATTCCTGCAACTTTTTCTGATTAAAATGAAGAATTATGACTAACTTTAAAAAATGTTTCACAGTTCAATAAAGCCCTCAAAAAGCCAACAACATAAGAACCCCTTTAAAATCTATTAGTATATGTAAATTAGTCTTTTAGAATGCATCTGATGTACAAATTAATTGTTGTTTCAAAGACATTTTCTTTAAAGTGCGTAGTACCGTGATTTTTGGGGTGTACTAATTTGAAATCAAGACAGCTAGAGAGGTAAGTAGTAAAAAATTAAAATAGTGAAGTACTACTGATATATACAAATTTTAATTTTCTACTTTCCTATTCTTGTCTTGTAAATAAATCTGAAAAATAGAAAACTAAATCTGCGTGAATACTACAAGGTAACATAAAAAAGGAATTAATAATGATTTGAGGAAAAAACCGAAGTGAGTCATTTCACTTGATATCTTCTTGAAAGCCTATGTCTTTCCACTCTTCTGTCAGAAACTTGTATCACACAACAGATCAAGAGACTACACACAACCACTCAGTAGTTTTATCAGGAAAAAGGGGTTCCAGGGCTGTTCTTTCATTCCAGTGCTTGGGAATCCAGACAAAAGCAAATAGGAAAAAATGCTTAATAGTAGTAATGGCTTAGTACACAAATATGAAAATAACACTTGTAATCAAAGTCAATGTTTGTCATTTGACAGGAAAAGAGCTTTTAGTTGTCTCAATGGGTTCTGATCACATGTTGTCTCAGGAGGATGTACTAATTATGCATTTTACCACCATTCATTTGAGTTAGGAAAGAATTTATCTAAATTGCTATTTGTATTTCCGTCTCTGGCCTTCCAAATAACTTGCAATGGCATGTGTTGTTGCTAGACATTCCTCTTTTGAACAGCTTCAAGGCGAGGGTCATATCTGCTACATAAAACTTGCTGTCGTCTCTGGAGCACTCAGCAGTTTCAGCTTCACATGTGTTTATTTCTACAGGCTCTGTTGCTGCTGCACTCCTCTCTCTGCAGTGCAGCAGCTGTACCCTGGGGTTCAGCCAGCTTTATACTGCAGAATCTCTGGCTCCTTTTGAGGACAAATATGTTATAAATACTTAAAACATGTGTTGCTCCCATTTTCTACTTCACATACCTTTTCCGCAAAACTTGAATCAAAGGATGTGAGAAACTGTTTCAGTGTCTTTTCATGAAAATAGGTTACTGCTTCTCTCTTCAGCTCCACTGTTCTATCAATCAACATCAACATATTTACCAATAAATTCTTGTGTCAGTACTGTCCCATCAAGAACAGGCATACTGTGAGAAGTCTAATCCAATTGAAGTGAGCCAAGAAAAGGATACACTATATCTAAAAACTAAGCAATACATTCAAAAGGCTTTGAAAATCCCTCAATTTTGCTAAACTCCTGAAGCAAGTTCTATGAGAGAGTATGAAGTGAAAGATGTTTCCTGTGTTCACAGTTACTAAAAGAATTAATTCAAAAGTAAAAATGTGCAAATGCAACTTTAATTCAGAGAGAGATGATAAGTTCCGCTGCCACATTAAAGCAAATTATACTGCATAGTTCACACAAGCCTACATTTAATATTACCCCCAGAACAGGTTGCATGGTGTTAATCAAATATGTAAGTGAGATTTTTATTGAATGGGTTTTGCTGTACAATCTGTAACAAACCCACTTCTATAACTGACTTACTTTTTGCTTACTGAAGAGAACATTATGAAGTACTGACTCCTGAATTTGTGGAGTCCATGATTTCCACAATTCAGTAACCTGGAGGGGTCCGACGTATAAGAGGGTGCTTAGGAGATAAGTCATGAAAGTTTGTTTTGCTTCTATGAGTTAGTATTTAATAAGAGGGCCAGGAAAACCTGGACAATAAAAACTCATTTTAATGAAGCTGTGATAGTTCAGGAAATGAAAGCCTAATATGCTCCAGAATAGAAAATTTAAATAAACCCACCCTGTTAGCTGACTTAGAATTCTGGACCTATGTATCTCACATCTTCTGGGCAGTTATGAGAATTGATTCTTTATATGTTCCTTAGGGAGAAGTTGAATTTAGCACAGAATCTTTAGAAACATAGAGAGGCCATATAGCAACAAAATCGTAAATGTGTTTATATGGTAATTCTTACAAGCATTCACTTTAACTGAGAATTTGTACTTTTGTCCTCTTTTTTTTTTTCTCTTTGAAGAGTGAAGAGGTATTTCTTTATTCTCCTTGATACAGAAGAATGCTCTTTTCAAATATCAAGCGCCTCTTCCTTTTCAGGCTGGAGCACATAAGCATTGCTCTAGTGTTCATCATTGTCTCAGAGAAGCCATTAGGAAAACTTCAACATGCTGAAGTTTTTCTTAAACAACAACAACCACAACAAAACCCATTCACATTCTTTTTCTTAAAAAACCTGTGAAAAATTCTAACTCTCCTGTTGTGGATCCTGACACTACTGTTACTTTTGAGGATGTGTACAAGTTCTACAGTAACTGATGCTTTGATAATTTAACTCCAGTGAGGAATGTCAGCAGCACTCTGCCTTCTATGTCTATTATTTTAAGAGAGAATCCTTTATATCCTCAAGTTCTTTTCATTACAGACTCTCTGCTATTCCCTCTTCCTGTAGTAGGTAGTGCAAAAAATTGCCTGATAAAAATATGTGAACTATGCTCATCCAATAACTTCTCAAGAAACTTAAGAAACCTTAGTAAGTCTTACTATCCTAACCACACCTTAGAGAGAGTCTTCAAAAATTAGTTTCAGTTTTCAGAGTATCTTTCCCTGCTGTGCTTTTCCACCTTTCTTTCTTTCCTCATACCACTCACACAGACATATTTTTTTTCAAGAGTTCTTGTCAACATTGCCATGTCACACATTCTTCCCAAAAAAAAGATAGATTTCTATCTCTACTTTTGTGACATTTGCCGTTGAAACACATTAAAATGCATAAACGTTTTTCTATAAGAACAGAATTCTGCAGTGTGAGTTTATGCGTTGCTACTGTCTCATCTCTGTCTCCTCCGAAAACCGGCGCAATATTATTGCCTTATGTATAAAGCACTGGGCAAACATTTAACAGGGCTCAATTCTAAAGCTGCTATTGTAATTCAATTTTAAGATGAACTATCTACAGAATATTATTTTTTTTCCTGAGAATACAGGAAATATTAAGTAATTTCAAAGATACACAGCCACAGAAATAGTTCAAGTATTCTTACAAGTATGTTATGATTTCTATCCCTCCCAACCTGAACATGTGGTTCTTTCACATGACACTTGAAGCACCATCTGCCTAACTATAATCAAATGATTGTAAACTGTCATTAGTGTAATACTATACACAATTCTCATCATCTCAATAGCACAAACTTTCACTTTCTTTCTGATTATTTTTCCCTTTTGCTGTATAAATTGAAGGCAGAGAATTCTTTTATTGTTCTGGAATTAACTGCTCTCTCCCTCCCTCTTCCTCACTCAGTCTCTTGTTCCAGTAAAGAACTGGTGTCTTGCTAAGGTGTGAAGGTTATTTTAGATTTAAAAAAAAAAAAAATTCTAACCTTTATTTCTAACAAGTTTTGATATTTTCAATAATCCTTGAAAAACAGTGTTCAAAGATAAAGTACTCTGGATTTTTTTAAGCAAAAATGAAATCACTTCTTTTTTTCTCATCTCTGTTAGTATGTTCAGACACTTTATACTTTTGTTGCTTCCTTTGATTTCAGAAATAGGACTTTTTTTGTACTGTAGAGTGGAGAATATAAATCTTCTCATATGAAGTGTTTGCATATATTTGCAAAATACAGACTTCAGTGGCAATTCATGGAGAGAACCTGGGAAAAAGCCTCCTGCTTGTTGTCTAAAATATACTGTACAGTAATTACAACAACATGGTAGGGCAGAGTAAAGTTAATGAATATAATGTCATAAATAAATAAATAAACAACACTCAGGATGTTGTTGTATGCCTGCTTTATGTCATCAGCCATATGACATGTGTCTAAAGTAAATGACCCAAAGGGGAAAGTAATTATTGCAGTAAAGGACAATAAGGAAGAGGAATTTTGACTAGCCTAAACTGAGGTGCAAAAAAGCTGATCTAATGACACCAGCATAAAAATAGCTGTATGAACACTGGAGCATGAAAGCCAGTGAAAGGTTTTTAATGGTACAGAGATGCTATTTTTGTCAAATGTATGGAGAGATAATATCATAAATTGGGAATAATACCATAAATACTCTTGCTACCTCTTCATTTATGGTAAACAGCAACAGAATCCTTTCTCTAACAAGCTTTTTTCAGTAAGTTTAAATAGCAGAAATACTTCCAAAAATTATCTTGAACGATGCAGCTTTATTTCAAGAGATATACCCAAGAGAAACACTGGTGTATATTTTATAATATTAAAGTTTTCAATTCTGGTCTTCACAGGTTCTCAGGTAAATAGGAATTTTCCTAAAGAGATCAAAATGTTCCCATTTTTCCAATAATTCTCAGGATTCTGGAGGGAATTTTGCATCTAATACCTAGACAATAAGAAGCTGCACATAGAATTTCTTTATCTAAAGGATATCCATACAAAAAACCATGCCAGAATTACTTAAATATAAAAGAGGTAAAAATCATACATCTTTCTCACCCAAACCCAAGACGATCCTTCAGTGGAAGATCACACCAGGGAATAGTTAGGCAAATTTGACGTATATAAGTCCATGTGCCCTGATGGGATGCAGCTACGAGTGCTGAGGAAGCTGGCTGGTGACATTGCAAGACCACTGTCACTCATCTGTGACGTCCACCAGCTCTCTCTGCAGTCGTGGATGCATCGCCCCAAGGCCTACGGACTTGTTGATGTCAAGTTTGTCTAGGTGCTTGTCTTGGGGTGATTTATGATGATTAGTCTATTCCCTGATCCTCTGCTCTATGCCCAGAAATGGTTGCTGTATCTTTACAGTGTGGCTGGGGAGGGGGGAACTTTGGGCTTTTCCAAAGGCTCACTTCCCAGGCATCCGGGATGCCGTCATCTGGGTATTTCTTGGCTAGCTTGGTTTTGTTAGCCCAGGCAAGGAGTTTTTCCCTTCCCTGGCTCTGGAGAAGCTGCAGCAGCAATCCTTCAGCAACTTTTTTGAGGTGACAGCTTGTTAGTCTGAGACCAGAGAAAATGGGACCTGCAGGAGAGGTGTTGGTCAGGATTGGTGGGAGAGGGACTGCTCCATTTCGGCTCCAAACCTCAGGAAGTTGAGCCGGGGAGAGAAAGCACACCCAGAAGCTCTAGCCCAGCTCCTTCATCTGCCATGGAGAGGAGGTCAATGCCAGAGAGTTATCAGATTTTCATCTGCTGCCCGAATTTCCATGTGAAGCTCCTGTTTGTTTGTTTTTTTTTTCCTGAGACAGACACCGGTGCCATCTTCCACCGACTGGCATAAGCCAGTATTTTTTTCCCCGGAATTTTGGGGTTTTGTTCCAGTGTGCCTGGGGGAATAAGGATTAATATCTGACAGTTTAATATCTAGCATTTATTTACGTTTTTTCCCTTGTCATGAGGGCATTCTGTTTGTTAATAAACTGTTGGGTTTTTTTTTTTCCACGTTCATCCATTAATATCCATTTCTTATTGGTGGAAAGGGGTTGTTGGAACCTTTTTAGAGGAGACAACTCATTCCAGGATGTCTTCTCCTAAATTTGTTTCTAAACTGAGATAGTGTTCTCTAATGTTGGGGTTCGGTATTATATGACCTGATATAACAAAGGGAAATGTTTGACAGAAATGTTCCAAGGAACTCTGGGACAGAATTAGAGAACAATGCAGTGTAGCCATCAGGCATGCTGTGACTGATAATTCTTTCACAACGCAGACCTACTGCCAATTTTTGTACTTCACAACTGTATCTGCATCAAACCATACTAGTCACTGCAGAGTATCAGTGCTTTAGCTAAAAAAAAAAAAAAATATTTTTTAAGTGTATTATTTTCTTTCTTTTAGCAATGTTTCATATTTTATTGAAATTCTGTGATGAAAGATGTCCCTTTTGAAACAAAAATATACTGTCATGGAGGTCACATAGGAGGCATTTAACCCTGCTTTTGTGTATCATCTTGAAATCTAAGTAGAGAGCTGGGAGAAGGGCAAGAAATGCATGGTTTGTTTTTTACAGTGAGACAAGAAAAAGAGAAATCATTAAGTTACCATTGGCAATAAAGAAAAGGGACTATTCTGTGAGGTTGAGCATATATCAGACAAAGACATGCCCTTTCCCTCCCTAACAGACCAGGTTATCAGTCAGAGTGACTTAATGGCACTTTTTTATGGAGTCCTGCAGAATCACAATTTAGCAAAAGGAGATGCTCTTACAAGTGAACCTCAACCACTCTTTCCCTCGTCCCCCCTGAAGCTTGCTAAGCCTTTTTTAGTGTTAAGACTCTAACCGACTTTCTATCTCCGAACTCCAGGCAAAGTAGTAAATTCATGTTTTGCACTATATTCTGCTCAATGAATTCCAAATGACTATAGTGCCTCTTGCCGAGGGACCAGCTGCTTCACCCTAGGATAAAATGAACTTCAGCACTCTCAGATGCCCCTTTCCTACTGGTACCATCTCCATCAGAAGAGACATGAAAAATAAACACAAAACACGATTGGCAGGCCAAGATTTTACCTTCACAACAATTATGTAAATTAAATGCCTAAATGGATAAGTAAGGGGCTCTCAACAAAACACAAATGTAAAAATAAAGCATACAAGAGATGGAAGCAGGGACGTGAGTTCGGATGAATATAAAGACATAGTCAAAGCTTGCAGGGATGAGGTTAGGAGAAACCTAACCAACCTTAGTGTGGTTGAGGAATTAATAAAGGGGAAAATACCATTTAAGATCCTTATTCTTGACCTGGGAGATGATCAAGTCTGTGGATGATTCAAAACTTTAGGGATCTGTTCATGCACCATGGTTGTGCTGCCATTCAGACAGGCAATTCAGCCCCTGCAGCCGTACATACTGGAGAATAACAGGCTGGAAATCAGCCTTGAAAAAAATGACATTGGGATCCTGGAAGACTACAAATTTAACATGTTCCAGTGATGTCTCCAGTAGCAAGAAGGTCAACAACATTTGGAGCTGCATTACAGGAGTATTGTCAGCAGGTCAAGGGGAGGTGACCACTCTGCTTTACTGGTGAGGTCACACCTAGGTAGTTCTGGGTCTGTTCCTGGACTTCTCATTATGAAAAGAGACATGGAAACACTGGAGCATGTCTGGTAAGGGACCATAAAAATTATTAAAGGACTGCAGAATCTGTTTTATGAGAAGCTGAAAGAGACAGGACTGCTCCGCCTGCGGAAGATGATCCTTGGAGGGCTGGGGAGGGAGAAGAAGGAAATAAGGAGATGATAAGGCTATTGCAGTAATTTTCTTCCTTGTATTTCTGTTCTTCTCTTTTTGGGAATAAAACATAAAACCCAAACCCAACTGTAGTGGTTTTTACAGCTAAAAGATATACATACTCCCCTGATGTTTTTTTTGTGGGATAAGCATTAGGAGAAAAAACAAAGCAGGCAAACAACTTGACAGAATGTAGAGAGATTTATTAACAGAGTTAGACAGAAGAAGGCTACAACAGAAATAAACTTTTAGAACTCTTTCTCTCCCCCACTTTTCCCTCTCCCAATCAGTATTACAGTTCTAGGAGAGGAAAAAAAGGGTTTTCCCTCTTGCCTTGCTTGGTTTTACAAACTGCCACTATTTTGCAGGTTTGTTTAGAATTAACAATCTCTGCTAAGGTGTAACACATCTCTTTTCCATGAGCCCTCTCACAGCTCTTTTAACTGTAAGACACAGGCCCTCACATGGGGTTGCTACTCGTTTAAGGATGAATCATTTTTTTCTTTTTGGCTTGAACATAAGGCTTTTTTTCTGCCACCAGGCTGTATAAGCCTTTTTCTTTGCTTTATATACATAGCCTGGCATCGGCATTCTTTAACTTTTTACAAACTACGCGAGAAAAAATGCCCATCCCCCCACGTACTTTAACATGGATTAAAGAGACAAACAGTTTGCAATATTACAGTTCATACCACGGCGAGGAAAGGAGATTTTTAAGCTCCGCGCGGGACCACGCAGCGCCGCCCTTGTAGCTTCGTCCCACGTGACCCCGTTTTTCTTTCTCTCTGGTTCTGAAAGCCGCCATGTTGTAGGGTGTTATCAGGCTCTAAGGTGGAGAGAGAGCCTCCCCTTGCTCTTTCTGCGCTGCCGGGTGCACTATGTGGAAAAGGGGTGTCTTCCTCTGTTCGTCGCGAAGTCTGCTGGCTGCACTGAAAGCTCTGCCGGCTCCCTCTCCTTCAGGATACCGCGTCGGACGACCTCAGCCCTGTGGCCAGCTATAGCCACTCGCGGCTCAGGGAATAGTTTCCCTTTTCACAATCCAGAGTCCATGCTGCAGCGTTAGGAGAAGGGGCAGAAGGCAGAGAGGCAGAGGCCAGGGGCGCCCGTCCCCAGCCCCGCGGGCTGGGCAACGGGGGCCCACCCCTCCCCCTCTCTCTCTCTCGTCCTGCACTCAGCCGGAACGAGGGAAAAAAACTTCTCTTAATCCCGCCTTCCCTGGGGTTTTTTATATGTAGAATTGAGAGAAGCGCGATTGGTCTGAAGAACTGCCTGTCAGTTCAAGTCAAACCACGACACCAACAAACCAAAGTAACAAACAAAAAAAACACACCAAGGATGGAACCTTAATACCTTTAAGGTGATCCTCACTAGGAAAACAGAAGAAACCTTTTACCAATCTCCATGAAGGAAAATAAATAAAAAATCAAACTGAAGCAACATGCCCTTTGAAACTGTAAGGAAAGCTGAAAATAAAAAAAAAAAAAAAAGGAAAATGAAAAATAATGTCGGCAGACAAAATATTTTTTGCTACTGTCTCCAGTAAAACGATGAGGTAACACATACTGACAGCTCCAGAAGTGCACTTTCCCCTTCCACAAGATTACCTTGCTGGACTCAGGGTCAGCTTGGTGATTAAAGTTGTTACAAAAAGCCAGAATAAACCTCAATGGGGGCTCACCTTTGCTTTTTTTGGAGCTGTTTTTAAGCTGATGTCTTTTCTCCTGGCTCCCACCTGAACTATCTGTCACAGAGCAATAAGAAGGGTCTGATCTGCAGAGCAAGGCGAGCCAGGCACAGAGAACCCCCTCACAGCCAGCAGGGCAGTGACCTCACCAACATGGACAGAGTCCACAGTGCCCGAGCAAGGAGAATGATTCTGACATAATATGAAGGATCAGCAATCACTCAGTAAGATCACAGTAAGAAAAAGACAAGATTGAAAACTAAGTCAAGCCTACAGGATAGGATCAGGGAGGTATAAAAGCATCAGAAGTGCCAGAGCAGGCACAGTGCAGCTTACAGGGGGTCCTGCAGGCAGGTCCCAAGCTAAGGTTGTGGAAGGGAACATTTGCTGAGGCTTTTTCCAGCTCTTCACAGCAGCTCTTTCTACTTGACAACCTGGCGGTCAGCTAAATTCCTAGAAGGAGGGAAGTGAACTCCAGGTCCTGACACATAATATAACATAAGAATTCCCATTAAAAATAATGATTCTTTAGTCAAGAAAGGAACTCTCCTAGAAAACATAACATTCTGAGGGGGAAACATAGACAGTTGAGCAGAATTTGGTGAGACAGACTCAAAATCAAATAAAAGCAAGTTCATTTATTTTCTTTGAGGAAGAAGTAGAAAAGTTCACATATTTTGCATTGCTCTTACTTTTTTATTTATTCCTTATTACTAATGTGGGTTAATTACTAGTCTGCCCTTCACTGCACAAGAGGAAGCATTTTTGTTTCTGATTACATCAAAATCTAAATCCATCATAACTGATTAGGGTTCAGATCCTGAAGAGACTTCTAGGCAGTCTAGAAACTCTACCAAACTTCAGTCAATTTTCTTGATGGGCAGTTGTTAATCTTGTGCTGCATATTCTTGATTATGTAAAAATAGGTATTTTTGACAATAAATATACATGATGACTAATTAAGATTGAAAATTAGTCCATTAATCAAAATCCTGTTAACCTTATTCTCACTCCTATTAATTGTATTTCAGGTTCAATGACAGCAGTCACTGGATGTGGTTCAGAAATATTTGCAACATTACATTTGTAAGTTTCTCAGTATTAAATATATTTTAAATAAGTATTTGCAAATATATTGAAATATATTATCATCTCACCTGCTTGTTAGGTAATTTCTGCTCTATTTGGCAGGCTGTTCTATTTAAAAGATGACTGGGGTGTTACATTTGTTTGGGGCTTTTTTTTCTGGTTTTGATTTGGTTTGGGTTTTTTGTGGATTTTTATTTGTTTTAGTTTTGTGGGTTTTTTGCCAGTAAACTTACGAGGAAAACTTAAACTGCCTTAAATCAGAAAGATTATGAATATGACTCCAAGAAGTAATAAAGTGAGTACTTGCAATGAAGCATTTCTGAGGATGAATTTCTCCTGTATTTGGTTGCAGCCTTCTCTGCTACATAAGACACACAATTTCCTGCAGTAGGAAATGCACTGGGACACAATGTACATTATCTTTTGCTTCACTACAAATGTGGCATTCACATGTTAAACCCTGTCTTCAACAGTAGTGTAACTCTGCCATCCATTAGCAATACATGGTAATGTTTCCCCGGGCTTTCTCTGTGCAAGCTAGAGAAGTAAGCTCAAAACCTATTTTAAAGAATTACATTGGTTTATAGTTTCTATTTAGGTCCCTGAATTTTTTTTAGGGCGTACATCAGAAAAATCATATATCCTATTAAAATTTATGATATAATATGGAGCTCAATTCTGAGTATTAGCTGTGTTTTATCAGCTTCTTTAGCTTTTGTGCCTGGAGCATTTTCTATTGTCTCCATTGTTCAGTAGAAAAATATTTGGATGTCATAAGTTTAAATATTGGATGACAGGAATCTCACAGGCTAAAGCTAAATCTTTTTTATAGGCCTGTTTGCCAAAATTTGAAACTCTAACAAAACACTTGTAGGGTATCTGTTTTTTCAATACACATGGAGAAAATTCTGCAGGCCTAATTCAATGACAAATTGCAAGAAATATTTCACAGAAGCATAGGGAGAGATATTATTTGTGCTATAACACTAATTACATTTTGCTCCTCATTGTGCAGTAAGCACATTTTCAACTTAAAATCATCATTTAGACTGTACTGTGTATTGTAAGTATTGTTGTACTGTGCATAGCATCTTGACTGCCATTACTGCTGTGCCACTAATAATAATAAAGAAATTTAAAGCAACGTTTTCCTCCATATAGATTTTCTTCTGAAATTTAATCTTTATACATTACCCAGAAGAAAGAATGATATCCATTTTAAAAGCAGAAATAGTTGAACACTGACAGCCACATAGTCTATAAATACATTGGTATTAAGAATTTGTTGTGAAAAAGTATGAAAATGTACATCATACACTACTCAAAACAAATTAGTAGTTCTTATCTAAGCTCCAAATAACATGAATTCAATCACAATACATAAACCTTCTTGTACAACAAAACCCATAATAAGGGAGAATTGAGTGTGTGCAGACAAACATCATCAATGGCTCAAGATGATATAGGACACAGTCCAGTAGGGAATACTAATGCAGGAAAAGCAACTTCCAAAATTCCTGGCAAATTCAACATTTGTACTATTGCGTTCCTCCTTTTGAAGTTGTTCGCAGTTTGGTCCTTCTAAGACTTGGAAGACAATGTTACTTATCATGATGCCACTGAAGGACCCTCCATGATCCTTAATGAAAATACACTTTACTTCCCACCAGAAGTTTACCATTTTCTGAGGCTGGTGCACTGTGCTTTGTGTTAGAGAAAGATCTTTCACTATGTGTCACTTGCACTGGGGAGCTGGTGTGGAAGACGATAACAGCATATTTAATTTACCTACATTTTGAAGACTTCAGTATCAAGAACAATAAAACTACAGAATATGGGTAGTGAGAAAAATTCTGTAACTGGCAGTCTCATCATATACTGTGGCTATTGCTAGAGGCAGGTCTCAGATTTTGTATCAAACTGCTGTTCCTCAGAACTGAGGTTTGTTGGACTTTAAACCTCAGCTTTGTTTTAACTTGGTTAACTACTGCACAATTTTTTTTCCCCAGCTAATTTCTTTGACTTACCTTTTTATAGGACAACCATAATTTTATAGGCATAGTAGCCTCAAACAGTTATTTTGTTTAGACTTAGGTACCTATGACCATGCCATAATGCCGTAAGATAGCTCAAGAGAGCCTAGAGATGTGGACACCTAGCAGGCTCCAAAATACAGGCATGGGATGACAAGAGATGGGGCAAAGACTGACATGGAGAGAGAGCATTTAATTTTTTGCCCTTTAACAACATTCTGAACTTGGAAAAAAAAGTAGCAAACACAAAAACCAGCTGTTGTGCTGGCAACTGCAGGCAGTGGCTCAAGGTCATACTGGTGGATTAAATGTGTCTTAGTCATGTATATAGGTTATTATATATATATATATATATATATATGTCACTTTCAGACTTCGCTATTATCAGTGTTTTAGGGAACAGAAACTACTTCTGATGAGAATTTGGTCTCCATGCAAATATTTAATTTCTGAAGCTACAGGCCCTACAGCAACTGTGAATTTTCATGAAGATCCTTTTATTTTTAAATACAGTCATTAGTCTTTCTGTGTTTTACTGAAAAGCTCAGAGAAATTTAATTTTACTGTACTGGGACTCAGGAATTTTACACAGGTGAATTCAGTAATTGCCTGTATTTTAAAATGTCTGAGAAAGTCTTGATCTAGGCTAACTCTACCAAACAATGCTCATGCAACATTCAGAAATCATAACAAACATTCCAAGAAGTAGCTTAGATGTGGCCATGATATTCTGAGGAAGAAAAATATTTAGGTGTTTGCTGGGGAAGAAAAAAATATCTAGGTGTTTGGATATGAGCTTTTCCATTTCAGCTGGCTTTGAGAATAGCACAGCCCATTTCATTCACTAACATCAGTGTGGCCCTTTGAAGGTTCTGAATTCTGTGAAAAAGACCAATTCCTATTGTCTTAAATAGATGATAGACAGACATGAATTTAAAGTAGACCTGGTAAATTCCAAGAAAAATATTTATAAAATTGGAATGGATGATCTTTGCACAGAGAAGACAAATATAGTCCTGGAAATGCTACATATTTAGTTTTGCAATACCTTCTAGTGAATTATTCTTCTGACCTAGAAAACAATAATATTATAAATATTAACAGTGATGACAAGAAGTAATTTCATTTATATTGGTTTGCACTTCTATAACAATGTTCACCCTGAAGTTCACTAAAGCATTCAGATAGAAAATAAGGTATATTGTGATTTATAGACATGTATTCCACTATATCATGTTCGTATACATAATTTTCATGGCTAAAGTCAAAGTCTTTAATAAATGGATATTTACCTTCTCTTATTCTCTGGCGTGTTTAGCAAAACTGAACTGAGTATCTACAAAACTTAAATACTACCTTCTATATCTTGAAATAGAAAAAAAAAATCTAATTAAAATGTAACATATTTTCCTGTTCTCTGAAGAAAGTTGGAAGGGACCACAGTGTGTCATCTGATCCAACCTCCCTGCTCAGGCAAGGTCATTCCTAGAGCACATTGCACAGAATTGCATTCAGAGGGTTCTTGAACATCTCCAGTGAGGGAGACTCTCCAGCCTCTCCGGGAAATCTGTTCCAGTGTTCAGTCACTCTCACAATAAAGAAGTTTTTCCTCATGTTCAGCTGCAACTTCCTGTTCATGAGTTTCTGGACATTGTCTCTTGTCCTGTTGCTTAGGACCACTGAGGAGTAATGACAAACACTATACAGAACACAAGAAATGATGTATCATTATCTTATTTATCTCTCAGAGCTTGTATCTTGGCCCCTTTCCTAAGCATGCTCTTCCAGATCTGAAAGGGAAGTTTTCCAAGGGAATATGAAATAGAATTGACAAAATCTATCCTCAGTATTCTTGTATTTATATTTGAAAATTTAAAACACAATTTTAAAAAATTTATACGCAGTTTTTTCCCCCATCTGTGGAAAAAAGACTTTCCTTAAGGATCAGTACAACTAAATAATATTTTAGGTTTCTACATTGAATAGCTGAATATGTACTGCTTAATTTCAAGCCTGTGAGTAGCCTGAGCATTTTAAGAATGTGGTAAGATTTGGCAGAACTTGAAACCTGAATGATGCACTCAGCAATAATACAATTATTAGAATCAGTGTTTAGGTGCCATGTAGAAAGCCCATTTAATTAATTCTTTCCTGGGAAAGGCACAAAATGTTGAATCCTGACTTTTTATTTTCATGGAGGGAATCTATCAAAGGCACATCTATGAATAGGCACATCTGCTATTCATTATTAGATGTTCACAAGATATAGTCTCTCAGAGCTGCATATTCCATATTCTGACTTTCCTTTGATCATTGGATACAGAAGAACTACCTTGATTATTTTTGGAATCATGGGGTAGGAATCACATATATTTCCTCTTTGTTAATTAAACCTGAAATAGTGAAAAAAAATTTCTCATAGAGAATTACACTTAATAACATATAAAAACACAGTGCTTGCAAAGAGAAATGTTCTATGACCTAATTTCTTCTTAATTTTCCCCAAACCAAGCAAAATAAAATGAAAAATAGATGGCTGCCCAGAGCTTCTTAACAGAGTTTATACAGTATGCCTTTTAACAGACTACTTTAACATTGTTTAAGCTCAATGTTTCAAGTCTGAATGCTGGTGTCTACATTAATCCTTTCAGTTTTAAACATCTGTTTACTAGATAACCCTTTCTTTTATCTACTGAAAATAAGTAAGTGCGGTTCTAAATCATCATTCTGTGATATGCTGTATCAATACATTCTTGAAACAATTTATCATACTTCATTACAGACATGAAGGACAAAGGGATATTTCCACATACATTCAATACAAACGCAGGTTCCACAAAGGGTATGTAGAATCTAAAGCTACCTTTAGACAACTGTGATAACATTTGTACTCTTAAAATACAATTCATATTTCAGTAAGTAGTTTTCTAATCATTAATTTAGTGTTCATATAAAAGTCCAGTTGCTGAGATTCACAGTCATCCTCTTTTTAAAAATGTGACCCTGACAATACTGCCTTTGCCTGAAAAGCAAGAACCAAACTCTAAAATATCAAACTGCACAATGCACAATTTCATGATAGTGCTTCACCTATAACTAGTTTGGTTTGCATGGGGTAGATTAGATTAGATGCAGAAAGCAGTCAGGAAGAAAAATATCAGAAGGGTACTTGGAAAGTGAGCTCCTACTCCAATACATGCAACAGTGCTCCTCCCACCTGTATTGGGAGCCCTATGGAAAACACTGTATTCTACACTGAGGCTCTGGATAATCCATGCCTGCTCTGTCGGGCCCCAGGCTTAGGGCTTGAGCAGCCCAAACGTTTGTGTGAGCAGCTGCTTTAAGGGAACCTGTTGGCGTGTCCCACATCAGTCTGTACTGTGCTGGTGGGTGTTACGACAGAGATAACATTACAAAATGTCAGGAGATGGTATGTTGTTCTCTTTGTTGTGCAAAATAAAAGGTACAACAGCGTGAGAGGGAGAAAAGGGCCTCTTCATGAATGGGATCCGCACAGGGTGCCGTAGGAAAGTCTACCCTTGGTCTGTGCTGCATGAAAGAAGGGTTGTCAGGATACAAGGGATGCAAAGTGTGCTCTCTATCTATAGTCCTCTTTATAATCTCCTATTTAAACAGCTATTTTATTACATATTGTGTTATTGGGCCTTTTTCACTGAGACCCACAAAAACCTTTGCACTGCCCTACACCTCCCTGCTCTCACCCTCCCCTCAAGGGCAGAACACCCTAATTACCCTTTTCCCATCATACAGGCCTCTAGAGGCTTTCACACTTTCACCGCCAGATCTACATTCATACAATTGTGTGACCATAATTCTATTGATCTTCACTTTTTTTTCTCATATTAATCTTTTTCTCTATGCATGAAAATCACTTAGCTGATCCAGAGCACTCAAAACACTTGAGACATCTGTTAAATGTGTTTTCTAGGCTGCAATTAATGAGGTATTCCATACACATCTGGGAAATCAGAGACTGTTAGTTGATACTGTGATATTTCACAGGAAGAATGGATGAGTTGAACTTGCTGTGAATACTGTGACTTCATTGTTTTTTTCCTATTTTTTTTGTATGTGCATCGAAAGAGATTGAAGTGCATAAATGTGTTGTTATTTTCTGCCATCACATGACCTTACACATACTCTTGTGTAAACACTTAGAGTAAACAGAATTTTTTCCTGATAGCTTTGTTTCTCTGGATAGACTTAGAGGTACCTCTTATTGTTTATGAACACCATATATTTCCTTCTTGTATTGCAAACTCTAGTTTAATAGCTGGTCTCTTTCTTCTTGCTGTCTTTTCCCTTCAGTCTCTGACTAGAATTTTCAGGATAGTAATTCAAGATACTTACATAAAATTGATGACTTAGTAGCAATAGCTTTTGTTTATCCAATAAGTCTGTATTGCTAGGTAGGCTGTATAAGGCAGAAACCATCTGACATGAGTTTGTAAATGTGTTTAGTGGGAGATTTTTTGATAAAGAGATTGGAAAGGAGCACCTTTTTTGATCACTCCTAAGAAATTACACAAGAAATCACATGAGTCAAGTAGGAATCCCTATCAACCAGGTTGTCACAAAAAAAATTATTTAATTATTAGTATATTTACTTGCTTATGGTTATGCCAGACTCTGATACTCATGAGACTACAGTGCTCATACTTAGGTAAAAGGTTTGACCTATGCTAGCTCTCTAAGGAGGCAATTTCAGCCATGGAATAAATAGCTGGACTGCAAGTTTAAGTTCTCAGGACAGGATCTCAGTCAAAAGGTCCTAATGCAATGAAAGTATTGAGAGACCATTAGACTGATGGATAGTCCAAACATTGAAGAGGTAGAAAATCAAAGCCCTCATTTTGTTTCTGGATTCAGATTGAATTTCTGCAAGAACCATCTATGAGGGAACCAGCGAGAATGGGACATTATGTTCTCTAGAAAACCACCGAATGCACTGGTCTCATGACGCTTTTTAGTTACAGTTGCTGTTCTGAATCAAGAAGAGAAATACGATAGTGTCAATATCCTGCCATGTAGAAACACCTGTGATTGATGCAACCTACCTTCTGGACTTAGGAGTAGGGTAGGTACTTTCCCCAGTTTCCATGAGCATGAGATATGGTTCATAATTTTCACCTACAACCAGAATGAACAGGCCTCAAATCAATGTCCTTATGATTTAGTGTCCCTAAATTACAAAATTCTATTTTAAAAGATGGAAAAAGAATGCCAGTCTGTTGCAGTAAAAATACTTACTTTGCACAATACCCTTTCTGAAATTTTGTTTTTACCTAGTAAAGGACAATCTATTTCTTGCATATGTGGGGAGTGCAGTGCAGGGTAAGATAAGGTGTGCTTGTAGCATACTGCAGATATTTGTCGCTATCAGTTAATTCTGGCCACTATTCTAGCTGTCCCATGTGAATCTGCTGAACAGACATTGTATCTTCACCTCCTGTATCTGAATCTATGATGTTTCCATACAAATTCTTAAAAAAAACCCCAAGCAACAACAAAACCCCCCAAACAAACAAAGAAATAAACAAAAACCCCAACATATAAAGAAACAAAACCCAAAAAACCTCCCACAAGACACACAAGGTGAAACACAGACAGTGTAGGAAAGAAGTTAGTTCAAGCTGACAGGGGTTAGAAGCACAGCCTGTGAAGCACAATTCCCCTGATTCTTGTTTTATGCTTAATTTCCACAATTGCCATAAACAATTCCAGTTAAAAAGCACAGTATTGGATTTTTCAGAACACAAAGCCTGAGGCTTGGCATGAAGGTTCATTTCTAAACTGGGACGTGGGGGGAGTGTGTGTGTGTGTTTATTTTATTTTCTTTCTTTTTTTAATATGCACTCTAAAACATGTAGAATGGGTAAAAATTTTAAAATGTTCAGAATGTTACTGCAGTGTAGTGTGCGTGTTTATATATCTATCATGAAAAACCCAGAGAAATATTGCTTTGAACCTGGGCTCTCCTGAACATTTTTTTTCTTCAACAGAGAAAAAATAATGAAAAATACTTAGTTAAACTGCTGGCCAAACTCTTATTGTTTGTACCACTCCTGGAAAAGACCCTGGGGAGCAGCAGCGGAATCTGTGCTATTGATTGGCTGGTTAAAGAGAGGCCTATTAGATTGAGACAGGCTAGATTGATTATACAGCAGCAGAAGGAGCTCAGATTCAGAGCTGAGTGAACGTCAGGGTGAGAGAGAGGGAGAGCAAGTGAGAGAAAGCGCGCAATACAGGGAGACTGTGCCCACTATAGCATCAGTATGTGACAGCTGGTGCCTGATAACACTGATACTGAGCTCCTCCAGTGGAGAACTTGCTGAGCTACCCTTTTTTTTCGTTTGCAAGACGATGACAGCTCTAAGCCAGTGCAACTGACGGCAGACTGGATCTTGGAATAGTTCGTTTTACTTACAATTATATCTCTCATGTTCTGCATCTCTGAAGAAAGGCTTATTACAGAAGACAAAAATTCATCCTCTCCCCTTACCTCACACAATATTGATGATATACAGAGTTTGATCTTCCAGGTAAGGAAATTATCATTTGCTTTTCTGAGCAGCTAAAAACAAATTATTCTTTTTGTATCTTGCATGTTAAATACAAGCTTTGGCATTTGTTCTCAGAATGCATTTTTTGCACTTGTATTTCTTTCACTCACAGATTATATGTATCAATTATTATGTACACCTGAAGAAAATTAACAGGATGTGGTTTGTGCATTGCATTTATCATGCTTAACCCTTTAGATGAATGGAATAAAACAACCAGAAAAGATTATTTGTAACTACTTGGGTGATGTTTTAATGTAACTTGTCCCACACATGCTAAACAGTCTGAAGTAATAATGGCACACAAGCTCTCCCATATTATTAATTCATTAGTGTACATATTGTGAAGCCAGGCAGAGAGAATATTTACCTGAAGGATTTCTCAGTGCTTGTCAGTAGTTTGAAATAGTATCTGTCTTTTGACTGCAAGCTTACCACTGCTGAGCAAATATGGTCAGCCGTAAATAATACAACATTAGACTGCCATTTTTTATAGATACAGTAGTTATTGCTAGCATTCTGCCTGCAAAGTGAAGATGAAGGCTTATGACCTGAAATGTGAAATCTAGGATGTTGTGTTACACTGTGCTGCATGTTTGAATCAGCCATCCCATGGACCGACTGCCTGTTTTGATGTGACATTGATGCTACTGTCTCCTAACTGCAGAGCTTTACATAAAGTTTCTATGTATTTCCTTCAGCTGTGCTGTAAGTGCTTTTGCTGTGATAGGTGATAGGTTGTGATAGATTGCTGTGATCCTGAAGGTGATAGACTATATCTGAAATAACCCAGCCTTTGGATTTGAACTAAGGAATCAGGAAGTTGATTGACTGGGGGTTTACAGGCCATGGGAGCATAACGCTAAGACAGCTCCTTCATTAGCAGCACATTCCTTCCAGCTGTGACAACATGCACCACCTTCCTCATCAGTTTGTGCACTCTGCTCCTTGCTCTACACTGCAGAGTTTTTCATGTGCCAGCTATTGTGATTATTCCCTCCGGGTGAAGTAGAGGCATCAATCTATTAATGCAAGCATTTAAGTAGACTTTGACCCAGACAAGTACAGCGTTCCAATCTTTTGGCCAGTTAAGAAACTGCCTATAGCAAGGTCTTGCTGCTAGAATGTGCACCTACGTGTAATCCAGTTTATCCAATGACAAAAGAATCACAACTGCAGAAAAGCACTTTCTTCGCTTCCTTTACCAAGAAATTTCTAATAAATTTCCATAAAACATCATACTTAAATACTTAATGACTTCTCAAAAACCCAAATGAGAAGTGGAGTTGCCAAAATGATTATTTATAATTTGTAAAAGGCATCATAAAATTTGAGGACCTTAGGTATATATATGGATTTTTTTAGAAACTAACAATAATTTTAAGGGGGCATCTTAATGACTCCATGAATAAAATATGCAATGCTTAAGAGAAAGCTTCATCTTCTATAAAGTGTCATAGGAATAGGCACTGGCAAAACAAGAACTAAACTAATGAGCCCAAACTAAAGGCTTACTTAAACTATAGCATCTGTCCTGTTTTAATACCTTATCTCTTCTCTATGAATAGGGTTTGTGTTGTTTCTTATATACACAAATGTCAGCAGTTTCAATGTTTCCTTCTGAAACTCTTTCCAGGTAGCCAGAAATTCTCTCGGGGGCACATTTTGCCACCATAGCTTTATTGGGTGGTATTTTACTCCATAAAATAGTGCCAAAGGTGAGCACTGCATACATTGACTATGGAGTCAGAGTGCAGAATCTGACCATAAATAATGGAAAGAAACCCTTTACATTTTAATTGCCTGACTGAAAATTTTAACAGTAAGACAAAGACATGGGTATTGAGGGCTAGATCTACCAAGCATAGACTGTATTTTATAAGGCGCTAAGATAATTGAGTGTCTAATCCACTTTGTATTCTTACAAAGCTTAAGGCCTGCCTCAGTATATCTCATGTTCAGTTTGACTAGCAAAAAATATTCCTTTATGCATGCTCAAAAGCTTTCCTACAGCTCTTATTAATAGCTCTCTTTTCTCTCTGAAAAGTCTTGTTCACTATACCCGTGCTCTTTCAATATACCTTATAATTTTCTGATTAGGAAAAAAATCATGGTAGCTCTGTGATTTCAAAGACAGCAATATTGTTCCCTCCAATTAGTGTCTGTTACTAGTCAGGTTACATCCAAGCCATGAAACTCCAAATAACACTAAAAAGTGTTTATTTTTGCAATGGGAATATTTCATTTGAACCTTTTTTTTTTTTTTTTAAGTGCAAAAGAGAATTAGAAACCTAAACAATTAGTTAAGCTTACACTCATGTTTTTCTACTCATATGTTATTAATTTCCACATTAAATATTGTAAACATCTTCTTTTGTCAGATTCAGAAAAAAAGTGGATGAAAAACCCTCAAATCAGAAAGAGTTAAGAGTTTACATAGTACAAACTGTGCATTTTCTTTCAAGTTTCTGATGTTATTAATGTTAATCTGGACTTTTTGCGACACTTTAAACGGATTCACTTATGTCACCTTTTTCTCAAAAGATTAATTTGACCTTTTTGAAATTAATGTTGCATTCCTTTCCAGCTTGAACTCACAGAACGTGAAATTTATTTTTATTTTCCTAGCTAACTTAAAGCCATTAGGGGGCTCTTTCCTCCTGTGATATCACACAGCAAGCTGCAATAAAAAGATATAGCTAGTTACTAGACTTGTTACCAAAAAAAATCCTACTTGAATAATTTATTTTGGGTGTAGACCATTTTAATAATACAGAACAACTAAAAATCTCTCTATTTTTTGTTTGTTTGTTGGAGAGGGTTCTGTTTGTTTTGCTTTGTTTTTTTTAAAAAAACTTTTACAGTGAATTAATGGTTATGTCTAGAAGTTACTTTATGTCCCATAAAGGACAAGCAGAGAACACATTCAGCAAAAACTTTGAAGTAATCCCTGGAATTACTAAATCTAATTAACAGCCTGATTATGAACCACCACTTCTGTTCAAGAAGCTAAAGTTTATTTATTCCAAAAACTGAACAATGGTGCAACTACCACTAAAAAAAAAAAACTTCTGTTGAGTACTGTTATATTGTACTGAAAATAACCTAGAGTATCTAAAAGGGACATGCTCTTCCCTTACACAGCTTGCTTTTAGAAGGGCTAAGTATGTGACCAGGATTTTTGGATCTCTCCTTATTTCACAAAACGAGAAAGTTTCAATTCTGAAAACATTTACTCATATGAGCAGCTACACCAAAGTTACTGTGGACCAAATTCCAACACCTTTGTTCTGCCTATTACCCTTTAGTTTCTGTAAATTCATTGCACCACTGTACCTGAAATCACTTGTGAAGTTCATACTATTTCTTGTGGGGTCATGAACTTTGTACAGTTACTTGTGGGATTCCTTGGAAAGAACTATAGAATAGTCTGATGCAGGTTAAGGAAAAGAATTTAACTTGTTGTAAAGCACAGCAAGGAAGTTGCAAACACTGCAGTATCATGCTGAGGTGAGGCCAGGAGAAACATGAGTATCAAAAGACAAGCAAAATAATTGTCCACCTGTTCCAGGTTTGAAGAATTTTTTTATTCCTGCCATACTTGAAAGAAAAAAATCCCAAGTTGGTAAATGATTTTACTCACCCTGAACCAACTTGCTACTTTATATTGTTTAGTTTGGAGAGATTCCAATACTATTGACTCCATTCAAGAAAAAAAAAAAGATAATAAAAAGGACTGACACACTTTGTGACACTTGACATTCACAACAAAGGGATATAATCTAGCCAAGCTGAAATAAAAAAAAAAAAAAAAATCAAGATAAAAAATTATGTTATTTGTTGGTTTTACTACACATTTGAATAATCTCTCTATTTTTGCATCCTATTATAGCAACTATCATACGACGTACCAATGAAGAACTTTGTTCTAGTAAACAGCATCTAGAAATTCCAAACAGGACCTTAAGACACTTTGTTTACTGTTTTGCATAGACAGGGGTTCATGCAATATAATGAAATTGTCAAAAATACGGAATAAATTGAGTATTATTTCTGAGACAGATAATGGGTGCTTCAAACTCAGAGAAGATGATCTTCATTAACTATATTATTAGCACATTGCAAATTCAGCATCATACAAATCATCTTCCTCTTAGTAGAAGAGGGCTTTTTCATTGCTAAAATGTGGCTGAAGTTAACTGTGACTTGCTTGTATTTCAAGTAATTAATTATGTACACGTGAACAGTCACCAAAGCTGAGATAGCATTAGTATTAGTAATTCATAAGGCACAGCATCACCAGCAAGTCAAAGAAGGAGATTGTCCTGCTCTGTACTTGGTTGGTCTTACCTGGAGTCTTGTGTGCAGTTTTGGGTGCCACAATGTAAGAAAGGTATAAAGCCATTAGGGAGCATCCAAAGGATGGCCACAAAGATGAAGAAAGGTGGAGGAGGAGGGCAGGGCATACGAAGAGTGGCGAGGTCACCTGGTCTGTTCAGCCTGGAAAAGAGGAGACTGAGGGAAACCTTATTGCAGTTACAACTTCCTTATGAGGGAAAGAGGAGGGGCAGGCACTGATCTCTTCTCTGTCATGACCAGTGACAGGACCTGAGGGAATGACATGAAGTCTTGTCAGGGGAAGTTTAGGTTGTATATTAGGAAAATTTTCTTCACCCAGAGGACGGTCAGGCACTGGAACACATTCCCCAAGGGAAGCAGTCACAGCACCAAGCCAGACAGAGCTCTAGGAGCATTTGGACAATGTTCTCAGGCACATGGTGTGATTCTTAGGTTGTCCTGTGCAGGACCAGGAGTTGGAATTTGATAATCCTTTTGGTTCCCTTCCAACTCAGGATATTCTGTGATACTATGACTTTATTTAAGGCCCAAGCAATTGCTGGAAGAATGACAGGAAATGTGTAGCAGAAGCAAGGAACACAGACCACTTCTTGGCTGGAGTCAAGCACCCTAGCAGTGAGAGTCTTTTCTCCTCTATAAAACACAGTTTAATTCAATTGTATGCTCTACCTCCTTGAAATCAATGAAATTTTATGTAAAAGATAAAAATTAAACCCATATATGTGCCGGAGCTCGCAGTCTTCTGAGTCTTGGATTATAATTTCTCAGCACAGAGCTCCACCAGCACACAGCAACAAGAAAAAACCACCCCAACCTTTGCTCCTCCCAGGGTCTGATTTATAGGGCTTGTGCCCACCCTGCAGCCACAGCTGTTTGTAGGAGGTTGATGAGCACCTTAGGTTGAGGTAGTCTCAATAATTGGATCCTGGTGTGTGGATCCTGGTCTTGAGTGAAAGTTTGGCTAGTGCATACCAACAGGGTTTAAATGCATTATACGATACATATAAGATTCTGGCACAAAGTTTCTGCAGAGCTTCCCTCCAGAGGTAACTATAATTTACTGCTTGGTTAATTTATCCCTTATATAAACACACTATGCAAAGCACTTTGAAATACTTTTGAATAAAAACTGTTGTGTAAATGTAAAGTACTATTATGGCAAACAGAAGTCACTCAAAGTTGACAGAAGTCACTTCAGCTAATGAAAACTGCAACAGTCTGGGGTGTTTTATTAAGCATGAATAAATAATTAATCTCTGATGAATGTTTAAAGGCTGAAAAAACAGTACTTCAGACACGTACTCAAATAAGAAATACTTAATTTCTTTCTCCTATTTCATGTTTTCTGTAATATATGATGGGAATAATTCGAATGAATAGATATTAGAAGTAGAGAAGTTTGCAAAAGCAATTAATATAAGTACTGTTGAAATATTTTAAAGAGAAGTAATAACAATGTAATCTAAAATACACATCATAATACAATGAAAAGCAAAATCTTCTGCTGTATTTAAATTTTTTTTTTTATTTTTACTGGGAAGAAAGTTACATAGTAAATGAAATTGCATTCAAACAGCAGCTTGCAGCTTCCTCAAATTTGCATACAAACCTAAATATATATATATATATATATATATATATACACACACATGTATGGTGTCATCCCTGCTGATGGCAGGGATGTTGGAACTAGATGATCTTTAAGGTCGCTTCCAACCTAAGCCATTCTATGATTTGAGGCTATTATATATGTGCATATATGTGTGCATACACCTATATTTGAGCTTATCTTTTACTGTCTGTATTCCACACAGAAGTATATACCCCTGTTCTGGAAAATTTGCAATTTTTAGGAATACAGCCATGTAGAACCCAAACATGTTCCCTGAGTTCCATAAAAGGAAAGGGTTTTTTGGTTGTGAAGCCACTTGAGGGTCCAAGTTAAAAGACAGGTGTCACCAAGAAATGCAGATTAGCAGATCATTAGATGCCAGGATCCTAACAAAACACTATTTTCCCTGATATTGAAAATAGTTTGTTCACATAATCTGCTTTAATGCTGTGATGTGATAGCAGCATGCAACTAACTACCATTAAAACACACAGTACAGTTTTGAGAAAAGCTCTTTAAATTTTTGTCTTTGCTGGAATTTCAAAATACTTAGAAGTGAGTCAAAAGCATCGTTGCTTTGCCAAACACTGATTATGTTTGGCTCTGGAACAAGACATGGATAAATCCTGCTCTGATCAGTGACTATTAACACTGGTCTGTGGAGTATAAAGTGAGTGAACAAAGTTCTGCAGAGCAGCTGATAGTGAAAAGTAATTCATTGTCCTCTGGCAGATCTGTAACACTGAGAATTAATGTGCTTACAGCACTGACAAAGACATGATAACACCTTGACTATTTATACACCTTCCTCTTTTTTCCCTCAGAACTTTTTGGGACTGATTTAGGATGTATGACTGAAATATTTTTTTTCTTCCCTCTAGTTATCAGATATTGGAACAGAAAAACAGTACAAACCAACCAACCAACTAAACAAACAAACAAAAAAACCCACCAAAAAATATCCCACACCAAACCCCTGTCAAATTCACCTTTGGGCAAGCTGTTAAAGGTGAACAAAATTAAATGTCAAAAATTAGTAAATTATGATAAATTTTTTCCTTGAACATAGTGAAGCATTAGTTTGGTCTTTAATACTATGTAATAATCAGAAGGTAGAAGCTCTTGGTGGCCCAGAATACTTATCAATGACAGTAGGAATGTTTTGCAGCATATGGAAATTATGTACACCAGAAAGGAAGAATATATGATATTCCTTTAAATACTATAAATTTTAGTTCTAGTAGTCTGTTTTTCTTAGGGGTACATAGACTTTACCAACTTCTGAAAACTACTGAATATAAATTGTAGTGTTTCACTCTTCCTGGCTTTTTACGACCCATTAATAGTTCTTAATTCTATGCAACGCAGCTGTACTGATACGTGTAAGGACAGTTCTGAGATTAATGTTGCAACTTTCAAGTGTAAATAAGAACAAACTCATCTGACAATTCCTGCTACTGGTGCATTTTATTGAACTGGATTAAATAATATAAGCGTATCCTTCATATTTTTTTTCAGTTTAACTTATGACAGACTATACCTTCTTAATACTGTGTGTGGAACCAGAATTTGAACCTATCTTCTTTAATGAAATCATAATTAACTTCTGATGGGGAAATGTAGTTTCAAGTTTCCTGCCTTATTTTAAGACAGGAAATTCAAAGCACCTTCAGGCAAGCTTGGATAATATTAAAGGGACTCATTCTTGGATGTTTGCCCATTAATTCTAGGCACTGTCATACACCAATATATGTGTACAGAATCTAGCTAGCAAAATTACATCAATGCCATCAGTACATGCTCTTTATTAATTTATGCCAAATGTCAATGCCCAGGATTACACCTGTTATGAGGTGGTTTATCACCAGCAAAGCTGGAACAAAGTGTGAAAGTGTCCATCAAAAATGGAAAATCATCCCTGAATTGCATGACTAGGAACATGATCAAGCAGATGTGTCATGCAGATGTTGTTCTGAAGATCAGAGAGAACAGTGGGAAAAGATGTTTCTTTTGCACTCTGTATCCATATATTGTTTGACTGCCACAACATCTCTAAGACCTTGGAGAAAGGCTTACAGCTCTTTGACCTGACTAACTCTCAGGTACATGGGATCAGGAAGACAACATCAGTGAAATGATGCAGATGTACCATTAGTAGTTCTTGTCACAATTTTTGTACTGTTTAAGAAAATCGTTCAAACTGGAGTTGTACCTTCCTCTAAAATGGCACAGTTTAGTGACTTTGCTTTCCAGGGAAACTAAATAATTATACATGCCTGCTTCCAATGTGAGGTGCAATCTCCTCCCCGCTCTAGCTCATATTTTCAATGTCTTGCCCTAGTGCAGCAAATGCAACATTACTGAGACATATCAAACTTCTTAATAACTTTAAAGAATTAAATGAAATTATGTTACAGAGAGAAAAATATGCATAAAATCTGTCCAACTATATAACATATCAATCTAAACCAAAATCCTTTGTCTGATGATTCTATAATTTTCTTAGGCATCTAGATTTCTACCAAATTTTTTTGTTCATATATATATATATATATACAAGTATCTGAAACTCATTAACTTCTTCACCTGTTTTTATAACTAAGTGTTCCTGCCTAAAAATTTTGGAGAAGCCCTACTGCAAGAACTGCTGTAACTTTGTGTGGTTGACACACATTAGTGTGTTGGAGGAGTAAATGTCAAGATTTACAGGACGTCACAATTAACTCATCCACAAGGTTTTATCATGCAAAAGAGTTTAAACTCCTTTCATCGAGGAGACATATCTTTCTTTACTTCGTATAAACCTTGGCATAAGAGTATGCATATAGACATTTACCAAGAAATAAATTATATACTGTGAATCTCCATTCTGGTTTACCATCATGTATTTTCTCTGACTCTGTCACAGGTTAACATTCTCAAGAGGACTCAAAGAATACTTTAGCCATGAACATTTTCCAGACAGTGATTTGTAGACCAGTCTTGCTATCTATGCATATCTGAGAATATCATTACTGTCTTTCGTACTTCTATAACTATTCACCATCTTCACTTCCATAAGATACCTGCAGATGTTTTAGATTTGTGCTAAAATCCAGAGAGAAATGCTGTACAGTATGTGAAACTATTGCATATAGCAAATGTGTATGTATCTGAAAGTAAAAAAAAACCACCTACCTGACACCGATGGCATCAACTATTTCAGCCTGCATGGTATTTGGAGAGGTTATGGGTCCCTGATACTTTTGCCATTGATTTTACACAATTTTGCAAGTCTAGAACTTGTGCTGAAAAGAATTGGCATTTTCTTAGATGGCACAGTTTCAAGTGTTTTGTGCTGAAGATACCTATTTTAAAACTAAAATTTCTTTGCAAGTCTCCTGTATCCAGGACTAGAAAGCTGTATAACATTACTCCCTTTTCCTTTTCCTTTTCCTTTTCCTTTTCCTTTTCCATTTTATTCATCAAAGTCTGCATCAAAGTCTGTACCACTTTTCTTGGGTTTTCCCTTCTTATCAATGGATTTTTTTTCTTTTTTTCTTTCTTGTTTTGGGGGAAGGTAATGGGCTAGAGTGGGCAGAGCAGGTAACAGGTAACATATTTTATTAGGAAAAGAACATAAGGTCAGCCATTGAACTCTGTAGCAATTTGGAATTTCATATTTTTGGGGGATAAGAGTGTTGAAGAATTTGAGAGGTTTGGTTTTATTTGTTTGTGGGGGGGTTTTTGGTTGGTTTTTTAGTTGATGAATCTCTAGTAACTAAAGTGGTAGGTGCTATACACTTTGATTAGATAAATGTCTCATGTGGGCAGAATATGCTGTTCTGCCTTTTGAAAGAGCTTACTTTATTAATGAATTTGTTTAATTTCCACACCCTTCAATAAATCATCTACTTGGGTATGAAATTAAATATAATCAGGTCACCCTGTAGCACGCTTTCATTGTAGATGATGTGTGAACCACTCTGGATTTAGCTGCACTTTTGCACTTTCTCAATATGTGTCAACTAGGAAAATTCAACATAATATAAGGTGCCCTACTCTCAGTAATGATAATATATATCTGGAAATACAGTATGTGAAGTCTTATGGACATTAAAGCATAATTTTTAGGGAATAAAAAGAACCCAACTAAATTCAAACTATAGCTAGTGATTGAACTGGGAGATTATGATGTTCTACTTATAAAATTTAAATTACCATTTTAAAAAAACAGCAGTAAGCAAAACTATAACATATTTAACAAATAATGTTGTCTTGGTAGTATTATCTTGAACCTAAATAAGATATAGGGCTGGTTTTTTACAGGACAGTTTTTAAAATCTCTATTTCACTACAGATCCATATGTGTGCACAACTGAGTCACTACATAATTTCCTTTTGAGATATCAAACAATCGTTAGATCCACAATTCTTAGTTTTATTTCAGATAAAATGTAGAGTATGCTGGAAATTTCATCCCTATCCACCAAAAAATAGCATGAATAATCAAAGTCATTGATTAAATAACTTAAGTCACTAATTCTCACAGGCAGTCCACTTCTCTTGCAACCAGATCCTAAACATCATTTGCCTCCAACGTTCCAAGAATCAGGATGGCTATTTCCTCTGAGCTAGAAAACTCTTCTGGCATAAAGAAGCATATAAATTTTGGCTAATGTACCATATGTCAGATGATATGTTGTCATAATAATTTCCATGGCTTTTAATTATTCTTATTTCATTATATTTTAAAGTATTGAAGCCAACAGTAATTTAATTTTGTGATTTTGTACCACACTGTGGTGTTTGCAGTGGCTTTTTATCATTGTGGACACAAGTGCTGTTCCTTGTACCTAACACTGTGCAGTATTCACAGTATTAGATACAAAAGAAATATATTCTTAACAATTTTGGAAAAGTTTTTAACAAATAATAAAAAAAAATCTCTATAAAGTTCCTTGTTTAGGAAATGAAAAGCAAGATGTAAAGAAGGACCTGATTTTTATTGTTGTTTGATCTTACAATTCTTTCTCAAATAAATCAATTCTTTAACACAAACTGTACACATAGGATTGTTGATCTTGACAAGGACCAAAGAAATATGCCACTTTTCAATCAGTGTTATATTTTCTGACAAATCTACATGTTATTCTTTTGTCTTAATGGACATTTCTGCCATCTTTCTCCCATTCTCCTCTCTGGAACAAAATAGTCCTAGAGGTATTATGCTTTTAGAGAAAAGGTGTAAATATAATTCTTCTAGATATAATTCATAAAATTCAGGAAGACCCAAAACACTGTTGAAAATGTTCTACAACAGCATAAAACTTTCAGGATGTGAAATAATCTTTAATGTATCTATGTCATCATAAATGACTGATTTGTTTCATACTACCAAGTATGGATTAAATCAACCAAAAAAACATACAAGGTCTAAATTTGAACTTTGAAATAATGTAGGGGTAACTATGCTCCCCTTTTATCATGTAGCATTGGTTTCTCAATGTAGTGACTTACATTAAAAATTACTAAGAGTAAAACCTGAAGACTCGTTTTAAATTTCCTTTGAATATTGGTGATTTTGTCAATTACAGAATGAATGATTCAAGGGTAGTTTTAGAATTACCTAGATAATAGTCCCCCTTAATGTATTGCAAGAATAAAAATATTAATCAAATTCAAATAAGTTTTCTAGGTGCCTTAATTTAAACTTTGCCTATTTTCCTATGCATTATCTAGCCTGAGAATTGCATTTGACATGCAAAGATGTAACCTCCATGGGAACTACAGCTACAATTTGTTTACAAATCATCACACACAAACAAGTGCATATAGATATCTACGCTTGTAGATATCAGCATATGTAACCATATAACCACAACTCAGAAGCTTCTATTTGGAAATTGAAAAGTCTCAATGCTCCAGGATTCTAAAAATTAAAATTTATCCACCAAGAAAACGGAAATGGAAACAAACTGTGCATCGGGATAAAATAGTTTGCTTGTCCAGCAGCAATATTTTGCTGTGAATGACACCCTTACCTGCATTTAGCATGTTGATTACTCAGTCCACGGAAGCACAGGGTGCTGAGCAGAACCATCAGTCAATAAAGTAATTTGTAATGATCACCCTTCTGGGCAAACTAGGGGATGAACTAGTCATTACTGTTTTCTTCTAGCTGAGGAAATCTGTTCCCCTGTTGATAAATATTCACCAAACAAACAGAAAATCCACCAGCCTCTCTAACATTTTCTTCTTACAGAGAAGTGAGAGGCTGTAGTTGAGACTGATTGTGCCTGAATACAGCTTAAGAAGAAGAAGAAGCATCTCTTTTTAACCTACGAGACTCTGATAGGTGTGTTCATCAATAACATAATTGGTTTAATGAT
This sequence comes from Lycocorax pyrrhopterus obiensis, assembly GCA_014706295.1. Taxonomy (NCBI): domain Eukaryota; kingdom Metazoa; phylum Chordata; class Aves; order Passeriformes; family Paradisaeidae; genus Lycocorax; species Lycocorax pyrrhopterus. The sequence continues at coordinate 76,750,872 of JACSVZ010000002.1, forward strand.
ACAAGAAGCTGATGTTAGGGTGGTTTCAAGTTAGAGAAAACCACTTCCCTTAAATGTGTTGGATGCAATGCACAAACTGATGGCCACCGTTCCACTGAAGCAGAGATTGAAATACGGATGTGTCTCACGTTTCTACTGACTGTAGCTGAATGTCCCTTGCAAGCTTACAAACGAAGGGTTGCTTTGTTTCAGCCCCCTGCCAAGGCTCCCTCTGTGTGGTGAGTAACACCCTGACATAGCTGAGGGCCAGGGCCAGGTTTGGGACTGGAGGCTGGGGCTGGAGGTTGAGGCTGGTGCTGCCTATAGAACCTTCTGGAAAACTGCTGCTAGTGTGGGAAGGGAGTACAGCTGGGCTGGGGCCAGTGTGATGGAGGGCAGTCTTGTGCCCTCCTTGTGGTGTGGCTGTGGGAGCCATCTCCTGGCCCATGGGGGAAGGGAGTGGCAACGAGTGGGTTGTGGGGAGGTGGAGAGAGCCCTCCAAGTCACCTGTTTTGCTTTTTATTCTTTTGTGGGGCCCTCCCTTTAGAGGCCTGTGCTGTGGCCATGTACCTTCTTGTTTGTACATCACCTGCCCTGGTGCCGGAGTGGGGGGCTCGGTTTGCTGCTGGGTTTGCTGTAGGAGGAGTATTTTGGTGGACCTGGCTGCATTTGCTGAGGAGGCAGCCAGGCTTGGAGGGGCCAAGAGTGAGGTTTTTGCAGGACCAGAGAGTTAAACCTCAGAGAAACTAGCCTGAGAAACTGCAACGAAGACCTGCTTGGTGCCAACCACTAAGATGAGATGCCAGCCACTAAGGCTAAATTCTATTAGAAAAGAAGTGGTTTAGGAGAAAAGAGGAAGAGGAAGGGGCAGACCCTGGAGGTATTGAAAGCAGGAGTGCTAGAGGACCAGACTTGTAGTATAAGAGCTGTAGATGGCAGTACTATTTGCAAAATAGGGCCATGTTGTGGATCCTTGGCTTGAGGGCTGTATTATATCCCAGACACTTCTAGATGATGGTAAGACAAGGAAGTAAGAAGTATTCAGCTCTGAAGGCTGGGGTAGTGTGGGTTGTGTTTAGTTTCACTTTCCTCTTTTTACCAAAATACCAAATCATGCTGAATGACACTCTCCTATGCTGCCAGTAAGCCAGCCTGAGTGTTTCAGACTCGGAGTGCTGTTTGTTCAGTGTGCAAATCCAAATGGAACAACATCAAGAGAGCCTCAGAGGGATGTGCAGCTGCCGCGTGTTTCACGGAGTCGTGTGCTGAGTTAATTCAGCCAGGCTGCTGGCAGATGGAGAGAGTGTCTGGCCTTTGCCTTACTTAATCTTTCCATCCCATTGACAGTGGCCAGAGTAGCCCTTGAACAAGCTGTCATTCCTCATTGCTGCCAGACCTGTTGCCGGCAATTCCCATAGCACTTTGGTAACTATCCATGACCTTCTTGTTTCAGAAGTCTTTGGTTTTCCAAAATTGTTTTTTTATTCAAGCTGTCAGTCTCTTACAAATATGTAGAAAAGTGATGGGCAGTTCATGAAATGACAATGACTTTGTGGCATAGGTTCACATGCAGAGATTAATTTTTCCCCACTTCTCAAGCACAATATGTCATACCGATCACAAAAAACATTATACTGTACTGGAGAAAGAGCTTTCCTGCAATTCCCAGGTTCAGGGGGAAGGGTCCAGGAAGGTGGCTAATGATTTAATGAATTAATGAATTAACTGGTGCCATTTGAACCATTGTGAAAATACTGTCTGCTAAATTGTATAATGGGGATGAAAACAACATTCTTTATGTTCTCCCTCCCTAAATCTAGTGCCTAGGACTCACATTTAAGTGATTAGTTAACTTCTGTATTTTATTCAAATGATTGCTTAATAATACCAAGTGACATCAGCTAAACTGTGATAACTGGAAAAACAAAGAGACCTATATTAGACATAAGATTTCACTCATGGTACAATTTCTGCCCTTTCCTTTATCAAAAGTTAAACTGAGAAAAAAAAATAGCCAGGGATGGTTTTTAGTGGAATTTAAGATTATTTCAGTGGGAAAATACAGTTTTGTCATGTTTCCCTCTGACTGGAGATTTATAGACTGGTGACGAAACCACTTAAAACATACACAAAATGTATTCCAGTTCTCCTTGCTCTCTGTCTTTATTGAGTCATAAATACATGTAAGATTTAAAATCTCTACATTTTTTTCTGGCTCACTGAAGTTCTCCATCTTTTTTCAGAAAGGCCTTATAAAGCAATCTGTTAAAAAAAAAAGAATGTATCTGGCTTTTTGTGATGAGACTGTGAGAGAAGATGTAGGTGGTTTCTAGAAAAAGCAGAATCTCATCCCTCTGCCGCCATTGAGATGTATGTTTTGTACGTTTCTACAAGTATACATGCAAATGGATAACTTGCTATAATTGTTTTATTTTAGATTAGTAGAAAGCAGCATGATTTAGTTAAATCAAAGAAGATAAATTCCTTGCTTTGTTCTAAAGACAAAAAATCCAAACCTAATCAAAGAATACCCAAAACCAGCAACTAGCTGAAATTTCAGAGCTTGTGTCATCTCTTACCTTGGACCAAATGAAAAGTCCACTAGCTGAAGATACTTCTTCAGTTCAGCTTCTTATATCTAAGGGTCCATAACTTAAATATAAATTGTGTCTGTCAGGTTTTTATTTGACAAGTGAGAGCAGAGCTTTTACTGCTTTGTGGTCTTGTTTACAGGCTGTCAAAATATTTGCATGGATTCAGTATTTTTTCACTAACAAGTGCTATTATATACAGCCATTCACTGAATTCTAAAATCAAATCATCTAGGAGGTTTCTGTGAGCCAAATGATAAAGGACTTTATTCTTAAGAGCATTTAATTTTCCTACTGGATTTTAATATAATAACCAAGCACTCAAATGATAATTTTTAAAATTACCTTGTGAATTATTTCCAAATGGTGGTGAAATACGCAGAGCTCTGCCATCAAAATTGCAAGTGGGGCATGGCCAGCGTTGGAGCTGTTACTTACGTATATTATGTCTTATTTTATACAGCTGCCTGTTGTTACAATTTTCTTGTGGCCTGAACCCTTGTCCATCCATTTGACTTGCCATAGAATACTTTCTCTTTTCTTTCCAGCTAAATTGCAGCATATTTTGGTAAGACTACACCCCAGGTGTTGTTTTCCATTCTGGGATACACGTGGCAGTCAACAAGAGAGAATTCTGAATTGCATGCCTAGAAATCTTTGTGGAAGATGAACAAAGGATTTCTTCACAAGTTTGTAGGAAATATGAACATGTAGGAACAATAAAGAAGAGCAGCTGTTATTTAGAAAAATTCCCTCAGTGAATCTGATTCTTTTTTTTTTTTTACATGCTCTTAAAACTTTCTGTCTGTGCTTGTGGAATAATCTATTGTACATCCATCAGATAATAGCCTACAATTTCCTACAACTAATGGAGTTATTCTGATATAGTACAAACTACAAGATGGTGCAGACCTAGTATTTAAACTCTAATCTATATCGGAGTATAATATAATTAATGAGTTATGCTGCATGAATTAGGGGATCTTGAGTAGATGCTGTTTTTTTAATTGATATTGTAAGCTTTTAACATTTGCCAGTTTGCATTGCAAAATTTCCCGTTACCAGAAAGGATTGAAAATTTGACAAATTAACACTGATTCTGAGGCAAAACTGCACTATTGTGTCACTGGTGTCAGCATTAGTGACATGTACAGTCACATTACTCCTTAGGCACAAACCTTGGCTGAGTTGTGGGAGGAATACAAATATGGAAACATGTATTGATACTGAAACTATAACACTAATTACTATTAATTAAAATTAAGCCACTTTTCTAAGGTGAAGGATTATTCATCACATGACTATTTTATACAAAGACTGAGTACCTTTCAAGTTTAATATTACAGTTTAAGTAAATATTGGGTAATGTGTACAGAAAGAATAGATTGATTGTTTGTTTGTTTGTTTGTTTGGGCTTTTTGGTTCCATGCTATGGAAGAGGATCAGTCAAGTTGATCATGATGATCTTCTCTTTCTTCCTCTCGACTCACTAATTTTTTGAGGAAATGATACTTACTCTCATGTCTCTATGCATCAGATCCTGTGATGTTTTTTTAATGCTTTTTTTAATGCAGTATCTCAGCCCTGTGTCAGTCAGGATTTTTCTTAAAGCATCATTGGATCAGATAAAATTTTCGAAGATATTTTAATACTGTTCAGCTGCTTGTATCAGTGCTTTACTTCCTGAAGAAAGGAACAAGGTATATTATCAATAAATGAAGTACACCTTTCAAGATCAGGAAGCTTGAGTGGGGATTCCAAATTGATAGGTAGCTTTGACTATTTGTCAAATGTTGATTTTTTTTTATCATGTCTGTTTTTCTGGGTGAGGAAAATAAACACAAGTGTCTATACTGTGCATTTAACACCCCAAAATTTTGGGGTATAAGATGTGAGGATAAATGTTCTAGCTTATTAAAGCCTTAAAACACTTTTCTAGAATGTACAAGCCTTTGAATATCTCTGTAGACAGCAAAAACACAACTGTTACTCCTCAGCTCCTCATGAGTTCTGTTTTCATAGAAGGTAGGTAATGCAATGCACTTGCAATATTATTTTGTCATACCATTATCTTGAAGGTGGAGTGCAATTGAAGACATGTGCCTTCACAGAATATTCTGAGTTGGAAGGGTCTCACAAGACTAACTGAGTCCTTTCTGAAAGTAGACTTGTATTTGTTTGTGCTTTAAAGGAATTATTTGATGTTATGTGCAAAATTTTTATTCAGATTTTCTTCTAAATAATGAGAATATTTGAGAAATACTGTCTCTTGGTGTTTGAAGGACTTCTAGTGAAAACTGTAATTTAAAAAGATACTTTGGTGCAGTTTAACATTAGCAGACATCAAGTATTTGGCAGGAAAAATACTTTTTTTTGCCGGGGAAAAAAAGGATTTTGCTTGGAAAAACTATATTGAGCCAATTTGTCTTTCAGGAGTTTTTCAAATCTAGACAAGTTCTGAGAGTGCACTATAAAATAATTATCTCTGTCTTTGTATGACATGTATCATTGAAGTAGCTGGTTTAGATAGGATTTCAATAAGAAAAGTATGGGGGGATTTCTGCTATTAAGCTAGACGTGAATTTAGCCTGAATGTTGTGGCAAATTTAAGGTGATCATTAAGGGGAAGGCAGAAAAGTATATTTATAATTATGTAGAAGGAGCACAGGAGGATGCCCTATATTAATCTTTAGGGTGAAGAAGAACACCAGTTGTGCCAGATGCCCTCGGTAGACTCAGTAGGCTTTCTCTGAAGCACTTCTCCCTCTCAGGTGTGTTTATGCCACCTGAAATGACAACACATGGAGGAAAACTTGCAAGATTCATTCGAGTGCAGCAGCCTATTCATAAATGTGATGCTGTGTGTTTCATGCCTGATATTTTTTACAGTTGTGGACACTTGCACCATCAGGAGTAATTAAGAGAAAACAAAAGAGCTGTGCACAAAGAGACAAAAGCTTTAAATTATCTGTACAGCTTTGTGCTGTAACTACTGTAAGTATATAACCAAGCATTTGTATATTTTAGGAATGCAACAGGTATGCTACAGCAATTGTTGCAAGGGAAAAGGTTTCTTTTCAGGTTATGTTGTCAGCTCTCAACAAAATGAATCACACACGGTGGGTGAGTAAAGCTGTACCTGTGTTTATGATCCCTGACTCATTCCACAGGTTTTATTTGTTTCCATTTCAAAGACATTTTACTACTTTTGTACAGCAATTTGTGTCTACACCATAAAGTAACAGTTGCAGCTTTTACAAGTCTGGGATTACATATTCCCTGGACAATTTTCTTTTCATAGGGACAAGTCTTGAGATATCAAAATTCTGGAAAAGCAGCAAATTGTTAGAGGAAAGTTGGCCCCAGGTGACTAAAGGAAATTGGAAGACAAAAGAAGACATAAAAAATAAATAGAGTCCTATTGCTGCAGAGGACCAGCTGCAATACTCCCATGTGTTTGTGAATCTTGACCTCCCTTGTTAAAGGTGGAATTTTTTCTAGGAAGAGCTTGATAAATGCTTCATGCATATGTACATGTGTGGAAAGGTGACTTGTGGTGTCAGGGCAATAGTGTGGAAAGTGACTAGCATGGCTAGGAGATGAGAATAAAAGGGAGGAGGTATGGTAAGTACTGTAGACTTGTATCTTATAACCTACTTTTTCAGCTTTCACTTGCAGACCCTGTGCAGTTACTTCCTCTCATTCTACATATTAAGGAAAGCAGAAGATGAACACTGAAATAAGAAATGTAACTCCCTGAAACCAAATAAAATTTCCTATTTGTGCTTAATTAACAAATTTGCTGAAACTAATTTCTTTGTTGCAAAATCAGTATTGTGGTGCTGGGGATTCATTTTTCAGAGCAAGTCACTGTGAACACTGTGGTGCCTGGATGGTTAAAAGTGGCTAATGTGAATATCAATTAACAGTGATCTAGTGACAAGGAGCTCTGTAATAATTTCTTGTTTACACTTCTGCCTTAATTAGCATATAAACATGAAAAAATACAAGATACTGTTTCAGTTTCTCTCAGAAATCTATTACTTAGAGCTTGACATAGACCTGACATAGGAGGATACAAAGAACAGAAAACTGGGGAATCCTCAGATGGCTTGTTTCCTTTGTTATGGACTAGTCCTCTGGAGTTTCTGATCACATCTTAGCTGTCATATGGGCCTTGCTGTCTCACCCTGTCCTGTGGTACCACAAGCAAGAATGCGAGAGATGCTCAGTCTAACAGAGTTGATGAACGATCACTGAATACTTTGGAATGCTCTGTAGCAATGCAGAAGGCAAAAGAAAGATACTGTAAAGGGCAGCTCTAGTACTGTGTAGCTGAGATCAAACATAGCATGTCACTATCTTGGATAAAAATCTTAGATAATAGCAGGAAATTTGTGGTACAAACGAAAAATGCTTAAAACAAGCTGGTAGATTTTGGGAGAGTATTTCTTCCTAATGATAAATCTGATGGCAAGTCTAATCATAAACATTTATCAGGTTATCTAAAGTTTATATATAAACTTAGGCAACAGTTTAATATTTCTTTTGCAATAGCATGCTCTTACATTGTCCTCATCTGGTCTCTAGCTACTGTAATCTTGAAAATGTTGGGAAAACAGTTTGGAAAAGCACTTAGAGCTCAAATTATTGATTTATTGTGTGTTGGAAAACCACATCCATGCCCTACCTTTGCAAATGTCCAATGGTACCATGTATGTTTAAGATGATTTCAAAGAAACAGTAAGCCTATTCAATTTTTAATCCCTTGAAAAGAACTTCCTTAATAATCAAGATATTTTGATACCTATCACTTGAGCCTTGTCATGCAAATCTAAACTTTTGTTTTCTGGAATGTGTTTTGTGACACACGCAGTTACTGGAAAGTCCTTAGAAACCCACTGCAGAATTCTTTTTTTTTGCAGATTATGTGATGTTTTGATGTCAGAGATGTCACTTCTAAATTTGAAATAAAGTGCAAAGCAATTCCTTTAAGCTCATATTCACCTGTTGCTCAGTAGACTGTTCAACTGACATAATCATTTCCATGTGGAACACTTAAATGCACATTCTTAAATAATATCAGACTTCCTCTTTCTGTGAAAGTCCTTCAGAACTGGAAACAGACATCATTGGCATCTGAAATGGCCTGCATTTAATCTGCCTTGAATTATATATGTCCTTTTTTATTCTCTGTATATGCTTTACACATTAATTAGACCAAGATTTCAGTGATGTAGCAGGAATTCTGAATTTTTTGTTTGTTTTTCTTTACCCCCTGCAGCTTCCCTTCCCCACTCCCCAAGTGAGACTGAAACAATATCAAAACTGATCAGTACAACTCAGTGTTGAGGAAAAGATGTTAAATATTTGGTTTTTTTAAGTTTAGAAAGAAAAAAATTAATTACAGGAATTGAAATAACAATTAAGGAACTTGAGGAAACAATTAGAAATCTTCTCCTTTTAATTCTAAATATTTAGTGACAAATTAGCCATAGGTGTAATGTGTTCGCACAATTGTAATCTCTCTTCGGACCTCATATAAACATTGCAAAAAGCTAATATATTGAAGATGTCATAATTAATGCATGACTTTTGTTACTAAGTGGTGTAAATCTTTATTGATTTATATGATAGCTTGAACTCCATAGAAACTACAGTGTTTCTATGTGTTTTATCCTTTGTCTGTTTATAGTTGACCTTTTAGAAAGATCTAACAAAGAGAAGAGGGCTGCAGTCCTCTTAGTCTCGCAGTGTCTTGAGCCAATTCAGGAACTGGGAGAAAAAAGTGCTGTCCAGTGTAAAAGGCTGCTAAACCATATTAAAGAAGTAGTGATGAGTTTCTGCTGCCATAATTCACTGTAGTTTACTTTCGTAAAAGGCAAAAATTTAGGTCCACTTTTGGACATCTAAACACTGGAGTTTTTACTTCCTAGCTTGTTGTCAACAGAAGAACTAATGCAAAAATTCACTTTGGAAAATTATTTTGAATCCTCCTTCAGCTATTTTCTTAAGGATGCTTAATAAGAAAACAATAGTCAGACCAAGCTGATGTACTAAGAAAATGTGCTGTAACTTTAGGAACATAAAGACAGATGGCTCTACCAAGCTAAGTGGAATTTGGGAGCGAAATATTTGTGACATTTTGAGAGAAAGAAAATTGCTCTAACTGGTATTGCAGTATCTCATTCTTCAATTAAAAGTAGCACTGCTGCTGATTTGTAGGCCTGACCTGAAATTCATTTGTTTATTTGAAATACAGGAACAATAGTGGACTGAGGACATGCTTCTAGGCAATGCCATTATCCAAACATATTTTCCTAGCTTATAAAATGTATCTAGATTGTTATGTGGTTATTTAGCTCTGTGCATTGGCTGGGTGTAAGGACGGCCCGAAGACCCTTCCCCGAAGACCCTTCATCTGTTTCACGATCATCTGCAGGAAGTGAGACGCTGAGCCTGGGCCTGGCCGAGGTGGAAAGCCAGCCAAGCACAACGTGCCAGAATTGGTACACATGCCTGAGTGCAGTTTGCGGCAAGACACGCTGGTCCTGCTGTTACCACATCAAGAACAACGCGGGACGTGCTGTCTGCTACCTGTTCTGTGCCATTAACTTGAGACAATGGGACTTGTTCCCCCACCTCTCGGCTAGCTGCCCCTCGTTTTCGAAAAAGATTTCCTCACCTGTTGGCCAGCTGCTCCTCGCTTTCAAAAGGACTATAAAAGGACTCTGTGAGAAGACCCCGTTGAGATCTCCCCACGGATGACGACGGACCGTGAGGATTCCGCCCGGCTGTTGGTAGTTGTAACCCCCTTTTTCTCTCTCTCTATCCTTTGTTTCCTTACATCTCTCTCCCTCTCTATCGCAATTACACCGCGCTGGTATGCAATAAAATACACTGTGCTGATTGAAATTTACACTTCTCCCCATTGTTGTTTCTTCTGCACTCTGAGATTCAGTTAATGAAATATCACGACCCCTGCTTGTCTTAGGCAGATCGTGACACTGGGAAAAAAAAAAAAAAACAGAAACCAAACGATAAACACACCCCATAATTCCTGCACACACCCCCCCACACCTTTTCTGAAGGTGTTCACAGTGCCATTCATGGAGTGCAAATAACAATCATCTTTATGCATAGAAGAAAATAAATCTCCCCTTCTCCTGTTTTGTAAGTTCCACTACATGCTGCATAAAATAAAAACTTCTAAAGTTGAAATTAGAAGGGAATATGTTTTTAAAACTGCATGATCATTACAATATTGCATTATCTCTTTTTTAAATTATTTATACAAAGACCATCTTATTACTTAGATTTATGCATAATTTCTTTTTTTAAAATAAATTTTGTTTCTAGGAGATGATTGGCAGAGATGAGAAATTGCAAGTTTGGGTTGGTTTGGTTTTTTTTGCCATGCAAAGATAGCATGCAGTTTATTCCTATTGTTATTCAGAAAACAGGATAGCACGAGTAATGACAATTTAGTGTCTCTTTACAGTCAGTTCACCCCTGTCAAGGAGAATGTTGAGACTTCTATTTTTATTCTTCCTTGTCCTCTGCTGTTGATTGTAAGAATACTAAGGAAGTTAAAGAATGTGTTTGTCAACTAGAACATCTTTCTGTTATGACCTGGATATTCATCACCAGTCTTACTTTAGAAGTATGGTACAATGATAAATTTGGGTGCTAGCTGGTCTAATCTGGCTGTCAACCAGCAGCCTTGAGTTGAGATGCTCTTTTATCTTGTGAAACACACAGATTCATGAGACATTCACTCTAAGTAAAATCAACTATTTAGCTTTTCTTCCCCCATCACCAACAAGGTGTGATGGTGTTTTGAACTTAATTTATGCAGTAAACAAACAATGAAATTTGTTTCTGTCAGCACTTCCATCTTGGAAAGAACAAAACAAAAAAAAAAGAATGAAGTGCAGTGATTAATGACTGTGATTAACTCTCTACAGGTTATGGCTTCATGCCCCAATGATTCTTCTGTGATTACTCTGGATAAGATGCTACATTAAGCACATATGCCCTCATCCATATGGCTTGCTACAAACCTAGAGGCTGACCTTTGTCTTTGTATTTTTTACAAATGCACTTTTAATGCTGAATGTGCAACTTGTGCATCCTGGGCTGTAGTAAGAGGGGTGTTGTCCCTGGGTTAAAGGACGTCATCTTTCCCCTCTACTCAGCCCTGGTGAGGCTGCACCTGGAGTTCTTTGTTCACTTCAGTGCTCCTGAGAACAGCAAGGACATGAACAAATTGGGAAGGGTTGCAGGGAAGGGTCACAAGGTTGAGAAAAGGACTGGAGCATCTTGCCTACAAAGAAAGGTTGAGAGAGCAAGGACTGTTGAGGCTGAAGAAGAGAAGACTCCATGAGATCTCATCAATGTGCATAAAATACCTGAAGTGAGGCTACAAAGGCAGCGGAGATTGGTTCTCCCTTTAGTGGTGACCAGAAGCAATGTGCACAATATACAACACAGAGGGTGTTTTCTGAACATCAGGAAACGCTTTTTACTCTGAGGATGACTGAGCACAGGTTTCCCACAGAGGTTGTGTAGAGTCGATCACTGGACGTATTCAAAGCTGCCTAGACATGATCCTGTGCAACTAGCTATAGGTGTCCCTGCCTGAGCAGAGTAGGGCTGTACCAGATGATCTCAGGAGGTCCCTTCCGACCTCAATCATCCAGGGGTTTCCCCATCCCCTTGCGCTGCTTGGTGGGGGGGGGAAGAAGAGAAGTGGAAGAAAATGTGGTTTCGTTTTTCTTTTATTTCTCAGCATCCTTCTTTATTTTTAGTTGCCAGTAAATTACATTATTTTGCCTCAAGTTGCTTTGGTTTTGGTTGTGGTGGTAACCAGTAAGTGATCTTTCTGTTTTTATTGTGAACCAATAAAATAAACCAAGCTTTTTGGTTTTATTTTCTCCCCTTCTTTGTTGAGGTGGAAGGACAAGAGAGTAGCTGGGTTGGGCCTGGTGGTCTGCCAAAGTCAGTCCACCATAGGCATAAATAGAAATAAAACCTTTTATCTTGATTATAGCTTATTATGTTTCTAATTTTTAAAAATCAATTAGAGTGTATATTAACAGGAAAACAGAACTGTGATTCACATACCAATTACCACAGAATGTGACTAGAGAATTACTACGACTTTTTTTTTAATTAATCATGTTTTAAGACTAAAGAAGAAGAAATATCTTACAAGTTCTGAAGTCTTGTATGTAACCCTATATATGTTACAAATTTCCTTGGTGCTTTCTTAACAGGGAATTCATTAAAAGGATATCTGTTTAAGTTACTCTTAAGTTCTGTTTAAGAAAGCTCATTTTTCATATTCTTTTAGTCTTTAGCTATGAAAATCAAATAAATAATTTCTTTACTACAAGAAGTCATGGAATAGTTGAATGATTTGAGTGAGAATGGACCTGTAAAGAGTACTCAGTTCCAGCTCCCTGCCATGAGCAAGGACACCCTCTGCTACACCAGTTTGCTCAAAGCCCCATCCACCCTGGTCTTGAACACAGTTTCTCTGGGCAACCCTCTCTGGGTTATCACCACCTTTGTCTTAAAAGATGCTCTTCCTCATGTCCAATATAAATTGATTAGGACTGCTGCTTTTTGTACTGTCACTACAGGCCTTGACAAAAGGTGTCTGTGTCTTCATCATAAGCCCCACTTATACGTACTGAAAGGTCACAATAAGGTCTCCTTGAGGCCTTCTCTTCTCCAAACTGAACTTTTCCACCTCTCTCAGCCTTTCTTCATAGGAGAATTGCTCCAGCCAACAACCAAATACCTTGGTTTCTTTGGTATAGAGTTGTTCTACCTGCAAGTAAATTTTATGTGCTAATTTAATTTACTTACACAATCAAATTATGGGGAAAACTTGTTCTTGTCCTTCTTCTCAATGTTATTACAATTATTACAATATTTTATTTTATTAATACCCTGGTTTTTTCTGCAGCTTTTATTGCAAAATAAAGAGAGATTTTAATTATACAAATAATAATGATTTAGATACCTGGATAAAATTTGGGAAATATACAATTCACAATTCCATAAAAAAGTCATTGTCTATTACAGCTACTGCGTCGCAAAATTTGGATTTTTGCTGAAGTAGACCCTTTCTTTGAAAAGTAAGCATTGATTTCTGCACTTCAAAAAGATGATTTCATGTACTTTTAATCAGGTTATCAAAATCTTCCAGGATACCCTGAACTATCGTCATTTCCAACATATTGCAGCTGCCATTTCTCAGAAGAAAACGGGATTTGGGAGTGGTATTTTTTGGTACAGCCTTGTCTCTTGAACTAAAGATGATGTTTTTGAAACTATATTTCTCTTCATGTAGTATTGATTAAGACTTTTAATATTAAAATGAATGGAATAAAGGTATTATCCAACTGCATAATTGTTATTGTAACTCCTACTTTTTTAATACACTCACTTATAGAAGACACTTTATAAAAACTGTTGTACCAGTGAATGCAGATTTAATCTTCCAGTAGAAATTTTTGAAATATGTCCTTAGAGCTTCATAGCTTTCATTAATCAGAATTATTGTATGTAACACGCTTCAGAGGAACTTAAATTGATTTTTATAAGGAAGTGAAAACTTTTTGTGTTGTATTGACTTTTGTTATTGCTTCCTTTTTCTCTATAGTATAAAAGAAACTTTTTTTTCTCCTCCTACCTCCCCCCAGATATTTCATATTAGTAAATTCTACTGCATCTTGCTAAGATTTTTCAAATACTTTTCGAGCAATTCTGGCTCCCCTTTTTTTCTTCTTGGATGTTAGGAGCACCGTTCACTGTTTGAGGAGCCTTACATACCAGAAAATTACTCAGGCTTTGTTACCCAGAAGAAAAAGAGGTTGTTGCCAATACTGGCATTCTCAGAAAAAGATCAGGGAGCACTGATAAACTTTTGAAAAGGCAAAGTCTATATCTAAAATTCCATTTCTTCTCATTATCTGATGACCTGTCAATTTGACTAAGCCCAACAAGGTGTTGCATGCAAACCAGGGTGTTTCAAAGCGACATTCCAAAAGCTAACATCCAAGTTCAAGTTTAATTGCCCAAAGAAGCAGTCTGATTGCACAAGCCATCATCTTCTAGGGACTCTCAATTAAAATTAGACCACTTAGTTTCCTAATACAGGAGCCTGTAAATATATATCCATCCAAATGAATTTAGTTAAGTAGTGCCGCTTACAGGGAATATCACCTAATTTGCTATACAAGATTGACCTTTTTGACAATAATTTGTTAACATGAATTTGGCACAGGTTTACAGTGTTAAGTGATTAGACAATCAATACAACTTTATGTGTGACAAAATTAATGCACGTTTCACCTTGCTGTGAGGTTTAGAATATAACCTGGACTGTGTTGGACCTGCCTGGTTCTGTTTTTTGCACTCGGTAGGTCACAATATAACATGCAGTGCCCCTGGAGTTCATCTGGACTACCTGAGTTAATAAAGACTGGGACAACTTACAGTAAATGCTGTTGCTCTGGAAATAGTGAAACCAAATTAATTACTTTCTGAGGGTATATTCTAGATATATCACAACTTGATCAATAACTAATTTGGAGAAATCTTATTTATCTGTAGTATATATGCAAGCTGATCAGAAGATAGGTGCTATGAAAATGTTGCCATATTCCTCGTGAATGATGCTTACAAAGGATGTATCAAGTGACAATATATGCAAAAGTTCATGCACACAAACTCTGATATGAAGATTTACATATGCAACATTCACTTGCAAGTGCAACAAATTTTATCCAATGCACAATAAATTAGGTTTTGAGAATATGGGGACATTGTTTACTATTCACCGTAGGCAACTCCATGTACATAAACTGGAAATAAGTTTATTCTAGTCACAGATAATTTTAAAGACTTGCAGGATTTTTTTTGGCTTTTTGAAGAAAGTATGGTTAAATACATATATTTTTTTAATTCATATTATGCTAGTGAATGTTGTGGAAAAGTTGACATTGAAGCCTGAAAATTTGTAATTGCAATTTAGATATTAATCAGTCAGTAGATATATGACATGAGGAAGTTTGGACAAAATTAGATGAAAGTTGAAAGTGATTGTCCTAGATTTTCTTGCCCCTCCGACTGGAGGTAGTTATAGAAAGTAATATATTCTGGAAATATGTTCTGGAAACTTCCCACATTCATCAATTATGGTAGTCTTTCACTGTTTCTAGAAGTTAATAAGTTAGTCATGATAATGACTTCATTTGTGAAATCATCCCTTTGGTTGTTGGCTCTATTTTATAAGTAAATAAAAAAGTCTATCGTATTTCTATTAGTATTTCAATCCGCCCATCAAATATTCCTTTATGTCTCTTATATTTAAATGATGTAACAATCTAGAAAGTGGATTGTAGGCAACATTATAATCCTGATATCTGAAGGATGTGACTTTAACAAAGGAATTTTAATTCTATCCCGTTGCTGTGTTACCGTTTAGTAGACATTTTTGACCTGTGTGTAGAGTGTTATTTGTCCCATGCTTGAACCTAAGTTTATTTTAGCAATTTCATGTTATTATTTTATTCAACTTTTATTAAAAAAGAATAAAAATCAGTAGAATGAAGTCCTTATAGTTCACCAAAGAAACCTTCATAAAAGGAACTGTAGTCATAGGAAGGTTTGGAAAACAACTTTGTTTGTTTGTTTGTTTGTTTGTTTGTTTGTTTGTTTTTATTGCAGGGGATTTTTTAGTAGTCTTGAATCACTAAGCTTAAGTTAGGTAGTTCTTTTACTCAATAGCACTTCTCATGTAATAATAATCTGGAGATGAGGTTAGAAAGGACTTGAAAAGGTCAATGAAATCTGTTTTATTTAAGATTTATGTGCATTAGGCTCATGAGGAAAGAAGGCTCCAAGTGAGAGTTATGAGGTTTGCTTGCTCTGTGTGGACGGTTGCCCTATGAATTGTCCTTAGTGATCCTGTAAAAGGGATAGTAACATAAGCTCTTACCCCTGACAGAAATGTGAGAAATGTCACTGGGAAGCTTGTGTTTGATGCTAAAAACATTGGAAGGAAAACCTTTTTCACCTCTGACTTAATAAGATTCATATGGTGAAGTAGATATACTTTAGATTTTTAATGTTTTGAGAGCTTAATTTTTACTTTCTTTTCCTTGAAAGGAAGGGTATATGTGGCACATTATTTGACAACCCATCTCTAGCTAGCAATGGTATTCTTGCAAGACATCCTGAGGTGAAATCCTGACATTTCTTAATGCTTCTTGAAAGAAAAAAAAAGGCTGCTCTCTTTAAAGGAGCAGATTTCATCTGAAGTACCTTAAGCAAAAAGCCAGAAAGTAGGGGTAGCTACCCACTGATTCTCAGCTTATTTTGATGGGACTGGACGAAAACTGAGGAATGAGCTTTTCAGAAATCATGCGAAATATTGCCAAGGTGGTCAAGATAGGTGTTATTTGCAGTGGTATTGTCATGAAATTAATAAGTCACGGAGTTTAAATTTGAATTGGTCTTACTTAACCTTTGCAGTCTAGCCTAAACTGAATCTTAAAAAAGGAGAGCAAGTCCTCAAAATTAATGTAGCGTGTGTTTCTGTGTTTTAGCAGTTGTAGAATTTTGAATTTTTTCCTTTGCCTTTTAAATAGGACTTAAGACTTTTAATTTAATTGAGTATTGTTACTAACATGTGTATATGACTTTGGTGTTATTTTTCCCATGGGATTGCTCACAATGCTGCGTGTTAATAGCTAGAAATGTTTTGATGAATGCCGCTGTTCTGGATTCTTCTGAGCAGTGCTGGCACAGCACCAGCACTGTTTCTTCACCAGTAGTCTGGGGGATGGACAAGGTCTTGGGCAAGGACACGACCAGGTCAGCTGACCCAGTCAGGCCAGATATTCCATAGTATATGATGTCAGCTCAAATACAAAAGTTAAGAAAAAGGAGGAGTAATTGGGGTGTTCCATATTTACAATATTTGCCTTCCAGATCAACTGCTACACATTCTGAAGCCATGCTTCCTGGGAAGTGTTCGAGCATTGCTTACTGGTGGGAAACAGCAAAAAACTTTCCTTTTTGTTTTTTTAGCATACATGTGACCATTGTTTAGTAAACTGTCTTTATCTTTATCCACAAGAGGCTTTTCCATCTTATTTTCTCCCACCTCCCACCCAATGTCCTGCTGAGGACATGAGAGATAGGGTGGCCTGTTGGGCATTTGGTGTCCAGTCAAGGTTAACACACCACAGTTGTTATTTCACTTACCTGCCCTCTTGAAAGAGGAAAATTTGGGGAATTCTTCTAAAATTCTCAGGTTTTTCCTGTCCAAGATCTTTGGCGTTACTTTGATGAAGGCAAAAAATAAACTTGAAAGATTGGCTGCAGAGTCTTACAGACAATATGGTAGCACCAGTAAGCACACACTAATAGGCATGTATAAAAATTTGAAATGCTTTGGAGGAAAATTTTTGTTGTTTTGGGGCTTTTTAGTGTGAAACATGTGAAAGTAATTATTAAAAAAAATTAAATTGTTCTTAACAGTTTTGTAAGCAAGATTTCTGCATGGTTATAGAAGCTTATCTGTAGTAGGAAGAAACTTGTCATTCTGTAAATGTAGTGATTTTTCCTCTGTATGAGATGTCTGCATTTAGAAGAAAAGCTACCAAGTGACCGGGCAATACAGCGGGTGAATTTCAAGAACTTCCTCCTTTAACAATTCCCAGGGCAGACAATTTGGTATGGGTTTGTTTGTGGTTTGTTTTCTTTTTTATTTAATTGTTAAAAACGCCCCATGAAACTGTCACAAAGTAGGGCCTATTTTGAAACATACCTTGTGGTAATTTTTGGATCAAGAATACGGATTGGAATCAAATATAGCTGATTCCAAAAACTGAATTTCAAGAGTTAGTCAGTGGGGTTTTTTTGCCAAACAATTAAATAACAGTTCCAAGCATATGGAGGGAGGCAGTTAGCCATGTGTCTGGGTCAATGCTGAAACAGTAGGAGTACCTTTATGCTTAGAATTAACCACAGACTTGAAATTATTCATTGAACATGGGATTCTCTGTGGATTTTCACTAATAATTATTTCTAAAAAGCACAGGTACTTCAACTTTCTGAACCACCTGTCAGCTAGATTAATATCATCTTGGCAGCTGATTACAACAACCGATATGTAGTGGCTACCAGATGAGCATTAATTTAGTTTTATATTAAGCATGCAAAACAAGTAGAGAAAATATAATCATTTATTATTATAATAGTTCTAAGTTATAACCAGCTGCATGATTTATGCTTCAATTAAACTATGCAGCTTGTACAAAGTCTTCTTCCTGTATTAATCATGCAAACTGGTTCATTATTTATGACTAAAAAAAGCAGATGAGCCAGGGTTTTCAGTGATGATTGGGAAAGGTTTCATATTTGCAACACCCCACATATTAAGCATGGCAGGAAAGATAAAGCATTTAATACGAAGAACAAATTTGATGGTGTAGAATTTCCCAGTTTTGAATTGCAATACTATCAAACTGCTGTTACTCTGTAAAATGAATTTAAATGATACTATCACTTACACCCCTCAAAGCCTGTAGACTGCTCAAAGTCAGTGAAAGCAGTTTGATTTTCTTTTTGTTTTCAATTTTGGTTGTGTTTGATAAACTATTCACTAAGAAAGGCACAGTGAATGTCAGTGGACATGACAGCAAAGAGAGCTAGGGATAAAGCTATGGCTTTACTTTCCAAGTCCATTTGCATCTCTTAGGTATACTTGATTGAGCTGGTCTTGAGGAATAAAAATGTTTCAAGATGGAAATGTTTCTTCCGCTTGACAGAAGTTCTGTGAATTTCCAGATATCTTGCAAACTATTAGGATGATATAACTTTTCATGTTTTTCAGGGAGGAAAGGTAAAGTGTTGGATTACTGGGACTTTTTTAGCTCAAAATTATTAATTGGCGCCTGTCGTGTTCTAATTTTGGCTTGGGACAACACCAGTTCTGTGAACTGCATGAATACCCTGGGTACTTGGTGAGAGGCTGTTTGATAAAGCATTTCTCCTGCTTTGTTCCTCTTGAATTTATGTTAGCTATAACAAAACTTTCCCTGAAACCTGCATGTTTTGCCCCCAAAAAATAGGGGGAAAAAAAAAAAGCCAAGCAAAACAAACAAACAAACCCCTAAAAAACCCCATAAAACAACCAAACTTGAGGTTCACACTAGATTACTTAACATGGAATAGACGGAGCAAATCGATCCAACCTACCTATTTTTTATAAAATTAAATAAATAAAAGTTTACAAGGTAAAGTATAAGAATGGAGATCACAAATGAGCATAGCCTTATTTCTTCATCTCCCCCACACTGGTTTTTTCCTTCCCCTCCCTGATCCTATTTTTTTCTTCTTTTCCCACCTTCAACTTTCATTTTCTTCATCTCCCACTCTTCTGTCTGTCTGGGGTGTCTTAAGCCCAATCTAGTGATTTCTATGACGGTGGGAATAGTCTGGGAAATTGACTAAAAAGAATGAACTTTGTATGTTATCAAGCTGTAGTAATTTATTATTAAAGAAATGTGATGTATACTCAGAGTTATGGTGTCAAAAATGCCTAATTTACTTGTTACAATATTGCAGGTCAGTGCACAAACTCTGTAACTGAAAGTTCTGGAGCTTCTTTTTTTGTTAGTTAAAAGAGATTTTTTTTCCCTATTACAAGTAGTTGTATAAATGTAATTAGGGAAGTAAAAAACCTTTAGTAAAAGACAGCCATCTTTTCTTTGTTTTTACATCATCTAAATATCAATAAGTACTAAATTTGGTGGCAAATGTTATAGGAGCCAATATTAAAACTAAATTGAAGTTTAACTTGATTATATTATAGGAGACCTTCCTAGGCGAGTCAAGAGATAGTATGGAAAGACTAGATTACTTCTACAGAATATTAAGCAATTCAATGTTTACACTGTGGAATTTTATTGTAGGAGTCTGTGTTAATTTCTGTTTTACCCAAAACCAAATTTACTTAAACAAGAAATACCAAAACTTATAGGTCACCTACACTCCTGGCATAAGGCAAGGGAGCAGGTTTTCCTATTGCTGAAAAGAGAAACATCAAACTCAGGAATGCCAGTTGACACATTATAAAGATGTCTAGAAAGCAAATAAGGAGCCAAAGGCTGTGATATTTGAACATGTAGTAATGGGGTGACATAGAGGAAATGCAATGCCCTGTACTCCGAAGAAAATGTGACACCATCTAAGGTTATATGTATATGATTGTTTCAGTGACTTCCCAAGCCTGTTGTGAGATGCAAGCATGAAAGGTATGAAGTCTACATAATTTTATAGTAGTGTTGGTGAAAATCAATTAGTTTAGTCCATATGAGTAGAATTGTGAATTCACACTAAACTGTTTTATAAGGCATTCACTTAGGTAGACTTCTATGTAAGAAGATATTCTTAGCTCATATACAAATCCGGATTTTTCATGTTTCAGGCCAGTGAGATGAAAGATGCAATGCTTCAATACAAAAGCTCCAGTGAATCTCAAACAAATGATTTAAACTCTGTAAGTACTAATTTGAATATGGGAAATATTAGAACAATATTTTCTTCAGTAGCATCTGAAATACAGCTGCTGTAACTGCTGTACATTATGTCCCAGAAAGAAATAGCAATCGCTTTAGGAAACAGGAAAAAAAAAAAACTATGGAAAAGAAAATACTGCCTTTCACGAGATTGCGTGCATTTTGTAAACAGTTGAACCATGCCTGGACCTTATCTAGAGCATGAATAGCAATCTGTTTCTTTGAGCTCATCCATAATCAAGAAGCTGAGAAAGAAAAAGCTCAGAAGTCACTCAGGCAGGTAGGGGTAATAGCAAAAGAGTTTTTGATAAAATATTTAGGGAATTGCATGAAGATGTTGACTGTGAACATACCTAGAAATAAGTTGTTGTTTTCAAAAATTGCAGCAGTGCATATTTCTGCATTTAAAACATATATATCCAGTGAGACCCTTTTGATTTTGTGTGTGTGTGTGTGTGTGTGTGTGTGTGTGTATATGTCTCTAATAAAATAATGTGTTGTCTCAAAGTATAGGCACAAATAGATAAAACAAATGTTTGGATTAATTAATTGCGAGTTCCTCGTATATTGGGACCCGACATTTTTTGGGATAGGACATGTGAAGAATAGGATCCTTAGCACTGAAGAAAGGAATATATGTGATCTTGGTTTCTTTTTGTTTGTCTTTCCATTTGAAGTAGATAAAAGAAAATTTGTAAAGAACAATTCGTAAGAGAAATTCTTAAGGACGACTATTTTAATGTAGTGTTAAGTCTTGTTTCTCCCTGTATAGCATTATATTTTATTCATTAAATTTAACCATGAATAGAAATAATGGATTGCAATAATCTTAGGTAATAAAGGTAGTAAATCATAGTCTAAGTTAAAGCAAGCAAAAAAGCTGACAAAACAACGCCAAAAAGAAAAACCACCCCAAAACCCAAGCAAACGGGAATTTTCTTTTGTCTTTCCTAGGTTTTATAACTTTTTTTTTAGTAGAATTTTTTCTTTCTTGTTTGTTGCTGTTCATGTTTCTAATGTGTTTCCTTAAATAGTCATTATTTGGCGAATGAAGTCAGTTAAATGTGTTTGGAGTTAGCAATGACTTTTTCCAAACACTTTTTTTTTAATTTTGCAATCTATCGATATGATCAAAGAGCTGGAGGAAACAGCATACTGGTTCTTTCTGATGCATTTTCTTGGCACAGTATGCAGTTTCTGTTATCCTGTGATCAAAGACCACCCAGTGAATGCCATAGTTATGTGGCTGCCTCCTAAGGGAAGAAATAAAAAAAGAGTGCTTATAAATTCTGATTTTCACTGCAGCTTTGAGTTAGTGAAATTTGTGGTATTTGGACAGAGTAAAATTTGCCTAAGTAGGACCTGAATTGTGAAGGAATCTCTTAGGGAAAGAAGTCTTGTAAGTTAAGAGTCTGTGACTTTGTTTAACAAGCAGGAACATCAGAGTATCTATTAAGAATATGTCAAGTGACTTACCTAAGTTGCATACCATGATCAATTGTTTTCCATGTTTCAAATCTTAAAGGAAAAGGATGAAATGTGAAAACAATGAATTTAGACAATTCTCTATGAAGCACTAGGAAAGTCTTTTTTCTGCTGCAGACATGGAAGCTCTTGGGTAGTCATAGATTGCAAAATGACAGCACCTTTTCTCAAGATAAAGGACTGTATTAAGAATGTATCCTCAAAATGTATCAACTCAGTCTTGCTGTCTGCATCTGGAATACCTGATGTGTTTTTAGAAAAGACAAGCTATTTTTGACCAAAATAGCAAGTCGCTTGTAGCTTGAAACAGGATCAATACCACTGTTTCTTTCCATTTTTTGGCAGTTTATGCTACATTTGAAGATTATCTGACATTTAATACAAGTTTTGAGTGCATTATCAAGAAGTAAATATCTGCAATTGCATGAACATCTATTACATATATTTGTAATGTAGTTAACGTTTATTTTAATTTTAATATTAAAATATTTAGTATTATGATTTTCAGTCGTCTTAAGTCTGCAAAGTTACTAGGCCTAATCACTACCTGTTGTTCAAGTGAGATGTTCCAGTCCCTTTGTCATCTGTGAACTTTCATTTGATTCTTTCCAGTTTGTACATGTCCTTGCTGTACTAGGGAGAACCTGGAGGTCCCTTCTATCCCAGAACAGTCTGTGATTCTGTGAAGTAGACACAGTACTCCAGATGTAGCCTCACCAGTGCAGAGTAGAGATGAAGGATCAACTTCCTCCACCTAGGAGCAACATTCTTCCTACTGCAGCCTAGGATGCCACTGGCCTGCTTTGCCAAAAGGACGTAGTGCTAGCTCTTGTTCAACTTGTATGTACAAAAGCACCTTCAGGTCCTTCTTTCTGCCAAGCTACTTTCCATTTGGATGTCCCCCAGCTTATGCTGGTGTACAGGGTTCCTCTCCAGATGAATGTCTTGTTGAACTTTCTTTTGTTCGACTTAATTTGGTTCATGTCAGCCCAGTTCTCTAGCCTGTCCAGGTCCCTTTGGATAGCAACATGACCTCTGGCCTATCAGACACACCTCTCAGTTTTGTGTGGTTACCAGCCATCTGGAAATTCATGGGACTGTGAGTCTTCATTTGTATGTTGGAAGTGCTATTAAGAAAATTATAGACATTATTGTGTGTAGATTATAAAGATTGCTTAAATAAAAAGCCTGGTTGCAGTTGAATTGACAGAATAGTTGTAATATGTGGCTGTCAGATTCAGATTTCAAAATCTGTAATGCTTAGCTTCCAGTCTATTTTCTGGTTGGTCCGCTTGAGCAGATTTTGATATGTTAATTTTAAGAACAGGGTTTTAAAATATCTTATAATGTGTCAGATTTATAAACTATGTGCTTTACTAAATGGTTTTTTGTGCAACTTCAGTTTATGATCTTTCCCAAGAATACCCATAATCTAATTCTGTATGTAAATGATTAGCTGCTAAATTATACACTGAGTAAATGTATTATAGCAGACAACGCCATCAGAGGTGTCAGCTATGTCTGTGTCTCTTTTGTGTCATCATTTTCTTTCTAAATCCAATTATGTCATCCAGCAGAGATGCCACCCTGAGCTAACTGATCTAGCAGAGGGCTTAGAACAAGATGATCTTTAAGATCTCTTCCAATCTAAGCCTTTCTTTGATTCTACAATACTGTGAAATCTGCAAAGGTATTCAGTGTAGATTAGTTCCTTTTACTTTTGAATTTGTGTTGTAGATTTGAGACATGTTGGTCACAATTTATGTTCTCATAGGGACTACACTTTTTTTTTAAACTATATCAATCAATGTGTTAATATTCACCAGTAACTTCTAGTATACCCTCCATCTCCAAGGTGAAACCAGCAGCTTATACCATTTTGGTTTGAATATTCTTTGAACGGTAAAAACTGACTTAGGAAGGGGAAGAAGAGTGTCCTTTTCAGAACTACATGAAATCAGTTGTTCCTCATTATATTGCGTAGTATCACCTTGCTCAGAACCACTAGGGAAGATGTCTTTTCATAGAAAATTGTGAATTAAGTTTGCCAGTGTAGTGCGACATTTCTGTAAACTACCAAATAATGGTTACACAATGAAGTTTCTTTTCCTTTTGCTTCCAATTATAAATCATTCAGGCAGAGAAAATATTATGCTTATTCTACTCTTTCATGTATTTGTATTGTGAGACGGCATGCTGTTTAATCATTAACTTTCTTACGTTTGCATGATATGACAGCCTGCTGTGTGGTGCTGCTTCCCTGGGCTTAATGCACTCAGGGATGCATGCTTCGGGGGAAAATCAGTTGTGAGAGCATAAAGGAAGGCTGTAACTTCACCCTTTGTAGAGCTGGCTGCAACTGGTTGATTCAGTGAAGAATTCTTTGTGGGAAAATATTTGGTCAAAACAATGCATTTGAAAGTACAATTTTGTGGAGATGTGTTTTAACATTGACACTTTGGGATGATGTTTATGATTAATATAATGACTATATCAGCTATTCTTTCAAATGTTAATTCTGTTTCATTCCTACTCAGTTCTTCAATCCCAAGTAGGAGCTGAGTAACAGAAATGGTGAAGGACAAATCACTCCAAGTGATAGCTTCCTGAAAAATTCTTCTTCCTTTTGGGGCCTGCTCGATGTCAGTTTTCAAAGCAGTCTGATTTTTAGTGGGCTATGTTGTGTATTCTCTGGATACTCAAATAATTTACTGGGGACCTGAACAATAGTTTATGTCCCACTGGCCCAGTTACCAAGGATTTTCACTCTGGGAGAGAAAAAAACTAAATCAGGAGTCATTTGGAGATAACATCTTCATCCAGCTGTGTTAAAGATGAAATTAATGCATTTATTTAAAAGCAGAAATGGAGAAGTTATATAAATATAAAACATTTCGGAATGACTGCTGTAGTTAACTACAAGTTTTGATTACATGGGGATATTTTTTTCATATCTTTTCTTTAAATTGACTATCTTTGCTCAATGAGAAGGGTGAGAGGGTAAATTAAACTTCAGTGCTGTCATAAAATAGAATTCAGCAATCTGGTTTATTTTTAGTTACTATGGTTGGGCAGCATGTAATAGCATGTGGGAAGGGAAGTAAATATCCTTTGTTTGTTGCCATCTACCTTAATTAGCACATCCTTGACCTCAGACACCTTTTCTGCTACAACCTTGTTCAAGATTCAGTATGTAGTTTTATGTTTTTATGTGTTGTTTTAACCAGATTCTACCACACCCCCTCATTTCTCTTTTCATTAGCACATAGATACTTTCCTGAAAAATCTAAGAAAAATGGCCAATGCATATTTACTTTAATGTAGTTCTGCAAGCATGTTGTGAGCCCAGCCGCTTGGGACCAAGCAAGCTTGCATAAGCAAAAGATGTATCATCATGGATACACCCTGTATTTATTTTTTTGTGACTTGACAGTGTTGAGAAATCCGTGAATACTGTTGTCAGAGACTGAAATATTATAGTTTATGACTTAAACATTTTCATAAAGGACTTACACCAAAACTGTATTACAAAAGCTGCAGAGAAGACTACCACACCCTGAATGGGGCTCTGAGAGGCCCTGGACTGCTCAATGATGAAGATAAGATACTACAACACAGGGCTGGGGACATTCACAAAGCACAGACTTAACGCCTGAGGAGTAGAGGCCACAGCCCCAGGGCTATCAGCTGCCAGGCTCCCACAGACCCTCGAACCAAAGAGTGGGGGGAGAGAGGCTTTGGGTGTGTATTGGAAAAGCCTCTGGTGAGAGGCGCAGTGACCGCCCATCCTCCACCGTGCAGACCAGCTCAGCTGAGGGGCCCCTTCACCCAGGGAGAAGCTGCATCCACATGAAGGACAGCAGAGGGGGTATCATGGCCCATCAAAGGCCCCCCTCAAAGGGGTCCCCAGACCCTACATCAGAGATGATGCAACAGACCCTCAGCATTGCTAGGGAGAGTGTCAAACTGGCCCCCTGCAAGGGAGGCACATGGGCATTCCCACCTGGCCCGAAGCGTATACTAATCCACTGGACTGTATACTCTTTGGCGTGTGGCTGAGCGTGGTAGCGTGGCTCAGCTTGGCACGGGGTGGCAGTGGCGACAGGGGACTCTCACCACCAGAAGACCAGATGGAGGAGAGCAACAAGGCATCACTGGGACCCTCTGGTGGGTGATGTGCTTCGACCTAACTCCTGTCAGCTCTCCCTGTCCTCCCACCCCCCACCCCTGCACACTTCTTTCTCTATTTCTTTCTTTCTTTCTTTCTTTTCTCTTTCTTTCTCTTTTCCTCTTTTACTATTAAATATAACATACCAATTTTTTGACACCAACATCTAACCTCGTTTGGTTCTAATCTTGTTTCTGGGTTTATTTTGAACCTTCAAAGTTCTTTCCAGTTTGTACAGAGACTTAATTTTCTTTGCTCTTCTGGGTTTAAACTGGATCACAACAACTGCCTTTAAGTTTCTCTTTGTAGTCTTCCCTCAAATGAACAAACAAATCCAAACAGAATGGACAGGAAAGATGAAACACACATAGATCCTATTCTAAAAGAGTTTGTTGCTTGTTTAGGTCTTTCCATTCCTTGGATATGGGGAGATGTATCAGCTGATGACTGCGTTGTCATTTTCTTATCCATATAGATGAATACATAGCAAGAGAACTAAGAGAAATTTCCAAACCAATAGACTGGTTTCAAGTCATAGAACCATAGAATTGTCAAGGTTGGAAAAGACCTCTAAGATTATCAAGTCCAACCATTAACCCAGCACAGTCTTGTTCACCATTAAACCATATCCCCAGCTGCCATGTACACACATTTTTTGAACACTCCCAGGGACGGTGATCCCAGAACAAGGCATGTTTTCTACTCTTTTGCCTGTTTATCAAGATAAAGTTCATGGTGCAATGACTGTATATACCAACATGTACATTTTGCCAATGCTCCCAAGTGAAATTTTATATTCTGCTGTTTCTGATGCATATGATCTTGTGGCGAACTGAGTCACAAGTAATCCATAAGAAAACTTATTTTTCTGAAGTAGGGTAAATTATACTTTCATTAAAGACTGTCTGAATGCATGGAGTGAAGTGTAAAGAGCAAATCTGAAAAAGAAGCATCAATGGTAACAATGGAAGGAGGTGAACAGTGGGGAGTAGGAAAAAGAAAACACCAATAGTGCATTATATATTTTGTTGTGTAAGTAGACATTATTTTACAGGCAGTTACAGCCTCTTATTTATTGAGAAGAGCCTTCTCCTGGGGTAATTACCATCTAAGAAGGAGGTTTGATTCTAGTATTAATTCTGTAAATAAGGTGAAACTGCTGCATGCAGGAGCGAATGTTCTCATTTAGTATTCCTTTAAAGACTAGCATTCTTTCATCAATGATTCAGTTTTACAAATCATTATTATGCTGTAAATTATTAAGTTGCATAAATTATTCTTTGTATGTAATGTGTAAGTTTGAAGGCAAATAGAATTTTATACTTTTCTCTAGATGACAGAAGCCATTCTACTCTTGTTATTCATTCATTCGGAAAGACTGCAGTTCTTATTTTTTTAATTTGCTTTACATAACTGAATTAAGCTTTGACCTAAGAGTTATTTTGCCATGTGGAAGGTACATCAATGAATACCAGAACTTCTAGAAGAAGCAATTTTCTGCATACTGGAGGGAAAAATAGATAGGTCATTAAATATGTATATGTCCTTAAATGTACATGTAAATACTAAAAAACTGTTGTGCTGGTATTGGTATTTGATAACCACCACCCCTAACACCCTCTCCCCACCTCCATTCAAAAACCCTTTCATGCCCAACTGAAAACCCTTTAAAAACAGAACGGAACCCCACAACAAAGAAAATCCAACCTTTGGGCTGGGTTTACCCCAATACAGATCAATCACAGGTGGTACTGTTAATTGGGTTGGAGGCAGGAAGTATACAAATACAGTTAACATTTTTACAAGAACCAAGGAAACTTTTTTGCTGTTGAAACTTGTCAGCAAATATCTCAATGACAATTTGTCCATGTTACAGTCTTTCTCACTGTTATCTCTACTTTCTTACAATGACAGCTAATTTAATGCTTAAGACTGTCTTTGGTTTCTAATGTATCTGTGAGGTGTTTTCTGTGACTTAGCTGGCCAATGCTATCTTGGAGAACCAAATAATCCACTTATTTGTTTTATTGTTATATTTTTAAGAGCATATTCATGCATATGCCACAATGGAAAAAATAATCTCCTGCCCAATCATTCTGCTCAAAGATGCTATTTTTGTCTTTACTCTTAGTAGTTATATTTCTGTCTCCTGGAACATTTTTCTCTCCTTCTTAAGCAGCAGCAGACATAACATTTTACATATAGTTAGTTGTGTTTTTTCAAAATGGTTGTGAAGTATTTGCAAATTATATGACACTGGCAAACTAGCACTCTTCTGAGCTAAAGAACGTCTGTCATCTTTGTAAGTTATGGAAAACTAATTTCTCCAGTTAATTCATCATATTTTTATTCTTCTACATGGTTCATTCCTCTGAATCTCCTTTTCCATAGTAAGTGCAGTGACAATATTAACTTGAAAAAAGGAAAGTTGTAAAAAACTTGACTTGTAAAAAAATGGTTGTAGTTGTTTATGCATCCTTCAGTTTCCAGAGGCACTGTCTCACTATAGTTATTTTCATTGTAAGCAGCAGCAATACAATGAAAGAAGAGATGAGAGAAATGTAGTCCATATCATGCTGGAAGAGTCCACTATTTTTTGTTATTACGCATAGCAAGAAAAGCAACAAAATGATAATTTTCTGTATTAATATTTCATCATTTGAAATAAGACTGAATTATTTCCCCAGATTATTTTCCAGGAATTTGAATCCTTTGAAATTCAAGACCCTGCTTTGAATAATTACAAACTGAGCAATTAGTTTACCATGCGAGGTGGGACACAGCTCCAAAATTGATGCCATTACTGGTATTTGGATCTTAGTTTCATTTTTGCTGGCAATGAGACCACAAGCCTGTTACAACAGTCCAGCACAAAACTGATGTCCCCTTAGGGACATTAAACAAAGGTTTAGTCCTAGGAAGAAAGAAAAGTCTTCAAAGAAATGTTGCTCTAATTAGAGGTAGGCAGCAAACATGAACTTCACCCCTGGTTTGCACCTGTTCATCTCTGAGTGATTTGCCTTCTCCCAACCCTTTTTCCCCATTGGCCACCTTCCTGTCTCTTCGCAGGCAGGAAAATTGAAGACCCAGTATAAATTTTTTTTGCCCATTAAATATCAAACACTATTCCTGTATAGAACTGTTTTGGAAGCCCTAGCAATCTCCTGCTAGTAAAAAATAACTTTTTTTGCCTATGTTGTTTTCTTTCAGAACTCCCCAGTAAATTGTCTGTGTACATCCTGTTAACATTTCTTATCAAATTAAAGAACAGTTGAGATATTTGGTATTCATTGTGGTCTCTAGGTAGTGTAATGCTTCCTTTATTTATTCCTGAAATTTTCTGGAGGAATTCTGAGTTTTTCTCATATGTGGTTTCATTATGCCGTATAAAATCGTAGGAACTTAAAGAAAACAAATTCACATTTACTTCAAGATAATGATGTCCCACATTGCAAGCTGGAATTGTACTGGAAGTACAATGCAGTATGCTGTTTTTGAAGTTCATTGAATATCCACAAATCACCAGGAGATGTGGAGGTTTTGTTTGTTTGCTCTTTGAGAATTTGGTTTTCTTTTACTAATCTAAAAACTTTGCAATGTGCCTCAATTGGAATTATGACCCATCCCTCTCCACAGTCAAATGAGAACTCTACTTTTTTAGCAGTACCTCAAGCCCCACACCATCAGCTCTCCATTGGTCTGTCAGAATGGTAAAATGAATTTAGATGAGTTTATGATATGATAACCCAAGGAGAAGGCCATTCATTAACCTTATAGGCTTCCCATTAAGCTGATGCTATACTAAGGAGAGTATTATCAACTTATTCATCAAGGGAGGTAACTAGAGAAGGAAGTTTGGATTGTAAAATGACTGTTCTTGTTGGGCAAGTGTTAAACTCTCATCTAACACTGCTTAATTTTTGACACTTGGAGTCCTCCCAATATAAAAAATATTTTGGTGTATTTTGGGTTTCAAGGCACTTCTTCTTGTCTTTACATAATTGAACAAATGCATAAATCTTCTGTTTCTAAATCATGGTACATTTAGTTATGAGAACAAGAAACAACAAACAGCAGTGTAAAAGAAATATTTTTATAAAATTGGTCCTGCTTATTACAAAAATTGGCAGCAATGTCAACATCACTTGTCATCTGTTATGATGGTGAAGTAGACTTAGTATTAGAATGAGTCAGAGAATGATGTTGTACTTTAAGTTCTTCTATTTTATGTATTTCTAGAATGCTACACCTCATTCTGTTTTGATACCAGATGTGTTATATGTAGAGTGCAGCAGCGGAAGCAGCCATCTAACATCAAACCCAAAATGGCTGCTTGACACAAGTTGATCTCATCCAGCTGTAGCAGAGGTCTCAGGTCACTGTGCACACCCTTTCTTCTTTGGCTCGCTGAACCCAGGTATTACAGCTCACTGTACCCAGGTATTTATTTGGACACACAGCAGTCTGACTGTGTAGCCTAAGACTGAAGCGTGAGGGTAGAAAATGGTGTTGTAATTTGAATCTAATAAACTTTGTTTTGGGAAAGAAAAGAATTTCTGTGTGGTTTCAAGGAAAAGGGTATAATCTCTTGTTAAGATGGTAGAAAATCTTTTAGAGACATTGGTCAGCTTGTAGTATGATGCTTAAAACAATGTTAGTCCATAGGAGTCTTGGAAGCTGTTCTTCGATTCAAACTGTTTTATAATAAGGAGAACTAATTTTTCCATTCCCTTCCATGTCAGTCAAGGCACAAATATATATGTATGGATAGATTGAAAGAGAAAGGAGTGAAGAAAATCTGTACAGATACAGGAAGCTGTGTGTGTGCTGGAAATCTGTTTCTTTTAAATATCACTGACAACCTTTTGTTCTTGTCATACTTGAATACTCTCTGTATCAGAACTTGAAGTAATATTCAGAAGTGTTTGACTCATGTAAGCTCAGTCATGTAAACTCTACTATTCACTAGTTGCTCTTTTCCTTCTTAAACACCTGTTTCAGAAGACTATCACATTTTCAGAGCATATTATATTACAAAATGCCTTTAATCATTAAAATACTAGTTATGCAAATAGTGTAAAGTAGATTTTGTTAAGTGTTTGATATTGGATATATAGTTGTTGGCATTAACTAAATTATGGTGGCTTAGAGATGCAGACAAATTACAATAGGTATCTTCTGCATAGATCCAATGACTACATAACCTGTTACCAGTTCTTGATATTGTATATGACAGTAACCCATATGTCATGATCTTTCAGAATTGTGAAGGTATTGTACAAAAAGCTGTTTCTTCCAGTTCACATGCAATTTGAGCCCCTGTTTTTCTGAACTTCTCTGCTTTGTGAATAGATTGTGTACTCCAACACTGATCACTTCACATGTTTTTGGAACTCTTGAAAAATTAAGATTTGATATCGTAATGCCAATTCAAAAGAAATTACTTACACAATTGGATGTGCAGTGCTATTTTCTGCATAATAAAAAAAAAATTCTCTACTTCTTGGGGGCACTTCCTAAGTCACTATAATAGAAGGGAGAAGTATGACTCCTTGCATATGTAGATGTGTGCTTTAAGAATGTCTGTATTTTTAATGACCATAAAGGATAAAATCTCGAGTTCACTATAAAAGAATATTAAGAGTACACAGTTCTAATAATGTGAATAAGAAAAAATTTCTGTAAAATTTGAAGGGCTAGAAATAAAAGGTTTATATGGTAGGACACAAAAGGTCAAGTGCAACATTACCCAGTGAAAACAATTCAGGAAAGACTTGCTTCAGCCCCTGCAGCACTAAAATATCGTAATGTCCTCTAATGGGTTTGAAAACCACTAATAGCCACTGATTCAGCACAGGGATTAGGGCTTGCTTGTTTTTGTTGAAAGGTTTCACTAATGCTCTCAAGTATGAATTCTCTGAATAGAGGAAAAGGTTTAGACATATCAAGTCATCATTGTGTGACTTTTTCCCTGAATGTTTTCAAGTGAAGAGTCTGCCTAACTAGAAACAGATGAAGTATAAATCTATTCTAAACCTGGCAGATTTAGCTGAAGGGCAGAAGGTCTGTAAAGGATTTACTTTTAATTTTATCCACTCTAGAGGCATAGTTGAATATTTATGTGTACAGCTATGTGGTAACCACTGTGACTGTTTGTAAAAGTGAAGTTTTAACAGCAAATAATATAGTCCAGAGTTCAAGGGAACAATCTTTTCCTTAGTATAGACTGTAAAAAGCTGGTAGTATTTAAATGGAAGGAAAAATTACTATACCATATGTATGCAATAATGACATATAACTGTAAAACTTGTGCACTACATCACATTTGTGATGATAAAACTACTATCTCTAAAGTACACAACTTAATTGTTCCAAATACAATTAGCAATTGTGACAGTAAGACAGCTTTTTAAGACATTTTGCAGCTAGAGGCAACTCCAGACAAAAAAACCCTCGGATTTCTAAAAGGCTTGTTCAACAACTTGAAAACATGAAATTAACGAGCAACATGAGATCCCTTAAAAGCCAATAGCTTTCCAGTTTATGAAACTCCTCTTCCACTTGAAAAAATAAGTGATCGTATCTAAGTTGCTCAAGAAACACCCTAGTGTGGGAATTCTCTAGATTTGCAGGTGATGTATATCTTACTTGGGTGTGTCCTGCATTAAACTGTGTGAGAATGTTCTGGGCTATGTCAAACAGCCCCCATCAAGGACACACACATTTTTTTGTGAGATTGCATATTTTGACACGTTAGGGCTCTCAGTGGTGATTTGAGGATGACTGCAGCAAGTTTTGTGAAAGACATTTCATAAGACAGTTCTTTAAGAAAAGTGGTTTTGCTTTCTGTATAGATAAGGTTTTGTCCTGCCTTTTTTCTTTTTTTCTCTTTAAAGGAGGCTTTTGGAATGTCAGAATATGGAAATCTATTTTCTAGTTAATCACATGTGTTATGCTTGGCAGTCCAAAGCTGGAGCTGCCTTTTCTTCCTCCTATCCCCTGCATTTTCTTTACAAGATTTCACAAATTAGATGAGAAATTTAAAGGGAATGATAAAAAATCAGCTTAGCTGCTTTAAATTAGTGACTCTGAAGATGCATTAGACTCTTATCTTCTGCCACTGCAGTGTGACATTAGGCCTGTCAATATAACGTTAAATATTTGCGTAATTTAAACTAACAAGTTTTGGTGTTTTTTTTTTTTAAACCAACAATAAAACTTTTTTTTTTAATGTTTGCAGGATTTTTTTTGTTTAAGAAAAAAGTTGGAAAGACACTTGAAACTTAAATTTATGAGTTAAAACACAGAAATGTAAAAATTTCTTTTCCACTTATGGTTTCTTTATTTTTTTCTATAATTATTAATTTTTGAAATGAAAAATTTTTGTTACTTGGTGTATAAAGAATGTGAGAAGCTGCTTGAAGTTCAACTGATTTGGGAAGAGAATATCTTTTGATTAACTTCCACAACTGGTGGTCAGGGCTTCTGGATTTTCCCCCATCACTCAGATGATTTTGGATTTTGTATGTATCAAGTAATGGGACGGGAATAGCAAAATTGTCTGTTTCACATGAGCATCAGTAATGAGGGCCTCGGATGGAAGATGCTGTATGGCTGTCACGCACTAATGGGTTTGATGTATGTCCAGAGATGATTGGTTTTGAATGTGTAGGTATTTTCGTAACCCAAAACAGTTTAGAAGGATCTTTATTAAGATAAATTATGAACTACATTAGGATTATGTTCCATTGTTTTACTGCAATAAGCCTGTCCTTTTTTTGTATTGTAGATTTGTGAATAGTTCCCAAAAGAATAGGGTACTTTTCAGCATCTTATAATTATGAATGATGCAGTTTATCATTATGTTGTTTTCTGTTACAAGAGTTTGATAAATCCAACAAACTTGTATTTTTTTTTTTTTTTAAAAAGCTAGTTGAGGCTTTCCTGGGCAACAAAAGGCCTATTTTTGTGCAGAGCTACAAATGTACAAAAAAGGTGAGCTACAAAAGTGTAGGGTCATAGTTTATGAGATTCAATGGGTTTAGATTTCTTGTTCTTAAATTTTATATGTGTTAAATTTTGTATGTGACTTTCAGGGGAAAAGCAGCCCTGTTAAACTCAAGGTAAATATTGCACTGAGACCAGCTGGGAGCTTTAACAGATAATGAGGCACTTGATAAGGTATCATGGCTTAACCCTAGACAGCAACCAAGTGCCACGCAGCTGCTCACTCACTCCCACACAAGCAGGATCAGGGAGGCAATCAGAAGAGTATCTCAACCCACAAGTTCTTCCACTTCTGTAGACAGTTTAATAAGTAAATCAAAAGCTGTGGGCTACCATTTCCCATGGGCAGGCAGTGTTTAGCCATCGCCAGGGGAGCAGGGCCCCGTCACATGTAGCAGTCACTTGGCAAGACAAACACCATCACTCCAAAAGTCCCGCGTTCCTCCTTCTTTTTCCCAGCTTTACATACTCAGCATGACACCATGTGGTCTGGAATATCCCTTGGATCAGTTGGGGTCAGCTGTCCAGGCTGTGTCCCTCCCCCAGCTTCTTGTGCTCCCCCAGTCTCCTCACTGGTGGGGTGCTGTGAAGGGCAGAAAAGGCCTTGGCTTCGTGTAAGCTCTGCTCAGAAACAGCAAAAACACCTCTGTAGTATCAACATTTTTTTCAGCACAATACCAAAACAGGACCCCATACAAGCTACTGTGAAGAAAATTAACTCAATCCCAGCCAAACCAGCACATTAGGTTCTTTCCTAAGTTTGCTTTTTTTGGGTATTTTTTTTCCTCTTGCTTTTTTTATGAACTGCTGGTTTGTTTGTTTATTTTGGGGTTTTTTTTTTGGTTGGGTTTTTTTAATACCCAGATGAAAAGTTAGTTTTCAGCAAGACTGAAATCGGATGTTCTAATACTGAAACCCCTTTAGCAACTGTGTTCACCTTCCAGCATGCTGATGCCTTTTGCTACTGCCTGAAACAGATGAAAACGGCCTCTCAGTTTTGAACTTCTGTAAGTTTGTCAATCATTCATTCATTGCTGATCTTGGAAGTCATATTTCTAGTGACTTTTAATTTACTATAAGTAGAAGTAAAAAGGGCTTCTTAAGGACAGTTTTACTTTAAAATAAACTCCAACTAAGAAATGTAGTGCATAGAAGGTTTTTGTATTCTTGAAGTATGTCTTGCATTATTTTTGCATTCATCACAGTTAAATCATTAAAACAAGAAAATCTAAATTCTTGTTAAACTATTTTAGACTTTTTAAAATAATGTACTAATTGAAGACTCTACAAGAACTCTCAGTGATGATACAGGAGGAGTAGTATGCTCTAATAGCTTGAAATAAGCCATGGGGGAAGGAAAGGAGAAACAGTTGTAAAGATGTGAGAGACATGTATAAGAGGAGACAACAGCAAGAGGGCAGAGTAACTCATAACAGGAACAGAAGTAAAATTCTTGCCATCTTATAAAAAATTAACTACATCAGAATTCTGTAATATTTTTGCAGAACTGCTGATACATGATGCAGTTTTTTTTAGCTATGAAGTGTGTCAGTGTTTTTGTTTGTTTCTTTGATATAGAATGCCAGACATTTAAGTACATTTACAGTATTATTCTAGTCATGCTTACAATTGCACCATAATTGCACTTATGCAATTTATTGATCATTTTCCCATAATCTAGCTTTGGAAAAAAATTAATTGCATGCAGAATTGCAAGTCAAACCTTCCCCCTCTTTTTACTGAGCATAGATGCAAAACAATATGCCTGAGGCAATAGTTGCATTTTTAAAAAATGGTTAAATATTTAATTTTTTCCTTTGCATATGTGTTTTAAAATATTCTGGAAAATAGATAGCTATTTATGAATGATTGTACACCATGCAACTGTTATGCAGTTAGCTATTATTTAGGTGAAAATGTAAAAGAAAGAAAAATGAGAAATCTGTCTTGCTCTGACTGACAAGCAGAACAGTACAGTCAGTACGAGAACTTAAAAGTTTTTACTATAATGTATGGAATTTTCTTTATTTCAGGAAAATATGAAAATTCTGCCGACTAGCTAGACCATGCATTTCACTGCTGACCTGTGTCTTGTTTTACTTTGAGTATTCACATTGTTTCTTTGCATATTTGCGAAGCAGGTACTGAAATGTTGTAATGCACCTTTGGCATCAAGTTTCCAGTAAGTAAAATTACTGCAGTATCTTATGGTGTATGTGGGAACCCAGATGTCTAATTTTAAACAAATTACAGCACAAGTCCAATGGTAAATTAATCATGCTAAAATTAAAATTTAAGTGCATTGGTGAATTTTTAGTACCTACATTTTGTCACTGGAAGAAATGCCTGTACTGTGAGTTTTATAGTGTCAGAGAAGGAGCTGGGAAATCAGATGAACATCTTTGCCAGTGAGATTGGCCATAAATACATACCTGAAACATTTTGTTTGTTTGCAATCATACTCCCAGGTGGTTTTGCTATTTTTCAAAAGGCATTTATTGATCATTTCCCCATAAGCTACTTTTGGACAAAATGAATCTTATGTAGAATTGCAAGTCAAATATTGTCTCTCTTTTTACTGAGCATAGATGCAAAGCGATATGACTGAGACAACAGTTGCATTTAAAAAAAAATATTAAATTTTTTAATTTTCCCTTTGCATACGTATTTCAAAATATTCTGAACAATAGCTATGTATGAATGATTGTGTACTACACAACAGTTTTAGAGTGCAACGTGCCTTTTAATATTGAATTCTGCCAGTCTTTTGTTTTCTTCCTTAGAAATAGTAATAACAATTTCTTTGGTTAGGAAAAGAACTTCAAGCTGTTTCTGCATGTCTGCATTCTCACCCAAATCTCAGCCCATTACTATGAAGCATATGATACAGCATGGAAGCAATTTTCAAAGAGAAATGTAGTTTGTTGTTGACGGCAACCGAAACTAGTTTCATCAGCAGTCTGCTATTTGGAGCTACAGAGCCTACTTTTTATATGTATTTTTTACTGTAGCTATTGTACTGATGTATTGGAAATCTTAATTCTGCAAAAAATCACACTGTAATTATTTCAAGGCACAGATCTTAATATTATTGTTTTAATCTTAGTAAATAACCACTGTTTACTATGACCGACATCAAAGTCTATAAAATTAATCTTCTTATAACTTAATTGATAATTATTGCATTGTTTCTTAAGTACTAGAAAGTCATTGGGAATAATTAAAATATTTATGAACTCTAGGGATTATTTGTCCTATAAATATTACAACTTTTGTTGTGATGCCATCCAAACTGACGTACCTCATTATTTCATGGGATTTTTCAATCATTGTTTATATGTAACAGAAAAATTTGCCAGTTTTTATTTAATAATTATATACAACTCTATATGCAGATCTTTCAAAGTACAGGATGTTTGTTTTATTTATGGAAGGTAAATTGTTAAGATATTTTAAATAGCCTTTTACTTCACAGTGATTTTTAGAAAAGACTGTAGGACAGTTAAGTACATATTTGGCAAATTTTTGTAAAATGTATAAATCATTATAGTTAAATATTGTTTTAGAAGGAAGAAGAAGAATAAAGCAATGGATTCTTTTTGTATAACTTTGGCTTGAGTGACATAGAGATTCACACTAGCCACAATCTGAAAAAAGATTTTGGAGTTTTGATGGGACATGATTTAATAAGTTTCATAGGGCAATGAATTAGTACCAGTTTCTTCCATAGGATTGTAACATACCATTGATGCCATGTAGTAATTTTCACCATAAGTTATTTAAATATTTATCTTGGGCACACTAATGCTTGTTAACATACAATACATGTACATAATCTCTAAGTCTCATTTGAAGATTGATTACTTATTTTTGTTCTGTTGGATAAATTAAGCTAGTTCTTTAGGTGGGAGGTGACTATGCAGTTGAGACCTTATACTCTTTGGCCTGTGTTGTTGGCTTTGAGGAGACCAACACAGCTGAGGGAAGACATCTTTTTTCTGGGAAATAATTTTCTGGGAAACAGGACATACTGAATGGTTATTTCTTTCTTTGTGAGAGGAAATTTGTGTACAGCTCCTACAAAGCATTTGATCAATAGAGGCTTATAAATTCTGTGCAGGATTCTGCATAATGAAACTTAACACTTTGCTACAATTATAGTCAGAGCTCACATCTAGATTTCCTTCTCCATCTGTTTCTTCTGGGAGTCAAAGCTCTTTTAAGAAGAGGGTTTTGTTTTTTTTTTAGATTTCCCCTCTTCCTGGACAGTAGAAATAAGACATTTTGGTTGAGGAAAGCAGATACAGTATTAGAGAGATACAGGTAGCCAACATTACATTGCAATGGAGAGTGTGCACAGGTTGCAGAGGCAGAAGGGATCTGTGAAGCTGACCAGTCTGAAACTTTTCCGTGCCTTAATTATGCCTCCCCGGATGGGGGAGATTTTCCGGAGTCCTTGCCTGGACTCAGTAGACGAACGGGACTTTTCCATGCTTCTTCCTTTCAGATAGTTGTTTATTAAGTCTTATCAGAGAAGCTGAGCCACGGGCATGACTCATAGCAGAGAATGCGAAGGAAAAGGCGAATTACCAAGATTACACAGCCTTTTAAAGGTAAATCACCCAATGAAAAACCAAAACGAAAGATATTTTTACTTTTCTACCAATGTTCAATAAATCTTTCTGTCAAGTAGAAGGGAACTGCGAAATTTTTCACCCAATCATCTCAATCCACTTTTGTTGCAGAACATGGAGTAGTAGAAGAAGAAGAAGAAGAAGAAGAAGGTCTGGAGAACAACAACAATCCTCCATTTTGAAGTTTTTGCTTTTTATCTATTTACTATATTAACAAACCCAACACCACTAAATTTTCACCCTGTGACAATCTTACATAATGTTCTATCACCTAGTTCACACCAGTGTCGATTCTAGTTCTTCCCAGAGGGTAGGTAATTTTCTCCATGGACGAAGGTCAAAGACAAGGTTGTCCAGCGGGGTAGAATCCTTCAAAACAGGCAGAGAAATATACCCTGCACTTTGGACTCCCACACCAGTCCTAGACCAACTCTATGCCCTAGATTTTGGTAGCTCATGCAGGGTTTTGCTGAATGGCCAGGTGAATTAAAATTGAGAAGTTGAAGGTATTAAAATGTACTTCAGATTATGGCTCTGTCTGTGAACATGCCTGTTGAGTTCGATACAGTTCTGAGAGCCGACAGTCAGGGTAAGCGAAAGCCGTCTCAGGCTGTTCTGCTTCCACAGTTCATAGCAGGATTGGTGCCATGCATCTGGCACCTTTAGAGAAACACACTCTTCCTTTGAAAGAGAAGCTAAGGATAAACTGAAGAGCTACGGTTTGTCTGCTTCTTTCACACTGTTTTACAGAAAAATATATGGAGGAATGATTTAAGGGATCAGAGTATACTTGCTCTCTATTATGTGATAACGATGGTGCTATAGAAACCCTAGTGTGAGGATTAGTATTTTTGAAAGAAAGGAATAAAACCTACAAATTCTTGACAATGCCTATTGTCTCAGCTAAAAATACTAGATATATATTCTGGCATTCCTAAACTTTTGAAATCATTGTGCTGTTTCTCAAGGAGTCTGAAACGCATGCAAAATTGTTCTTATTGATGTCTTGCTAGCGGGCAGCTACTTGCAGAGTCTCTGCAGGCATGATGTGCTTTATATGTAGAAGTTCTTGAAGGTATGTAAATTTAAGAGGCTGACAAAGAGCATCTTTAAATTAAGACACCTTAAGATAAACTGCTACATTGGTGATTACCTAATTAGATAACTTGTTCCTAACTCTTGGAACCATACGACGTTAGAGGAGTAGTTCAGTAGGACATTTTCACTTGCATAGATACGTTTGTTTTTTTGGCTTTTTCATTACTGTTTAATAATTGAAGATAAAGGCCTTCAGAAGGAACTCTAAAATGCATTCCGTTTTCAAATTGTTTGTATTTTATTCTTACAGACAAAAACATGTAGAAAAAGGAAACCTGGAGTTAGCCTTTTAGTGAATTATTTACACTTGAAATCTCACAGTAAAAACAGTGATCAATAGGGCCATAAATTGAGATGTTGGTTTAGTACCAGTGAGTATTTTACATAGCATGTCAAAGATCATTTGGGAGTTTGCGATTAGCAGGGACACCTTCTTGTTTTAGTGAATAGCCAACACTGAATGCATAATAAGTTTTGAGTGTTTTTCCCCATTTAAAGCTGTGAACACCACATTCCTATGCAGCATTTTTAAAATAATTAGAGCATACATAAACAAATACATTTACAGTCGTAGAAGAACATAATATTTGAGTAGTTCTTTTATAGAAATTATCCCAAGAGCAGTGACTACAGAATCACTCTTACCGTTGTTTGCTTTAGAAAATGACAGGGAAAATACTTTACCTTGGGTGTCAGAACACAACTATTGGTGGAACTCATTTTCAGGTAATAAATAATAATAAAAAGTGATGTAGCAGGCTAAGGATATAATAATTCATAAACAAAGGGATGCATTGTAGAACATTAGGAGGCTAATCTCTGTTCCACGTTTATTTAAGATACTTTTTACTAGAAATTATCCTTATTTCTTTAATATTCAGTATTCAGTCTCACAGTGATTGGAATGGACAATTCTGAACCATAATTTTCCATCTTCCACACTGGAGAAACAAGTGAGGCTTTTCTACTCTGAAAACCAGCTTTTTCTTAACACTTACCTGACAAATGGCCAGAGTGCTTTGGTGTGAGGGAGTGTATTGGGAAGAGGAGAAGTGAGCTGTTATCCTGGGAGACCCTTCTGTCCCCCATGTACGTGTAACAGCAGAATCTTTGTACTTAGTCTTTTGCTGATAGCAGGTTGGTTTTCAGAGCCTTGGCATTTGGTGAGTCATTCTCTGATGGGCAAGCAGTTTCAACAACTTTTCAAACTGCATCTGATCGAGCTGGGGCAGTCCTTGTATATTGCAGGGATTAGCAGCAAATCCAATATTTGAACTTGTGATAGAGTGTTTTGTCCTATCAGCCACCTCCACAGAAGATGGGAGATTTTATTTCTTTCCTTGTGCATTTA
The DNA here is from genome assembly GCA_014706295.1 of Lycocorax pyrrhopterus obiensis. Lineage (NCBI taxonomy): Eukaryota > Metazoa > Chordata > Aves > Passeriformes > Paradisaeidae > Lycocorax > Lycocorax pyrrhopterus. The sequence goes on from JACSVZ010000002.1 coordinate 76,791,791, forward strand.
TGACTTTTTAGAACTGGGATAGGTAAGACTGAACTTTTTTTAAAAACTTGCATTGAATCACTGGTTGTGTAAAGTTGGTTGTCTTTGGATTATGCTATAATTTTCAGATAATCCTGTGCAAATGAACAGTAACAATACTGGGAGACCTCTGTTTAGCGAGTGCTGCTCAAAAAATTCTACCTCTGTCACGTATAAATGATGCACAGAGTAAAAAGAACTCTCACTATAGCAAATATCATGTCCAAGTTAAAACTTTTCCCTTAGATGTGGGGGTAGAATATCTACTTTGTTAAAATCTCTTTGAAGAATGGATCTGAATCCAGAATTTTTACCATTTGAGTAAGCATATGAACCTCTGTGTAACAGCTTCTGAATGAATTTTAAAATTTCTTTTTAGAAAGGAGGATTTAAGTCTGTGTTTGGAGGCTACAAGCTTCTGAAGATGGGAATGTTTTAGGACTCAGATCCATTTGCTTCATGTTTTACTAGCAATATGAAAGTAGCAACCTCACTTTTTAAAAAATTTTTGTTTGTTTGTTTGTTGATTGCTGTTCTGAGGAATTTAACTCTTTACATGCACCAAGAAGGTAATCAAAATTAGCCAATTTTTTTCTTGATTTGTTTTTTAATCATGTTGCATTTTTGTATAAAAGGTCGGTGTTAGATTTTTCAATCAGGTGGTTTAAGTAGACAGTGTCTGGGGTTTTTTTCCTAATCTCTGAGGAACATCATCAAAGAGTTATAATGTAAAGTGGCTTCTGACATGGGACATCACAGGAAGTCAAGAGAAGCAGCAAGAACCTGAGGTATCCTGGAAGTTGCAGGGATGACAAAACATGTCAGATTAGTAAAAATTAGTAATGTTTGATGTTTTGAGCTCAATTATACTGTTTTGGGGAATTAAAGTCACACTAGGAGTGGAGTGGTAGATTGGAAACAGTTAGTAATAAGAATTTTATGCATCTAATCTGTATGTTGAAATGTTGAAAAATAAAACTGTTGAGGAAGACTAAGAAAATCTGCAGTGCTTTTGTTATCCAAGGTTGTATTCATGCTACGTATTGCGGTCTACTCATTCAAGTGATTAAAACCCTGATAAAGCTATAATAACATCCTCACATGTATTTATATTTTTGTCTAAAAGAGCAAGGGAGATTTTAGCCTGCAGTAGCAGAAGTGGGTTTTATAGTTATATAAGACTAGAAATAACAGTGCATGACACTTTAGAAATACTACCAGAGAAAATAGTGCTTTTATCATGCTAAATCATTATTGCAATTGGATGTGGCCTAAATTTGGTATAGAAAATCATATAAATTCTGAGATGGCTGATGAATGCTGTACACCGGCAAGATGATGTACACATGATGGCAAGAAGGTGTACACTAACCACAGATCCCTGTTTTGCCATGCTAGGGTGATATTATGCTTGGAGCTCAACTTTTCTTCTAAAGCAGTCACAGACACAGCAGTTCATGACCACAGAATATGTGACAAGCTGGCTATTGCATATCTGGGTTTCACAGGTCTCATAGAGTAAGCATATGTTCTTTTTTTGCAATACCACTTTTAGTAATTTTCTGCAAAGTATTTTGTGAATTATCTTGTTGATTTTCTTCCAAGTGTGCAAGAATGACACTGTACAGGCAGTATAGAACATTTAAGTTCATAAAATTTTATCTTATGTATTAAACAACTGAAAATAGCTTTTCTTTCCCACAGAAAAGCAAAGAAGGAATGATATGTGGGGTTTTTTCATCTAGAACGTTGGTGGCACTTTTTCTATTCATAGGACTCTGTGTCTAACATTAGTATCTGTAAGGCAGACCCTTGAAAATTGAACAGAATTTTTGTGTGCTGTAAATTTCCTTATTTTTGTGACCTTGCAATGTGATGATGTGGTAGCAGATTTCTTCGATAATAAACATGTGTTGTAGTGCAGTGGAAATGATGCCTCAGCACTGCAGCAGAATTTAAAATGGGAGCATCCTGTGGTTTCCATGACAACCAGGGAGTGCCAGGCTGTTCGCGTTGTGGAAGGCAGTGGGTAGCAAGCACCTCAATACATGCCAGTATTTATTAAGACTGTTAGGCCAGCAATTTCTGTCTACTGCATTGCAATTTATGCCTAATTTAAAGTTTCAGTCTTTTGCAGTATCAGCTGCTTTCAACTCCCATTCCCTCTAGTGGAAATGAAGATAATTGGCAACGGTTAACAATGTGTCCTAACACCAGCAGCTCTGAGTGCATCCATTATTCTGTGAGGATGCATGAGGCATACAGGGAAGGCAAAGAAAACTAGCTGTTCTGCTGAGGCTACAGTGGCTTTCTGTTTTATTTGTGTTTTGGCTTTTATTTTTTGTTTCCTTATTTGAGGTTGTGATTTCTGATAGTTTGTTTTGTGAGTTTTTTTTAAGTAATAGGAGTGTTATATAAGTAACTTTTGACTCTTCAGGAAGAAACAGTTAAAACCTGTACAGTTTAGCCAACATACCCAGAGGTTGCTCTCTATAGGAGTTTCAATTTAATGAGCTTCAGAAGCATCATAAGACTTCCTTACATGATGAAAAGTTCATCAGATTTGTGTTTAGCTATTAGGAGAGCATGAAGTTTCCTTTTGTGAAGGGCATGCTTGCCTTCGGTGATGAGGAATTTTCACTTTATAATCAAATGAGTTTTCAAAATCCCTGTCTGTCATACACTTAGCAATGAAGAATTTTTACTGGCTTAGGAAAGGGATACATAATGAGATATCAGCTACATCTGATATAAAGACTGTCTGTTCATATATACTTGGAATTTGTGCCCATTGGCTTAATGGAAGCAGCTATCATGTTTGCTTAGATTTATCTGATCTGAAAGATTACTGTAACTATGTCACAGCGCTTGAAAGAGAGGCTATATTTTCTGTGCCTTGATGTCTCAGTAGCTTTGAGTACACGTTTTAGAGGAGGTTTGGCTGGTGTCCTTCCTGCTAGCAAGGAATGTGAGCAGAGAAAAACAAACAAGTCTTCCTAAGAGTCTGAGAAGACAGCTCTGTAGCCCTCCCTGAAGGGTCTAAAAGGAATGCTGGACTCAGAGTCTTTTCTTGGTTGTTGTTTTACTCAGTGGTCACTCAGACTTCTAGTCTAGAGATTCTTTGGTTCTTTGACCCATTCCTCTGTTTCTAGAAATCCATGCTTCAGCTGTTTCTATAAATATTTGTTTAAATTTATATACATAAAAATTTTAGCAAAGTTATGTCTTTTTGCTGTTTAATTATCTTCATCAAAACATTTCTCTTTAATTTTGCCAACTGGATTAAAATATTATGTATCCAGTCAGATATTATGAGACATCTGTATTTTGAGGATTAAAGAGATAAAAGCAAGATTTAAAAGACTGACCTTTGTTTTAACATCAGTGGGCTTTGAATCTGGCCCCTAGTATCAGTCATTTTACATTGACTCTAGAGCAAACTTACTTTTCATTAAAGACTGTACAATTTTTCTTGCGTGACTTTTTAAATATCTGTCCATCTTTTTAAATTCCTGTAATGTAAATAGGCTTTAGGTCTTATTGAACTGCTGAGTATGAAAAGTCAGCAAATAAGTGAGAGTGTGGCAGTAGTCCCAAGCTGATTTTTAGAAGGTTGATTTATTCAGAAAATGTACTAAAAAAAAAATCACACTTAGAGTGGACTTCGTATGGGGCAAACAAGAATTCCCATAATAGTATTTTTTCTGTTTCCATGTGCATTGAACCAGTCCTGGTTCTCTGTGTATGTATTATTTTTTCCACAACTCTCTCTCATTTTATTTCAGTATCGGTGCATAGTAACCCATTAAAATCGATTGCTTGGTTACATATTTTGATCGTTTTTCTGACAGAGTAACCTGTATATTTAGTGCTCTTCTAATATCATGTATTAAATTAAATGCATTTGTATGAATTGTTTCAGAGTAGGATGAAAAACTCCATAGGCTTAAATCAGATCAGTTAATTCCAAAGGCCTTGATTCTGCATGTACATAGTAATGTGAAAACCTTTTACTTCACTTGGTTTTCCAAATTCCTAGAACCTGAATGTGCACATTTGAAATATAGGTCAAGATTCTTCCCCAGTACATTATGTACATATGAGTATATCCTCCTTTTCAGTAAAGCATTTAACTGTCAATTCTTTTGCTGAATTGTACAAAGTATCAAAATTTTATAATTCATTATAATAGTTTTACCTACTGTAATATTGATTTATTCTTATCTCTTTCTCGACGGAAAAATAATTACTTTCTTCTCCATGCATCTCCACTAAGTAAAAAATAACCTCTCCATTATCTTAAGACACCCTCTAGAACAAAGGTATCGTCATGATAAAATTCAGGATGAGATACTCATTAGTTGACATCTTAGCAGACATTTTCAGGCAAGAAAACAAGCATGAAATGAGTATGGGATTTGAACTTCATTGTCTTGATTTTGCTGACGCTGAAGTTCACCATCAGAGTAGGAGAACTTTGGTCATATGGAGTTGATAGGATTATTTTGGTTAGGACATTATTTTGTTTAGGATAGGACTATTTGTTATTTATTTGCCACTCTTGTGCCAAGAAGAAAGTAGAAATGATCTGATGGAATCAAAATGCAAAAGAATAATTTTGGCTTGTTCCTCGAAATGTTACAGTAGTGTAATGGGCAGGGTGATGGGGATTTTGTGAGTTTGTCTTTGTTTCTTTGTTTACTTGTTTTTGTTTGGTTTTGCAGGTTTTGTTTGTTTGCTTGTTTTTTAAGTTGTTGAAGCCCATCTGTGGAAAAAGAAGAAGTTGTTGGTTGTGAGAAGCCATACCTGAACTCTCTCAGGACTGCACGTCCTGCAAAGCTGACAAGGAGCCCAAACCCTTTAGCAGTCAGAAAGGTGCCTACTATGGCTTCTCTATTCCCTTCATTGAAGGACTTGTTACACTTTGTACTAGCTGTCCTCTTGAAAATAGCTGCTGCCACTGCTTTTATTTTGGACAGCCCAGAAGACCTTTTCCTGTCTACTTTTTTTATTCCATGAAACTTCATTTATACATGCCTGGTGTTTGTATAAAACCTAGTAATCATAATCGGCAGCTTTTCTTGCAAGATTTTGGGTGATAGTTATAGTGGTTTACATGGCTGTCAAAGCCATGTACATGAGAATCAAGACTTGCGGTTTTATTCTAACTTTTGTTGTAAATAAAACACATTGCCTTTGTTTCTAGTAAGAAATAATCACAATGGAATAGAATATAATTTTGTTCCAAAATGGATTTTAATTAGACATTTTAAATCTTTTTTTCTTCTATTGGATTTTGCAGAGTCCCTGACTCTAGGTTTTATACTACAGACCAAGATAGATCATCATGAAGTACATCTGGTTACTGAGTCATCATGTCTCTTCTTATCTTCTAACCTTTTTTGTAGTTAACTTCTCTCATGGTACTGAAGGTGTTACTTCTTATGCATTCAGAAGAAGCATTAAGAAAAATTGATATTTTTGAAACTGTGTAAAGAGAGAATACTAATCCTTCTGAATTCTATCATCATTTGCATTCAGCTTTTATAACACTGAAAATTCTTGCTTTATCTATACATATATTTAGTGGATGACCTGCTCATATGGTGAGAATATGAGCTTGCCTGTCTTTATTTTCCTCCACTCTATTAGTGTGTGTCTGGAGTCATTTATATAATATTTTTGGAATATCTTAATGATATTAAATTGGCTCTATTGACTGTATGATCTTTTAGATATCAAATTGGCATTTTATGAATAAGCTATGTTTTGATAAGAAGTAACTTAGTGTGAACCCTGCCAGTGGATGTGGAGAGCTGAGAGACCTATTAGCATTTTCCAGAGACAGTATTGTGACTAGTGGCACTGGTAGTGATTTGGGGGGCTTGTTTTCTTATCAGGTTCTTCATTTGGAGATACTTCAATTTACCTTCCCTTTTCTAAACTAATTGAAAAGGAGTCCAGGAACTTAAGCAGGATAAATGTGTGGATCCTGTGTTGATCCGTGTGCATTTCTGATGTGTGCATTCGTAGACTACTAACTTGTGGTAATCCCTCTAAGATAATTTTTAGTATGGCATCTGGTTACAGACTTGTTTTAGCTGAAAGATTAGCATCTCTAGAAGTTTGGAAGTTATTCCATTACAGCCAAGTATACCTTTTGGCAAGGGTAATGGGAAAATGAAGAAATGAAAATGCAATACATTAATATGATGATCATATGATATGGAATAATAACACACTTTTCTTTGTGTCAGAGCTAATTGAAATTTCCCCACATTCTGAATTTGGTAAATTTATTTTGTCAAACTTCTGCTTTTCAACAGAAACACACTTTCAAGCGGAATTTTATCATGACTATCCATCCTGTCAGTTGATTTGCAGTTTTTGTTGAATTAAGTAATATTGGCATTTTAAAATTGGGGGGGGGGGGAATAGAAGAAAAGGAAAGGAAAAAAAAAAAAAAGGAAAATTTCTAGCAGAGCTGTCCTTTATTTGAAAACTGGTAGGCAGGAACACTACTTGGTCTGAGAAGAACCTCTTCCATTGTGAGTGGTGTTGCTGCAGGACCATTGGCCAATTGATCCTTCTCTCATAGCCCTGAAGGAGCCAGATGAGGGGCATCTGCTTGCTGTGACACGGTTACTGAAGTTCTTCAGCCTGTTGCTGTTGCTTTGTGCTTCTTTGTACTTACAGAGATCAGCTGCTCTCAAGCAGCTTGGCAAAGCCTTCTGCAGTTGATACAATAACCACGGTGAAAACAAAAACATGCACTAGCTTATGGCGTTGATCTGCAGTGTGGTACACAGTATAATGCCACTACCTCTTTCTGACACTTAGTTCTTATAGATACGGTGTACATGAGCCTAAACCAACGGGGTTTTGATGTAGAAAGTGTATACGCACACTTGAAACAGGCATCTGGTGGTGTTGAGGATTTCTCTATGAGGCAGTACCAGTGTGATGGCAAACATAGGCAAGCGCTAAACTCAGCTTTTTTGTTTTATTTCCTGGAAGTACCACAGATGTTCATTTATGGTAAGCTGTTCGCTATAAATTCTGCTGATATGAAGTTCACTTCAGATGTATTTGCACCACTATATTTGAGAACCCTTTGAGTTTAGGGAATGGTAAATACTTAAAAGACCCTTTGTTCTTTTTTTAAGATGTAGAAGCATCAACTTTTCATTCTTAACAAAGATTTTAAGAACAAAGTGCAAATTAATCTGTTGACAATAGACACTGAAATTAAGACTACAGTCCATCTTTAGTAACCTGAAGATATTGTGCATTTATTAAACAGCATGTAAATCTGCTACTTCACTAGAAAAAAATGTATGTAAGTTCTAGATTACTGATACACATTCTATATGGTATTAGAGTACCAAAATTTTCCCATTTTGATAGACCGCATATTCTTATTGATTCTGTGAAAAAGCAACTACAGGTGTTGAATAACAGTGGCAATCATGAGTGGTGCAAAAGTGTAAAAGTCATAGACTAATATTCCAGTTTACTTTCCAGTAATTATCTGTGGAATTACAAATTATTGCTTTGCTTTTGATGTTCATTAGTCACTGGAAGTGAAAATGGCAAGGAAACCAATAGTGCATAATCTGGAACATTTTAAATATTTATGGATTTCTTAGCATGATTAGAAAATATAAGTGGTTTTACTCTCTCAGATCAGTAGAGGTACATATGAATTACTACAATAATTGCCTTCTCAAGGACAATGATTTAGCACTGTTGGAAATGACGCTGAGACTACTGATTTCTTGTATCTTCATTAGTGTGCGATGAAAACTGCAGGTTAAAAACAAAAAAAACCACAAAGTTTTTTATTAAACTACTGCTGACACAGTTAACTGTAAATTTAATAGAGTTGTCTAATGATATTTTATAATGTCATTTTGAGTTTTCAACTGCCCCTGAACTTCAGTTATTGTCATGTCACTAGTAGTGAAAAGTATCAACTAAGAGTACATAAAACAGCTTTGATAGAAGTCCTTTCCCTCTAAAACTGAAATTTCATAAATAAATGTTGGTTCACTCTGCCTGAGTAAACGTACCATGTCCTTGGCTTGACATATCAATCTGCAGAAATGCATTAAAATGCAAATTCATGTATTTCAGCCCTTGAGCTGTTTCATTCCATCCCTAAAATAAATAATAATAATAATAATAAAATCTTAATAGTCTACCACGTATTAAAACCAATACTCAGTCATCTAAGAATAATCTGATTGAGCTTGTTTGATTTTCAAGTTTAACAGTGCTTAAAATATAATTTGTTTAATATGTATTTTAAAGCTCAAAGCATAGTTTTATTTAAGTAAAGTTAATGGGAAAAACAATTTAATTGTGAGCTTAAATTTAATTTTTAATAGGACAGGTCCTTTTTTTTTTAAATTTTATATTTTTGTACATGCACTTTTAAAATATATCTGCATTTCTGCAAGTGAACGGACATGAAGCTATGGCGAGTCTGCTAGACAAGGATATACTGTTCAGATGTTTCTGTTTCATTTACCAGGAGTATTAAAGGTATTACTTTAGACTATAGATAATGTAGGTTCCAGAAATGTCTATCAGAATAAAATACATGACATTTGTGTTCTCACAAGCTTAATATTACATATCCCTTTATCAGATTGCAAGCAAAAAGAGAATAGGCTAAGATGGAAAAAGCCACAGCTCTCAGAAAAGTGTATTGATTTCCAAGTTTGGAAAAATCGGGGGAAAAGATGATCTAGGAAAGAGAACAGGCCAGTGGTTGTGTATAGGATTGACAAGTAGTGTGCAGTTTGCTCCAGAAAAAAATAATTTCAGTTAATTATATTTATATTTAAGTTGTTACTTAAATTTAATTGTTATAATTATGCAAAAGAGCTGTATGTCAAAGCAGACAACAGTTCAGTGAAAGGAGCAGACAAGAAATACTAGGGTAAAGACAACATTTTGGAAAGCAGCTGTGAAAGTATGTCATGGACCTGATGACAGGACTTCATCTTGAATACCATGTTAATGTCAAAACCCATTTTGAGGTATAAAATGCGTGCTCTTTGTAACAGAGATAAGTTACAAGACATGGAAAAGATCATCATGTGAAAGAATACCATGCACACAGGCACTCACTTGCTATGCTTAGCTTGGCAAAGAAAGAAATAAACCAAAATGCATTTCCAGCTTGGCACAATTGCTCATGGAGTTCTGTGGTATTGATATTGTTGAGCCAAAACTTTAGAAAAGGAACAAGTGAAGACATTTAACATCTGCATGTGCACTATCCATATTGGCCACATTAGTTTGATTTCAATTGGTCTTGGAAATTAAGCAATTTTGGATCTGTCTAGCAGAGTCCTGGGAGACCATCTGGAAATCCCAGGTAACTGACAAACAAGCCAAGTACCATAATATGGAAGAGAATACAGAAAGCAAAGGAGGTGAAAGGATCCATCTGGCTTTGTTGTCACTCCTGAGCAGACAGAAAGGTAGGATGGAGTACATTGCTTCATATGGATAGAGAGTGTGCCCTGCAGAGGTACCCAGCAAACAGAAACCTGCCGTGGTTAGTAGTGGTGGGGGTTCCCCAAGTGGTTACTATTACAGCAGTTGTGCTTCTATGCCATTATCCACCTTTACCATGGGAGGACAAAAATGGGTAAAAAAGAAGGCATGGTGGAATATTTCTTCTTTGTTGGAATATTCCATGCATTAATGAAAAAGATTACTTGAACTTAGTTTATGGAGTTTTAATCATTTAAAAAAATGCATATAGCAGTGTGGATTACCATCTTAGATCCTGTGTTGTGTACCTTTCAGACATAAATCCCAGAGGAACCCAGTGATTTTTCATACACTATGGTTATGTAGTAGAAAACTGAATCCAAAATAACATTTGAATTAATATAATGCATCAGAAAAAAAAATAATAATCTATGAGCATTTAGATGTGATTCACTCAGAAGGAAATCAGCCATCTCTTTTTAACGTGATCTGTTTATGCATTACCTCTCCCTACCATCTCTCTTTGAAAAAAATTTAAGCATGAAAACCGGAAGGCATCATGGAAGGCCAAGGCGCAGAGTCTCCAGGACACTTATGTCCTCAAGGGCATCTATGAGTAAAAGACCTGCATACTGCTGAATTAAGAGTTCCAATGTCTGAACTAGTCTATTCCATGCCCTCTTAGATTATTCCTATTTCTTCTTAAAATGAAAACAATTTTTTCTCTTAAGATAAAAATGCAGATAAGGTTTCTGACGTATTACCTCAAACTTTTAATTGTATTCCAAGTTTTATGGTTAAATCTACAAGTTGTGTGAACACTCATTTATTTTCAGTGGCCAACATTTAATGCTTTGAATATTCTTCATTTAAGGATTTTTTTTCCACATAAGTCAGTATACCTGCTATGTTTTGTAAAACATGACTGCTTCTGCTACAACAGATGTCACCTGCATTGTAAAATAACAGTGTTTCATGGGAAGCTTTTAAGCAAAACCACCGTAATTTAGTTTGCTTAATGTCAGACATGAGCCCACACTACAACAGAAGTGCTCTAAATGTCAAAACAAATCAATTTTGCAAATGTCAGACAGACATTAATGAAAGCTCAGCTCTTTCACTAAGGATACTCTCCTAATTCATAATAAGTACTACACTTTATACTGTGGTCATTTATAACAGAAGATGTGTATACGGTTACCACTGCTGTTACGGATTTAATTTCACAGTTCAGGTGTATACTTTAGAACCCCCTGTATTAAAATGACAGACGTTTCCAATAACAGAATAATCTAGGTGGAAAGGAACATCAAAAGGTTAGCTAGCCTGCTCAACTTATTTTTTTACACTTGGAGCTCAGTGTCCTGGTGTAGTAACCTGGGGAACTCGAGGAAAATGTGGCATTGAAAACTGAGGCAAAGAAAGCAGTGAGTACCTCAGCCTTTTCCATGTGGTTACCATCGTTCAGTAACAGGGCCACCTTTTTGGGATCTTCTTTTTATTCATGTCAGTATAATATGTATAAAAAAATGTACATTTATGTAGTTTGTATTACATGGAAAGTTGGATATTTAGCAATTAACAACTTGACTGCTTTAAGCAAATGAGTCCTGTCATTGAAGTGAAAACTGTAAGTGTCTTGATGAATTAGGAAAGAGAACCAATGCCATGTGACTCAATAAACCAAATGCAGCTAAATACTACAGCCGCTGTTTAGAATATCTGTGGCTCATTCTTTAAAAAGATTGTGTTTGAAAAACTTTGAGATAGCGAAGAAATTTTAGACCACCAACAAAACCCAAATTCTCCAACACAGATATAAAAAAATCATTACTTTTGCTGTTTAACCACTCATCTGCAATACAGCAAACTACACAGAACAAATTCCTGTTATATGGTTAGACAAGGAGTAGCCATGTCACTTGGAAGTGAAACATGATTATACTCCTTGCAAGCAGAATACACAGTTGTGCTTAGGCACTGTCTATGTACATTTCCTCTTGGCTCATTGTCTAATACTGAATGAAAGATAATTACTTAGATAAAGTGTACTGTGTATACATATGATATTTACACCATTTGGAGACCTCAGTAAAATTATTAGAAGCATATTTCCTTCACCCAAGCCCCTAGTAAATTATCATCAACACAATAACAAAAAAATTCTGAAAGGTTTAGGTATGCTCTTCGGTGATTACACTTCTTTCCTATAAATACATAATGAATAACTCACTAACCTTACAGTGACCACATGAAAAATGACACTTATTTTTCAGAGCAGTTTGTAGAAGAAGGCCACATGATGGTTTCCTAGAAGTCATAAGCAACTTTTAACCTTGCAGTCCCAGACTGTGTCTCTATATATCTAGACTCTCAGACTGGGGAGTACTCTCCAGTTGCTGAATTTGACTTTGTCCCAGCATGTTGGGAGAAAAGCTGAAAATCATTCACCTCCTGCCTCCACTCCCTACCATCTCTCTTTGAAAAAAATTTAGGCATGAAAACCGGGAGGCATCATGGAAGGCCAGGGCGCAGAGTCTACAGGACACTTATGTCCTCAAGGGCATCTAAAGTAGCTTGTTTACTTGGTGTCTTCTCTGCTAGATTGTACTTCATGCAAATTGTCGCTCATATTGAAGAAAATACAATACAAATGCTCAATAAATGAAAAAAGCTTTTTTAGGGAATATTAGTCTGTCTTTCATATTAGTTTGCAGACAAGAGAGAGAACAGCAGGAAGTAGAACTTCTGCAATTTTGACTAAAACTAGTTTGGTTGTTAGTTTGGATGAAAATGTTGTGAACATTTATGTTTATTTGAATGAAATTATTTCCAAGGAATGATGACATATAAATGTACAGCAAAACTTAACAGGATAATAACAGCTGAAAATATTAATCTATTAAATTATTACTGTGTGAATTCAAATAGATATATTTTTTGAAATTAAGGAAGAATATATCTCAAAGAAAGGCTGTACTTACAAATGATATTAATAATCAAAAATACCTATGGCTATATGGTCAATATTTATCTTTCTTTGAGGATCTTTTTAATTTTCCTGGTCTTTTCCCAAAATAAATATGTCTGAAGACAGGAGGAAACATACATTTCAGTGGTGAAACAAAAGTAATGTTAACTTTTATGCTGAGACTGGCTTTGCCACTTTTCTTCAGAGAGTGCTCTTTGCTCTTCCTGACACAGTTTTATCAAGTAGTACCATTTTTGCATTGACCTGTTCATTATCCAAGGTCTTTTTTTTTCCTCCAAATTTGTCTCAAACTGGCACAGTTAGACAGATAGGCTCTTTATAATCACTACACAGTTTTCTTAACTTCCTCTGCTCTTCATTTTAAAAGTATGTTGAAAAACTACTCAGTCTTAAAACTTGTTCCCTTTCCATCTACTTAATTTTTCTCTGTATGTTTCGGTACTTGCAAATTTAGATAATGCCTTTCACTGTGCAGCCTTTTATACTGTTTCTCCGCTGGTAAGATATGACTTGAGAGGAATTATCTAACATGAAATCAGGATGTGAACGTTTAGTCAAAAGAGAAGTCAAAATACAATGTAACTTTTTCACTTTTTTTTTCATCTGGGATAAATAATAAAAGATTATTTGTATCAAACCACTTGTTTACTTCAGCATTGAAACATATCAACTACATTTCAGGTATTTAAACAATATACTACAAAGTCAACAAAGAACGGAGTTGTGCTTTCAAGATGGTACCCTTTGTTAATTTAAGAATCTGAAACACCTTTGCAAGTCTCATTTCTTTTTTACTTCAATTGATTATGATTTATTTAGACCAGGTAATTTGGTGTAGGGCTCAAATCAGATGGAAAAGTTGAACTTGTTATTGGCCGTAATGTTCCTTGAAAGTGATTTAGCCTTTTGTAAACACTTCATCAATTGCAGGGTTTTTCACAGGAGTGGTTGGTGGAAGCCTCTAGTTCTGACTGAGCAACACGTTCGCTCAGGTGAAAAGTTTCAAAAGGATTATTTTGGACCAGGGGGGGACTCTTCAGCGGGCTTCCTTAAAGGCAGTGCAAAGTCTAACAGGGCTTTACCTCACCAATCTGTTAATGTGCCCCTCCACCCCACTTCCGTCTTCTCCAGTTTTTAGTGAATGCTTTTTCACAGAATCAGAGAATCACCAGGTTGGAGGAGACCTTCAAGATTATTGAGTCCAACCCATGCCCCAACACCTCAACTAAACTAGACCATGGCACTGAGCACCACATCCAATCTCTTTTTAAACATGTCCAGAAATGGTGATTCCACCACCTCCCCGGGTAGACCATTCCAATATTTTATCACTCTTTCTGTAAAAAATTTTTTCCTAATATCCAACCTATATTTCCCTTGGTGCAGCTTCAGACTGTGTCCTCTCATTCTGTCAGTTGTTGCCTGGAGAAAGAGACCAACCCCCACCTGACTACAACCACCTTTCAGGAAGTTATAGTGAGTGATAAGGTCACCTCTGAGTCTCCTTTTCTCCAGGCTAAACAACCCCAGTTCCCTCAGACCTTCCTCGTAGGGCTTGTGTTCCAAGCCCCTCACCAGCCTTGTTGCCTTCCTCTGGACACGCTCAAGCGTCTCAACGTCCTTCCTGAACTGAGGGGCCCAGAACTGGACGCAGCACTCGAGGTGCGGCCTCACCAGTGCCGAGTATAGGGGAAGGATGACTTCCCTGGTCCTGCTGGCCACGCTATTCCTGATACAAGCCAGGATGCCATTGGCCTTTTCGGCCGCCAGGGCACACTGCTGGCTCATATTGAGTCGGCTGTCGACCAGCACCCCCAGGTCCCTTTCTGCCTGGGCACTGTTCAGCCACTCTGTCCCCAGCCTATAGCGTTGCAGGGGGTTATTGTGGCCAAAATGCAGGACTCGGTACTTGGACTTACTGAACTTCATCTTATTGGACTCTGCCCATCTATCCAACTGTTCCAGGTCTTTTTGCAGAGCCCTCCTACCTTCCAACAGATCGACACATGCTCCCAGCTTAGTGTCATCTGCAAATCTACTAATGAAAGACTCAATGCCCTCATCCATGTCATCAATGAAAATATCAAACAGAACTTGTCCCAGCACAGACCCCTGAGGAACACCACTAGTGACTGGCTGCCAGCTGGATGCAGCATCGTTCACCACCACTCTCTGGGCCCGGCCATCCAGCCAGTTCCTGACCCAGCAAGGAGTGCTCCTGTCCAAGCCGCGGGTTGCCAGCTTTTCCAGGAGTATGCTGTGGGAGACTGTGTCAAAGGCCTTGCTGAAGTCTAAATAGACAACATCCAAGGCCTTTCCCGCATCCACCAGGCTGGTCACCTGGTCATAAAAGGAGACCAGTTTGGTCAAACATGACCTACCCCTCCTAAACCCATGCTGGCTGGGTCTGATCCCGTGGCCATCCTGCAGGTGCTGCATGATGGCACTCATTATAAACTGCTCCATAACCTTACCTGGTACTGAGGTCAGGCTAACTGGCCTGTAATTACCAGGATCCTCCTTCTTACCCTTTTAATAAATGGGCGTTTTAAAGTATCTGTGAAACCGGAAAAGAGGCATTTCACAATATTTTATATTTTAGCCTTGAGAGTTGGAGAACTCTTCCTAAAATTAGCAATCATTTCTGGAGGACTCATCTTTCATAATGTGTTTATCAGCATGAATAGCTGCCATATCTCAGTAAGGGAAAACTCCTGCCTTGCAAAGCAGAGGAATTTGTTCAAACATGGTCCAAATGGTAAAAAATTCCATGACATCATGTTTTAACCTTATTTGTAACCTATATGTTTTAACCTCTTGTTGATATATTTCGAAGTTGCTGCATCTTTAAAGTTCAGAGGATACACACTATCATAGTGTTTACTCCTGGGGCAATCTCAGGTTGCTCACCACTGGAAGGCTTTAAATCATTGTTGGCATTACCTTTTCAACATCTCATGCACTTGTGCCACTGTAATGACTTCAGAGTAATTTTAACGGAAATAATTTTTTCCTAACATTTAATTTTACCACTTCCAACCAAAAATCATATTCATAATCACAGACTACTTGAAACATATCTCCTTATTTTTCCAAAACAATGCATTTATTTCCAATTTTTTGATGTGTATTTTATTATTAAATGACAATCTAAAATATCCCCCCTTGACCTAGTGATAATGCTTTTGTTCCCTTATCTTTAACAAGGGTTGGGTAAGAATTTAAAAATCTACTGAAATTATTTATAATAGTTTCACCCAAGCAGCAAAGTGAAGTCCGGCAGTACAACTTTACAAGTCTGGGATTTACCTCTTATGAGCTATTGTAAAGGACGTATTTCAGTGTACTGAGCACAAAAAAAGTGTATCACTCACTTTTAGTGCGCTTGTACCACACCTAGTAAGGCATACAGGTTGTAGGCAAAGTAATGCATGTGCTGCTCAGAAGGGGTGTTATGTCTAGCAATGTTTGTCACATATTTATGCCCATTGTTTCACTGGTCCTACGATACAAAGAGGAGTAATTTGGTCGGGAAACACCAGAAGTTTAAAATGGATACATTATTCCTACCTATTCAGTAGCATGCATGACAGTAATTTTAACATTATTATTGAATTGACTTCTCTTTTTTATTCAGTGGTGGAGCCATATGTGGCCACATGGGCAAAATAAATTTGGTACTGAATGCCAGAAGGTTTTACTTTGTTATTCTAATCCATTTCTGGTTCCACACTGATGGTATCTAGAGCATCAGGGCTCACTTGGTATTCAGTCCATGCAGTCTGCAAAAATCACACTGCTGTGGGGGACTAAAGTGATTATAGCAGAATGGTCTCTGCTCTGTCTTTGACATAATTGTCTCTGTGCAGCCAGAAAGGTATCCACACTTGAGACAGAACTGCTAGTTGAAGCTAACTGGCCTTGAAACAAATGCTTTTATATTAAGTAAAACACTGCTCTTTCCATTTTGATTAAATAATAAGCAGTACACTATTTGGGGGTGGTTTTTTTGGTTGAGTTTTTGCTTGTTTGCTTGTTTTTATGTGTGGAGGAATTTTTTTTCTCTGAAAATCTCAAGCAAAGTTTACACCCTTACTGTAACACAAAAATTGGGGAATATCCTTGAGCTTTTATTGGTGACTGCTTAAAAAATTGAATGTGACACCAAGGAGGTAGCTTTCCCTGGGTTAAAAAAAAATTGTAACCATACAATGCTGGCTCTAGCATATATTAAAGCATTAAGGAAATTTCCCTGTCTGACCATCCAGGAGCCACTCTGGCCAACACACTCACACCACCTGAGCTGGGCCCGAGGCCCCTTCCCAGCTACACACCCCACACTCAGAGTCACACCAGGTCTCCTTAATGGCTCAACCACGGGTTTCCAATAGCAGAGTCTCAGACATCCAGACCCTTCAGAAGATTTAATCTTGGACCAATAACTAAATAACAAAATAGCAAAATAACAGCTTGATCTGGTGCCTCTGAGGAGGGACCCAGAACAAAGGAACCCCTGTGCTTTTATACCCTCACAGTCCAAGGGTGGGAAAGTCTTTGGGTCTTTGGCTCCTGCTGTCTCTATGTGTCGGGTGCCCTGGATGGGCCACAGGTCCTCGGGCCCTTTGTTATGCAAAGGGTCAGCTCCTCGCTGCCTCTTGCCCTGGGCTCCCACCCAGAGCTCATCCTGCAGCTCTAATTATAGCTGCACCCCAGCTACCTGCACTGAGGGTATTCCTCAGCAAGAGGTCATGTGTGCTCCCCACAGAATTTTGTTTCTGTGTAAAACATATAGACTTCCTTTGGCTGAAAAAGTTCTTACACATTTGATAGCTGCACAGTGACACAAATTCAATGGGTTCTGCCAACTTAATGTAATGTCCTCATATTTCTGTGAGTGACAAAATCTGTTTTATTTTTATTAAATTTCATATTCAAATGCAGTTTAGATATCTGAGCTTTTAGATATAAAATGCATTTACAATATATTAACAAGTATGATTTTTTAAATGTACACTTGTATTTTAATTAGTAACTGATAAATAACTTTGTAGCTTTTGTTTAATAGCTGATACAAAGACGAATTAAGAGCAGAAGCTACTTGAAACATCCTACAGATCATTTATAGAACTTGAAAGCATATATGCACTTGCCTTTTTGGTTTTTGGGGGTTTTTTTAAATTTATTTTGAATGTAGTGTATTTATCAGTTTTATAAATACAGAAATGCTGGCACATGTTTAAAAATATTTGTAGTGCTTTGAAAAACTGAGACTGCAGACGGCTATATTTGTGAGTTTTAAGGGGTTTGGATGTGAATTATATTACATATTATGCAAAAGAACTTCAAAACCACTGGAGATGATGACTGTAAAATAGAGAGTGAAATATAGTATGGAGAATGTAATTTACTTTCTGTAAGACCAGTTAAAGATGGGGAGGGCCAGAAAACACAGAACATTCAATGAAGACATTGGCACTGGGAGTATAGCAAGATGCTTTAGATACAGTAGGCTCTCAATAACAAGAGAATTTTACTCATAACTTCTTTTTTTCCTAAATATTTACAGTTTATTCCAAACCAGCTCAGATCTCCAAACATCATTCTTACTGTTCAATTTGATCAGCTGGAATATTTCTATCTGCACATTTGCACATACGGTTATTTAATCTCGTATATTTGAATAAAAAAAAATAAATAATTAGAAGAAGGTACCTTTCTTAGTTGTATTAGGTCACTGGAGAAACAGAGAGAAAATTAGAAAAAATTCTTCCTCTCTTCTCCCCAGATTTCTCCTGTGTAAGATATGTCATTTGTATGCTTTTTGTCAAAGTGTGTGAAACCGTAAACTGTGTTTGGAAATTAAGCAAGGTTCTCTTACAAATATGGTAGGGACATAAGAACTGAGTCTTCTTTACAGAGCATGATCTGCTGCCTACTGTACTCATTTGAGCATAACATACCACCACTTGACAGGGTGCCTTGCTTGTGCTCTTCCATGTGCCACATATCCTTTCCTCCTTGCTGAGTCCAGTCGTGTGCTGCCTTGCTGAAACTTCACCTTGACCTTTGCCAAAATGCTCCGTTTCAGGTCACCGTGCAGCTATTTTCTTCCTCATGTACAGATATCCTCCCTTGCTGCCTGCAGCACCTACATACTGCTGGGCCTGAGCTGCTAATCTCCCCTTGCTGTTACAGGATCTGATTTCCTGTATGTCCCTGCTAAGATTCTGCATTTTTAAGGAAGTCTTCTCAGTCTGCTCTGGGAATGGTGTGCTCAAGACATGGTGTTCAGGCTTGCAGTTGCTTTACAATTTTAATTTCAGTTGTGCTGGTCTGTCCCTCTCTGTGAACTATGTTGTACTTCTTTGGTACTGCCTTGTAATTGTTTTGTTGTCTCGCTGTGCTACAATACCCATCAAAAATAATACAGCACAACAGGCAGTCCTAAGCCTGCATACAGGTAACCAGCAAGATCAGTCCAACCTCATGTAAGTCTGACTCACTTAGAAAAATTACAGGAAATAGAAGGTGACATTTGTTTTTACTCCTGGGAGACACCCCTTGGAAAGATGTAGAGCAGAATTAAGTTGCTGTACTGCCACATGAATTAGTATGATGGCAGCAGGCCCCACTCTTTTGTTGAATGCCCATGAAAATTTTGGATTACAAAGAGGCTCCAAGGGACTGAGATTGGGCCAAAAAGCACTGTGCAAATGGAAATCCTATGAAATTAAAAGTCAATGAAGAATGCTTACTTGCAAGATCTGATGGGACTTCCTCCAACTTATAAATGTGGCAGTAATAGGACATGTTAGTTACCATTTCTCTTATTGTATGCATCGCTGATTAAATGTTAATATTTTCAGAAGCTGGTCATTTGATATGATGAAAGGTATAACTTTGAGGATAATTTATGCCTTCCATTCTAAGCTTTACTATAACCTGCGGCTTTGACAGAAACTTTTCTATATTGTCTGGTTAACTTTTTAATGCTGCAAATTGCTAAGCAAAATTATTTTTCTTCTATTGTGCACTTTCATTTCAGCTTTCTGCACAGACAGCATCTGTGATTACTTACAGAAGAGCATAGTGTGGTTAAGTTTGTGTCAATAAAACGAGCAGATACCACTCTCTTGTGGTGTGTCCTGATGTGACTGCTCCTTCAGGTGAGCAGGCACTATCAGTAGTAAGGGCTTGTCTAGAAAAGGCCAGCTAGGGAAATATAATATGTAGGACATAGTGTGGATCATGTCTCAGACCTCTTGAGAGAAGGGTTAGCACGGTGACAAATGTCACAAAACTACAAATAGCATTGTTACAATTGTGGGCTATAAATCCACACAGAGCACAGTAATTCGTGAGGTAATTTGGAGTTCATGTAGGTCTGTTGGACTCGGTGCCACAACAGCTGCAATCACTTAATATCCGTCACCTAATAAATGTCTGCTGAAATACTCACAATTTATTTTTATTTCTTAACTGAATTATATTTCAGTATGTGTATATGTCATAAAACACAACAAAGTGCTTCAAAGTCCTAGTTCCAAAATACAGAAGCATTACCAAAAAATTCTAACTAGCTAGAAGAGGATGCCTTATTAGGTACCTCGAGATCTTGCAAAATATGATCCTGAAAACATCCTCAAATGTTGCTTAAGCCAGCACTTTTTAAAAGCACAACTTGGTCTCACATAGCTTCAGGACATGTGACTGCAGAACTGTAAAAAATCGTATTATTTCAAATGTCTTTGTTTTCCTGAAAAATTCAATGTGGGGACATGTTTTGCCATAGCGTCTCTCAACTTGGTGTCCTTAGAGAAATTATATTGATTTGTTTCTTTACAACAAACTTTACTTTGTGCTCAAGCCTTCTACATTTCATTTTAGATTGGCAGTTTAAACAGGAAAAGGAAATTTGCTGAAAAGATCTAGATCTCATTTCATCACTGTAAGCAGAAGAGACAGGGCATGCACTCAAACAAATACTACATTTTCTATTCCTGATTTCCCTGAATAAACCAAGTGCTGTACTGTGAAATGTGTTGTTGGGTTTTTTAAAACCTAGATCATATCAGACAATGAATTTCATACTTCATGACAGCAGGCTCTTTTTTCTTTTTCCAGGTGATAAAAGGAAAATTAAGGTTTGGTTCCTTTAGTGCTTAGACATTCTAGAGAATGCATTCTTTATTGTGCCAGCTACATAATAAGTGAATTTTTGTGTCACCTGTTTCATATCTCAGTACAAATACAGAAGAAACAATTGTATTTATAATGGTGAGAAGTCATTGTTATTTTATTATCCTCTACCCTTTCTGCAGCTGAAGGTAAGGAGGCAGTAATGCTACAACAGAAACAATGCCTTTGTAGATGGACACAGATGGGTTACATGGTTGGATTTGTCTCTCAGAATGTTGGAGGCTGAGTGATAATGAAGTTGATGGAAATAGATCTTATGTTGTCTTTTATTAATTTGCGGTTGATAAGCTATTCAATAACTTACTCTGAGTGATTTAACCATTTACAAACAAATCCCCTCCCACCACCCTTGAGATAAATGTGCAAAGGAAGAAGTAGTTTTAGGAGAGGGGTGCGGAGGTTGTGTTTATTTTGCTTTGTGAGTTGGCTTGTTGGAGGGTTTTGGTTGGGCTTGGGGTTTTTTGGGGTTTTTTTGATTGGTTGCTTTTTTTTCTCAGTGTGACTATTAATTGAAGATGAATTCTGTGATCTGCAAAACCAACGGAGCTTCTTTTGGTACATATTGGCTTCAGTTCACCTCTATCCTGTGCTGTATCAACTCCAAAATCCCTCACGTGTCTTTTGATGTTCTCGCAAGGGAAAAGATACAAGACTGAGACTTTTGGGGAGCTAAGCATGTATTTTATGACAGTCTGACTGTTAGCCAGATCCTAACTCATTAGCCAGATACTAAAGAGTATAAAACAGTTGTAGTTTTCCTACCTTTCCTCAGGAAGGACAGCGATTTGTATATTTCTTCGATATGTAACTTCTAAGCATTATTTCAAACAAATTCTGGGATTTGAATTATCTGCCCACCCTTAAAGTTGACTGAAGGATCAAAAACTATTGAGTAACTTAAAAGTCTCATATATTTAATTTACTTGAGAATCTAGACTAAGAGCAAGATAACATTCTGCCTTCTCACACCACTGCACAATAGAAATAACAGTCAGATTTTTTTCATCTTTAATTACACCTGTCCTGGCACTGACAATAATTTTTCATGTCAGTTAAGTAAGGTTTGACAAAGCAGTAGACTACACCTTTCATTTGCATGTTTAGTGTGAAGCAGAAATATTATGTTATACTCACATAAGGGAAACTTAATTGATTCCTACAGATTTGCACTTTACTAATTCATATATCATTACCTTTTTTTTTGTCAGAAAAACTTTGTAATACATAATCTTGAAGAGATATTAATAGTGCAAGTCTGACTCCATGAAGCTGACTTAATCTGTTGAAGATAACATAAGGATATGGGATTTGTCAGAATACATAGTTGATAGCTAATCAGTATAAGAGGCAAAGACGAGACAGGATAAGTAATAAATGAGATACCCAGACACGAAAACCCGAAGAGAGAGAAGATAACAGAGAAAGTAACAAAGATCATATCTTTGGTCACTGATCAAGGGACAACTGAAGGAACCACTTTCAGCTGAGCTTTGAAGAAGTTCAACCACAACTTTGTAGCTGAGAAGAAAGTAGGGACACCAGATAATTATTGGGCCTCCTGAGAAAGAGTTTTTATGGGAAGTATGGGGATGTTTGTGGGATTTTATAAAACTTCTAGGGATATTCTGAGGGCACTGTGTGCATGTGGAGAACTATTACGGGATCTTTAGGAGAAGGGCCAAATGCAGGGAAAGGTAGGGACTGAGTTGGATCAGAGAGGAGCAAGCAAAGGGGAGGAGATGAGAGAAAAAGTGCCAGCTGCATACAAGCTACTGATCAGTTTGGTTGTGGGGCCAAGTTATGTGCCTGACTACTGTAGTCTGTCCTCCCTTTCACTAATTTCTTCCTATGTATTTTCTGTGTGACCTTGTTCTCCATTCTGTACCTAGCAGAGATAGGACATGCTAAAAAATTTCAAGCCAGACTAGCCAGTGATGAAGAGGGCAGGGTGGCATCTTCAAAGTCCCAAGATCTGAACTGGTGAATAGATAAGGTATGTAGGATCATGACAGGCATATTTTACTAACTTAGGCCATTCTAATATTCAGTGGGTCTATGAATATCAGTGTGCTTGTGAGGTGAAAATATGTGTCCTGCTAGATAGGCTTTGGTGCAAGTATTTACATTCATCTTGAATTTAAATATATTTGGAAGAATTAATTTACATTTAGGTATTTCAATTCTTGAATAAAAAGAATAATTTACTTGAGGGTTTTGTACTTGCAGTTCCCTTGTTTGCAAATGTTTACTGGGCTTTGTAAAAGAGAAAAGATATGTATGCAGTTTTCTTAAACTGATGATAAAACTTTGTCAGCTTTATGAAATGCCAGAAAAAAAGACATCTATGATTTATGATACTTTATAGCAACATAATAGCTAGTAAACCCCTTGGAACACACAATGTTGAAAACACACATTGGAGTCTTTTCTATAACGCTCGCTTAGCAGACATTCCTGTTGAGTTTTTGGGGTTGTTTTGCATTTTAAACCTAATTTTTCATTCAGTCTATTAATGGTAATATTTGAGGCTTATGAATAACATTGTATCAGAGGTCATGGGTGTTAGTCACTAAAAATCAATTCTGAGCAGCCAGGTTACACAGTCAAAGCCTGGTGGCAACGAGGTCTGCTCTCAGGGGCTGACTGCAACAGCCTGATGTCAGACTACATGGCAGAGAAAGGAGCTATGCTCATCCCAGCCCCTGGGAATGGCACTTAGATTAAGCTTTCTGCTTGAAAAATGGTAATGAGAAATCAGATATTGTGTTCATAGGAGGGAAGAGGGAGTTTGTATGAGATAAACAGTAATGGGAATTTTGCTGACAAGATCAATCTTTTATTTCAAAGTTCAGCGAGGAGAGGTTTGGTGCTGCTTTTTTTCCCCTGTTTCTGTTGCTATTAAAGAGTGAAACTGAAACTCTTGTCATATTTGTATTCACTGTCCCATCCTTAGTGATCATTAATTTCATGGTAACATGTGACGTCTTCCTTTTTGGGTTTTTTTTAAGCCTCATTATACTGTCAGTATGAGTACATCTTTTATGGTTCTGACTTGAATATTACTACATCTCCCATGTGCCTTTTTTTTTTCCAGATGCCTTCAAAAATCAAAACAAACTGGGTCATACATGAAACTGTTATACTTAGGGTTTTCCTATACAAAATGAAGGGAAAGGAATAAAAAGGACTGTTAGCCTTTCTTTTCCATCCTCCATACCACATCTGATATCATTAGCATACAGACATTTGATGTGATCTCCCTCTCTGGAGGCATTCCAAACCCACCTGGACACTTTTCTGTGTAATCTATTAGTGACCCTGCCTTGGCAAGGGGGTTGGACTAGATAATCTCCAGGGATCATCCAAGTGAGAAAGGCTTTCAGACTCTGTAAAGCATTGCTTAAAATGCCATTTATTAGAGATAAAAACTATAAAGACAGAATAGTGTCAATAATCTTAAGTCTCTTCAGATGCTGGTAACTTGTGCTGCCTTGAATGGGCTTCCCATCAGGAAATGGAATCACTGGTACTAACAGGGAGCTGTAAACAGGTTCCTCTGTCATCATCAAAGCTGAAGTTTATATGGTGACTGTGGAATATGGCCTCAATGACAGGCTGTGCATGTAGCACAGCATGAGCCAGGGACGACTAAAACGGTATTTTGATCACCACTCCTTGGTGTGCAATGGTCTTCCAGCCACAGGCACTGTGCTGCTCAAAAAGATGCTCAAGGTGATTGTAGCTTTCCCACTAACCTGGAAGCTGTTGTCCTGGGGGAGCATGAAGGCACAATTAATGTAATAAATAACAAAATGAGCTTTCTTCTCCACCACACTGTCTAAATAAAGATAATTAAAACAGATTAAATATACGATGCTCTTGCTGCAAGAGAACCCAGTGGTGGTTTCTTGAGTGCTATGTCAAATTATCTATTTTAGGCACTTTTTAAAAATTAGGAGAAGAATCTAAATTAATAGTGAAGTAGACTTGAGACAGTAGATGCTGATTTCATGTGAAAACTTCAAAAGACACTTATGCTTGTTGACAGATAAAAGTATTTGTTCTTACAATTCATTGTTGCCTTACAGTGGCCCTTCAGTAAAACATGATAATTTCTGAACAAGCACAATTCTCAGGAATGTGAGGTCAGAGTGATAGTCATCTGCTTTTTTTTTTTCCTCATTCCTTGCCTCCTCTGGAGACCCAACTAAGTCTGTGCGGTGAGCTGAAGGGTCACAGCTTCTTAATTATACAATTAACAGACTTCTGCTGACTCAGTTCAAGAAGTCTATTACAAAGAGATGAATTCAGCAGGATTCCAAAGTTAAACTCTCATTGTATTAATATTATATTGACAATGTCCAGGTACCTTATATGTGATCCTGACTTAAGAGCAACATGTAATGGGAATTCTCAAAGTTACAAGTTTTTTTGAATGAAAGGGAAAAGTCACCTTTTTAAAATACTTATGCAAATCTTTACGGACATTCAGCATACATTGATGCCTTAGGTCTTAACTTTTTTATATTTTTCAAATCCTGTACTGCCTAGTGTATAACTCTGATGTTTCTTGTGGCCTTTTAGCTGCTGTTCTCTCATGCTGGTTAGACATAACAAAGCCTCTCCAAGCCTGCTCTCCAAAGACATCCAGATTGTCCTAGGCCCAAAATGTGTAAACTAAGAGGAGGGCAAACTTGGGGTAGTTACATAATTAACTGAAGTTTTAATTGGAGAATTAACCCTGATATGCAAATGAACCAAACTTAAAAAAGTGTGAAGAACTCGTGATTTGGGGTCCATCTTGGGTGTAGCCTTTGGCCTGCCCAGGGTGTACCTTTGAAGGCCCTTCAAATAAATGCCTACCTTTATTCCCTTATTCTTGTCTAGCCACTGTTTTTAGATGGCCACTTCAGGCATCAATATGAATTTTAAAAAATTGTTCATGCTGAAATAAAACCACTGTATGCAAAATATCAATCATAAAACTAAATGGTTATCTTCAAAGAGAAGGATTCTTTGTTTTGCTGTTTTGTTGGGGGTTTTTGTGTTTGCTTGTTTTGGCTTCTTAGTTTTTTACATGTTAGAAGAGGAGGAAAATACAATAGAGGGCTTTTTTTTTCCAAAAAACAAATTTTGAAGTCAGTAACACTATATAGAAAAAAAGCCTGATTCTTATAATTCAAAAATAGGTCTGCAAAAGATAAGATAGAAATAATGGACCTTATATTTCTAGAAGTGGTTGGACTTTTCATGTGAGTATTTAGAAAGAACAGAAAGGACATTATGATAATTTACAAAGTGTTGCAATGTAGCCCATTTTTAATCTATGCTCCTTTAAGTATCATTGATCCTTAAGGTTAGCAAATACTTCCTAAAAATTTTTCACTAGTTACAAGGGTGAAAATTACAGAAAGCAGCACATCTCTCCATAGTGAATTCAGTATCACAAGACACATGCACAGCGTTATTGATGTTGAATCTTGATGAAATGTTTTGACTTGAACATAGTAAGTCCACAAAACTTTTCATGATAACAGAAAAGAACCCCTCTTAGGAAAGAAATCTGTGAAAGGAAGATTTCTGTTGGAAATTTATGTTAGTTTATTCTCCCTCAGGTAATACTATCCCTCAGAATAGTTAACTGGTCCAGTTTTATGGACAGGAAAGTAAAAAAAAAAAAATTAAAACTAAAGACAAGGCGTTATTCTTTTTGCCTTCTATTCAAGTGTATACCAGGTGTGAATTTAGTACTTGACATAAAATCCAAGCAAAACGTGAAAAGTGAATTGTACTTCTTCTGTCACAGTAACAGACTGGTAGATGGTTCTACTCTGAACTGCCTGAAGGGAGAACTGTCTTTTCTATGTTTTTTTTCTATCTGATTTCCTTTTACTATGAAAAAGTTAACATTGATTTTCTTGTTGAAGATAAATTGTGGCCATTCCCATCAACTCCTAAAGTAAATATCATAGTGTTTTGCCATATTTTATACCCAGTTTTAATACTGAGCTGGGCAAAAAATCCAAACTTCCAAAAAGTCTGGAAGCTGTAGTAACGTTTTTGGGATTTTGTTTGTTTGCTGGGAAAAAAATGAGCAAATTTTTCTGTTGTGGGATAATTTAGTTTAGTTTAGATTTTTGTATTTTATAAATGAATAATCATAATGTACAGCTAGATCTGGAATGCAAACTATGTCAAAGAAGTACTTTTCCATGCATATGCAAAAACTCACTTCTGGAAAAAATTGCTGATGAGACTGGGTAAGGTTGGAATGGACCCCAGTGTGTCATCTGGTCTAACCTCCCTGCTCAAGCAGGGTCATCCCAGAGAACACGGTGCAGGATTGTGTCCAGATGGTTCTTGAGTATCTTCAGGGAGAGAGAGTTCACAACCTCTCTGGGCAATCTGCTCCAGTGCACAGGTAACTGCACTGTAAAGAAGTTCTTTCTCTTATTCCGGTGGAATTTCCTGTGCGCCAGTTTCTGCCTGCTGCTTCTCTTGCTATTGCTTGGCTGCACCAAGAAGAGGCTGGCTCCATCCTCTTGATATCTCCCGTCAGATTCTCGTAGTCGTTGACAAGCTCCTCTCTCTGTTGTCTCATCTCAAGGCTGAACAGGTCCAGCTCCCTCAGTCTTTCCTTGTACAAGAGATGTTCCAGTCCCTCAAACATCTTTGTCACCCTCCACCGGACCCATTACAGGAGCTCCATGTTTCTCTTGTACTGAGCTCATTGGGATGCATCGTTCTTGAGTCTGGAGGAAATGATCCCTGAATATCAACCAACTTTCCTTGGATCCCTCTTCCCTGCAGGGCCTGTTCCCATGAGACTCTTTCAAGAAGAGCCTTGAAGGGCTTACATTTAGGTCTATCTGAAACCCAGATTTATTATGGATATACAATATATGCATATGGCTATTTCTAAAAACCTCACAGATTTTTTCCTTCAGGGCAATGTTTACCTCATAAAATTAAGTAGTACTAGTAGCTGCTGTTAAATGAATCTAGTATTTCGTCTAATAAGACCGGAATGTGCCTACTGAGAAATTTCTGTGCAGTAAAAAATGAAGGCACACTGAAATACACTGTAGTCTTTGTTACACTTTCATTTCTTTGACCTGAAAGACATCACACACTTTAAGGACAGATAAAATGCAACAAAAAATTATTGATTCTAGAGTGGAATAAAGAGGAAAATGCACACAACAAGAATGAAAGGTCACTTTTATCTAGAAAATCTCCTAAATGCTTTGACAGGTGTCAGCTTCTGTCATTTTTTCCTATTTGCAGGAAAATGTTAACAAGGTATTGTCTCTTTTCACTCTCATAAATTACAAGAGAAACTGAGGGATAGTCTTACATCTTAGAAACATGTAGGAAGGTGAATTTTCAAAAAAATTGTGATTATTGCACTATTATAAGAGCTGCAAAATTGTAGTTGCCTTGCCACAGATTAAAGTCAACAAATCGTTGCAAACCAACTGACCAACAAACCAACCAAAAAATCTCTAAAATCTCCCTAATCTGACCAGAGTGGAAAGAGCCATGTGTGATAAGAGCACCAAACAATTGAGTGCATGGGATTCAAATAGTAGAAAATTCCGATTTGAAATTTACCTGTAAAATGTCAGTGTTAGATTTGAAATAAGTGGAATAGGAGTCAGTTGAAGGATCAGTTGAGCAAAACAGAAGCATTGTTGCTTCATTGCAGTTTAATGAGGTAGTTGGTCATACACAATGTCAAAGTATCTTGACTTAAAACCAATCAGGGAGTCTTCAGGTGAAACGGGGAAAATATTTTAAACTTATTCAGTGGTTATTCAGTTGAATTGAAAAAAGATTTTCCTAATATTATACTATATTTTGCTTCACCATTTAATTTGCTTTGCTGTGTGCCTTTGTACATGAATTGTTAGTCTGAAATCAAGCAATTACATCATAAGTAGTTGTACTTTGTGGCTTCTTCTAAGCTGTCAGTAAGACTATCGATTGTTTTCACGTGAATCCAGCTTTTTATATGTTAACAGTGAAATCAAAATTGAGAAAGAAACTTTTCATAAAAAGAGGAAAAATATGCCTCTTTTCACTAAGACTTATTTAATTAATTATTTTAACCAAGCAATAGTATATAGTTCAGAAAGCAGAAAAATGCTTTGGGTCTGAGCCAAAGGCCACTGGAATCAGTAAGAGTATTTCTATTGACCTCAGCTGACTTTCACTGTAACTTAATTGGGCTAATACATATTTTAAAATTTAGTCTTCTTGCAAGAGTAATTCTAACCTAGTGGTTTATTAAATGTCTAATAAAAGCTGTAATTTAATTTTTGTGAAATCCATCACTGGTGCTGTTTTTAAAGAACAAGGAGTGTTTGCCAATTCTATCTCTCCCAACCCACATGAACCCTTTTTTAATTTCCATTATGTGAGGCAGCTCCTTCTCTGACGGGAAAAAAACCCCATCATTTCCACGCTCTAGTATGAAGCTGAGAGTGAGGATTATAAAACAGAGAAGCTGCAGTAGGAAAATAGGGGCCAGAAAACACTTGAGAATGTGGGTTAATAAATTGAGAATTTGTAGTAGCATGATGGGGCAGAACCACCACAGAATAGACCTGTGGAAGTTATCTCCCTAGCTTTTTCACTGTTTCCCAGTACCTGGAGAGGATTTCAAACCAGACATAGCTTCATTGACCTTAAAAAACTACGGGATGAATTTGTTAAATATTTGTTAAGCATTTTTGCCCAGTAATTTACTGATCTGCAGTGATGACATACTATCTACCTGCTGAAAAATGAAGCCAAGACTGAAGTTTCAACACTGATTCTCAAGTAATTGCTTGTATCCCAGGGTCCTACTGGAAGTACCCTCAAGTAGGATGAGTTTGTGTATCAGAATCTATTGGTTCATGATCTGAACTGTTTATCATCTCTTTCTCAACAGTGCTTGAAATGTTGCTTTCTTTTTGGTTCTGTATCAGCTTCTGATTTTGTGGGACTTGTTTTTTGTGCAATATAAATAAATTGTTACTGAAGACTCTGGTTTTGACCTGGCTTTCTTTCACTGAAGTCAAAAAGAAATTGTCACTACCTTTAAACAATAAATGTGTATCTGTTCCATGATTAAATTTCCTGAGCGTATACCTCATAGTTGAATGTTAAGCTGCTTCATATTAGGTATTTCTAGCTCTGTCTTTCTACCAGTGCCTCTGGATTATTTTAAATTTGCTTTCTCAAAGTGATGTTGAATTGCTGTCAAATATAATTTTTTCAGAATGACGTCCTTGTCATAATCAGTAGTTCCAGTGAAAATACTTTTATATTAGTTGAAGAGAGTGCAATTACCTGCAAGTCATTTTGCATAGAAGATAAATAGAAAGTGTCTCTGACATGCTTGGTGGAGGTTAGCAACCCTTTCAGATTTAATGAAATGTTGTGGATATTTTCATTCTTGATGCAATTTCCTTTACTTCTAATTAAAAGGCAACAGATGTTTAAATGAAGGTAATACAATTAAATTGGCTGTGGGTGAAATACACGTGCCATTGTTCCATGCTTGAAGGCTTGCACTGTGTATGCTTGGTAAAATTACATGCGTCTAACCCGTGGGCCAGCTGGAACGAAGGGAATCAAGATTTGGGTTTTCTCAGAGGGCTGTGACTGTGTTAAGGCCTTTTCAAGTTCATGAGGAGCATGGGATCAGATTGGTAGTGACTACAGTTCATTGACACTTTAGGCTAGCCATTAAATATATATTCATTTAGTGATGTGTCTCTAACAATATACAAAGGAAGGGTGACCTGCTGATCACGCGGTTGTCTGGCATTTGGCGATCAGTCCTCTGTTCTGCTTGCATAGAGTCCGTAGGAAATTGTATAAACTACAATTTTCAATTTGTGAAATATAGTTATTAGTACTGCAACATTTTAGATCACTTTTGCACAGACCTATTTATTGCTGTGAGATGCTCAAGTCCCAAAAAAGAAGAGGTCATGTAAATGGCTGAAATACATAAGACCAGATAATCCTGATTAAACAGCAGAAATAAACTTGACAACAAACAGATTTGATCCTATTCAATCTCTAGTTTATCCCTTTATACAGGGCATGAGTATCTTCCTTCAGCTTATTTTGTGGAACATATTGCTCTCATTAATTTTATTTAGCCTGTGGCTAATTGGAAGATTTAGCAAAGCTACTAATTTTGTCTTCTCCCCGCTCCCCTTTGACCCTGTCCTCCACCTCTCGCTTCTTGCCATCACTGAGACAGTTCAACAAGGGAAAGTGATGAATTCTGAACCAGGAAAGGGGTAACCAATGGGATGTATGTACAGATTTGGGAATGAGATGCTGCGAAGCAGTGTGCAGAAAGGGACCTGGGGATCCTGGTCAATGACAAGTTGAACATGAGTCAGCAGTGCCCTGGCAGCCAGGAGGGCCAACCTTGTCCTGGGGGGCATCAGGCACAGCATCACCAGCTGGGCAAGGGAGGGGATTGTCCTGCTCTGCTCTGCACTGGGGTGGCCTCACCTCGAGTGCTGGGGGCAGTTTTGGGTGACACAACGTAAGAAAAACATTAAACTGTTAGAAAATGTACCAAGGAGGGCAATGAGGACAGTGAAGGGCATTGAGCGGAAGCCATATGAGGAGCAGCTGAGGTCACTCGGTCTGTTCAGCCTGGAGGAGACTGAGTGGATACCCCACTGCATTCTACAGTTTTCTAGTGAGGGGAAGAGGAGGGGCATACACTGATCTCTGTGGTGACCAGTGGCAAGACCTGAGGGAATGGCCTGAATTTGTGTCAGAGGAGGTTTAGGTTGGATATTAGGAAAAGATTCTTCACCCGGAGGGTGGTTGGGCACTGAAACAGGCTCCCCAGAGAAGTGGTCACAGCACCAAGCCTGACGGAGTTCAAGAAGAGTTTGGACAATGCTCTCAGGCACAAGGTGTGACTCTTGGAGCTGTCCTGTGCAAGTCCAGAAGCTGGACTCAATGATCCTTGTGGTTTCCTTCCAACTCAGCATCTTCTATGATTGTGTGTCTATGCTGTCTTCCCATGTTTTAAACTGATGTGATGGGGAATAATTTTCTCTTCACACATTTGCATGACAAAAAAAAAGTTTGAAAGAATCCACTTTTAGTTTGTATGTGGAACTCGGCATGTCAGGTTATTATTAAATAAAAAGAAAATTAAAGTATACTAGAAATTTAAACAAGAGGATAACACCTGAAGCCATGAGTAAAAATAATGAGACTATCAACTCTGTGTTCCTGAGATTAACTCAGACTTTATTCCCCAAACCACAGTAAACGAATATTTCCTGCTCAAATAGATATATGTTGTTAATTATTGTGGCAGATAGTTCATTCCCAGGGTGGAGTTAAAAACAACTTCTCCTATTCTCTAAAACTACTTAAGTACTCTAACAGCAGCCAGTGGGAGCAACAGTGTTCCTAATGAGCAACGACATCAAGATTGGATGTTTGCTCTGTGGTTGAAATAAGCTGTGGGATAGGACAGGCACAGGTAGTTCTTTGCAGAACTTATAAGAAGGTATATAAATACATATATATGTACATGTATATACATATATATATATATATAATATTTTTTTCATTATTTCTACATTTCCTTAATGGTGTTGGGAGTAGGGGTTGGGGGAGGTAAGATTGCAACTGGTAATTCCATGAACATTTTTTATTTGCAAAGCTGTTTCTATCAGTGGAGTCAAGCTGTCATAAATAACATAACTAGTCACACTGCAGTCACTTAAAATGTTTGCTAACACATTAACTAATGGGGAAACAGCTGAAAGATGAACCCCAGCTGCATCCTCTGAATAAAACTGTTGGACTGAAGTAGGCTAGATTGGACCCAGTAGCCACCGG
Source organism: Lycocorax pyrrhopterus obiensis (assembly GCA_014706295.1). Lineage (NCBI taxonomy): Eukaryota > Metazoa > Chordata > Aves > Passeriformes > Paradisaeidae > Lycocorax > Lycocorax pyrrhopterus. The sequence goes on from JACSVZ010000002.1 coordinate 76,824,393, forward strand.
TGTCTTCGGGGGAAGATATTCATAATGGCCCTTAATCAGTCCTTTATTTCATCAAAGGTATATAGAATCCTGTAGTCTTTATATGCATATGGAAGCTACCATCCTCCTGAATGTGGTATGAGGTACTCAACCTATTGTTGGTACTGGGTGTGCTGTGGCCCTCTAGGGATTCAGCAGGTTCTCGTTGCCAGATTATTGTTATGTGTAGAATCAACAGTTACAGATTCACAGAATATGCTCAGTTGGAAGGACCCCACAAGAATCATTGAAGTCCAACTCCTGGCCCTGCACAGGACAGCTCCAAGAGTAACACCATGTGCCTGAGAGTGTTGTCCAAACTCTTCTTGAACTCTGTCAGGCTTGGTGCTGTGACCGCTTCCCTGGGGAGCCTGTTCCAGTGCCCAACCACCCTCCGGGTGAAGAACCTTTTCCTAATATCCAACCTAAACCTCCTCTGACACAACTTCAGGCCATCCTCCCAGGTCTTCTCACCTGCCACCACAGAGAAGAGATCAATGCTTGCCCCTCCTCTTGTCCTCATGAGGAAGTTGCAGACTGCAGTGAGATCTCCCCTCAGTCTCCTCTTCTCCAGGCTGAACAGACCAAGTGCCCTCAGCTGCTCCTCATACGACTTCCCCTCAATGCCCTTCACCAGCCTCATTGCCCTCCTTGGTACATTCTCTAACAGTTTAATGTTTTTCTTGCATTGTGTCACCCAAAACTGCCCGCAGCACTCGAGGCAAGGCCTCCCCAGTGCAGAGCAGAGCGGGACAATCCCCTCCCTTGCCTGGCTGGTGATGCTGTGCCTGATGCCCCCCAGGACAAGGTTGGCCCTCCTGGCTGCCAGGGCACTGCTGACTCATGTTCCAACTTGTCATTGACCAGGACCCCCGGGTCCCTTTCCTAGGCACTGCTTTCCAGCTGCTACCCTGCAGAATTTATCAGTCATTGGTCAACTACCTTTTCAGAACATATTTTTCCTAGGAAGGCTTTTCCATCCAGATACCCAGGAACCCATTCATAGGAAATTAACACCATTGAAGCCTTTTGGCACCACCACCGCTCATCCTTAGTAAAGTTTATTTTACATTTTTTTCACTTTACCTGACCACTGGCACTTCATTAGATATTATATTAGATATAATCATTACATTTACTTGTAAGTTTCTATGCTACACTGTGACTGTGATTATCATGATTAATAAAACACTACATGCAAATGTAATTAAAGACAGTGAAAAGTGCACTAAGAGGGGCAAAATAAAATTCCCCTTCGGGTTCCATTCCTTAAAAGCACAAGCCTGATATCTCCCCATGAAACAGTGATAATGGTAATATGTTTTCAAGTCTTTATGGAAGTGTTCTTTTATCCAGTATGTTCTCTTTTCTCTATTAATTTGCAGAATATTAGTGCATGTACAATAGATGTCCAATTCTTTTATAGAAGTACTGATATTAAATATCATTATATCATTGTCCTGTAACTTAGCACACGGAAATCACTGGCCGTTACTGACCATCATATCATACATATGATAATGATTATGAAAGCATCCTTGTGCCAGTCTCATTTTTCTATATTGATGACTTGATCTTACTGAAAATCTCAGCTAAGTGAAACTGCTTTCAAAGTTATATTTGCTTTAGATGTTTTAAAAACCTTTTAGCAAACATTATCAGGTCATTTTGTTCCAAACCACAGGAACCAACACATTTGCAAACAAAAAAATAACACTTTGTTTTGGTTTTTTTTCAAAAATAAAAGACACTTTCAAATTAAACTGTATTTTACAAGACTGGCATACTATATTCAATTACTGTAGCTGCTTTGTATATTACAGAATGACCTAAAACCAACATTTTCCTTCAGAGGAGAAAGACTTGTCCAGTGTGGAAACAGACAAGGCCATATTCATCTTCTCTATCCTAAGGCCAGCAGTGGCTAATTTTTTCAGTCACTGGTGCCAAAATTACTTAAGGAACACTGTAATTTGCTGCTTTTTGTGCCAGTCTAAATCTATGTCACTGCCAAAGCTGGTGCTACTATGGAGGGATCGCCACCTCTACTGCAGTCATTTATGAGGTGCTTAACTCAGAATTCGAACTACCCTATATTCATTACAGTAGTTTATTCCTTCCTGTGTCAATGGTTTTCAGGAGATTGCCTACCTTTGACTGTATAAAGACCTCACTTTATTTAGTATGCAAACAAATTTTTAAAAAATCATATGGAAACATCTCCAATTTGTTTACACATGTACTCTTACAAATTGAAGGTAAGATTTTTTTTTTCCATTGTGATTGCATGATCAAATAATTTGTTGGTAAAAATGTTTTATTGTATTACATTACACAGCATAAGCCAATTTTAACTCTAATTATAGAGAAAAGTTTAGCTGGTATTACCTCAGGCCTATGTTTTTCACTTTTCATGAGTAATGTCCTGAGGTAGAAAATGTATTTTATAAGAGTTTGGTTAGTAGCTAATAAAGCTGACAAGTTAATGTGTGGGTAGCATTATCATGTGAACACCTGACAATCAGAACAATTCTGAGGAAGTTCAACAATACAGGAAAAATCAAAAAGAGTGTGTCTCTTTTGGTTTTTTCTTTCCTGGCAAAGGAGAAGACAGGGAAATCAACAGTTTATCGATCAACAATTCCAGCATGGAGTCCCTCCCACAGGAGACAGTCCTCTATTAACTTTTCCAACATGGGTCCTTCCCATGAGCTGCAGTCCCCAAACTGCTCCAGCACGTGTCTATTCCACAGGGCACAGTCCTTCAGGAACAGACTGCTTCTGCATGGGTCCCCCTTAGAGAAGTCTTGCCAGCAAAGCTGTTTCAGCGTGAGGTCCTCTTTCCATTGGTCCACAGATCCTGCCAGGAGCCTCCAATAGCATTGGCTTCCCACAGGGTCACAGCCTCCTTTGGGCATCCACCTGCATCAGTGTGGGGTCCTCAAGGGTCTGTAGGTGGATCCCTGCTCCACTGTGGACCTCTATGGCCTGCAGGAGGGCAGCCTGTCTCACCACAATCTTCACCTCAAGCTTCAGGAGAATCTGCTCCAACACCTGGAGCACCTCCTCCCCTCATTCTCCGCTGACCCTGGTTTCTGCAGCGTTGCTTCTCTCACGTGTTCTTACTCCTCTCTCCTCTGGCTGCAACTGCTTCTGCCCAATAACTTCCTTTCCCTTCTTAAATATGTTATCCCAGTACCACTGTCACTGACGAGATCAATCTTGGCCAGTGGCAGGCCCATCCTGGAGCTGGCGGGCATTGGCTCTGCCAGACATAGGAGAAGCTCCCAGCTACCAGGTGCTGTCTGTGGGGCAGGGGTATGCTCCTGCCACAAACTTACATTCATTACTTTCTCTTTCATAGTTCCTATCTACCAGTATCCACCTGCTTTTTTCTTATTAGATTAACTCAATATGTTAGCTGTTTGTTAGCAAAGGATATTTTGTAATGTCATTTCAACTGTAGTTTTAATGGGCTATACAGACGTGGGTGATTCACAAAGTTCAGTGTGAACTTGAACTGTATTTTTAGAGCAACATGCAATGCAGGGATGAAAAATATATATATATAAAAATATAGTCTCTGTGCAGACAGCTGATGGGCAGAAAAATAGTAATTTTTCCAAGAGACTTGGGGTTTTTTTGTGGGTTTTTTTTTTGCACTGCTTTGGATTTGAAGCATTCACAGTGTAGGGCTGAGGTACCTTAATAAATTATTGACTGTTTGCATCCAACTGAATTTTTTCCCAAGGTATTCTGAAGCTGTAAACAACAGGAAAATCTAAAGAAACAGAATAAGAAACAGTGTATGTTCCAGATACATGTTCTAAAATTAGAATGTGCCATGCACATTAACTTATTTTGGATTTTCTATTTTGTTTTGGATTTTTGGTTTTGTTTTGTTTGGGTTCTTTTTAAACACAGTCAATAGAGAAAAATTATTCAGCCTTTTCTCACAAATTATTTTCTCATTTCTAAATTGGAGTAATCACACTGGGATTGCAATTCTTAGAGCTACTGTCATTCATTCAGAGAACAGACCTCCCATGTGGACTTATATCCAGACAAAAACCCCTTGAATTACAAAGTCAATGTTCAAAATGAATTTTAGTCAAGGAATGATCACAGAGAGAAGGCACTAACAAAAATTATGGCTGTAGATAGTTTTCTAGCAGATAAAAAAAAAATATTTGGTCCATAGCAGATAATTAATTAATTTTATCCTCCTGTATTAACACGAGCTTAATTACACTTCTTTGGTCAACACGAGTAATAACTAGGTCTATTTTAAGAATCAAAGACATTTCAACTCAGTGCAAGCCAGTTACTCTTGTTTGTCATGTTTGCTGAATTGAAACAAAAGCAAGCTAATTAATTCCTAATTTAGGAGTTTTATTGAAAGAAAACAGGATGAAGAGTTATGTTTGTATACTACCTGTGAGACTGAGAAGGAAGGGGTTTTGGTTTGTGTTTTTGTTTGGTTGATCAGCTGGGTTTTTTTCCTTTTGTTGCTTTTTATGTAATTTTAGGATTTAAAATCTCAGTAAGTGGTGAAAACAAGTTTATTTTTTCTCCCTGATGGACTTAAACCCACACCCAACTCTAACTGAGATGCTGTAACTGCTTGTTCTGTCTTGGTCCCTTAGGACCAAGAAAAGGGGTTGCAATCAAACCTGCACCTCACTGCCACTGGTCTGTAGAATCTAATATTTGTTCATCTCTCTCTCTGTATGTGACAGTGCACACAATCTGAGCTACAAAATGGTACACTATTTCTTGTAGCATGTATTTATGTTTTTGCATCTGCAGACACACAAATACCTCTATACTCTTCTGTTATGGTATACAAAGATATAATGCCAAGCAAGAAGAATTTCTATACGAAATCTTTTAATCTGATGGCTCTGAAATCACTTGTAATAAATTGGTTAGAGCATGCTAGTCTGAGATGTAAATTTGGTTCCCTTTAAGGAAATAAGGAAGTCTATCTGATTCATTAGTATTTGTCACAATTCACTGGTAGAGGATGTGATGTTCACTATGAATCCTCCTCAGGCTGAACAAAGACACCAGACACCTGTTAGGCTTTTATTGTACAGTCTCCAAAACCCCAGCAGCCAGCCCACTGCTTTAGACTCACAAGGCATTGGTTAACAAGCCCTTAAATGCACACAATACACTTTAATAAGTTCTTAATTCTCACAACACACAACCAAAGGTGCTCACAAACAAAAAACACTTCAAAACAGAGTATGGGGTAGAATATGATATCTATGTTTTCCCAGGCAAAACAAGGGAAGAAAACAAAGAATATCAGCAGTCCTTAGATTCCCGGTGCTGCTGCATGTATGGTCCAGAGCTGAGGTTGCGAGACAAACAAAACAAAAGATAAAGAGAGAAGAAAAAGAGGAGAAAGAGAGCCAGAAAAAAGAGAAAAAAGCAAGGGAGCCAAATTCACTCCCTTTTATAGTTAACCTGGTGCATTCCTCTTATGTAAAGTAGATTTTTCACACTGTTTTCTTCGTGCATGGAGAGCCAACCTTTCTCCAGGAGCTGAGCTGGGGGGTAAGGGGGAGCTGAGCATGAGTCTCAAGGTGGAGCAGGAAGTTGGCTCAGAAAAGTCCTGTCCCACCTCTGTAGGATCCCTTCCTACAGCAATGCTCAGAATGTTTGAGATAAAACATGCCTAGGTCTGGTCCTCTAAGCAATAATGTGTAACTTCGTAGTAGTGAGCCACTGTTTGGCGACTGGACAGTAACTAACAGTACTGGTACCTTGCATCTGTTACTTTTTTTTTTCTTTTTTCTTTTTTTCTTTTTTTCTTTTCTTGTTTTCTTTTTTTCTTTTTTTTCCTTTTTTTTTCTTTCTGTCTGTTCATTTTTTACATTTTCTTTTAAACCAGCTTGTATCACAAGAAGACCAAAACCAAAACCCAAAACCAATCCCAGCCAAAACCCACAACATTAAGGGCTTCTGGAAAAGGTTTTGGGGCTAGAAAGCTGATATTCTCCATCTTCATCAAACCTCTCAGAATGACCTTAAAATGAACTGTGTTTAAGCTAAACACACTAAAATTAGCAATTGAGCTTGAATACTTCCTGTATTAAGAACCTGAATCTTTGCAGATTTGTAAACGTGTAAGTATTGAAATACACAATTGCTCAGTGTGGTTAGTAATGAAAATACAATGCAGTCTTGTAAATGTCACAGAGGCTGAATTCCTTCCAAGTCATTGAAGACCTGGGATGCTGTTGGTTTCCCGCTTGGAAAAGCAGGCTAAGTGTGCTAACTGTTCTTTTTCTGGGATGCCTGTAAGGCTGCCTGACATGATTCCCCGCTTTTTGCGCTGCAATGGTATTGTGTTCCCAGAGATCTAAAAAGAGAATGGGCAACAAGTGCAGTTGTGAAACGATGTTTCAGTGCACCAGAACACAAAGCTTGCAAAGTGCCTGGATGATGGATTCAGGCATTGTTTTGGCTCACCAGCAACTTCAGCGTCAAAAAGAAAGGTAGGAGTCACTGATACAGAACAGAATTAGTGCCTGGCTGCATTCGCACTTGTCTGCTATCATTTGTGATTTAGTGAGACAGTGATTAGTACTTTTACAACACACCTACTGCATTTAGTACACCCGCAGGCTGAGTGAATATAATGCAATTCATATGAGACACTTTGCTAGAGGTTAGAGCATAGGACTGCTAAAATGGCAATGGGTGATAATTATGCAAAAGTATTGATAGAATTTGCTGTGACCTGTTTAAATTATAATAGGTGAGAAATCATTGTCTTGAAGTCATGTACATTAAACAGTAGATCTTATAGGGTCTTGCAAGAATTGCAGTGCATCACTCTTTTTCACTCCTGTCTGAAGAGATACTGTATCAGTTTTACAGCATTTGAAAAATAAAAGGGAAAACCAGATAGTTGGGAAGACAGGCAACAATACTATTATATACATAAAATTGTTTTAATTTATTTATTTTATGTGCATAACAAGGTGTTTCCTGTGCCTTTTCAGTATAGGCTTTTACTTTCTTCAGCCTATCATTAACAATGTTTTTTCTTTATTCTCACTCAGTGGAGTGGGTTCATGGTATATACATACTCGTGGGTATTTATAAAACCAAAATGATGTTTGTTTCTGGTAGGTTCATATAGACGGGCACAACATAACACCGGGACATTTAAGGTCACCCTGATTGAAAAAAGTATACATAAATGTCACCAGTTCTGTCTGTGGACAGGAAACAGATGCATACACACATTATTCTTCCACTTCTCTCCATTCCCATCTTTATCTTTTAAATTCAATGTGAACATTGAAGTTTTGCAATGCACCACATGGGTCACATAAATTGAGCAGTCCCCAGAGAACAAGGCAGTTTAAATAAAGATGTATATGAAGAGTGGTTTTATGCTGTGTAGTGCAGCTAAGGCTGAGTAAACAGGTATAAACTAAAATAGAGAATTATAGTATCTTTGATAGTTCTGGTTTGATAGTTCTGGGTCTTAATTTGAAAATAAAAAGAAGAGTCTTTTGTATTTGAATAATAATACATTTTAGGAAAACTCATACAGTATCTGCACAGTGAGTAACTAGAGTGACAATCTATCCCTATATCCGCTCATGCACAATGACTTTTATTTTTGTGTGTTTGGTGCACAGCTATCCTAAACTTGCTATTTCACTCAACTCCCTGTTTGAATCAGCAAAGACTTGCATTTACTTCAGAGGAATTGGATCAGGACCACGGTTAATTGCTAACAGCATTTGATAGACTGTAATTTGACCTTAATGTATTAATATAGATATGCAGATATGCACATAAAGCTATTAGTGCTAGTTATAGTTTAAATGGGCTACGGTACCTCAGGGGCACTGTAGAAATTTGCTAAAGAATCAAGAATTATTTTATTCAGGAGCTAAATCTTGAATTAATGTTTAATGAGAAATTTAACCTTGTTCTTCCCTGTTATGCAATAGCTCTTAAGAGAACTTGCAATACAGCAGGAAACTAGGGAAAAATTTGTATTTCTTATTCTTTTGCAAAGCTAGAAATCAGTTCAGTACGTGGATTACAGCTCTATGTCTGGTAATTGATATGTCCCCATTAACAATAAAAACTTTAAAAAAAAATCTTATACATGAAGCACGAATGAAAATTCATTTTCCTCTTAAAATGGGAGGCATGGTTGTTTTCATGTGTAAAAAAACCCCAAACCCTGCAAAACAAGCTTTGAAATTCACTGCTACCAGTAAAAGATACATTTCTCACATCCCCATAGACTAGAGGAACACAGGATTTAGATGACTAAATTTAAAAAACAGTTTGACACTGCCTAGCTGGAAAATTGCATTTTCCCTTGCATGTAAATGGTGTCCTCATAGTGGTGTCACAGTGAGTTCTCTTATCTCTGCAGCTATTTGAAATTCCTAAACACATGTACACATTTATACTGGTAGTGGCAACATTTCCCTTTACTCTGGAAAAGCAAATGAAGCAATGACATTTTGTTCTTATTACTATCAAAAATTGAATTAAGTATTTGTGAATTAGACATCAACAAAAAGTGAAGACATTGAGAAGACAACTGCAGTCAGTCAATGGAGTATATTTCTGAATTAAAGTAGAATGCTGGTTTAAAGATGCTGGCTTTGCTGTGTGCCTATGCACTGCATGTACAGCTTTCTGTGTGACACAGTGAAAGCAGAAGAGGAAATGCCAGCCTGAGAAACAAAGAACAAAGAATGTGGTTGAAGAAGGTATATCTGTATGTTCTGATCCCTGATGAAGACAACCTGAACACATACTCACACTGTCTTTGATGTTAAAGGTGTAAAGGTGAGAAAGAAATGCTTCATGTATGACTTCATTAGAATTACTTATATAAGTTGGGACTCACATCTTTGTAAGCAACCTTTATTCATTTATATTTAAAGTTTAAAGCTCATACTTGATTTTTAGGGTTTTTGGATGCTGAGGTAAAATGGATGAAGACTAATAACCTTTATGGACTGTATTCTTTCCATGCATGACAGTAGGGTAACTTAACAAAGAATGGGTAGGTTAACCTAGTCCTGATGAAGTCCTCTGCATAAAATCCTAACTTTAGTGAAGGAATGTCATTCCATTGTGTCAGGTTTCATTCTTCACAGAGCCTTGCATTTCTGGTTATTTCTAGAACCATGAGCTGAAATTCTGTGGTTCTGATATGTTACAGATTAGGCTGAAAACGAGACATTGGGCTCTTAGGAATGTGCAGCTACTTGTGGCAAAAGCAACTTTGGTGATTTTAGTATGAAATATCCAACCTAAACTTATCTCTGCCTCAGCTTGGTGAGCTGTTTGCCATTCAGTAGAGCCACAAAGTAGAAGCTGTGCTTGTATACTAGCACGTTAGTGCTAATCTGTAATCTTTCTTCACCTGTTAGTGTGCAACAGCCATGTGACTGAGCTGGTGAGAAATTTTAAGAGAAAATATGGAGTTAGGGTTAATAATGTTTTTAATTACTCTGGAAATTTATACCAAAACTTACCTGACTTCGCCATGAAGTCAACTCACCACAAAATAAAAGTGTCTTATACACTTAAATTTGTGTGACAGGTGCATGTTTTCTTGTACTTTGGAGAAATATTAAACAATTGTTATACAAATATTTGAAAAGGAAATATTGTTTTTCACTGTTAAAAATGGTTATAAGTCCTCAACACAAAATTTGTATTTTGCTCCTCAGGCACTCCGGAATCCTAGAATTGGAGAGCAGCCTAATTCTCAGTATTTTTAGTGAAATATATGATTTTTTTTTTCTGTTTTCTTTGTTGTTTCAGTCTTATCACTGAAAATTACACTCATTTTTAACTTTTGCATCGGAAAAACATATTCAGTCATTTGCATTGTCTTGAGTGCCAGCTCAAGTGATATTTTCTTGTTTTGAAGGTTCAGATCTAAATGTAATGCATTTTCTTTATAAACACAGTAGGTTAACATTGGATGCACACCTCACCATGTGTCAGTACCTCTTATAGGTTTTGCTCTGCTTTTTGTCTGCAATCCAAGACAGGATTTCTGTCAGTATCTCAGCATGTATTTAAATGCCTTCATAACTGGCACTGCTATGTGCTCTGTTTACACAAGCATGTTCAGTATAATGATAACATACTTGGTGTGAATTTTACTTCAATCATAAGAATCCTGTATGTTCTGTTTGCTTTACCGGATGCTTGTTGGAGGTTTTAGCTTTGAATGCATATCTAAATTTCAACTCAGAAAGTTCTTGTTTGTCAGAATTTTCTCTTAAAAATCTTGAATCTTAGGCTTTGCCTGAGTTTTGCATTGTTGTATTCAGAAAGACTCTGAAAGTGTGCAGCACTTCTGACATCTCTATTTTGCTTCCAGAAATCAAGTAGAAAAAAATGTATTACAACCTTCCAGTTCCACCACTGTTTATTAATAACTGAAATCATTCAAAAAATTCAAAACAACTTTCCATGAAGAAAGACATTCTTAAATGAATGTCATTACTGACTTGTCAGCTTGTTTTGCTGTAGGCATCAATCTTCAGGGTGTTTCAGAATGTCCCCGAGAAAGGAAGAACCAAATGTGGGTTTTTGTTTTTTTTTATTTTCAGTGGTAGGTTATTCTAAATAGAGATGGCAACATTTTTTCAGGATGGGTGAAGAGAAGCTAAACAGCCGGACTAAGAAGACCTTAACTGTGGGCTAGGTATAGTACATAGATATTGAAAATGTGGGGCTCAGTTTCAATTTAAGAATGCATGAATCAAAGCATGTCTCATGTTACAGCATAGCTGAGTAGCAGAGACTATCTGGAACACAGCCACACAACTAAAGTGATCAATAATGGCAATTAACAACAAGTGGTTTATGACAATTTGAAATGTTGTTTCACTTTGTGGAAATGAAATTAAATTGATCTTGTTCTGCCTTTTACTTCACCTTGCCTAGTTTTAACTTTCTTGTAAATGGTTCACAGCAAGAGAGAATTGTCTCTAAGCTAACTTGTCCTCCCAATAATTTTATTACCTTATTTATTTTAGTGCTCCAACTGCTTTCATAAACTGTCTGTTATTTTCTACTCTATTTGGTCCTCCTTATTTATCCAGAGATCTACATGATGTTTATTTTTGGTGTCTACACATAATCTGATGGTTCAAATTTTTATGTTCACTACACCTGCAATTAAATGTGCCTTTCTTGTACCTTATATCTTATTTCAAATCTCTACAAGAATTACTATGTCAGGTTTATCTACATGCTACAGAATAAAAGAAAATAAATTGGAAAAAAGGATAGTAATTTAGACTAATTCATGCCTCCAAAAAGAAACATAATTAAGGTCTTTGCAATGAAAATGCCCTGCAATATTTCAAACTTGACACTTCAGATTATGAACTCTTTAGCTCATCTCAATGCCAAGAGCAGTTAAGGAAATAGTCTTTCAGGCAGGCACAAGGCATTCCCGACAGGTCTCCTTGGCTCAAAGGCAGACCAGGAAAGCAGGCTGCAGGAAAAAGGAAGGAGACTGTTCACACTCTTAATCTGTCACAGATTTTATTGTTCACTGTGTTGTAAAACCTGGTGGTTTTGGGTTTCTGCAGAAGAACCTTATAGCATGCTTCTGGCAGTATACAGGTAAACGGAGAGGCTGGGTACAAGAGGTAAAACTGGTTTTCAGTTCAGCTGTTAATAAATTTAACGACACAATTGCTTTTCAGTTTTGCAAACTCAGTGAATGGAGTCTGGGGTACATCTCCAAGATTTGTTTCATTTGCTATTGCCCTAAGAGAATAGCTGTCCACTGGATATATCTGCAGTTTGTTCCCAAAATAGTTTCTCATTATCTTTATTATGGATTTCATGACAAGTTAGTTGTAGCTGACAAGTCACAGATTACAAAGATGAATTGCTGATAACTGTGGTACTGGGTTTTGTTGATGGGGAATATATTCAGATTTGGGAGCGCTAGGGATCACTATGAAATGTAATCTCTTTTAAGAGATCTGTACAACACATAGCCTGTAATTGCAGGAGTATTTCTGGTTCTCTTTGCTTCTGCAAAGACATCTCATTGTGTAAGACGATCCAAAATTAGCTGGGTTCTGTGTGTGTGTTTGTTTTTCACAGAAAGGGTGATTGGGCATTGGAATGGGCTGTGCACGGAGATGGTGGAGTCACCATCCCTGGAGATGTTTAAGAAAAGACTGGATGTGCTACTCAGTGCCATGGTCTAGTTGACAATGTGGTGTTAGTTCATAGGTTGGACTTGATGATCTCAAAGGTCATTTCCACCCTAGTTAATTCTGTGATTCAGTGAAAGAAGAAGCTGTGTATTTTGTCTAATGTAACTAGAATCAGTCTTCTGTAAGTATCATTTTTAATAGGAAAGTAGGTTTATTTGATTTGGCAAGTTGTGCTGTGTTCTTCCCTGATATTTATGTGTTGCTTTTGTGTAGAGCTTAGGTTTGGGTTGGGTTTTTTGTTTGGTGTGGTTTGTTTTTTTTTAGTAATAACTCATCAACAGTCTGACAGGTCAAAGAGATTGCACAAATTTGTTATGTTGCCAAAATTACTCCAGTAAGTCCTTGGAATGTTTTACTTCATGTTGTTGGCTGATGATGTCCAACACTCTGTGGCTATCAGTATATTATCAAATTTCAGTGTCATACAAGAAGGTTTTATAACAATTAGGACTTTAGTACTCAAGTTTCAAGTTTTTAAACTTCTTTGTGATGACTTAATATCAATATAGTGCAGTCTTTGATGTGCTTAACTTGGAATTAAGTTATCAACAGACTTCTACAATTATTTTTACTCTAGATTTTTTGGTTTTATGACACTTTACCGTGCCTTAATTATGCCTCCCCTGGCAGGGGAGAATTCCCCGAGCCCTTGCCTGGGCTCTGCAGACAAACGGGACTCTTCCACGCTTTTTCTCTCAGATGTTTATTAAGTTTTATCAAAAAAGGAGCCAAGGCGCAAGCGAGACTCCCCTTAAGAAACGTGAAGGAAAGGCCGAGTTATCAAGATAACACCGTTCTTTTAAAGATAAATTACCCAATGAAAGCCCAAAACGAAAGATATTTTTACTTTTCTACCAACGTTCAATAAATCATTTTGCCACATGAAAGGAACTGCGGCATTTTTCACCCAATCCTCTCAATCCACTTTTGCCGCAAACTTGGAGAAAAGAAAGAAAAAAGAAGAGAACAACAATCCTCCATTTTGGAGTTTTTGCTTCTTATCTATTTACTGTATTAACAAATCCAGCACCTCTAAATTTTCACCCTGTGACAATCTTACACAATGTTCTATCCCCTAATTCACACCAGTGTAGATTCTACTTCTTCTCAGAGGGTAGGTAATTTTCTCCATGGACGAAGGTCAAAGACACTGTTGTCCAGGGGGGTAGAACCCCCCAAAACAGGCAGAGAAATATTCCCTGCACTTTGGACTCCAACAGTTTTATTTCATGAACTTAATGCTGTCTTCTTTATTTTTTCTTCTGTCCATGTTCAATTTATAATTAAAATTAGCTTTTGTAAACACTAATTGTCTCTTTTAATCTATGCCAAGGTTTAGTATTCTCCTTTCTGTACTAATAATTTACCTAAACTTTAAAAGTTTTAAAGGCTTGTAAATTTTTCCTTTTTTAAAATTTTTAAATCAAGTCAGGTTTTATGATATTAAATCTGGAAATTGACCTGGCAATTCAACTCATCTTCCATTCTTGCATTTTCAGGGGAAAATATGGGATAAACTTGCTCATTCTGAACCTTTTCCATTGTATATTCAAGTCTAAACTGTTGTTGTGGTGCCATTATTCAAGTCTGCATTAATGATGATACTATGAGACATTCCTATTCTTTAATCTCTCCTGATGGTTTCTTCCTTTCTTCTCTGTTTTGTGAGTCAATCTACTCATTCACATTACTGCTGAATGAACTAAATTGGGATTAAGTTATGGGAGTTAAGATGACAGTTTTCCCCTTCACTTAATAGGGACATTAGAGAAAACATTGCCATATCAATTTTAGAGCAAATTTTGTGTAAAACCTGCCCAGTGTGATTTATCATGTGTATCACACATAATTCTGCTACTTCATCTTAAATGGTAGAGAACCATAGGCAGCACTTTAAAATCCAGATTGAGACAGGAAAAAGAAAGGCAGTCACACTGGTTAACATCAGTTTAAACTGATCAAATACTTGTGATAAAATGCATTGCAATAAATTATTTTCCCAATACTACAGATGTCTAGGTAGTACCTTTCATATCAAAGGATCCCAAAACTGTCACATAAAGGTGTTACTTTATGTGCTCCCTGTAATAAAATGCAGAAAAGCAGAGGGAAAATATAACGATGTAATTTTTTAAACCACTAAGTAATGTATACTAATAAATAATAATTCAGGAGTTGATTATGATTTTCATGTCAAATTAAAAGTTTAATAATTTTATTCCAGAGATGTTTTTAATCCAAACACTAGTACTGGTGTTGAGTATCTTACTGTAAGGTGACATGATGATTACTTGAAAGAGAAGTGAACAGGCAATGCCTTCACAGCCCCTTACGTAATAAGAAATTGCAGAGTTTGGACATAGACCTTTTACTATCCATTTTAGAAACAGACACTTCATCTAAACTTAGACTTTGCTGTCACATTGCTATGACACTTGTAGAGACCACAGATGGTAAATACACAGGTTCTTCTCAGCAGAGTTTTATAGAACTACAGTATGGATTTTCAGCTGAGCTGTATGAAGAATCCCAGGCAAGGACAACAAAGGTGGTTTTGAGGAGGAAGAGAAGTCTAAAGAGTGCTGGATGGTGGATGAGAGTTTCACATATTGGAAAGAAATCAGTCATCATAAAAATAAAGACTTTAGCTGCCGCAGTACTTCCTTTGTAAAGAATGAGAATTATTTTGTAAGTGGCTTCTTTATATTCATTCAAGGAAAAAAAATATATTAAATGTAGTATATGCATCCACTTTGTTTGTTCAACTGAATGCAAATGAAATGGTTGACACAGAGAAGTGATGGCTTCCATGTGATCATCCTGGCATTTGGAAAGGTTCCCAATGCAACTTCAATTCACTTGGCCTCCTATCCCAGATCTGAACCTCCCATTAGCAGTGGTTATTGGGAGCACCATTTATAAAAGATGGTCTCCTTGGGCAAATAAAAGCTATGCAGTGAATAAACTGAAGACACAGAAGTGTTTCCTGGTGTGATATAATACGGAGGAAATGTAGCCAGCATGTACATTAAAACCTATCATATATAAAACTCTGTGTATGTAGGTCAATAAACTGCTTTTGCTTTCTTTTTCCTTTTTTGTTTTGGAACTAGGAACACAGACTTAATACATTCGATAAAAGTTGTTATTGAGGCAGAAGTATTCAAGATACCCCATATTTTAAAGTTCATGTTGATGCAGGGAGGAAAATAAACAGTGCAATTTCAGGAGGATTGCTAGCAGGTTGCAAGCCTTGAAAGCCACAGCTTACGGCATCAGCAATCAATTGGCTTCTCTACAGCTCTGTACCAGAAAGGCCCAAGAGATTTTCCATTCTGATGTCTGTAATGGAAAGCAGAAGCTAAGACAGTCTGAAAGGAACACTGTCAGTGGCATAGAGTTTGGTGCCTGCAGCATTCTCCCTGGGCTTTAAAAGAAAGCATGCTGAACAGATTAAACAAGGTGAAGACCTCTGGTGACCTTGTGTGTGCTGATAAAGCTGCTGCCGCAGCAGCTGTGAAGCAGCTGCAGCTCTATATAAGGAAAGATCAGGCAGTAGATGTGCAGTAGATGTGCATGCTTACAGCACGAGCATGAACTTCCAGATGGCTCTGCAGTTGTTGTAGAGATGTGTTAGCATTTTTCTCTGTGAACGTGCAACATATGTTTCCTCAAGTATTTTAAAATAAATAGTATTAAAATTGATGCCACATTTAAATTTAATTTGTCTAATTGCACATGGAACTCAATGATGGTAGTTCCCACTGAAGTCAGCTTGTGTTTCTAACATGAGGACAGTATCAGTACTGTGGGACAATCTTCTTATCCCATTTTCTCGTAATTTTCACAGTTACAGTTTAGTTTTTTAATTCTTATTGCTTATAATAACATAATATATAATATATATTATATATTATGTTATATAATATAACTCTATGCTGATAGATTTGACTGCTTGCCACACAAAGGGACTGTTTTCTGTGAATGTAGCAGTGAATTGATCATTTGCAAAGTAAGAAAATGAATAGTCATTGAAATCTTACCAAATAGAGAAAGAAATACATAATTTAAAAAGGAAGTTTCAAGTTAGCATAAAACTTTAAAAAATCCAATTAGAACTACAACTGATCTGAAACTCCTTAAGATAATTGTCATAGCAAGCATGGTAACAAATGAGGAAAAGCATGATGTCTCATTACTCTCAGAGCAGTTTAAATGAAATAGGGTTATTAAATGATAATTTGTGACAATTTGGTTAGCTATACATTTTTGATTTTTATATAAAGGGTTTCTCTCTTAAAAGCAAGCACTGTTTTACTATATATTCTTATAATGATAGCACTAACTAACAAAAGAAATAAATTGATTTTTTTTCCTTCTAAACCTGAGCCTTCAAAAGCAGAGAAGGGAGTCTGGGCATGACCTGCTTTCCTTTTTCCTTACCAACACCTTTGTTTTGTGAAAAACAAGGTAATCAGACCCTTCTCCGGGACACCAGGGAGGAGATAATGTGGCAAACAGTAGTAAGGTTTCTTCTCTTTGCATTTTATGGAAGTTCAGTGTAGAATCACTTAGGTTGCTTTTTGCTCTACGAGTAGTTAAACAATATTATTTAGTGTCATTTTAGTTTACTGAGTCTTTATATCTAATCAGTACTAGTTTTGATTTACCTAATTAGGTTTGCATCATGTGGCCTGAACAGTATATGGATTCTCATTTAAGAAATGAACCCTTCTCCATTTTCTTGTTTGAGGATTACATGTGTGTATGTTTCAGACAACAGGACTGTAATCTTTCAGCTACACTTACTAACAAAAGCAGTATTGCAAATACTCTTTTGTCTGAAGAAGGTTAGCTTACCAAAGGTTACAGGACTTTTTTCCAGTTATTAATATTTTATGAAAGCCTAATTAAAGATCAATAAACTGTCTCATTAAAAGTATTTAATAGTGTAATAACAACAGTGTGGAAAAGTATTGGTTTGGTTTTTTTTTTTTTTACCTCTGTGGTATAGAAAAACATTTTACATACCGATGTGATCCCTGAAGGTACAACATTCTCTTTTGGCATGATTGTAGCACTGAAATCAGTGTTAAGAATCTCATTGAACTGAAAGAAAGGAGACCTTACTGAGGAACTCCGTTTTCAACCCATACTGCCAAAATGAAGCTTTTTCCTTTCTTCATATGAGCCACTGACTGTATTAACACTTCTTCATGTTTTGGTTTTTTTGGGTTTTCTTCTGTATGCCATTCTAATGAGTTGTTTTATCTAGTGTTTTAATGAATTAATGACAATTCTTTTTGGTGCTACAAAGAACTTGTAAGGACTATAAAGTAAATGTTTGCACCTAGGGAACTGAAAACAAAGCCGCATTTTTGTGTCCGTGAAGCCATATCGTAGAGCAAACTTAAAATTTTCTTGACACTGAGCAAGGATACATAATGGTAATTTTATTCTAAAGATCTCTTTTTCTTTTAGAATGATTGGTAATTGCTTAGTCAGCAAACACTATTTTATGTTAAAATACGGAGGGCAGACAGTTTCTGTTTTTCAATTCACAGGCAGAAAAATATTTTCCTTGCATGGTAAAACAAAGAAAAGACCATACTCTTTCCAATAGAAAGGACCCTCCAGTCTTCCACAGTCTTCAGCAGTTTAGTCACTTCAGCTTCAGGTGAATTAGATAAGTAATTTATTCACAAGGGACTCAAGTCTACTCATATTACTTGCCTAACTTCTTATGGGCTGCTGGCATTATCATTAAAGTGAGCATTATGTGAGCAAGGAGTGTTCACCCAGACTCTCATTACTACAATTTACTCCTGGCAAAAACTGGGTTGTAGTTTATCTACCTGCCTACTGAAAACAGCTGCTGCTCCTGAGCACTTGTACAAAGCAGAATTTTCTCGTAACTATATCAACTCAATTTCCATTCTGTTTTGCATAGAAGTATACAGTGATCATAACACCAAGAAAGGAGGAGAAACAGAGAGGGGGAGAAAGAGAAAACCAATCTCTTGGCTCTCTTCTGTAAATAAGCTGGTGTCACATGTAGGAATCAATATTAATGCTCTGTTTCTATCAAGTAACAGCTTGAAAAGTTCTTAGTCTCTCATATTTAGTCAGTCTAGCACACAACAGTTTAGCTATATAATGGAAAATGTTCTAGGACAACAGTGCTTTGCTTTATGAATAACACCAAGCCTCATCACATTTTTAGCTATTCCTTTTCTTCTGTATACAGTCCAATTCCTAAGATTCCTTTCTTTTTCTCTTAAGAGCTTTTCATAGGGAAAATTTTTGCTAGGCTTCATATTAAATGACAAATATAATTACTGTATTGTTCAGAAATTGCAGGGTGGATGTTTGGTTTTGTTGTGGTTTTTCTTTTTGTTGTTTCCTTAATAAAGACACTAGATCTATGATGTTTCAGGACACAATTCTTTGTATTTACTAAAGACTGAATATTTCCATGTACATGGAAATACATAGATTCAGGTGATGTAAAACATACATAAATATATTTTGTAACTTAAATCATGAATATTTGTCAGCTACTAGAAGTCTTCCTATTACAGTGTGACAGATTATGACCAATAAGTAAAAAGTCCAGATCGACTTAGATTTCTAAGAAGGCTCTGCTGTACTTGTTCAGAGAATGTGTTTGCTAGTAAGATATATTGATGCTGCTTTCTGATACAAATTTGCATCTGAAACATTTTAAATGACATAAGTTTGATGGGCAAATATTCACCACATTCAACTTTTGCCTCATTTGTCCTTGAGCAAGTGCTGCAGGTGTTTATTGCTGTTTCTTTCTAGTTGAGATGAATATTGATTTTGGATATAAAAGTAAGTACAATTTTTTGTTGCATACAGCTAAATAATATAGTAATGAAAATTAATCATGAGCCAGCTTTGCCATTACTCATAACTAACAATTTTAGCGGGAACATTTCATTGCCATATTGAAATAAAAGCATCATAATTGACCAAATGTTTGGTTTCCCCAAGTAATTTAATCCTGCAGTAGCAGAAGATTTTGAATAGAACAGTGATGTCATGCTTGTATAGTATCCCTTTTGAAGAGCTTTTTTTGAGTTTGTTTAGTGTTGCAAGAGCACACAAAATGGAGCAAAAAATGTTGACGTGTCCCCAAGAAAACATACCTGTCATGTTACCTATCTAGGTACCTCTGTAGTCTGTGTAGTTTTGCGGATAAAGTGTCATAATTCTCGAGACATTTCATAGCTGGACAAAACCAAGAATGGTTCTGGCAAATAGATACTATGAAATGCAAGTAAGCTCTTGGGGATATATGCCAGAAATGGAGATAGGATTTGTAGAGGAGTTGTAAGGCAGTTCTTCAGGTTTTTCATTTGTTCTGATGCAGGAATGTAAAACTGAAGATAAAACAATGAAAGAAAATAGAAAGTCTGTAGTAGAAAGAAGCCTAATATATTTTCATGGTCATATAATTCTCTAGGTATGATATTCTAGTCCTCTCACAGTAACTCCTAAATGCGTTGCTTGCACTTTTCATTGAAACTGCATTTCATTAAAAAATCCTGATTTTTGAGACAAGGTTAATGAAAAATACAACTCCCAATAGAAGTCCTTGAGGTAGTGTAGTAGGAATTTTTCTCTAACCTTAATTTTCACTACTAACCCATTATTCTCCATTTACCAGTTTCTTACTAATTTTAAAATTCTTGCACTAATACACATATTCTTCCATTTAAGTAGAAACTTCTAACAACATTTTATCACACTAATCACCAAAATCTAGATAAGTGAGATGAATTGTATTTTTTTTGCTTAAAAAAATCAATTGCCTTATCAAAGGAAGCTATCAGGATGAAAAAAACAGAGTCTACTTCTGTTTTATTAGTGTAGTATTTCTTTCAGAATTCTGGAATGGGAAAAGGAGAACCTTGATAATTTTAGTATTTATTTCATCTTGTAAAGTTCCTGCTAGTTCCTGTTACTTACAGCAGTCTGCTTCATTAATTGCATTCAAACTGACCAGGTGCAATCTAGTTTTGGGAACACATAGATGGCTTTTAATTGGTACTCTGATGCCATTATTGATGAGGCTCAAGTTCTTTTTCCTTGAATCTTTTTACTTTTATTTCAGCTGCAAAATTTATTGCTGTTTTTGAAAGTGCTTACATTAGACCTGTGGTTTCTGATGCCAGAGATGAGATCTTTTTTTTTCAAATTTGTTACGCAGTTAAGCTTTAGTTCATGTAGTGTCTCTCTCCACAAGTACTTAATTGTTGCTTGAGATCACAGAATCACAGAATCATTAGGGATGGAAGGCACCTCTGGAGATCCTCTAGTCCAAACCCTCTGCCAAGGCAGGGTGGCAGGGTCACTTTGAGCACGTGACACAGGAACAAGTGCTGGAGGGTTTGGAATATCTCAAGAGAGAGAGACTTCACAACCTCTCTGGGCAACCCGGCAGTACTCTGCCACCCTCAATGTAAAGAAGCTCCTCCTCATGTTTAGGGGGAATTTTCTGTGTTTTTGTTTGTGGTCATTACTCCTTGTCCTCTCACTGGGGACCACTGAAAAAGTCTGGAACCATCCTCTTGACACCCACTTTTGACATATTTGTATGTGTTGATGAGATGTAAGGATGTTGGACTTAGAGACTGAGACTATGTCCCTCACAGTGTCCCTCACAATGTTAGTCCCCCAAACTGTCAAGGCAGTTGTGGAATTATTTTCTATAATCAAGTCTTCCTTAGTGTCCTCTTCAAAACTATATATAAAAAAAATTCCTACTGATTCAGTGACTTTCAGGTAAATAAAATTTTAGCTGGTGTTTTCAGAGATAAAGGAACATTGTGATGTATTTCAAGAAATTCCATTTCCTGGGAAAGGTTAGTGCTAACTTACTGGAAAAATTTCAGGTAACTTTGTTTTTAGTGTAACTCTTGAAGCTACAATTAAGTCTAAAGTTATCCTAGTGAGCTAACTAGTGCTGGGCCTGATACTTGGGCCCTACTTGCTTGGCAAGATGACTTTTTGCAGTTGTCTCAGCCTTCAGAGTGCGTGGCTGCATCTGTGTGGGGCTGCACTGCTTCCTACACAATGCAGGAGGAAGGTGTGGGGAGAACACTCAGTCATCCAAAGAAAAAGTGTGCCAGGGAGGGTTTCAAGAATTCAGCTACCAATAAAACTGCCTCTTTATCCTTCTGAAATAGCTTTGATTCACTTGATTCTTCTGTCCATATGAACTGTTCTGAATTTCATAATCAATATTTCCACATGATCTCTTATTTTATAGTAATTATTTATATTTGGTTTTCCTTTTCTTAAGTTATTTATTATTCAATAACTGCGTTGTAGTAACATTACCATTTCACCATGTTTTTTAATTGCTATTCTTGTTTTTTTCTTTCCTCTTTTTCTTCCCCTTTGTGTGTGTCTTGCACTAATATTTAAAGCATCTATATTGTCTAAGTTACTGGCATAAACAACTCTTGACATTATCTGCTTTTTCTCTTGACAATATCTTTTCTCTTAGAGAGATTCACTTCAACAGTTTCCCTAAGTGTACCAGTGGTCTAAATCCCTCTTTCAGTACTAGTAGTTTGCTCTTCACTGCTGGCAGTTAATCCAGTACTAGACCAACTTCTTTTCCCATTAAGCTGGTTAAACTCCCTTTCTTCTTCTAGTGATTAAAATTTGATATTCATATAATTTCAGATTCCGGCAAAATTTGTGTCCGTATTTGTTGATTTAATGTTCTTACTACTTATACCTGTTTCAATCTTTGATGGAATTTGCGTGTGGAAAAGTCCTCTTTTTGTGACTGCTTTCCGATTTTTTTATGAATTTTAGATATTTTCCTGTAGATTATATTTTGCTTCTTTATTATATTGTGTGCCTCATGTTTATAGAAAGTGCTAGAACTACACCAAAGCTCACTTCTATCTTTTTAGCTTCTTCTTTAGGTAAGCATATTGACCTTTGATTTCAGTGTTGCACAGAATCACAGAGTCATTAAGGTCGGAAAAGGCTGCTAAGATCATCAAATCCAACCTTTGACTGATCAGCACCTTGTCAACTAGACCAAAGCACTAAGTGCCATGTCCAATCATTTCTTTAACACTCCTAGGGTGGTGACTCCACCACCTCCCGGGGCAGTCCTTTCCAATCCTGTCTTGGGGTGACTCTATCATGTGTATCCCCTATCATGCTCTATGCCCAAAAAGTAATTTTGTGCCTTTTCTGTGCCTTTAAACTGAGCTTGGAAAAAAAAAAAAAACCAAATGAACTTTTCAAAACAGTTTCTCAAGGACAGGGAGATTACACTCCTCTGCGTTCTCTGGCTGCAGGAGCAGGACGGAGCACCCTGCTTGCTTGCTTCAGCCAGCGGTTTCGGGGTTTTTTTTCCCTTCTTTTCCTGGCGTGAGACGGAAAGCTGAATTTTGTTTCCTGGGACTTTGGTGTTTTTTCCCTTCTTCTTTTCTGGACTGTTCAACAACATCAGAACACATCGGGAGAATTTTTCCCCGAGGCCCGGGGGTTGGGCCCTCACCGACCAGCTCCGAGGAGGAGAGAGACCACACCTACAGAAGGACTCTGAAATCTTCCCAGGTTTCTCCCTATAGCGAGAGATTTCATTTCATTATTTAGCATTATTATCCTTTTCCCGTGTGTTTGTTAAATAAATAGTTCTTATCTCATTCACTTTCCTTCGAGGAAAATATTTTCTTTTCCCGAACCCTGTGGGGGGGGGGAAGGGTGGTTGTAACCTGGTTTCCTCTCAGAGGATATATTGCTAGGTTTTGGCCAAACCGGCACAAATACAAATTGGCGTAGTCGGCAGGATTCGAAGGAAAGTGAAAAAAAAAAAAACTGTACTAATTACATCTTGGTTTGAATTTAACTACTTTGTGTAGGGGTAAAGTAGTTACAATGTTGGTTGAGTTCATAATGTCTCTCTGGCTGGATATACTCACGTTTTTTTGGTCCCTAGGCTTACTTGAGGTACTGGTGGTTTTTTGGTCCCAAGGCCTGTTTGCCTATCCACAACTTGGTCTGATCCTGTGGCTGATAAAACACTTTTACAGAGCAGGGGCACAAATCCGGATTTCTATTTTGCTTTGCTCGGTGATAATGATTTATAAGAAGTTAACAGAGGTACAGGCAGTTGTTCAAAGTGTGTATGATACGTCGTTTCTCCATCCTAACCCCAGTCCTAGTTTCAGTAGCCTGTTTTGGGAGTTCATTGGTAATTGCACTCAGTTTGTTAGAAGAGGAGGAGATGCGGTTTCCCAGCCTTTCATCTCCCTCCCCTTTAAATTTGATACATTATCTTTTGAGAAGGTTCAGTTTCCCCTGGATGTTAAAGAGACCACCCTCCTGGTATTTAATCTGGTAGTCTTTCTCTATATGGTTTGCAGCCTGTCTAGAATAAGAGCTCAGATTTCCAGGGTGACTGAGGAGACACCTGTCCCAGAGGTGGAAAATCCTGAGTGGGGTGGAGAATGGGAGGATATGGGCCAAATCCTGAAGAAATTCTCTGACCCGATAATTTGCAATTACCCCCCTGAACTAATTCAGAAACCAGCTGAGGTGGGGAAATATCTGAAAGAGAAATACAATGACAATTCCAATGAGAAACAGCTCATCGCAATATGCTGGGCCTTAGCATACGCCTATCGCACAGTGCTAAGTACTGTAGAGCAGCAGATAAAGGCAGAGGGGCAGGAAGATAAACCAGCAGACACCCCAGTCACTCAGGCTGCAGCCAAACCAGAGGGAGACACTAAGCCATTGACAGTTGCTCCTGTCACGAGGAAAAAGCACACAACCAAAACTGATCGCCCAGTGAAAGATGATGATGATGCAGGGGAAGGAACCTCAAAACCACCAGCTGATTCAGGCACAGAAACCATTACTGAGTCCCTGTCCATAAAAGACCTTCACAGCCTAAGAAAGGACTACACCCGACGGCCCAATGAATCCATAATAAGTTGGATGGTCCGTATTTGGGATGCTGCAGGTGATGATGTAATGCTGGACGGCGCTGAAGCGAGGCATTTGGGATCCCTGTCACGTGATCCAGCTATTGACCAAAGGATGATAAGGGAGGCTGACTCTGCCAGCGTCTGGAGACGGCTCTTGAGTGGTGTGAGGGATAGGTATCTGTGTGCAGATGATCTCTATATGCAGCAAACCCAGTGGAAGACCATTGAACAAGGGATTCAATGCCTGAGAGAACTAGGGGTGGTAGAGGTTGTCTTCACAGATGACCCAGGATTGAGGAGTCCAGACCGGGCCAGAGTTGGTCCTTTCATGTGGCGAAAGCTCATACAGCTTGGGCCATCAGAATATAAGTCTGCTTTAGCACTGATGAAACCAGATTACGGTGCAAATGAGACCGTGCAGGATATGGCAACAAAGCTCCGAGCATATGCAGACTCTGTGCATGGCCCAACACATGCGAAAATCGCAGCTGTGGAAACACGTGTGCAGAATTTGGAAGATAAGATGGAGAAGAATTACCAGGACCTCAAGAAGGAGATCAAAGAGGGCTTTCTTCAAATCTCGGCAGTACAGATCCAAAATTCTGATACCCAACGAGGACGTTCCCTAGAGAGAAGGTACATCCCACGAAGTGAGCTGTGGAAATTCCTGTGTGACAGTGGAGAAGACACGAAGAAGTGGGGCGGACAGCCCACTTCTGCTCTGGCAGCACGAGTGCATGAATTAAAGGAGCGCAAGTCTCAGAAAGGAAATTTTACTAAAAAGAAAGTAGCTCCAGTTGCCCGTAGCCAATCTGCCGGAAATGATAGACAGGAGGATAACCAGAATTAGAGGGGCCCTGCCTCTAACCAGGTAGAGGCCAGGGAAAACCGTATTTTTTGGACTGTGTGGATTCGTTGGCCTGGTACATCAGAACCACAAAGATATGATGCTTTGGTTGACACTGGTGCGCAGTGTACAATAATCCCATCGCAACATGTGGGGGTAGAATCTGTTTCTATTACTGGTGTAACAGGTGGGTCACAAAATTTGACCCTAGTGGAAGCTGAGGTGAGCCTGACTGGAAATGAGTGGAAGAAACATTTCATTGTGACTGGCCCAGAGGCCCCGTGCATTTTGGGCATAGACTTCCTCCAAGGGGGGCATTTCAGAGACCCAAAGGGACTCAAGTGGGCTTTTGGAATAGCTGCTGTGGAGACAGAGGGCATCAGGCAATTGAATACCTTGCCTGGACTATCAGAGAACCCATCTGCAGTAGGCCTTCTGAAGGAGGAGGAACAAAGAGTACCAATTGCTACCTCGACAGTGCATCGCCGACAGTACCGGACAACTCGAGATGCTGTGATTCCCATCCACAAGATGATCCGTGACTTGGAGAGCCAAGGGGTGATCAGCAAAACCCACTCACCCTTCAACAGCCCCATCTGGCCTGTGCGCAAATCTGAAGGAGAATGGAGATTGACTGTGGACTATCGTGCCTTGAATGAAGTGACCCCACCACTGAGCGCTGCCGTGCCGGACATGTTGGAGCTTCAGTACGAGCTGGAGTCCAAGGCAGCGAAGTGGTACGCCACTATTGACATTGCCAACGCCTTCTTCTCCATTCCTTTGGCCCCAGAGTGCAGGCCTCAGTTTGCCTTCACCTGGAGGGGCGTGCAGTACACCTGGAACCGACTGCCCCAGGGGTGGAAGCACAGTCCCACCATCTGCCATGGACTAATCCAGACTGCGCTGGAAAAGGGTGAGGCTCCAGAGCATCTGCAGTACATTGATGACATCATTGTGTGGGGGAACACCGCAGAAGAAGTGTTCGAGAAAGGAGAGAAAATCATCCAGATTCTCCTAGAAGCTGGTTTTGCCATCAAGAAGAGCAAAGTCAAGGGACCTGCTCGAGAGATCCAATTCCTGGGAGTGAAATGGCAAGATGGACGGCGTCAGATTCCCACTGAGGTCATCAACAAGATCACATCAATGTCTCCACCAACTAACAAGAAGGAAACACAAGCTTTCCTAGGTGTCATAGGCTTTTGGAGAATGCATATTCCTGAATATAGCCAGATTGTGAGTCCTCTCTACGTAGTTACCCGCAAGAAGAACAATTTCCACTGGGGCCCTGAACAGCAGCAAGCCTTTGCCCAGATCAAGCAGGAAATCGCTCACGCGGTAGCCCTTGGCCCAGTCCGGACAGGACCAGGAGTGAAGAACGTGCTCTACTCTGCAGCCGGGAGCCATGGCCTGTCCTGGAGCCTTTGGCAGAAGGTGTCTGGTGAGACTCGAGGTCGACCACTGGGATTCTGGAGCCGAAGCTACAGAGGATCTGAAGCCAACTACACCCCAACAGAGAAGGAAATCTTGGCAGCCTATGAAGGAATCCAAGCTGCCTCAGAGGTAATCGGCACTGAAGCGCAGCTCCTCCTGGCACCCCGGCTACCGGTGCTGGGGTGGATGTTCAAAGCAGAGGTTCCCTCTACCCACCATGCCACCAATGCCACATGGAGCAAATGGATTGCTCTCATCACACAGCGTGCCCGTATCGGAAAACTGAATCGCCCTGGGATTTTGGAAATAATCACAAATTGGCCCGAAGGTGAAAGCTTTGGTCTCAGTGACGATGAAGAACAAGAGCAAGTGACACGTGCTGAAGAAGCTCCACCGTACAACCAACTGTCAGCAGAAGACACATGCTACGCTCTTTTCACCGATGGTTCTTGTCGCATTGTAGGGATGAAACGAAAGTGGAAAGCAGCCGCATGGAGTCCCACACGACGGGTTGCAGAAGCTATTGAAGGAGAAGGTGGATCAAGCCAATTTGCCGAACTCAAAGCTGTTCAGCTAGCCCTAGACATTGCTGAAAGAGAGAAGTGGCCCAAGCTCTACCTCTACACTGATTCGTGGATGGTAGCCAATGCTCTGTGGGGATGGCTGGAAAAGTGGGAGAAGGCCAATTGGCAGCGTAGGGGAAAACCCATCTGGGCTGCTGAAGAGTGGAAAGACATTGCTGCCCGAGTGAAAAAGCTGCTTGTGAAAGTCCGCCATGTAGATGCTCATGTCCCCAAGAGTAGGGCTAATGAGGAACACCGAAACAATGAACAGGTAGATCAGGCTGCAAAGATAGAGGTGTCACAGATAGACTTAGATTGGAAACACAAGGGAGAGTTGTTCCTAGCTCGATGGGCCCATGATGCCTCAGGTCATCAAGGCAGAGATGCCACCTATAAGTGGGCACGAGACCGAGGGGTAGATCTAACCATGGACAGTATCTCCCAGGTGATCCATGACTGTGAGACATGCGCTGCGATCAAGCAAGCCAAGCGAGTGAAACCCCTATGGTATGGTGGGCGATGGTCCAAATACAAGTATGGGGAGGCCTGGCAGATTGATTACATCACACTGCCTCAAACACGCCAAGGCAAGCGCTACGTGCTCACAATGGTAGAAGCCACCACTGGATGGCTGGAGACCTACCCTGTGCCTCATGCTACTGCCCGAAACACCATCCTGGGCCTTGAAAAGCAAGTCCTTTGGAGGCATGGTACCCCTGAGAGAATTGAATCTGACAATGGGACTCACTTCAAGAACAGCCTTATAAACACCTGGGCTAGGGAACACGGCATTGAATGGGTGTACCATATCCCTTACCATGCACCAGCAGCTGGGAAAGTGGAGCGATGCAATGGATTGTTGAAAACCACCTTGAAGGCCCTAGGTGGGGGAACTTTCAAAAATTGGGAACAGCATCTAGCAAAGGCCACCTGGTTAGTCAACACTCGGGGTTCCACCAATAGAGCTGGTCCAGCCCAATCTGAATCCCTGCACACAGTAGATGGAGATAAGGTTCCAGTAGTGCATGCCAGGGGACTGTTAGGAAAGACTGTTTGGGTTACCTCTGCCTCGAGCACAGACAAACCCATCCGTGGGGTTGTCTTTGCTCAGGGACCTGGTTGCACATGGTGGGTAATGCAGAGAGACGGAACAACACGTTGTGTACCACAGGGAGATCTGATTGTTGGGTGAAAACCACATGTAATGTGAAATGCCTGTACCTCTGCTTGCTGAGTGTCACTGTCACTGTTTGTACATAGCTGTATATATGTATTAATGTGTGTGTGTATGTAGAGTTAGAATATATTAATTTGGGCATTGAGCCGATGATATGTGATAAGGGGTGGAATGTCTTGGGGTGACTCTATCATGTGTATCCCCTATCATGCTCTATGCCCAAAAAGTAATTTTGTGCCTTTTCTGTGCCTTTAAACTGAGCTTGGAAAAAAAAAAAAAACCAAATGAACTTTTCAAAACAGTTTCTCAAGGACAGGGAGATTACACTCCTCTGCGTTCTCTGGCTGCAGGAGCAGGACGGAGCACCCTGCTTGCTTGCTTCAGCCAGCGGTTTCGGGGTTTTTTTTCCCTTCTTTTCCTGGCGTGAGACGGAAAGCTGAATTTTGTTTCCTGGGACTTTGGTGTTTTTTCCCTTCTTCTTTTCTGGACTGTTCAACAACATCAGAACACATCGGGAGAATTTTTCCCCGAGGCCCGGGGGTTGGGCCCTCGCCGACCAGCTCCGAGGAGGAGAGAGACCACACCTACAGAAGGACTCTGAAATCTTCCCAGGTTTCTCCCTATAGCGAGAGATTTCATTTCATTATTTAGCATTATTATCCTTTTCCCGTGTGTTTGTTAAATAAATAGTTCTTATCTCATTCACTTTCCTTCGAGGAAAATATTTTCTTTTCCCGAACCCTGTGGGGGGGGAAGGGTGGTTGTAACCTGGTTTCCTCTCAGAGGATATATTGCTAGGTTTTGGCCAAACCGGCACAAATCCTTAACAACCCTTTCCATGAAGAAATTCCTCCTGATTTCTAAGCTGGACCTCTGCTCCTGGTGCAACTTGAGTCGATGTCCTCTCTTCCTGTCTCTAGTTGAGTGGGAGAAAAAGCCAACCCCCACCTTTCCAGAGAGCAATAAGGTCTCCCCTGAACCTCCTTTTTTTCCGGGCTGAACAACCCCAGCTCCCTCCCCCGCTCCTTGTATCACTTACTCTCTAGACACATTAGTCACTTATGCAAAATGCTTGCCTATTTTGTGGTTATATTATCACAGTGTTACAAAATATTAATATACTGTTGTTGGTTGTATTATTTGACTGTGTTTATATTCCAATTTAAAGCACCTTTTTTGCTTGCTTAATACACTTACAATTTATAGGACAATTTAAAGGTCCTAGACCTTTTTTTTTTCTAATATCTTTACACATTCCTAGAAGATCAGGTGCCCTTCTGCTCTCTGGATTCACTGTGCAGATTGTCCAATTGGTACCTTTTAAACAGGGCTTAATTTTTTGGGAACTGCTGTCAATCTGTCAAGGTCTCTCTTCTGAGTCTATGTAAATGATTGTAAAGGATGTTCTTTTACAGTATTCTTGACCTGTGTTGGAATTTTTTTTCCAACCTCTTTGGGATAATTTCTTCCTTTCTTCTCCTCACTTCTTGGATCCTTATCTGAAATAACGCTATGATAAAGTTGTTGCAATTATACCTGGTGTGTAAGCTCAGTTACATTCAATTCTATTCCTAAATAATATTTATCAGATTTCCACCAAAGGAGAATGTATGTATTATAGACATTCACAAAGTCTGTTCTAACTTTTGCCACTTCCTCCATTTTTAGGGCCGCCTTTTTCTATCACTCAGTCTTCTTTCTCTTATAAGACTTCTAAAAACAACAACAAAAACAAACAAAAGAACAATAACAACATATCCAGATATTCCAGCAAGCTTTCTGAGCACTATTGTTTTGACCTATTCTGATTGTCGAGTTGTCAAATGCTCTCCACTGCACCATTTCTTCACTATTTAAGATGTCACGCAGACTGTATTGCCCACATAAAAGAATTATCTTGAAGGAGATTTAAAGGTAATGCATGTAGAAATCCATTAGAGTTTTTGCTTTAGTAAATCTTTAACACTGAGGATTTGTAAGATGTCAGTAGATGCTTTGTAAGAAATGTTAATGCTAGAGAGTTACTGAGAATTCCTTCTTATACCCTGCAGATAGAGCAGCTTATACTGGCCTGTTCAGATTTCAACTCTGAAAGAAAGAAAGACCTATATAAATGAGATCTGAGTTCCAATGTTGACTTAATAGATGACTCACTTTTGAGACGGTAGAAACAAAAGCCTTAGCAAAGAATTAGATGTAGCTGTCAATAACTTCTCTTTTTTTGTCTGCACTTTTTCATAGTTGCACGTAACACAGAATTGAAACCAGAAGCATTTGAAATGTTTTGTGATATTAGTCAGAAGGTGACACCTCTGCTTTGTATCAAATCTCCTATTATGAACCTATATTTAAACATAAAATTTCTGAATCATCTGCTGCTGAATCCAAGTTCACCCCAAAGCTAATGCTGAGCATGCTAACATCCTCTCTTGCGTTAGACATCTACACAGAATTGTAGAGTTATTAAGGTTGGAAAAGACCCCTAAGACCATTGAGTCATGTCATTAACCTGGCACTACTTTGTTCACCATTAAACCATCTCCCCAAGTGCCACATACACACATCTTTTGAACACTTTCAGGGATGGTGATTCCACTACTTCCTGGGCAGGTTATTCCTGCCAGGGCTTGCCCTGACCAATCTTTCAGTGAATATTTTTTCCTAATATCTAATCTAAACCTCCCTTGGTGCAACTTGAGGCAATTTTCTCCAGATCCATCTGCAAAGCCTTCCTACCCTCAAGCAGATCAACGCTTCTGCCCAACTTGGTGTCATCTGCAAACTGAGGGTGCACTCAATCTCCTTGTTCAGAGCATCAATAAAGATATTAAACAAGTTCGAGTACTGGGGAACATCACTTGTGATCAAGCACCAGCTGGATATAACCCCATTCACCACCTCTCTCTGCTCCCAGACATCCAGCCAGCTTTTTACCCAGTGATGAGTGCACTCGTCCAAGCCACAAGTAGACAGTTTCACAGAATCACAGAATGGAACAGGCTGAAAGGGACCACAGAGTGAGCAGGATACAACCTTCCTGCTCAAGCAGTGTGATCCTAGAGCACATGGCACGGGATTGTGCCCAGGCGGTTCTTGAGGATCTCCAGTGAGGGAGACCCCAGAACCTCTGGCCAATCTGCTCCTGTGTGCAGTCATCTATACAATAAAGAAGTTTTTCCTCCTGTTCCAGTGGAACTTCCTGTACATCAGTTTCTGCCTCTTGTCCTATTGCTTTGCCCCACTGAGCAGACCCTAGCTCTGTCCTCTTGACACCCTCCCTTCAGACACGTATAGACATGGGTGAGGCCCCCTCTCAGTTTTCTCTTCTTGAGGTTGAACAGGCCCAATACCCTCAGCCTTTCCTCATAACAGCCATGTTCCAGTCTCTTAATCATCTTCACAGCCCTCTGCTGGACCTGCTCCAGGAGCCCCATGTCTGGCTGGTATTGAGGAGCTCAGAACAGGGCACAGCACTCCAGATGTGGCCTTACCAGGGCTGAGCAGAGGGGCAGGATCCCCTCCCTTGACCTGCAGTCAATGCTATTCCTAATTCACCCCAGGATACCTTTGGCCTTCTTGGCCATAAGGACACATTGGTGGCTCATGGACTGTTTGTTGTCCATGAGGACTCTCAGGTCTTTCTCCACAGAGCTTCTCTCCAGCAGTTCATCCCCCAGGCTGTGCTGGTGCATGGGGTTATTCTTCCCCAGGTGCCGACCCTGCATTAGCTTTTGTTGAACTTCAGACAGTTCTTCTCTGCCCATCTCTCAACTTGTCAAGGTCCTTCTGAAGGGCTCCACAGGACTCTGGGGTATTGGCCATTCCTGCCAGATTTGTTTTGAAGGAGAATGCTGTGGAAGATAATTTCAAAGGCTTTACTAAAGTTCAAGTACACAACACGCTTCAGTTTAGGCATGCCTGTCTATGCTTTAGTGCATATGGAAGAATTTGCTTAAAATCACCGTGGCAATCACATGAATTTACGTGATCGAAACCTAAGAGTCCTGATTTCTGCTCATCGAATACAAATAGGATAAAAATTCTCCACGTGAAAGTCACTGGCAATTTTCCTATCCAGTTTCATGGAATTCAGAATTCAGCCACAAAATTTCATAAAAAAGGAATTTATTTACAGCTTTATTATTATCCCTAATAAGCAAATATAGACAAAGAGACAATATGTGGTCTAGTATATGTGTGCATTTTATTTGTATTAATATCAATTAAATTTGGAGGTCATGTAGTCCAAAGTGCTTCTCAAATCACTTGGTTGACAGCAGATGGCTGAGCCCGTCAAAAAAAGGGGTCTTGAAAAATGTTAGGGGTGGAGACTTCACAGTCTCTGTGGAGAGGTAATGGCTTGTTATTTGCCTAAGGGCAATGACAGCACTGCATTACAGGGCCATGCGGTTAGAGGTGAAATTCACTAAGGCTAAATAAACTTTACAGACTGAAATGTGCAATAGGAATTTGCTACATAATTTTTTATTACCTTGGTTTATTAGCAATTTTTGAATATATCATATGGTGTTGCTTGATGAGGAATTTTGCAAAACAATGAGAGTTGCTTTGCTTGTGAGAGGTAAGAGTTGAGGCAATTTTTCTTTGAAAGACTGGTAGGTGTTTTGCAGAACAAAAAAAAAACCTATTGTGTGTTCTTTAGTATTAATCTCAGTTACTTTGAGAATAGTGTTAAATAATCCTGGAATATGAGTTCTCTGTAATTAAGCTGTCTTCTCCAGATAAGTACCCCTTTAATATTAAGAACTCTAGAAGAAAAAAATATCTTCAAATATATAGCATTTCAAGGCAAATGAGGAGGGAGGAGTTACAAAGTCTACAGTTGCATACATCCTCTCCGGTCATCAGCTGTTTTGTGTATGCTACTGAACTCTCACATATCTAAGATGGTCCTCTTGTATCCCATACTCTCTAAAGGGCAAGCACAGCTCACCCTAAAGCTGGAGATTTGCATTCTTCATCAGGTTTGGGCAGGCAGAATGCAGAGCTGGCAGTAGGGCTCAGCATATTATTCAGTTGAGTAATCAAGGGGACGTTAGTCTGGGAAAGCGTGCTTGCAGTGTTAATAATGTGCCTTGGTTGGTTTTTGGTTGGTTTTGGGGTTGGTTTTTGTTGTTTTTTTTTTCTATTGTCTCAGAATGTTTTTCCATTCGAGCATTTCACTGCCATTTTTTAGTCTTCACTAGAGAGTCTGTGACACTCTGCCTCCTAGAGTCATCCTCCAAAAGGGACAGATATTTTTCTAGTGACTTCATTTCACTGCTCTTGGCATACTCAGGACTCATCTCAAATCTGGTTTGAAAACATCACAGCATAGCTGAGTGAGATTTAGCTGCCTTAACGTCATGTTACATGTCTTATGATATTTACTCATGGCCAGAAGACCACTTCAAAAGGTCAACTGTAGAATCCAGTTTTATATCTGACTGTCCCATTTGGATGCCATTAGGCATCTATATTTAGCCAGTCTCGCCGACAATGTGTTCTGACTCTGAATGTCTGTCTAAAAGAAGTTGGTGGCTGGCCACTAATGTCCATTTGCCCTTTGAACCAAAACTGTGATTGCCAATGTACCAAGAGCTTTTTTTTCTATTATGATATTTTCAGTATTTATAATGCATATGAGGCTTATTTAATATGCTATTGAGTGCATATATATGCTATGCTACTTCCAAGCCCAGAAAAAAATTGGACCCTTTCAGATCACTACCGGTCTAATACCAGGTAGTTAATTACAAATCACATCAAGAAGAAAGAACTGGTCATGAATTCCCAAAAATAGTGTATATGATTAAGAAAAACTTTTGGACAAATTTGGGATCTTAAGAAAACACACTAATAGAAGTAAATAAATAAATACATCATAATAGCTGAATGTATTGTGTTCCACTCACTGTGAATCCTGTAGCTTAGAGGAAACAAGCTCTAAACCAATTAATAATGACAACAGCAATTGATGATTAGTATGGAAAGAATTATATTAGTATTAATATTAATAATAATATTATTAATATATTATTTGCTTAAAATCACAGTGGAAATCACAGGAACTTAATATATTATTAATAACAATATAATTACTTCTACATATTTCAATGTTTCAACAGAACCTTAATACTCATAGGATCAAGCATAAGAAGAACAACTCAGCTGTCATTCTTAATAGAATTGTAATTCATAAAGATATCAATAACAGTTCCTGTAAGATTAATCCTAGACAGAGATCAGTTATCCCAGTGGAATATTAAAAGCAATATTAAGGGGGAGATCAGTGGAAGTAAGATAGAAAAAGTTAGCAAAGGTGAAAGCAGAGAATTTAGCAATGAAGAAATTTACAAATTCTAAAGAAGAGAATGGGGAAAAAACCCAGATAGGACTGTGAATCTTATAATACTTTAAAAGGAAAACCTCATCCAAACTGATACTTTTTCTGTTGTATGGAAGAATTACAGGCCCACGTGCAATTAAGCCATGTCACTGATGACACATTTCAGTTGTAACCAAGAATCAGGAGGCTTGTTCTGGAACAGATGACACTTTATTTGTAAATGGCTTACACTGTGGAATGTAGGTACTGCTGGTTTTCTAGCTGTTACTGTTCATAGTTTCTCTGGGGTGACTAGAGATCTCTGATACTTTACAGTTATATTACAAGGAGGCAAATGAGGGGCAGTAAAATTATATTATTGTGGAGCCATTTCTGCAATTTCTGGTAATACTTTGGCCCAAGCACTTGTTCACAGACTTCACGGTATATTTCAGAACTTGTTTGTCAGTAGCAAGGTTTCTTGACTTGAAAAATGATATCTTTGTGGGGCGAAACAGAACACCTGCGTGTGAGACTGAGGGTTAGGCTCGCCTGTGGTTTTCCTATTTCATATGAATGATTCATGAGTATTTTAAAGCAAGCAGTGCATTTTAATAAAGCTAACAAAGCTTCTTGGTAAAGGAAGTTCACACACTTTACTGGTAGAATTTACAGTTCAGTGAGTAATTCTTTGTCTCACATGCTTTTTTAGAACTAACTAGTCTTCCATATAAGGCAGACTCTTTCAGTGTCTGAAAGAGTGTCTGTAGATGTATAAACACTAAAGCTTATCAAGTAAAAAAGAAATAATAAATTGATAAGTTTATTTCAGTTTTTGTCTTGTATACCTAGACTCCATTTATGGATTCACATTAACTAGGAATCTACATACATATCATTGAATATTCTGATAGGGTGCTTACACAAATAATGCAAAAATAATTTCTTGGTGATTTAATATATCTTTATTTAACTTTTTCTTGGTTGATTTACTAATTTTTATTAGTATCATATACTGTGAGATTAGTTAGGTGACAATAACTAAGAAAAATGTTTCATGAGATTATACTGATATAAGGCATATTTGAAAAGGGCTAGTAAGTAAAGTATATAAATGAAGAAAAATATTGTCTAAAACAGATTTAGTTGTATATTTGTGCAAAAACAGAACTAGACTATTTTTGTTGAGTATTTTAGTGGTTTCTGAACAGCTTCAGAATCAATGCTTCTTTATTTCTCTAAGACAGTAATTAACTTGATTTAACTCAAAAGGTTCTCAAATTAGCTCATTTTCCTATATTTGGCATGAGATATGAACTTACGTACTACTCCCAAGCTACTTACAAACCTTGAAAATACCGTTGCTGCACATTTAATTATTTCAATTAGTTCCAATTTTGAACAGCTGCTTAAAAATAAAAATCCATTCATTGCTGTAGTACAGACTCTATAGATCTGCCAGGATAAACATCTTAGCATCTACATGTTCTACTGCAAAGCACAGACCAATGCTTATGCTGTTTTCTGTTTGCTTAAGTATCATGCAAAGAAAAACATTATTTTCTGACCATGTTCAATACTTTGTTTTTCTCTTTCAGTGAAAGCTGCTGAATTATCAGGCTTCCGGTATCTTCAGTGGAGGCTTGCAAGACTGTTTGGTGGAAAATGTATTACTGAGGTCTTGGTTAGTCATCAAGTAAGCATCTTCTTGTGTTTTTTGTATAGTTTTCATTCACCTCCAATGAAGTGTTTGTGTTGTCTTAGGTAAATAACAAAAATTACTTCACCATTATTTTGACTTTCTTTTCTATAAAAACATTTTTTTTTCTAATGTCTGGTGCTCCTTTAAAGTCTATAACCACTTAAGTCAGTGTTTATAAGTATTTTAGCAAAAAAACCTCAAAAGAAACATTTTCTTAGTATCCCCTTTCAGCATCTATCAGAATGCTGTTCAGTGACCTGTATTACTCCCAAACCATGAAGCATAAGCAGAACTAAGAATTGATTGGATCATCTAAATATGTTGCTCCATTATCCTGGTAAAGGTGGTCAAGAATGGTGTCTAGGAAACAATTACTAAAATAGGTAAATCCAATTAAATGATATGCAAACAGCTAGGTTCTATTATTATCATCCACCTGACTGATTCTCTGTCTCATTTTTCTTACTGTATCACATACTTTGTTCTTCATACCATCTTAAATATTTTAAGTTCCTTTAGAAGAAGAGTAAGCCACTCATTTAAAGCAGATTCTCTTGTCATCTTCTTATACCTGTTGTCTGGCATAATAATTTTTTCATACCTATTCTTTTGTTTTGTTTCTAAACAAAGAACAACATTGGGTTGATGGGAAAGCATTTGAAATAGGAAAATTATAATAAAAAACCCAAACTGTAAAACTGGAAAGTGGGAGGAAGCTAGCTGTAACATTTAAACGATACTTACAAATTCTGCTCAGATAACAGTGTTAACCTTTTAAAAATTATGCTGGTGGAGATCAGAGAATTGATGCACTGTTTGTGTCACTTCTCATCAAAATGTAGTGATCTTGATTTTTCTTTTTCCCACAGAATGTATAAATGTTATTTTAATTTTCAGTTAAAAAAATGTCTTCAATGTGAGTGAAAATGTCTGAACTGGTCTAAAAAATATGTATTTGGGTCTATTTACAAAATATTCTGTTCTTGAAAAAATCACGGTCCATGAAAACTAGCAATGCCTATTTATTTATTTGCTTTTCGGTGAAATAGAAAATACAATTTTAAAGGAACAAGTACCAAGATTATCTGTTTTAGAATTTGATAGCTCAGACTGATTGCATCATTCATTACTGTTTAACTTATAAAAAAGTGAGTAAGAATTATGTCCTTGTTTTAGTGCTGTTTTATGAACTTAGCCTGACAAAAATAGGCGTTGATTGAACTGATTGAATTGTTAGGAAGGATGGTGAAATTCAACTATTTAATTCAGTTAGCACTCATAGAAAAAGACAATATCTAGCCTGAAGTTGGGACACAAAATTAGGCTTAAACTCAGTGAAAAATAAAAAAGGATTCAAGTATTAGAAACCACACAAATAATATTTAAGTTTTTAATCAGCTGACCTGTCTAGCAAATTTGTACAGCTACTGTCACTCTGGATTAATTTGGGATACTTGGGATTTTATATACCTCTAAAGCTCTAAATGCAGTCTGAATGTATAGATCTATAAGTTAAATATTTGTTCTTGTTTCAAAACAAGTTAATTAAATTTACAAGTGCAAAATCATTTTATTAGTGTGCACATCTGTGCCATTCTAAAGGTTATGCAAAACGCTGACATGTGCCTCATCTTCAAATGCACAAAAAGGGAACATATTCAGTCACATGCCTGCTCATAGACTAAGAAATGTAATATAGATCATATTCATTTTTTCATACTACGTCTCATCATTTTGTTCATACCATGTCTAAGTAACTGCAGTGTCAGTTATATATGACCAAGTTAGAGAAGAATATTTTAAGGATGGGAATGTTACAGGTGTCTTTTTCAATGTCATTGAATGTCATGAAGTTCTTTTACACTCTTTTAAATGTTGAATAATTCTGGTTTGCTTCTGTATTTTCTTTTATCACATTAACATAAAAGTGAAATGTCTCTTATAGGGGACAAAGCCAGTGAGTTTTTTTTTCTGGTGTGATAAAAAAACAAGAATGATTGATATCAGTGAGTCATAGTTAAAGATGTGTCTGCTTGAGTGGTGTGACACTGGCATGATCTCATTGAGTAGGTTAAAATGTAACACAGGGAGGTGGAATAAAGGCATTCAGTTATAAGGAACTCATCAGATGACACACTCCCAAATTCACGATCTCTTTGACTACTGTTACAATGCTGTACATCTTCAAAGCCTTTGAAGAGCTTTAGCTGTGCAGTTCCCTTTTATGTCAGCAGGAGACAAGCTTTGCTGTGATAAGATTTAGCTGACTTCCTCTCAGTTTTACTGAGCAAAACAGACCCTGACCTCTTTTATTATGGCATGCTATGTATTCTGAAAGTATGTTTAGGCAAGTAGTAGATTAATTAAGTAATGAAGCATGTAATAACTAATCAGTAAGCTTTCATACTGTCTTAGCAGTTTCATTTTCATCTGTAAATTTCTTTCCCTATTTGAGTCCCTGAACATTTAACGTAAGTTTTTAATATCTCCTTGATACTACTTTGTCCTTGGTCCGTATTTTCTTTTCGTTTTACTTAGATGAGCATAAGAAGATTTGGATTTGTGACCTTGAATTATTGGTTGTGAAAGCAACAAAATTACTTCCATCTGACTTGGTGCTAAAATTTCTATTGATGTTATTAATTTTAGGACAGAATTCTACAGATCTGATACTCAGTGAACTGAAAACAGGTTGCACATTTTCAGTAAATACCTGTCATAATGCTTTTACGAAAGAAAAAAATAATCTGTCTCTCACAAATACTTGCTATTTTGTGAAAAAACATTCTTGCGTTTAAATAAAAGATTATACTAAAATGTGAGAAAATAAAGCATCAACTGCACTACAGCTCAACTTGAAGATCCTGAACTTAAAGATAAAGTAGCTGATGGCCACCATTCTCTCATTTTAGTTCAAAGGCAAATGGGCCATGAATGAAATGAAGACAACTTTCTATGGTGTAGATTTCTAGTAACATCAGAAGAGCTGTTGTGGTCATAAGAAAAGTTATAGCACGTCAGTTTGAAGGATCTCTGCTGGCTAGGAAGGATGAGTCGGTCTGCAGACAACTATCTTGGCTTTATGGTATTGATTCAGGATAATTTGAGATTCTCTAAGACATCTTGCCATGAAATGGTGTGTAGCCCAGCTGCTCTGTTGCATCCTGAAGAAATGTAAACAGTCTAAAACGCAAGATGCATTTAAAAAAAAAGGCAATGGGTGAATTGTGAATACATGGAAGCACTCGTAACATGTGTTCTTAATTAAAATTTCCACAGGAGTGTCATAGGATGCTAGATTAGGGACTGGTACCTTGTTGTATGTGAAAACAAATGAGGTGAAGATTCTTATGTCTAGAATAAAAATATATATCTTTAAAAATGTAGTAGTTTCACAGAAACATGGTGAAGACTTAATTGAATGATACATGTAACAGTGATAGAAGACAATTAGTTCCTACCCAGACCACACAACCAGATAGTTTTAAAGGAATGCAGGCAGAGATTTTCTGATTTGCTTTTTTCTGACCATGAACTGCAAGATCCAGGCACAGTCCAAAACTCATCAGTTAATTTTGCAAAGTATATTCAGCAAATGAAGTAATGAAGAAAAGTAGCTAGTAGACATGTATTTAAGCTTTGAAGAAATATACCCACTAACCTCTTTTTCAGTCAGTTAAAAAATAAGAAGCTTAAACATAGTTTCAAATCAGCATTTGGACCCTATGCTTTACTTTTTGGATACCATCTCTTCCATAGAAGTAATGGATAACAATTCTCATGCTTGGTGTCCATTAAACTTTGCCACTTTCTTAAGAATCATAATGAGAAATAATTGAGTACAATTTTGGATTTTGACTCATAAGCATTTATAAAGAAACTGACTAAGACGCTAAATATTATCATTTACAACCCTATAGGTATGAAAATGACAGAGTAAACTTTTCTTTTCACTGATATTAAGATCCAACTAGCAAAAGATGCCTCTGCTCAAATTAAGGTGCAAATGAGACCATATGCCAAAGTCAACAACATGATTTTATTTAACAGTAAATGTGCGATACAGAAACAGAAAGAAGTAGAAAAGGGCAAAGGGAGAGGGAGAGGCAAAAGAGCTGGCAGGGTGGTGGGGAGAGGGCAGAGGCAGAACTGGAGAAGAGGCACAGAGGTGGAGAAAAGAGAGGTGGGAAGAGAGAGGTGAGACGAATTCTCCTTCACCTTGGGGTTCTTGGTGATGAGGCAGGGAACTCGGTTCAGTCTTCTGCTGGTAGGTTCTGCGCAGAAAGAGGTGCTGTGATGCAAGCCACCGGTACCTGGGAGACAACCAGTGCTGCGCCTTCCCTGAGTGTCCGCCGCACATCTGGAGACCTCTGGAGTCCCTGTCTGTGGTTGGCGACCCTCAGGAGGGGCTCTAGAGCCACCACGCAGACACTCACAGTCCCAGGAGCGATGACAGGCCCAAATGCAAGCGGCTCTATCCAGGCGTGCACACCGAAGATGAAGAGACAGAGAGGGGTCTTTTGTTTGGGTTCGGAAGGGTTTATTCCAGCAGAGGGGCCAGTGACAAAAGACGTTAACAGGCGAGGGTCCAGGGGTTTTATAGGGGTGCAGTTAACCAATCAGGTTTAGGCAAGGGGCGGGGAGAGTACAAACGGACCAATCAGAGACAAGGTGGGAGGAGCAGTGAGGGGAGAACCAATGGGGTATCGAATAACAGAGAACTTTCTAGAGCTTATTCATATTCAACAGGGTCATGCATATTCAAGAGGTCATACATATAACGGGGCAGGGAAATGATGAACCAATGATAGCTGAGTGTTTAACACAAGGGTCTGTGGGTGCTCACTTAACCACCAAGGGAGATATCAAACCTCTGAGCCAGCCCACCATGAGTTTAGTGCTGTGGTTCGGCCCTGTGGCTCACCAACAATTTGGGCAGCAGCAGCCACCACTGCAACAGTGCTGGGTCTACAGAATTCACCACTGACTGTCAAATCTTTTCACTGTTCATAAATTTTAGCAAACAAAGAAAGTAATGCTTGTTGGCTACAAGTTACATAGTTTCCTTATTAACTAGAATTCTATCTTCTATTGGGTAAATGATTCCCTCATTTCTTATGCTAATCAGTCTGCATGCTCAGTCCTTCTCTTCTTTTGAGTCAGTGGGTTTCTTGGATCAGTGGGCCATGAATCAGTAGTTGCAATCTTCCCCTGCTGGAATTACCTTTGACCCAGCTGAAGCTGATTTCAGCACAGTTTCTAAGTTGGTTTTATTAGATTCTTCCTTATCGTGGGAGTTCTGCCAAATGTCCTTGTGACCCCTAAATTTTGCATTTTTTGCACCCATTGTCAGTGACATATCCTTCTTTCCAAGCTTTGTTAACCTCCCCCTAGGTCTGAGATGATTGAATTTATTTTCTGAGCACCTGGACCACATGTGGTACACCTTTGCATAGTCCAAGTTCCGGGTGTCCACAGAGGCATATTTCGGGGGTTGTCGGGGTCATTGGTGGTCATCTGCCATCTGTCTCATAACTTGGGGGGATTTGTTTGACCAGTGATATGCATATGAGCAGTTGCTTCTTTTCACTCTCTGTCACGGTGGGGAAATTTTGCCCGGATGCCTTAAAGAGAATGTGCTAACCAGATCTCTACCAGGCTTCTGCCAGGCCTGGAATTATCACTTTCTTGTCATAAATTTCTACCTTCTGTGGCCTTACCTTAACAGTGTTTGAGACAGGTAACTCTGCTTTTTAGCTACTAAGAATTCTTGGTTAATAATTAAAAAAAAGCAAATATAATTTAATTTCTCCACCGTAAGGTACACTCTTCAGCTATTACAACTTTTTTTGACCACTAAGGATGTGTTGTTTAGATTAGGGGTTGGCTTGTTCAGTTTTAGATTTTTGAATTAAGCAGAAAAAAATAAGAGCTTTGTATTTAAGAAAACACTTTCATGCTTAAAGTTTAGCCGTTCCTGTAAAACTCTAATGTGCAAGGAATGTTAGGATTGTAAATTGCAATGGTAAATACTATAGTATTCTCTAACCTTCGACAATATCATTCCTTCTTCCTTTAGAATGTATCGTGTTAAGGCTTACACTCTGCTCTTCGCTTGGGTGGCCTCGCCTTGAATAATATGTGCAGTTTATATTAAACTATTAGAAAACATCCAGTGGAGGGCAACAAGGATGGTGAAGGGCCTTTAGGGGAAGCCCTGTGAGGGGTGGCTGAGGTCACTTGGTCTGTTTGGCCTGGAGAAGAGACTGAGGGGAGACCTCATTGCAGTCTGCAACTTCCTTTTGAGAAGCACTCTGGTGACCAGTGGCAGGACCGGAGGTAATGGCCTGAATTTGTGTCAGGGGAGGTTTAGGTTGGATATTAGGAAAAGGTTCTTCAGCCAAAGGGTGTTTCCTGGCTCCCCAGGGAAGTGGTCACAGCACCAAGCCTGACAGAGTTCAAGAAGTGTTTGGAGAACACTCTCAGGCACATGGTGTGACTCTTAAATCTGGTGCTGTGCAGGGTCAGGATTTGGACTTGATGATCCTTGTGGGTTCCTTCCAACCCAGCTTATTCTGTCATTCTGTGATATACAGTTCTAAATATATCTAAAAGGAAAGTGATTTGAGGTATACATGTATGAGAACTAGAGAAGATTTTGGGTGCAATATGAAGACAAACTGTGTGGGTGATTAATATTCAGTGAGGCCAATGAAAATTTAATTCAACTAATTTAGGTAACAGAGCATCTCATTTTCTTTTGCACTCCCAGTATAAATGCTATTTTCATCTCCGTGGTGGTTCGTATCAGCTAATTCCTGCATAACTACAGTTGCTGACAGGGAGTAAAACATTGTCTTTGCTCTTACAAGTACTCTTTGAAGCCTACAGAGCGACACCGGCACAGATTGTTAGTAATAATTGAAATTACTTTTCTGAAAGTAACTTATCTCATCCTAACACACCTTATATTTCTGTCTGCTGTAATTTTCAGTCTTGTGGCCCTTTCTGGATGTACAAAGAAAGCCATAGTGAATAAGTACAGAGTGCAGGACTCATTAAAAACTGTTCGAGCACTGTGCAGAGGATGTGCTGGAAAAACACACAGAATGAATATTGATTCGTAATGTGTGTTGGGAGTGGGAGAGTGGTGCATTTCAGAAGAAGCTTACTTTTGATTATTTAAAACATTCCGTCTGTCTTTACTGAAAAAATCTGCCTGAACTATGTATTCCTACAGGAATGTGAAGAATACTCTATATTTTTAAAAAATTGTCAGAAATGGATTAGCAGGAATCTGTGTGCTTATTAAAGGATGATAACTCTATTGTCTTTTCAATTAGAGGGCAGCAAGCAGGTTTCTGGGGTTTTTTGGGGGGTTGTTTTGTTTAGCTTTTATGTGAGGTTGAAAATTGAATTTTCCTTAGAATGTGTACTCAAAAGAAGAGGAATTACAGCAGTTGGAAAAAATAGAGGAGCAAAGTAGGTGAATAAGGTACAAAATCTACTATTGTAGTTTTTTAAGTTTCTAAGGAATATCTGTCCCTTTTGTTCTCACTTTCTCTAATGACATGAGAAACATAAAAAAAAAAAAACCACAGAAAGATAAAATTCAATTTATTACCCCAAATGTAAGTCAGCATATTTTTCATTACATCCTTGCTCTTTCTTGCTTTCTCTGGCCCTGTGAGTCTTTGTGTTCCAGGCAGAGTTTAACAGAATTTCAGGCAAAGAAGGGTCGCTGTTTTCCCTCCTGGCACAAGGTGCGGCTGCTAATCCTGGCTGGGTCTTTTGGACAATCAGGAAGAATCCAACAAGAATGGAACTGAGCCAGGTTACTCTGCCTGACTACTACTGAACGGAGACTATCCATCACCACCATCATATCATCATGGATTTTTTTTTCAATGCTTATTGCTTCTGAAGGACTACTTAGCACAAGAAGTCATTGTAAAATTCTGTTACTTCCTCAGGCTCCTCACACCATTTTACATAACTAGATAGCACAGTAGTGATTAATGGGAGACAGCTGACTATTTGCAGATTTTGTTTGTTATTAATTATGTGCAGTCTTTATGATTAGATCATTATTTTAAACCAATTAAGTGTCCCTTGATGGACTCCTGAGTTGTATCTAGCTATGATAATTGCTGAAAATATTCTTGCAAGATTGTTACAGCTCACTGTGATATGTGCTTAACCTTGTCTAAACGTTGTGAAAACAAAATAATTAATCATTAGTCATATAAATATACGTATTAAAGATGTTATGCTTCTAAAAGGTAAATTGGCACCATCCAAT
This sequence comes from Lycocorax pyrrhopterus obiensis, assembly GCA_014706295.1. Classification (NCBI taxonomy): domain Eukaryota; kingdom Metazoa; phylum Chordata; class Aves; order Passeriformes; family Paradisaeidae; genus Lycocorax; species Lycocorax pyrrhopterus. The sequence goes on from JACSVZ010000002.1 coordinate 76,869,014, forward strand.
GTCTAAATACTGGATGCAGATTTGAAGAAATAATCTGACTTTTCTCCATGGACAGTAATTGCAACCTCTATCTGGTGAAATCACATTTCTGATTTAGAATAAGAAGAACTCTGGTTCTTGAAAAGTTAGGGGGCAGAGAACAAATGGACGGAAGTTCCAGAATTATTTCATTATGTTGATATGCTTTTATTTAGAGATGTATACCTCACACAAAATATTTTTTAAATAGGGTGAGATTTACTAAGAGAGAGATGCACTCCAGGCTGCATGAACAAGCCTATGTGTATGAATAGTTCCTAACTAGAGTCCTCTTGGACAGCTCATTGGATACATGCTTTTCTTCAGAGTCCTGTTTCTCTGCAGAGACTGCCTTTTGAACAAAACATTCAGCTTTAAGGCTGTGACCTAATTTCAAACATAGTATATTTTCATTAGCCTTCTATACTTAGTTTTTCCCCAATGCATGTTAGAATAGCTTTTTTCCCTGTGTTTTTAGTAGTATGCTTTAAGAGACACTCTATGGTAATGAGCAGTAAGTAGTGTGGCATCCCACTCTGAAGGGGAAGGGAGAACCCAAGATTTGTAGATGTCCGTAGTTGAAAAGCAATGACAAAAGTCAGAGGGCCCACAAATACTTACAAAGTTTTATTAATACATTGTACAAATAAGGGGTAGGGTGCAAGAGAAGAGGGAGGGAGGGAGGGAGGGAGGGAGGGAGAGAGGGAAGGAAGGAAGGAAGGAAGGAAGGAAGGAAGGAAGGAAGGAAGGAAGGAAGGAAGGAAGGAAGGAAGGAAGGAAGGAAGGAAGGAAGGAAGGAAGGAAGGAAATGATAGCCTTTTGTTTTGTTTTCCATTTGCATGGGTGCATTTCATTTCATAAGATGCTGTGTGGGGTAGAGTCTTTTGGGAAATACAGACCTTCCCAGCATCAATGAGCCCATTTTGACTCCCAGAAGAAGAAATTGATTTAAATAATCTGTCACAGTATTAATATTAGTAATGCTTTCTTCTTCAGTGCTCTGAGAATTTAGTTGCTTGGCTTTTGAATAGAAAATGCAATAAAGTAGGAACACTGTTGAAGGCAGTATGTATTTTAGGCAATGAAAATGTTGCATCAGCAGGTAATGGTTGGAGAACCAATTCCCCAACACCATTTTAGTAGGTTTATTCGTGTTTTTTTCCTAGCCATCACTGCGCCTTTATAATTTGGTTTTGCCTCAGTTGTGTACTCCTTCATTATCAAGAGGTAATTTAACCTCTTTTTTATTCTTTTCAAAAAGAGAAGACTCAGTTTTCCCCACTCAAGTTATTCACAGTTATACTAATTTCAATTCATTCTCTATTTTGTGTGGAAGATGTCAAGACAGAAGCAGTGGAAATAGTTCAGATTTGTCATCATCATACTCATACAGAATCAAATCATCCACAGCGATGAAAATAGGAATTTTGTACATGAGGAAGAAAGGTACATTGCTCCCTCATAAGCTCCTTTTTTTACCATGTACTCACTGAAACATCAACTTCCATCGATGTAACTTCACTGGTGAATTCAGACCTAGTTGTTTGTGAACACTGTGACCAAAAACTTCACAAGCAGATTCCTGCTCATTTTGTTTTCGATAGTTTTAGTTTACTCGCTTGTTTTGTGATCATGCATTCTAAGGTGTTTGGGAATCTGTTTGCTGATCTAATTACACAGATATCTAATTACACAGATATGAAGGAATTCAGAATAGCAAATTCATTTATGGAAACACTGATACTCACCTGTGCTCTCTGAAGAATGTCCCGTATTTCTAGAATAAAGTTTATTTTCTAATATTATTTTCTGCCATGGGATTTTACTTGCAGAGAGTGTCCTACTATATTGATACTTTCTTATTTATAACTTTTCTCACCAGAAGTGGTTATTGTTATTCTCTACAATGCCATTGCAACAAATCTTACTGGTAGCCGGACTTTTGGTTCTCATAACATGTTTTTCTGCTTTTCAGATATTTTCTTAAACACCCTTTCTCAGTGTGCTGGGGCATTTATGTCAGTGGTTTATAAGCAGGAAAAAAAGTGATTCTGTTAGAAGGGGAAAGCCTTGGCTTATTGTTCCTGTTTCTTGCCATGAATACTCTAAGGAAAAATTCCAATCCACTTGTGAATGGGACCAGTGCCCACATAGCAGATGGCTATGAGTGAAAGCATACAGAAGACTATGTCCACATATTAAATACATTTACTGAGGGCCAGCTTCCCAGGCTAACATTTCATGTGTATGCAGCTCTTGTGCCAGCAGTTGGGAGGATATGCTACTATTAGTAATTTCCTAAAGAAATCGAACTTGGAGAAATTACAACATTTTTCTACATAAAAATCTGCATAAGAAGTCTTCCATGAAGAAAAAGGAAACATTTTATTTTTCATATGGGATCAACAACAATTTTTAAGTGCTCTTTTTAAAACTGTAAATGAAAATTTTAAATAAAACCAAAAAGAAGTAAATGTATTATCATTGAACAGAAGACGAATTATTACATGAAATTAACACAGGTGTTTATGCCCAAATTATCATAGCGCTAATAGCTGAAAGTGAAATGTATTGGTTCCCCAGATTTTTTTTTCTGTTGAAAAACTATTTTATTATCAGATTTTACAAAGCTTATCTGTATCATTACATTACTGCAGAGGAACTTGCTCACATAGATACAATTGCTGAATGTCACCACTGGCTTGCTTCATTAAAGTCTGTTCCTCTGTTGCTTCTTATGGGACACACTTATCACTGTCATTTGTTTCATAATACCACTGTGTCTATTGATAAAATCAGCAAACAAGTCCAAGGTAGTCTGTTCTAGATACTTGTCCTTGAATCGTGTTTTTCGTACCAGCTACACATGATTGTATGATTTGAAATAAATACAGATATGGAATCTACTTAGGATCTTGGTCAAGTGAAATAATCAGCAGGTGGTCTTAAACATCTCCAGTAAAAAACAAATGATGGAAAGTGACTACAGTGTTTTAATGAGTACAGAATATTGCTTTTAGGGTTGGGTTTTTTTTTTTTAATTTTTATTTTAATGAGTAAACCAGTGTCCTTACACTTTAAACTACACAATAAGTACAGTGAGGATAATTAACTGAAAGTTAATATCAGGTTATTACTGCAGTCAAGGATATACTATTTGAATAGATGCATAATTGAAAGCATTATTAAAATATTTCTAGTATTAGCACACATATAATAGAAAGAAATATTTCTCTACAACTTGTTTTTTGCTAATGAGCTGTTCTGTATTGTAGAACCTTTTCAACTTTGGTTGTGGAAATTTTTAACTATATACTTAAATATATTTTTTATTGTTATTCAAAAAATTAGATATTGAAGCCTGTAAGCCTCTGTTTCATGGGTTAAAATCTGGAGAAAAAAAAATGAAAATACAATGCTCATTTATTCTTTTGGGAAGAGGAGGCAGTGTCAGATACTTCCTTATATACTATTATCCACCTTCACTCTTCTTTATTCTGGTGAGAATGTAATCTTTTGGGAAAATGGGAATCTCATCACTTCTTTAAGTCTTATATTATTTAAAAAAAACTCAAGTAGTAATACTGAGAGTCAAAAAAAGTTAGGTACCTGCCAGGAGATTATTCTATTGTATAAATTACAGTAATCTTTGGGAGGCATTTTTTGAAAACCCCATTCAAATCACAGACTGGTTTTATTTTGAATTATACAAAGACCTGCAAATACGTCACTGAGCAGAAAATTTAATTAAAGCTGTTTTTTGGGTCCGTTAAAAAGACTCAGCAGGCACTGGTAGACTTCAGAAGCCAGGTCTCTGGGCATAAGGTACCATCTGAGTAAATACAGTAAAATCTAAAACATAGATTACTTAGACCACCTTAAGGAATGCATTATTTGCTTCAATATAGGGCTTTCCATAATCTTAATTGAACCTCAATACTAAAAAATGTGCTTTTTGTTTGAATTTTGCAGAAAAGTCCATGGCATCTTGAAAGGTAGGAGAGATGCGACTGCAGATACATAGAAATTCCATTTTAGGCAGGATACAGAACCTCTGACTTAATTTTCAAATTTATTCCCTTCTTCTCCTTGTAAGAACTGGTTCCATGCTCCTCTCCCCTACAGAAAACATTTGTTTTATAAGGGTTTTGCGAATTACTTTTTGTTGTAGTTAATCACTAGCACCTGATTACATTATACAGTGTGTGGTCTGGACTACCACAGAACTATTTCACTTCAAGTAAAACTTTAGCCTTTTAGTAAGCTACGTATATTACTTGTCTAATAAATTAGCCATATCTTCTTGTTTACTTTTATTATATTTACTCACAAATCTTTGTCTAGGCAGTGAATTAAAATATCATTGTTTAAGATGTTAACAGTATTCAACATTAATAAAATGAACAATGCTTAGTACAACTCTTATTGCCTTAAGTAATTTGAATAATTGAATACCACTTTGTCTAGAGAAAACCATTTGTAGCAGCACTTGCTTTTTCAAATGAAAGCAGAGTGAAAACTCCAAATGCTATGTTGATAAATGTTTTGTAAAACCTGCTGATCCCATTGCATATGTGTGGATGAGGCACCTCGACACTGATATTCTCTTACCATTATTTATAACTGCAGCAAAAAGCAAATGGTAAGTGCACTCAAGTGCACAGAATGTTAAGTGTATAAGATGGCAGCTTAAAAAGAGATCTATGTACTCAGAGGAGAAACAGCCTTTAGGGTCTTCACAGCAGGAGGAGCCCCAGAGAGCAGATGAAAGTAGGTGTAGAAATGACAGAGTATTTCTTCTTTCCATTGAAGACGTTGAGAATTTAGTTCAAGGGATAGCAGTTTCAATCTACTCATTTTTCAGCTTTCTTTCTTTGACTTTTTCTTTGATTAGAAAGGATTATAATAAAATATTTAGTTTAAAGAAGATGCAGATTAGGTAACCTGACATAGTGACCTTGAAGATCTGACGAAAGCTTCAGAAGAAAATACCCAACAGAGGGGGGAAAAAAAAAGGAGCCAATTATAAACTGGGGGGTAAGGGGAATTCAAACCAGGCAAAAACCTAGAATGTCTCTTGAAAACCACACTTAAACTAGAATATGACATTTTGATGAAAGGTTAGTATAATGTTAAAATATATAGAAAATCCACAATTTTTATACCATGCTTACCATTGTATAAAATGTCAAAAAATAGCTATCACATTTATTTGCCTGAAGAAAACCAAGCTGAGTGACCCCAAGCTGCGTGGGGAACATGAGATGCCTGAGGAACGGGTTGCCATCCAGAGGGCACTGGTCAAGCCTGAGCAGTGGGCCCATGGAAATCTCATAAGGTTCAAGAAGGCCACGTACAAGGTGCTGCACCCCAGTCAGGGCAAACTGCACTGCTGATACAGGCTGGGGACGAACGGATCGAGAGCAGCCCTGCGGACATGGGCTTGGAGTGGTTGGTTGGTGAGAAGCTGAACATGCATTGGCCATGTACACTCGCAGCCCAGAGAGCCACCAGTATCCTGGGCTGTACAAAACCAAGTGTGACCAGCAGGTCTAGGGAGGAGATTGTTCTTCTCTGCTCTGCTCTCATGAAGCCACACCTGGAATACTGCATCCAGCTCTGGGGCCCCCAGCAAGAGGGAGATATGCACCTGTTGGAATGGGTCCAGAGGAGGGCTACAAAAACAAGCACAGGGGATGGACACCCTCTCCTGTGAGGATAGGCTGAGAGAGCTGGGTTTGTTCAGTCTTGAAAGAGAAAACTTCAGGCAGACCTTATTGCAGCCTTTCAGTACCTAAAGGGTACTTCCTCTTATGAGGAAGACAGAGATGAACTTTCTAGCAGAGCTGGCTGTGATAGAACAAGGGTTAATTGTTTTAAATTAAACGGGATTAGATTCAGACTAGATGTAAGAAAGATATTTTTTATGATAAGGGTAGTGAAACACTGGAACAGGTTGTCCAGAGAGGTGGTAGATACTCTGTCCCAGGAAACATTCAAGGTCAACCTGATCTAGTTGAAGATGTCCTGATCATGGTAGGAAGGCTGCACTAGATGACTTTTAAAGCTCTCTTTCAGCCCAAACCATTACGTGATTTTATTCTATTATAAATGCAATCTCTCATACTCAATCAGCTTCTTTAACCACCTCACTTTAATCATGATCTGGCTTAGAAGTTGATTTTTATCTAATCTACCACTTCAGCTGCTTGGATGTATTACACTAGTAGTAGTATATTCTAGCTAGTGTCACAAGACTTGCATCAGAGCTATTTTGGGGGAATAAAGAGAAGAAAACTTCTCAGAATGGTTCTAGTTTAAATATCTAAATTTATTCAAAGTAAACTTAGACTCATTTAAGTGAATTTTCTGTGTGCACATGTAAATTTTATCATGATAATTGAAACGCCAGTATTTACAGTAGTGTGCCAACAGAATTTCTAGACATTTTCAGAGGTACTTCAAAATCATCATGTCCCTTGTCTCACATTAGTCTTAATTTCAAAAAATATGTGTTTAGATAATATTATGCATGTATTTTTTTTTTACTAAGTTCACAACTAATTGGAAAAAATGCATAAGAGAGCTGGTTTTCATGTTTTAGGAAAGACTGGTGTTTCTAGTTACGAAAGGAGTATTTAACTTCTTTTCTTCTGCTGACTAATGAAAATTTTGTGGGGAATAACCCGATCTTGCTGCTGCATTATCATTTCAGAGCTGCTGGTGCAAATGTGTGATACTGCTTTGTATCTGCTGTAAGGAAAAACTGAAGTTATTGTCCAGTGAATGAATTGCTCTTCCAATAGTGTGTAATAATCACATTTTTTGAAGTGTCCCAGAGTCCCATCTGATCTCCTCTTGTGTGTTTACTGCAAATTGGAATTTTTGTTATGGTTGGCATGTCAGAGATTTCCTACATCAGTCTGTTCAACACTGGCTAAATCCCATTTCTGTCTGTTTTCAGCCACACTAGCAAATGTAATAAACTTGGTTGAAAAAAAGCTTGCATTTCCTAAGATTTCTCTCAATGTTTCTCTACACTGTACATTGTAATAGCAAACAGAGAATAATCACCCACACTGCAGGGATCGTGTAACTCAGCAGCAGGAGGAGGATATAATTTACTGTAAGGCAAGGAACAAAATTACCTGATGATTGCTAAGGTTATATCTTTCAAGTACAACAAGAAGAAAGGAACAGGGTTTGGTTATTTTTATTTTTTGTATAATTTTATGTAATGCAGAAGAACAGTAAACTGTAAGACTAATTTGGTGGTGTCGAGTTAAGGACTGGACTCCATCTTAAGGGTCTTTTCAAACCTAAATGATTCTATAATTCTAGAGAATGCTAAAAATATAATTTTGTGCTACAGCTTAATAAAATCAATAAAACTCTAATGTTAAGTTAAGCTTTGGATCTCTCTGCTTACAAAGGTGATCTGATCTCAGTGTTCTATTTAGTATGCACTCAGAGAATAAGGCTGGTCAGTAAAAGAATGTTCAGCCAAGCTGGTGGAGCAAGAGTTGTCTCTATTTGTCATATGGCTGCTACAAGGGCTTAAAAGGCAGCATGCAGTGCTGTAGAAATTTCTTGGGTGGTATATTATTATTATTATTATTATTATTATTATTATTATTACTACTATTATTATTATTACTATTATTATTATTATTATTTCACTGTCATAACATTGGAGGTTATGCATATGCAGATGGTCTTTATTAATTAGCCCAGTAATTTCTGAACTGCAGGCATCAGATCTTTGCCCTTGAGGAAAAAGCAGCAAGTCATCTCCCTCCAGAAGTGACTTTGATCATGCTCAGCTTGGTTGTAGCTTAAAGTTTAGAGACTATTTTACAGGGATTCTATATTATATATATAGACAGAAGCATTATTGCTGAAGGCATGAGAAGTATGTACTGATTTTGTTTTCTACTGTCAGTTAGAAGTGTCAAGGCAAAACCTTAAAAATACAAACAGTAACAGCTCTCAAGTCCAAATAAGAAAGGAGGAGATTTGCATTTTACACTGTAAAAAAGGAAGGGCAAGAAGAAGAAAGAGAAGGACACCATTTACTGCTTTTAAAGACAGAAAGTAGAAACACATGTTAGTGATTATTGACTGGAAACAATGAAAAACTAAATGTGAATAGCTGTAAAAACTGCACTGTTACTTAAGTGCAGAACTTGGGAGGGAAGAGATAAAAGAATGATCACAATGGTAAGAGAAAGGGAAACAGAGCAACAACAAGCATGTAGCAAGAGAACAGACAGGTGAGCTTCAGGCAAATGACAGAAGTAGAATGCAGGGCTAAAATATTCATACCTGAATAAGTAAAGGTACAGAATTATATAACAAAAGCTTTTTTTTTTTCCTGAAGATCAATGGTAGCAGAGCATAGTCAGACAACAAGTGCGTGGGTTCCCTTTGAAAACAGGATATGGGACCAGGTTGCTTCCTGCGTTCCAGGTGTTTTGGATAACAGAAAAACATGCCTTCACATTACCACTATATATATATATATATATATATGTGTGTGTGTATATGTATATGTGTGTGTGTGTGTGTATATTTATGCAAATGTATATACACATATATGTGCATTTTTACATGTATGTGAAGAGTTGGATATGGGTCCAAATCTGCTGTAAATTTTCATTCTTTAAATATATATGTTGGTACTTTAAAATTATACACATTTGTTAATTGGCCATGATTTTATTTCATTCATTTACTTCTCTTCACTATGTCCTTACTTTGATTAGGTTTTTAGAATAATGAGGGACACAAAACCTGGGTCATTTACAGTGAAGTTTAAACCATTCTTTTGAAGAAATTATGTGATGTAATGCTGAAACAAAGAGAAGTGCATCCTGGAAGAGATCTTTTCAGTCTTAAATGTTTCTTCAATTCCAACATAGGACTCTACTGGTTCTTACAGCCTTGTTTCCAACATCAAACTGGCAGAAATTTACGCATATTTTTACTCTGTTTTCTTTAAGAAAATAAGCCAATGCCCCTGGGAATACATGTGTAGTTCCTGTGAGTTAATAGCTCTGAGATTTATATACTATGCCTGATTGTGGATCTTTTACAGATAGACAGTTGCTCAAATGAATAACACGTCTAATGTGAACAACTGTGCAATAGCTGCATGCTAGGTGGAGTTCTGCTGTGTGGAAAGTATCTCCACTAATTTCAGTAGAATTCAAATAGAGCTCTTTTCTACTTGATCCGTAGAGTGGTGGTGACATTCCTAAACTTGTCAAGTTTTAGGTCTTCAGACAGATAGTTGTCCTGTGAGAGTTCCTTTTGTTTTGCATGCTAAGGAGAATCATAAAGGGAGCACAATGATCTTCATTCATATTCATTAACAAATTACATCAGAAAAGATGGATTTTTGGGTCTAGTGCAATAATTATATTTTTCTCCTGCCTCTTGGCTCCCTATCGTAAGTTAATATAAAGAAATAATTCATACATGCAGATGTGTGTCATAACTTTCACGTTGCATTATTTTTTTCATGTGGCTTTTCCCTTGAATATGTTGCCTTTTCAGACCTTTATACTCTCTGTCCAGTTTGTGTAAGGTCATAGTATTCTTCTACCTTTGCTGTTGTCCTACCACTGGTATGCTTTGTTCTTGTCTTTCTTTTCCTGAGTTGTTTTTGCCTCTGTTTTTGAAGCATTCAGAGGGGACTGATAACCTTTTAATACAGATTTACCAACAACCTTTACCACTATATTGTTAGAACATAATTTGGTGTGGGTTTTTTTTTCCTGTAGGAAAAAAAAACTTTCAAATCTTGCATATAGAACACTGCTTTTTCCCTGTGAAATAATTTATAGGGGATTATATGGTCTGCATAAAATGCTGTTTTGTCCACAAGAAAATGACTTTCATGTCCTGTAGAGAAGTCAGGATGGTTTCTGGCAATGTTTTATTTCTCCTTTGTGACTTCTCACTGACTAGATGCAGTACACCATAAATACATTCTCATAAGAGTCTGTTTATGCATAGCAGTGTTGGAAGTAATAATCACTTGGGCTTTCTAGCATATGAGTCAGTAAATAAATAAACAGGTACAGATTTATGACTCTGCACTTCAGAGTACCACAGTGCTTGATGCATAGTGCAGTCAACTTTATCTGAATGTCACAGAGGATAGGGAATATATCTGTAATACCAAGGTCATTTTTGATGTAATTAATGAGTTGGGATTTCTTTTGTAACACAGTTTCAAATAACTTGATTTCTCCTAATCAGGGTTATTGGCTATGGAATCGGTGTCCTTGAAATATGTAAATTATCCTGTGAAATACAGGCATACAGATATTAAGTGTAGGCTGATGTCGTTTTACCAGTGTGAATATTTTAGTGGATAGCATTTCTCGTGGAGATATATTCACTCTTTAGCAGGCAACACAAATTTCAAAGTGTTTATTCACATTACGAGTGTTAGTGAAGCCTTTTTTCGTGCAGTTAATGGAGGAACTCTGCTCTCAGTGGATTAAATATTTCAGTCTGCAAAACTGCCAGCTCTCACTGTTCACAAGGTAACTGCACTTTATCTCACCTTCACCAGTTTTGCTGAGCTCACATGAGGTACACATCATTATTTTGCAGTGCTTTGTTTTGTGCCAAAGAAATATGTCATGACTGTAACTGCTACAGTAGTAGACCAATACTTTTTTTCCTTTGCAAGTGGGAGTGATAAACTTAGATAACATTCCAAGAGCCTCATCTACATATCTACATTTTTTTATATGTAAAAGCAATCTTCTCAGTTGTGTCTTACGTCTAGAACTAGAAGAAAAATAGTGACTTATAGTGTTTCTGATCAGAAAGCAAACCTTTTTCTGTTGCATAGGTGGAGCTAAGACATTAAAAGAGATACCTTTAATAAGTAGGCATTATTTTTAGCATTCAATTTAAGCTGGCATGAAACTTAAATAGCAACTGTGGCTATTTAACAAATGTGAAAGTGAAGGGAAGATCCATTCTGGGACAGTGTGTGCTACATTCTGCATGGTTCTATTAGTCACATCAGAAAAGCCTGATAACAGCCCTTGCTCTTCAGAATTTTACTTAGTGCTATTCTTTGTGATAAGTCTTTAGCTGCTCATGTGTCAGGTGAGACCTGGCAAGCTATTTTAGTTATGAACTCTTACTATTCAATGTCTGGAAATGCTGGAGTAGTCTGAGCTTGATTTGGAAATTTTAAAAGAAAAGATTAATTATGTTTCATTTAAACCTTAAGTAAACCTTGGATTGCGTATATTTAATTAGATTTCATTGTTGTTGAATACATACAAGGGAAGCTTTAGTGAATAACATAATCATAGATTATCATCTCCTCTGGCCATCATGCTTGGATCTCCTGAGGAAAATTCCTTAATGATTTGTAATTTGCAAATTGTTTACCTTCCAGAGTCTTTTTTTTTTTCTTTTTTTTTAGCAAATAATTCAGGTCAATCTATGAAAATGTATTACCATATCATTATTTTTCTATTCACTGGGGGTTCTGTCTGAACACAAGGAAAAGCTGATTTATTGTGACAGTGACCAAGTACTGGCAAACGTTGACCAGAGACGTTGTAGATTCTCTATCCTTGGAAACAGCCAAAAGCTGACTGGACGTGGTGCTAAGCAATCTTCTCCAAGTGAGTCAAACTGAGAAGAGAGTTGGACCAGATGCCCTCCAGATGTTCCTTCCAGCCTAAACCAATCTGTGATTCTGTAATACTAGAACTGTTTAAGAAATATAATTGATTGTCATGTTTTGATTACTTCAATTTCTGAGTAGAAAATGTTTATGTTGTCGTCTCTACACAAGAAATTTCCTGATTCAGTTTTTGCAATCCCTAGTGGAACTGCCTTTCAAGAACTTTATATAACTTAGCTATATTTGGCTACAAATTAATAGAAGAAATTGTGTATGGTGGCAGAGTTTGAATTGTCTAATAACAAAATCTTTTCTGAAAGAATTTTTTGTCATATATTCTTTTGTTTTCTCCATTCTAAATAGTAAACAACTGCCTTAGCAGAGACTGTCCTCTTCCAGCAGCCTGCTTGTTGGCAAACCATGCATATTCAGCAGCTTTGTTTTCACTCTCTCTCCCACTCTTAAGCTGTAATGCAGACTAAAGTTTAGTATGGGGATTTGTACTCACTTTTATTTCCACAGGCACAGAAAGTGTGAGTGGGACTGTAACTCCTGGTTAGGAGGGTGCAGCAGGATACCAGAAGAAACATATCCCTGTATATGGCAGGGAGTTTGGGGTACAAGCAACTACAGAAACTTCCCTTTTTATGCTTTGACTTCCCTCAGTTTATCTATGCATCATACCCAGCAATAGGATATATTGTGGCTTCTAGTCAGTCTTAATAGAAAGAAGGATCTCTCTGTGTAAATTGGTTAGCAATATATGGGAGGTTCCAGGTGGTGCTGCAGCATCAGAATGAGCTGTCTCCTGTGGAGGCATGAAAGGCACTGAAGAACATGCAATTTCTTGCCACTTTGCCAGAGAGCCTGAGCACTGATGCTGTATCTGACGTAATGAGGTTCAGCAGAAATACTGTAAGGGCTTAGATTAGTTCCATTCTCCTTTTGATTGAAAAGATTTCTTGAATTTTGGTCATGGTGCTAAGAAGAACTGGAAGATCAAATAATGCTTGATTAAGTTGAAAGGCTCCACAGTCAATAGTTGTAATGTGTACCACAAATCATGATTTCACAGACAGGTTTGTATTTAAATAAACGATAACAAATGAGGCACTTAACTTACATAAGGCTGTAAGTTCTCTGGCTGATTACAGCAGTAGTGCCTAGTGCTTCCTTCCTTGTTGGAGTATCACCTGGCCAATCAACTGCTGTAAGAATGTACCACTAGAATTAAACTTACTTGGGGGCAGAAGAAATCACAAGGTTGAATGTTACCATATGTGGTCATTAATTTGGACCACTTATGATCATTACATTGATAGTTCCTGAGAACAGATGTGACCATGAAGTTGTAGATTAGACAAAGCCCAAAGATTGGCACATAATAGATACTAGCATTATTTTTAACTAGCAATCAAAAACTATGGCATGGGTCAGATTAAGGGGAATTTAATTTTCTGAAAATTTGGTTTAGGAAAATTGCAACATCTCACTTACGATGATGTTTTTTCTTCTGCTTCCTCCCTTGACTCTTTTTCCCTATTTTGCCATTACACATTTTTGCTGTCACTTACAGTTATCTGACTTTATTGTTTACCATTAAGGTTCTTCAAAGTTGTTTTCTTGGGTTTGTTGACATGCTATTGTATGTGAATTGTTTTAATATTTTCATGATTTTGATGATTTCATAACTATTGTATTTACAATGAGTAACTAAAGTTAGTAGCTTCAATAAGTGGATATTGACGTAGAAAAGAGCAAACTATCTAGCAACTTGAATATTTTCAAGATAGGTCTGAATATTGACATAAAAATTAGTAAAAACCAGTTGAGTATGCAAAGACAAAATTAGGGCAGTATACTACCAAACTTAAAAGAAACAATGTCAATTCAATCAAAATTACATAAATTAGTAACAGCATTAGACTGCAATTGAATAAATACCAGTAGACCAGATAATCAAATTTTAAGAGCTGAATTACATATGGAGCTTTTGCCGATTAGCTCCATGCATAATGATTTTTTTTTCTTCCCAAAATAAGGACCTTCTTTTTTGAATCTTGATGCCACTGGGCATTCTACCTTTATGTCATCTCTATATAGAATGATCCAGTGAGAGCTAAAAAGCTATACTGTAAAAAGAGAAGAATTCAGGTAGCTTTCTGTTGATTGTAATCACAATTAAGTGGTTTATCCAGGTAAATAAAAAGTGTAAATTAGAAATGATGGTACATATTAATGGTTTATCCAAGTGAATAACTCAGCATTTGAAGTCAGTCACAACTTAATATAGAGCATATTTGGAATTTATCACTGGATGAGGAAGAAGGCGGGATTCTTACAGTGTGATGAACCATTAGTTCAGGTATTGTGAATAATTTTTTTAGCTGTTTTTACATCAGCTTGACACTCCTGTTCTCCATCATGGCCCACAGCTAATGACAAATGATGTTATGTCTTTTTCTGTGCACTCAGGTTTGTTTTGCTTTTTAGACAGTCCTAGTCCTAGTGCAGACCTGTAGAGAGAAGTGAGCATTACAAACAGCAAACTCGTAGATTTGTGTCCTGTGCATGTTTATGCATAATTTTCCTTTCTGGTTATTTTTTGTGGAAAGTGAGTTACTTGTGGTTTAATGGGACCCCAAGATGTTTCCTGGATCTAGTCAGAAAGAGTTTATACAATATATTTTAGATAACAATATTTCTAGTAATTCTGGAATTCATCCATGAAATATTTAGATAGATAGGTAGATATTGATTCTTCTTGACACTAAAGGTTGTTCATGGACAAAAAGTTCTGCACAGTGACACAGAGTCAAGCCGCTTACAGTAATGGATAAACACATTTATTTATCAATTTATTTTTGCGGAACCCTTAGGAACATTTACATCTATAGCTGTGACTACAATAAATCGAATCTCAAAATTAATCCCGTATCTATAAATAAATGAAAATAATTGCATTGTGACAGTGTATTTGTGATCACCTGGGTGGTGTGGGGTTTTTCTTCATCTGATTGTTCATTTTTAAACCTATGTTTAATAATAGTAGATTTGAGCATCCTGAGACATTATTTATTTTTTTTACTTCCTATTGGGAAACTCAGTGAAAATGTGTTGGCTCAGAGAACTGAGGTGTTAGATGTATATTCTACAACTGTGAGCAACTTTGTAATACTTTAAAATGCCTTTTTTTTTCTGAAAATTAGGAACAGAAAATAGTGTTGTCTTTCCCTTGTAAAACGGTGATTTCTTTTTCTTTACTCTTCACAGAACAAAAGGTGTCTTTTGCTAGGTTCAATTACTTTCAAAAACTTTAAAACAACTTTTATTTGTAACTCCAGCAGTACATAAAGTGCCAATGCCTTAGAAAATTGTTGAGTACCTTATTTAGGCTAGCACTGCAACATTACCACTCTATCTGATATCTTAACGGTTGATAACCCAGAGTATCACATGCTTCTCCCAGACAACCATCCAGAGAAGTGCTTTACCTGGGATTTAGGGCTTTCAGATTTGAATTTTGAGACTGGGAGCCTCACTGTTATGTCTGTACTGTTCACGGAGACCTACTGTTCATGGAGAACCCTATCATCACATTCAATCTTCTGCAGTCTTTCAAGCATTTTCTCTTTTTTATTCTGCCTCCATTGTGTCTTGCCTAGGTCCACTGGTCAAGATCCAAACAAAGAGACAGCTCTGCTTTCTCCACTCATATTTCAGAGGATCAATCTTTGCAGCTGCACTCTCACGCCTTGTCCTGTCACTACATGCCCTTGTTAGAAGTCCCTTTACAGCTTTTTTGTAGGCCCCCTTCAGGTACTGTGAGACTGCAATTTGGTAACCCCAAAGCCTTCTCTTTTCCAGACTGAACAATCCAAATTCTTTCAGCCTTTAATTGTAGAAGAGATGCTTCATCCCTCTTATCATCTTGGTGTCCCTCCTCTGGACTTGCTCCAAATGGTTGATGTCATTCCTGTGCTGGGGACCCTAGAGCTGGATGCAGTGCTGCAGGTGGGGTCTCACCAGAGAAGAGCAGAGGGGCAGAATCCCCTCCCTCGCCCTGATGGCTGCTTTGGATGCATCCCAGGACATGTTTGGCTCTCTGGGCTGGGAGTGCACATTGCTGGGTCATGTCCAGCTTCTTATCCACCAGCACCCCCAAGTCCTCCTCAGCAGGGCTTGTCTCCATCTGCTCATCACCCAGTCAGGATTGATACTCGAAGGTTGCCCCAACCCAGGTGCAGCACCTTGCGCTTGATCCTATTAAACCTCATGAGATTTCCATGCTCCCAGTTCTTGATCTTGTCAGCTCCCTCTGGGTGCCATCTTGTCCTTTAGGTGTGTCAACTGCACCACTCAGCTTGGTGTCAATGGCAAATTTGCTGAGTTTGCACCTGATCCCACTGATTTTTTCATTAATAAGGCTATTAAGTAACACTGGTCCCAGTATGGGTCCCTGAGGAACACCAGTTGTCACTCATATCAATTGGGACTCTGAGTCATTGACTACTACCGTCTGGATGTGACTGTCCTACAAATTCCTTATCCACCAAACAGTCCAGGCATCAAACCCATCTCTTGCCAATTTAGAGAGAAGGATGTTGTTGGCTTTACAGAAGTCCAGGTAAATGACATTTGTAAACCTTCCCTTGTTGACTGAGGTCGTCATTCCATCATAGATGGCCACTAGGTTGTTCAGGCAAGATTTGCCGTTGATGAAGCTGTGCTGGCTGTCCTGAATCACCTTTCTGTTCTCCATGTGCCTTAGCACAGCTTCTAGGAGGATCTGTTCCATGATCTTCCCAGGCACAGAGGTAAGGCTGATGGGTCAGTAGTTCCCAGGGTCCTCCTTTCTATCCTTTTTAAAGATGGGTACAAATCTTCCCTTTTTTCAGTCACCTGGGACTTCACCTGACTGCCATGACTTTTCAAATACCATGGAGAGTGGCTTGGCAGCTGCATCAACCAATTTCATCAGGACTCTGAGATGCAGCTCATCACAGATTTTTGTATGTTCAGGTTCCTCGGGTGGTCATGAACCTGATCTTTGCTTACAGAGAGAAGCAGTTTGTTCTCCTTGGGACAAACAGGATTTTCCTTGAATGACTCTACTTGTCCCCTTAATAATCAGATCAATTAGTAAGAGTTCTAATTAGGTAGAATTCTGGACAAAATTTTATTTTAACTTTCAATCCAATATTAATATTTTAGGACTATTTGAAAATTAAGGATGGGTGATTCAAATGTTGTACCTGCTTCTTCAGCCCTATCATCTACTATAAAAGCTGTCCCTAAAGAGCAATCTTCAAGAGTAGCTTCTTTATTCTTTTTAATATGATACCTACTTGCTTTTACCCTTCCTTTGACAGTGAAAGAATTAACAAGGTTAAAGATGTTGACATTTAAAGGATCATAATTGGCATCTGATTTAGTGTCCATTAACATGAATGAGACCTGTTACCTGAAATTATTCACCCATTTACTCTGCAAACCTAGATAAATTACTGTATGTATGAACTAAGCATGTTTAGGTTTTTGGTGCTTCTTTATAATCCTAATTCATACAGATTATGTGTGTATCAGACACTAAAAACGATGTGTGAATATTTCAGATGGTTGTCCACGTTGTCTTCCCTCCCAGTAAATGTTTGGTTTTTTTTTTTTTTTTTACATGTATGAAATGATTCATACACTTAATGAAAATTACTGGTCCAAAATTTACCATTTTGGTTTCATAGGTGTATTTTGTAATTTTGGGGGTTTTTTGTACAGTTGAGTCTCATTTTACCTCAATTTTCTAAAAATACATGTGAAATTGCAGCAATACTGATTTTCACACTTTTGTTTCCACTCTTGTACCTTCCAGAATGAACTCACGACCCCATTGTGGCAGACAAAGGTAGCAAAGCCTCTCGAACTATTTAAGTGCCTGCAGTCAGGGAATTCTTATGTTGATAAATGTTTTACACTAGTTCTGTCATGAGTCCAGATGAGCGAAGGTGCGCAGCAAGAACGTAACTTCTCATTTTTAGTCAAGCTGGTGCCAGATCAGGCTGTCACCAATTTAATCAGCCAGATGATTAGCCAACACAGAGCAACTACCTTGCCCCACCACTTGCTCAGGGGAGCAATGGCTAGTGGAGAAAGGACAGCCTGAAGGGAGCCAAAAAAACAGGTGTGAGGGATGAAGGAGCTGATCTGGGCAAGGGAAGGGGCTGTGGAGATACAGAACTCAAAATTGTGGATAACTAAGCTTTATTATTTCATGAAATAACCTCTGTTTTCTTCTGAAGTACCTTGTTATATGATGTTCTGAGTTCATTAAAACCTTGGGTGTCTGATAATAGTTTGAAACAGTTATTATAAACTGAGAGGTCTCACAAGAAGAAAAAGCTATACATCGAAGATGGGTTTTGAGTAGATTAAAAAATTAGGTAAATTAGTTTTTGTTTGTCCCTCTTGCATGATCTATACCTGCCAAGGTTGCACATTTTCCTCTATTTTAAAAAATGGCTTAGGTACCTATTCAGATTTTCAGACTAAACATATTTATGTAGCAAAAATATACTTGCCTATGAAAACCAGCAAAATGTTTCTCTGTGACAAGTAGAGTTTTGCATGTTGGCTGTGGGTTTCAAATGAAAATTTATGCTTATCACTGCAATGCAAACCATGAAAATCAATGTTGTTTTAAACAAATATAGTAGTTATGAGAGATATATACTAATATCTCTCATAACTTCCTCTGACTTCTCTCTTATTAAAAACTCTGCATTCTCATCCATTGTTACATTTTAAACTTTCTTGGGAAGAAGGTTGCAAGAAAAAAAGAGTGGAGGAGCAATAAAATGCTTTCATCTAATTCTGTGCAATACTAGGAAATGAAAAGGAAAGACTGTTGCTTTGTATAGAATAGATTTGAATATTAAGAATGCAAAAATGTTTCTATATTTCAGATTCATTTTATTTCATCTAACTTCTATATTGCATTCTAGTTTCTCTGTAAAATATGGACAAATTATATTTAATGAACACTTCAACACTTAACTGTAGGGGTTTTTTTGAAAAAAGAAAAAAGTATTAACCTAGTCTTATTTATGAAAAAGATTTTAATGAATACAGTGCAGAAAATGCCTTTTTGGAAAAAGTTATAATGAAAATCCTTAATGAAAATGACTTAACATATTCACTGAGACAGAAGAGGAGCCAGACCAATATTGTTCAATCATCATCTCGTGCTAATGGAAACCCAAATAGAGAAATTTTGTGCTAGTCAGATAATGGCTCCTGTTATATAATGCATCGACACAGAGTGAAAAAATAGGAATGCATAAAAGGCTTTAGAAAGTTTTATTTTAATGATTCTGAACTCTGTGATTCAGACCTCAGATTTCCATTCTCCAGTTTCCAAGCACTGACTCACGGGATAAAAGGTATGAAGAGCATATAGAATGTTACCAAGGAACTGGCATTATATACTCCTAGAATCTCTCTTACCACTCTGCTGAGCCAGGTGGGGAGAGCATGTGTGTGTCTCTGTCTGTGTCCATGTATTCCAGAAGGGGAAGGAGTCCTGCCAAGTACAACCATCTCAGTCGTAGCTTAATGCTGTATCCTTTGCCTGCCAGATAGGAGTGATTGGTGGAGATGCATCAAATGGACCACCAGCACATGTCTTGGTGAGAGTAATGGAATGGGAGAGGCACCGTTATGCTGAAAATGTGGCTCTTTCTGGGGAACACCTGTAGGTCTCAGCAAATGAAAAAAAGTGGCTCTGATTTGCAAACAAGTATGAAGAAAATAATTTTCCCTGATTACACACAGTGGAACATTTCTAAAAATATAAGTGCTCTTGCCTCAGTAACACAGTTATTATTTAAATTGCAATATTAATATTCTAATTATACATTATCTTTTTTTTTTTTTTGGTTTTACAGTCATACTTAAAAGACTTCTACTCTACCCTGTGCATAGATCAGAGCCTCAGTTTGTACTATAGCATTTTCTTTGCATGTGGTGTTATTTCAAAACCCAGGCTAAAATATCTATGATCTTTTATACTTAAAATTTCCTTAGAATTAGTTGAGTCAATTAGCTTCCCTCATGTGTACCATATATCATATGCAAGATAATCTTGTAATAAAGGGGGGTTTAGCTACAGTTTCCTAACCATGACTTGTCAGCCATTCCTATGAAGATACTTAGTTCTGTTTGTTTTTCAGTTATGGGATGCATGGAAAACAGTCTTGTTTGGGAAAAGTTGTGGTGGGAGATTTTGTAGGCGATAGAAGAGAACATGATAGAATAGCTCATGAAGGTGTACACTTGAATTACATTGGGTAGACTCTAATGTATAATTAAAGATATTAATGAAATTAAAATCTCCTGTGTCAATATAGACACATTTAAAGTTACCATGATTATTAAGGGATGTTTTTTTTCTTAAGCTTCTTTTGGTTTTTTTACCTTTTTTTTTAAAGGAAATAAAAACAAAGAGGCCTAGTATGTTTTGTATGAGGCCTATTGGACTTTTAAATATTACATTATTGTTGTCCTTGATAGTGTTAATTTTTCTAGCAAAGCAGACCATATGTTTTCAAGGCCACTGTGATATGTGTAGAGTCAGTAAAAGTGGCTGAATGTTACTGTTATGATCTGGTTTAAACCCAGAAAAGCAAAGAAAGCTAAGTCTCTGTACATAGACTGGAAAGAACTTAGAAGGTTCTAAATATTCCCAGAAATGAGATTAAAACCAAATGAGATTAAATGTTGATGCCAAAAAACTGATGTATTTTATTTAATAGTAGAGAGGCATAGAGAAGGAAAGAGAAAAGAAAGAAAAAAAGAAATAGAAAAACAAGTGTGCGTGGTGGGGCGGGGGGACAGGGAGAGGTGACAGGGGTTAGGTGGAAGCACATCACACATCCAAGGGTCCCGACGACATCTTGTTGCTCCCCTCCATCTGGTCTTCTGGTGGTGAAGGTCCCCCGTTGCCGCTGTGGCCACGCCACTACACGCCAAAGAGTACAGAATTCCATGGGTTAATATACACTTTGGGCCAGGTGGGAGTGCCCACGTGTCTCCTTTGCAAGGGCTAGCTTGATACTGTCTCTTGAAACACTGAGCATCTGTTGCATCACCTCTGGTGCTCTGGTGCAGGGTCTGGGGACCCCTTTGAGGGGGGCCCTGTGATGGGCCATGTCACCCCCTTCTGCTGTGGATAAGCTTTCCCCCCCTGGTTAGGGCCGCTCAGCTGGGCTTCTCTGCACAGTGGAGGATGGGCAGTCATTGTGCCTCTGACCAGAGGCTTTTCCAAAGCCTCTCCTTCCTCCACCCCTTGGTTCGAGGGTCTGTGCAAGCCTGGCAGCTGATAGCCCTGGGACTGTGGTCTCCACCTTGGCGGTGTTAAGCCTGTGCTTTGTGAATATCCCCAGCCTTGACTTGTTACTTTATCTTCATCAGTGAGTGGTGAAGGCCTCAGTCAGGGCCCCATTCAGGGTTCGGTAGTGTTCTCTGCAACTTTTGTAATACAGTTTTAAAAGTCCTTCAAGAAAATGTTTGAGTCATAAACTATAATATTTCAGTCTCTGACAGTTACCTGTTGAAAAATATAGTAAACAAATAGTGCTATATCCTTGATGTTAACTTTTTCTCAAATATTCTTTCTTCAGAAATTTTTCCTTGAACAAGTCAAGTTGCTTCCGTGTTAAAAGTGTATATTACAGAGTGTGTGTGATATATAGTATAAGTATTCTATAGAAAGAACACACACTGGCGGTTTGAATTTAAAATTATGATTATGACATATTCGATGTAACGTAAGTATGGCAACCATGATGAAAGTGTGAACTGATTTTTTAGGTTGGGTGTCACCTGTTACAAGATAAATGATTCCAGTGGAAACCAACTTTTCATCTAATCCACTTTCTCCTGGAAACTATTGAGAAACTACTGATTTTACTGTAGATTGGTTTGCTTTGGTTTTATTATATTTTATATATTATTGAATTAAAAATATCAAGCCTTATTCTTTCAAAGTAACTAGATCCAGGTATAATTTATGGAAGTCTGCAGTTTGACAAAAATGGCCTGAAATAAGTTTCTACAGCAGACAACCATGAAAATTCTTATCTTACTTAGCAAAGATTAAGAAATGCTGGGTAGGTATATGAGTGCCTTTTTTTAATAACATAAAGGTTTTTTATATTCTGACCAAAGTACTTTGCAAAAAGGTGAGAAGGAAATGAGATTTGTCAAATATTTATTTTCAGTATTTACTTGACTTTCAAATGATCATGCTAGTCTGTATTTTCTTACAATAATTTAATTATGTATTGCAGAAGTATTTATCCAACCATACCATGTAATAGCTTGAGAAAGGTCAGGTAGAAAAGTTCTGGCTATTTATAATGATGAATAGCTGATTCTACAAAGTTAAAATGTTCTGTGGAAATATATTGATTTCATCAATGTGTTTCTACAGTATCTTGGCTTAAGACCAGAAAATCCAGGTACTTAATAACACAAAATAAAAACTAGGCTGAGAAGTCAGTCAGTTCTCACATGCAGTAAGTTAAGAGTTTGCAGAGCATCATCCTTCTTGATGTCTGAGATTTTTTGCAGAGCTGATGAGTGAAAATGTTTTGATACAGTGAAATTTAGGATCAAATTATTAAGATTGTATTTTACAGCCACACACACCTTTTCCGGAAATTTCTTATTCATATCTTGTATTTTTTGTATCTGATATTTTCCATTCAAATACTTCAAGGGAGTTTTCACAATTACTGAGGGGAACAAAATGATTATCAACTTTGTGATATAATTTCTGAACTAAATGGACCCAAAGCAGAATATCTTTTTTCCAAAGCTTGACCTTTGGCATATAGCCAAAGAGGATAGTAATTGTGAGTATGTTTAGGGTTCATCAGATGCTACTTTTTAACATGAAAAATATTTTTTTCTTGTAGTTTTTACTTCTGTCAACACCTCAAAGTTCCAAGAGCTCAATATTCTGTGTCCAGAACTGTCTGTAAACAAATGCTTAGGGAAGAAATATATAAATAGGATAGGCCTATATGAAACTTTTTCTAATATTTTCTCAGCCTTAAGATGTTCTCAGATACCAGACGTGGTATCCATGTACCTTGTAACCATCAGTGTAACTCTCTTTCATTTTCCCTGTTGAATCCATGTACATTTTATGTATCTATAGCAACTTTTTTTTTACATTTTTTAAAGACAACTCCCTGAAGCATCTACTTTTATTTTTTTGGAGTCTGGTTCTTACAAGCCCCATTTCATAAGCCTTCATTCTTGGAAGAATGTGAATAATCGGTCATTATCTATCCTCTGCATGCCATACATTTATTACATAGTATGACATATTTGTCTAAACTAATTGTTTCTGTGTAAAGTTTTATATAATTTGATAATCCTTTTCATTTTTCCATCTTATTATTACATTATTTTTTAAGATAGGGGACCACAACTGAACACCACAGTTTTGCAAAATCCAAAATTCCCATGAATGAAGGAATCATATTGTTCTGGCTTCTTTTTTTTTTTTTTTTTCTCCTAAATCATCCTCACATTTCTTAATATTTGAGTAGAATTGTAAATTACTTTTTAAAAGTAAACTGGATGTTTCTTGGAAAGTTTTCTATTAAAAACTTATGAACTTGTTCTTACATTTTTAATGAGTAACTCAGGATCCATTATTTTATTTGTGAAGCTAGGATTGATTTTTTTTTTTTACTTGCATTTTAAATTCTTCTTCATTCACTTTTGGTTCAACTGATAATCATGGGGATTTGTACAGTCTTTCTACACTTTTCTGCAGTCAATCATTGTCCTAATTATGTGGGTAACTTATTGTCAACAGCAGACTTTCACACTTTGCTGTGAATTTTCTTTTCTGTCTCGTTTACTAATTTATGTAATTTAGTGATACAGTTTATATTTTCATTATCAAGAATAATACATTTGGATATTTTTCCTGAATATTTATTGAAGAACAGGTGCTCAGTGTTCTTTTTAAGGTAAAATACATCCTGAACAGACCTTGCATTCTCGAATTCAGTACTAAAATTACTGCCAATAACACACGACAAACTCTAAGTGAAAATACATCCTTCTGCAATGAATTAACCTTTTTTTTTTCCCCATGCTTTTCTCTATTAAATTGATACTAGTGGGATTTGAACACAGTAGTATTGAATACTTAAAAATGTGTTGTTGAGCATAGATGTAGAACAGTAAAGATATGAAAATTACTTTTATTATTGCAAGTGGCTATTCCTTGTTCCAGCCAAGGAAGACTGGTGGAACAGACTATGTTTGTGATTCTGGTTATGTACCATGAAATTTGTAATTACTTTTCAGTTGTCAGTCACTGGTTTTATAGCATGTGATAACAATTCTTTGTTACATAATTTATCTTCAATTGACATTTTTTCCTTCACATTCCAGTTGCAACTGTTGTACAGGTGAAAAAAAAATAAAAATCTTATGAGAGTGCACCAGTCCTAGGGGAAAATATTTGACTTTTACAAGCATGCAATATACAGCTTCGTCAAATTTTCTTTGCTGCACTTAAAATGGAATGATACATTAATTAATCATACATTAATATTTATTATTTGGAACCATGACTTTTAGCCATGTAACTCCTGTAGAATTTCTTGGTTGTCTCACAAACATGCAATTAATATGGAATGGTGGATAAGTCTTACTGGTTCTTGGTTTCCACGGGAAGGAAAAAAATTTTTGCCCTCTCCTGTACCATCTGCACAATGTCAGTGAACTTGGTAATAATTGCTATAGAGATACTCCTATTTTTATGCAATTAATTTGAAAGCACTTAGATTCTTCAGAGTTACATATGTATGTTTGTTTTGTTTTTTATCATCCCAAGTTGTTACATAAGGCCGTTCTGACTTGTTTGGGTACTTCTGTTCATTGCAAAGTAAATGCACATCTTAATACTGCAGTTCTGATGTTTCATTCAACTTTCAAGAGTAAGCATGAGTCCCTCAACATGGCATTTTTGAAATTTCAGATCCTAGGCCTGTTTTGCTTGTATTTAAGGTAAAAGGTCTTAGTTTCTGGCTGCCAGAAAGTATGAACTAATACTAGTTAGGAAAAAACACAATTCAAGAGGAAGAAGGTGCCTCTGTCTAAAATCTCATATTTTAAATTAAAGCTGTCCTGTAATTTCTGAAAGCTTGCAGCTGTCAGTACTGAATGCTGAATCAAATTATGACTGCAATTAAAAAATAGCAAAAATAGTAGCAGGTTTTTTGCAAGAAATACTTTTTTTGTTATAAAATCATGTCAGTTTTATGAAATAACATATCTGCTGAGGAATTGCAAATGGATCATGTATGTCCTGCAAAAGTAACTTCTAAAATCACTTTGAATCTTTCTGAAATGTTTCTCATTAATCAACCAGAATCAATGAAGAGTTTCAGTCTAAATTTTTTAAAAATTCTATTCCCTGATAACTCTTTGACAAACTTCTACATAACTCCTGAAGTTTCCCATCGTGACATTTACCAGACAAGTGTAAAAATAATAGCAATGAACAACCAGTTATAATATCCTGGATACAGCAGAATTTTGACTACCTTTTAACTGCCTAAAAATAAATGGTCTTCTGTAGTTTCTATGTCTAGTTTAAATTTTAAGATAAACACAAGCTGCTACTAAAGGGGAATGTTCACTGCTCTCAACTGTTTTTCTGCCTCATTCCTGACCAGCACTGCTGCCATTATACAGCTGAATGAGGGGACTGCCATTCCTGAATACTGATTCTTTATTTTGATAGTGGCTGGGGAAGGAGGTGGAAAAGAGAGAGGCTCAACAGCATCCTGAACTTAATTTGGTTCAGAGAAGTAGTGGCCTTTGAGGAGCTGGGTTTTCTAAAACATCAACATGTGAATAGCCAGCTGACAGTAAGTGCCCTAATTCTCATTTCAGATGTTCATGGGCTTTAGTTTCTGAACCTGCTGCAATTATTTTACTTTCTGAGATTTCTGAGACAAAGCTGTCGAGTGCACAATTGGCTCCTGTATATCTAATAGAGGAAAAGAAATACCTATGGTGGAGTAACTGTGTGCTTGAGGTCTTCATAACACTGTGCATGATGGTGATCTCCAGCAGATAGATTTTCATGGTGCAGTAGCAATTTTTAAGAATCCAGATCCTTTCAAGTACTTTATCATTGTTGCTGTTTATTTGATTTGAACTATTATATGTTTTTGTTATTCAGACAGGATTTTTTGGTTCTGCTGCCACAGTGTCCTCTAAAGTAGCGACAGTTAAGAACTAAAAAAACTAAAGATCTTGCTGGTCTAAAAGATAGAGGGGAATACTGAGATTCCCTCTAAGAGTCACACCCAACTGGCAGTTCTAAAAGAACTTCATGCAGTTTTCTTAATGAATAGGGCAGCTCTCCTGACAAGCCTGAGGCACTCCTCTTTCACATGAGGAGCACAGAGTTAAAATTTCCTGCCATTCCTAATAGGGCAGGACTCCTCATTCTTGTTTTCCAGAAAAATGAAAGACTGATTGTGAAACGGTGCATTCGTGTCCCCATGGTATTCATTATATTGGAAGTCAGGAACTACCAGCCTTCTGCAGCCATTTCAGTTTTCTTTTGTATTTAAGGAAATATTCTTATTTTATTTAATTTTTTATGGCTAGTTTTCTCCAAGCATCCTAGTTTTACAAGACTAATTACTGCAGGATTGTGATATGTTTGGCTTCATGGACAATGCTAGGCATTCCTCTTAGTCTTTGGAAATTATTAAACTCTTTAGTGGGCCTTTTTTGCTTCTGCCTTCCTGAATACCCACACCACTAAGGGGTCACTCAATAAAGAAAAACAATGATACCTTTTCTGAGTCAGTTATTGTTTTCTATATTGCAACAACCTTACTTAGCATAAAACCACAACTCTATTGTAATAGTGTTTTTGAAGTTGCAAATAATTTGCTAAAGAAAAAAAATGCTTTATGCTTCTTAATTTATATTTTTAAACACTTTTTTGACCTTTTTCTTCCAAGTAATGATTCTGGTTAGATAATAGATTATAGTAAGTGCTGTTATGATCCTCATTATTGTCTACAGTATAATAATAAAATCTTCCTTTGGCCAGTCCAATTCCTTGTTTTAAATTGATTTCCAATACGTTGGCTGTTGGATTGAAAGACCTAGGACATTTTATATCATATGGAGTAAAATAGTTAGCTATGATTAAGGATCTACATAAGTATCTTTTGCCGTGGGGTTTTTTATTTGGTTTCTTGTAAGGTGAGAGGATTGTGCATAATGATTCTAATAGTGTTCTGGAATGTTCTCTCAAACATTATTCTGAAAATGTTAAAGAAAACTCTATAAAAAATTAATTAAATGAAGATGTGAAAGCAGGGATGAGGCATGCAGTCAGTCCTACATACAGTTTCTTTGGTCTCAAAGGAGTCACCTGGGACTAATTCAGACATGTCTTTCTATACCAAAATAAGACTGTTTAACCTCATAAGCTTCTTAATTTATTTGCAGCTTAAAATGCTGGTTTCTTCATATATTTAGTATAAATTAAAAAAAGAACTATACTCTTAGAAAATGTCAAAAGAAGTGCTATCTTTACCTCACACATTGTAAAAAGTCAAAACTTGGGGTCTGAAAAAGCACAAACTGCAAATGGAAACAATTTAGAATTTTGTATGATGAATCCACAGGGACACGTTGA
The DNA here is from genome assembly GCA_014706295.1 of Lycocorax pyrrhopterus obiensis. NCBI lineage: Eukaryota > Metazoa > Chordata > Aves > Passeriformes > Paradisaeidae > Lycocorax > Lycocorax pyrrhopterus. The sequence continues at coordinate 76,896,454 of JACSVZ010000002.1, forward strand.
TCCACTGTGAAAGCAGATGACAGAGTAGGCTTGTGAATTGTGTAGCTCTGAGCTCATGTGTGATGCTGTAACGTGTCGTCTCCTCACTCAAGTGTACTCACCTAACTTAGCATGATGACACGCTCTCTTCTGAAGTCTTCTGACATGGACAGGGCAGTGATGCAGGATTTTAAGCAAGAGAGAAGCAGTCATCAGCTACAGGGTGCTGCCTCCTCCTCTTTAGTCGCTTGCATACAGGTACAATTCCAGCAGAGTGACAGACTGCAGTCAGGGGCCGTAAATGTGGTCAGGGGTCCAGAAAGATTGTACAGTGATGTGGTCACTATTCATGTGTTCATTGATGAGAATTTATTGGAGGAATCTTTGAATTATAATAGAGTTTCATTACTGATTCCTAATCAGTTAATACTGTTGGTTGTATGACACAGAGCTTCACATATATATATAAACCTTTTCTTCATTTAAGCATCTCAGGCATTTTCTACAGTAATAATTATGCTTTTGAAGATAAAATGGCTGTGATTTCATTATTATTTTCAAGCTTCTCCTGTAAAAAAACTACAGGGTGTAAAGAGAGCAGAGAGAAATAATGCCTGAACTTTCACTTCAAGTTTTGGGTCTTTTTACATTGCCACAATATTTTAGTGCCTTGCATAGTATAATAGCATACATTGAAGGTGTGATGTTAATACTGTTTTGAATCACCTTCGGAATTAAGTGTGCGAAAATTGTCTTACTGAATAAAAGTATCAATTTCTGTGGCTTTTTAAGAATTAAGCTTTCGTTGCTGGCTAAAAGAAGCATGCCAAGAATATTCTACTAAAAGCATTTTTTGTTTTAATTTTTAGTTGTTTTTAGATTAACCTTCTCAAATTTTATTGTGCAGTTGAGTTTTCTGTTGACAATTTTTAACTTGTTTGTAGGAGCTGCAGAGAAAGGGAAAATTAATAGCTGGCAAATGTAGAGTTTGAGTATCCAGTGAAGTCTGGAAAAAGATAATTCCATAAGAAGGGGAAAATGGGTATATTTATCTTCAAATCAGTACCAATTAGTATATTCAAGAATTAAGATAATTTAAATAAGTACAAAACAAATATTAGGATACATGGAGTAGACCACTGGTGGCATCATTGTATGATAGTAACATTTATCCATCTGCAGAATGAAATAACTGGCCATCCAGGTTTTGCTTCTATTTCCTAAAATGGCTTTTAAAGTACGGCTGAAAAATAATAATCACAGTTGAAGTTTCAATTTTTGGCGATATATAGAAGAAGCTTTCTGCACAGTAGAGCTGATGCTCCAGTAACTGGAGTGTTGGTGATTGTTTTGTTCAGGTTTTTTTGGTTGGTTGGTTGGGTTTTTTTTTTTGTTTTGGTGGGTTTGTTTTTGTTTGTTTGTTTTTTGTTTTGTTTTTGGTTTTTTTTAAACATGGTTTTAACCTTGTCTATATGAATCAAGGAGGAGCTAGAGTTTTCAAAAACTTGGAGCTGCTGTAATGCTGAATATGGCCACAAATATTGTTGTGTTGAGCAGAAAGCAAGTTTCCTTTCTAAAATATGTGCACAGATGTGTGCATGAACCTCACTTCCTCAACAAAAGAGATGGGAATAACAGAGACAAGAACTTGCTGTTCTTTTACTTTATCTAGAAGGCCACTGGTTGGATTTAAAAATTAAGATTACTGTCAGACACTATTCCTTTAAACTCAATTAAAGATCAAAATTTTTGATATTGCAAGGTTTAAATGTGAGGGAAAATAGTTCAGAGAAGACTGACAGTAGCTTTAAAAATATGTGGGTTTAAAAATAAAGCATATTTAAAGCTACTGATATCAGGTGCATCTATGTTACTGCACCATACTGAAGTGAGAAAATACATAAACATTATGGAGTAATTAAATACATAGCTCCTTTTTTTTTTTTTCCTCAGGGCAGGAAGGAAGCAATCAATGGGATCTCACCTGCTATGAATGATTAAAGTCACCATGTTTTCTCCATATGGGAAAAAGCAGATGAACATTTACCTTCATCTCAGTAGCAACATGAAAAATTCATTTAAGTATTTTTGGGTAAATTTGTAGCAAACAAAGGAAAGTATATGTTTTCAGAGTTTTAAATGCTGTAATTTAACACCACAAAAATAAAGATAAACTATATCTAAGAGTGGTATATGGCATGCTCTTTTACTTAAATGATTTATTAAGACTGTTGTCATGTAGAACATAATGTACTTTGGCCAAAACTGCTTTGTACTAGATTTTATGAACAGCTTGAAGTACTTAGTAGAGAAAATGTATCTAGAAGATTATTCTAAATCAAGTAGGAAGGAAGGAAACAAAATGTGTGACATCAAGAAGGAAGAGTAAAAGAAGCATGGGGCAGGAGCATGTTTGGGAGCAAGACAACATCATTTTGCATCTATTTCAGATTTTGGTAGTTTAACACCATAACTGTTGTGTGCCCTTCTTGTCTGTGTCTGAACAATCAAGTGGTGGAGTTGGAGCACTAAAATATTAGAGCAGAGCCCGCATCAGAGCTGGGGAGGGAGGGGAGGCAGTGGAAAGAGAGAGGAGAAAGGTTATCAGAGTCCCATTGTCCTACCCGAAAGAAAGATGAACATCTTCTACTTTCTGGAGATGAAGGAAAATCTGATGGGAAGAGGAGAGGAGGAGGAAAGGGGAAAAGTTCATTCTCTTTTTGAACTTGAAAAAAGAGAGAATAATCTCTTTGCTGGAATAGGAAGTATCTCCCATGTCTGAAAAGAGTAAGTACTAAAACCTATAATACATTGTTGATACTCCTTCTGAATATTGCAATACTAGAATAATCACGGTGAGTAGGTTAATGCCACATTTATTTTCATGATTAAGTCCACGCCAACCATAGCTCTTCATGGTTAAATGATATAATTCACTATTTATTATTTAATAGTGTGTATTCATGTTTGCACGTGACAGCATTTTGTGAGTATTGGTAATCAGTTGGTTCATAGCAGAGATATTTCGAATTAGTAATGTTCAATTCATATGAGAAACACAAAAAATATTAAGAAATTTTATATATTGGTAGTCCAGAGTCTTATAGTCTTCTTCAGTTCGCCTACTCAGAGTAAAACTTTTTTGGTTTTTTTTACATTTTGCACAGTATCAGTCATTCATGATTTTTCTTAACATTATGGAGCTTGAGGAGCTTTCTCTAACAACTGAGAAGTATGTTGTTGAGCATAATCTCAGATATAAATGACAAAATATCCTTCACTATCCTTTTTCTTCTGCTCCTAATCTAATGAATGTAAAATTTCTATAAGTTTTTATTTGCCTGTCTCCTTTCTATATTTCATCGTTAATTATAATTTGAGGGAAGAAACACATTTGATCTACAAATGTCCACTGTGGTAGAGGATGAAACTAAGGGCTCTTCATTTTGTGTGGCACTTTTTTAATTATCTGGGCTAGGATTGTTTTTGGGAATTGTGAAAATAACACAATCAGAATGTGGATATGTTTAGCTGAGCATAATTAACAAACGATAATGTTGAGCTCTACGGTCTATGACAAGCATAATGCACTGAAGAGTCTTAATGTTTTTCTACTTCATAGTTGGCCTTTAAGATTTATTACTGTTGTGATATTTAAGTAGCAAACACTACTGAACATGCAGAATCAAATAAGAGTATTGAAGGAGTTTAATAAAGTAAATAATTACCAAAATTAATGAAGTGCTTAGAGTAAAATATAACTTCATTTGGACATTTAATTCAGGAAGAAAAAGTAAATCTTCTTGTAATGTTTTTCTAAGTAAAGTAATTACACTTTTGTATCACAAATGTACTACATTCATCATTTTGTTTTTCCTGCATGTTTTGTCTCTGTTGACAACAATGATTATTTCCAGTGAAACAGATGCTGCAATTCAGTTATTTTTCTGAGAAGGTTATGTTGTCTGCTCTATAACAGTAGACAATTTTAATTAACATGTTTTGTTATTCATTGAAAATTAGAAGAATTAATACAGAGGACAATAAATGTCATTCAGAGGTAGTCAGTTTACATGCAAAATATGAGTCAAGTATTGTAGTAGAAAAATAATGAAAAGCACATAACTAATAAAATAATTAATCTTCTATATAGCTGAATGTTCATCGGAAGTGTAATATGTTTTCTTTAAATCAATTAATTTGTATTAATTGTCGTTCACACATACAGCACAGAAACATAGATCATATTAATATTGGTCTGTGTATTTTCTTTATCACTGCCCATTTAGATGATGGGTTGTGTGCATTGCTTTAGGACTTTTATTCTGCTTTGTAAAAACTCTTAGCAGATAGCCAAGAATTGTGAGGGGCCCATAAAGATGAAAGAAAATGCTACTATCTGCCAGAATTTTAACAGTTTGCTTCTAAATAATGGATGTGTAAATGCTAACTGGTTTTGCTGTTGACGTATGAGCTGCCTTCCAACACTTACTGATCATGGGAAAAATCTTCCACACTCTGTGATTTCAATTTCATCAGTTTGATAAAAGTTTAGTGGTATCAAGTGATGAACAGTCACACTTAGCCCCATTCTTCCCAGTCCTGCTTTCCAAAAGCAGTTCATCCTCCTGTTTCTGGACCTGTTTGACTCTGACTAACAGGACATGTAAAGTCTCAAAGGCCTGTATCTCTTGGGACTTGCATCATACCCTGGGCTTTGTGTGATTCCCCAAAGTCTCCATTGCTTGGGGAAGTATGACTCTTCTTCCTTTTAGTAATTAGTCAGTAGACTGATTTTTTCCCCGCTGTGGAAATTAATCTGTGATTATTCATGCAATATATTTTTCTTCAAGGTGTTTTGTTTTGGTTTTATTCAGATAACAATAAAACTTTACCCATCACAGCCTCCCCTTTAAATGAATAGCTTTCCTATTATCTTCTAAAGTTGCTTTTGAATTCAAAATCTCTTTATGTAGACAGCAGTCTTGTTGGATTGTTTAGCCCCTTTAGGTATGTGCGTCTCAAAGAGGAGTATCAAAGAAACATTAATTTGTTGAACTTAAACTTGTATTTCAGGTTATTACAGTCAGGTTATTATAGCCCGGCACTGTGTGTTCCAATAGTAAAGAATCTAGTATTTCCATACAGTCCATGAGATAGATTTGACCCATAATACTCCATTGTTTAAAAAGCAATTACAGATTAATTTTATATTTACTTAGTAATAACATTATTAAAGTGTACTCAACATAAAGCAGTATGATCTTAAGTATATGCGGTTACCTAGAACTCCTGTCAAAAAGGTCATAGACTCATAGAGTTGGAAGGGACCCATCAGGATCATTGAGTCCAACTCTGGCCCTGCACAGAACATCCCCAAGAGTCACACTGTGTGCCTGAGAGAGTTGTCCAAACACTGCTAGAACTCTGTCAGGCTTGGTGCTGTGACCACTTTCCTGGGGAGCCTGTTCAACCACCCTCTGTGCGAAAAACCTTTTCCTGATACCCAGCTTAAACCTCCCCTGACTCATCCTCATGCCATGATGAAGGAATAGCAGGTCTTGGGAAGATAGTAGATAAAAACTTTTCCTGACTATGCAGAAAATGCAGCAGCAGAGATGACAAAAGTTAGCTTGGGGGTGGAGATTATCGATGTATTACCCAGTTTGGCTGTACTGGTTGATAATAATTTAATGGTTTTTTAATGGCTGGACTTGAAGATTTTAGTGGTCTTTTCCGACCTTAACAGTTTTCTGATTCTATAATTTGGCAGTATTGGGTAAAACCTAAAGTAGCCTGCAATAAAGGCATTGTAGATCTTTTGCCCTGTTTCTTGTACATAAAGGTAGCAAACTCTTTTCACTAATGAAAATAGTGATGAGTTCTTTTTATTTATTTGTCACTCTTTATTTGCCAAGTGTTCAAATTATTTTTACTTGATCTTTTGGTTGCCCTTAATCCATGTTGCACTTTGGTATGAGCCTGGACTTAGCACAGCATTGAATAACTTCTCTAAAGCAATATGAATTTTAGTAACATAAACAGACATAAATTTTAAAAAGTGCATAGATAATTGCGCTTTCAGCTGTTCTGAAATTATTCTTAATAATACTTTCAAAAAATTTAAAAGTCTTATGCTTCATTTTCCTAAGGTAGCTGGCTTCTATTTACGTGTGGTACTTGTTTAGTTGTTTATCTCATTTATGTATTTAAATATAGGATTTAAATAAGCATAAATTATGTTTGTGGTTAGCCCACTTGTGCTTAAAAAATAAAAATGAGGCCAAACGTATCTGTAAATAATATGAGAAACTTAATAACTGAGTGGCCTTAAGTGCAATCTTCAGCAGACACACACTAAGGGTTTAATTCAGCAAAGTTATTGGGTCACTTGCACACCATTAGAGAACATAAAACACACTCCAATGAAAGCACTATGGAATTTTGTTAGCAACTTAAGACCTGTAATAAAACAGCAAAAGTCGTGGGTATTGCATGCTATAGAAAGAAAACAGCAAGGGCTGAAAACTTCATGGATCAGGTCTTCACCTGATGCACGAAGCTCTTGCACTGCCAGAAGATTTGTTAAATGCAAGAGAAGGTAAAAATCATCCACACATTTCTACAAATTGCATCTGAAAGAAATTCCTTTCTAATATCCAGTTGTCAGAGTTGATGTTTACTTTAACTTTAGGAGGAAATTAATGTGGGAACAAACCACTATTTGTTTGTTGCTAGCAATAACTTCAGGAGCTAAATTGACTCAATAGAGAGTAAAATTCATTCCATATTAAAAAAAATAAGAGCAATAGAAGCTGTGTATTCTTGTTTAATACAGGATATTTTTTACAACATCCAGTGCAGCAATTGGATAATATTTCCCCCTTAAGTTTTTGGTAGGTGAATAGTACAATTTGAACCTCATTAAGTATCTTTGAAGAGATGATACAGTGCTTGCCTGTTCATTTTCATTCAAGTGATCAGATACAATTAACCTGAAATTCACATCTATGTTTATTTAGGCATAGAGGTAGAGACAGAAAATTATGGAAACAGGCCTCAGATGGGTTTTTTATGCTTTTGGCAGGGGATGGGAACTATTTGTGACCTTTTTTTTTACCACAATAGTAAGAATCCCTACTTAAAAGAGCTGTCAATGATAATCCTGAAACTACTTGGCAAGAGATTCTGTCTTTATTGAAAGCTATGTCAGAATTTTATTGCACATTTTTTGCATAAGATCATTACAGTCAGTGTGTGATGCAATTTTTTCTGGCATATATATTTCTTAAACCTAATGTCATTCCTTTCTAGAGATATATGACTTATGTATTCTGGGGGGAATCATTTAAATCATGGGTTAAAAAGCCCTTGGAGCTGTTACACAGTACAAGCGGATTACTGACCAAGAATGTGTGAACTTGATTTCTTTTTCTAAGTGGCAAATAGTATTTTAAATATGATAGTCAGTGAGTGTAATTCATAGGTGATTTTATTCTTGAATATGTGACAGCCATTGCATACACCTAAGAGATGATCATTTGACTTTTCTTATTTCTAATAATATTTCATGTGGAGAAATATATCATAGAGAAATGTGGGTCAGTGAAGAAATCAAGGTGCATAGAATGTTAGAAGTCATAAAGAAATAATCCCTACAGGGTCCTAGAGTCAGGAGGAACAAGCTATTTGCATAATTCCATAAGGGCCAGGGGAAGAATGAGCTTAATGTCAAAGGCTAAGTGATAGAACGCAAGGAAGTATCTGTATATTACGTTTCATTGTGTCACTGTGTCATTATTTGGGGATCTTTTTATGTAACAGAAATCTTTTCTTCATAATAATTAAATCTGGAGTAGTCATCCTTAGCTGGTCAGAGTCTTAAGGTTTAAGTTCATCTACTTAAATTCTTGCACAGAAAGTGGATTTCTTTGGCCCACATACACTGCAAAAGTCAGAGTGCAACAAATCTGTGCAGAATGCAGGAAAATTAGCCCATAAAATTCATATGAAACAGAGCATTATGCTTTAAACTGCTAAAAACAATTTAGAGATCATATAGCTGAACACAGTGAGAATTGTATTTAAAAACTATCAGCTGCTAAGAAAAAGTTGGAGGAACTGCACTTGTTCAGTGTAAAGCAAAAAACCCTTTAAACTGAACATAATAAGGATGTTTTGAAATGTAAGCATGAAATGAGTATTTCCACTGTTGGTGTTTCTGGTTGCCTGTACATGTGCTTGTAGTCACAGCATGTTGGTGCACAGCAACCTACTGAGAACTGCTGGTGCAAAAGAAATAATGATCAGTAATCTCCATATTTACTGATAACAGGACAAGAAAAAATGAACTAAAATTTCAAGGGAAAAAAATTATTTTGACATTAGGGAAAACTTTCAGTGTGATAATAATGAACATTCATTCACATTGTCTAGAAGCTGGCTGGAGTCCTCTTTGCTGGAGATCAAAATCTACCCAGTAGGCTACTTGTCCTGAGTAGCATGGCAGCTGCTTAAATTCGCTTCTAGTCATATATTCTTTAGGTTTAACGAATGCATCTCTTTTGTCTCTGTTCCACTGAATTTTATAGTTGATTACAAGTAGTGTTAGTGTTATATGGGTACTGTGCTTTTAAAAAGTATTTTAAATATTACACTTTTTTGTTGTTGTTGTTGTCATTCAAGGTGTTGCTTTTATAGACAGTATCTAAGTCTCTTTGGAAAAGAAATTTAAAACTCAAGTCAGATGAGCATTTAGGTAACCAATAAAAATGTTTATTTTTCTTTATATTATTTGATGATAGATTTCTGGTGGCAGAGTTTCATATGCTTTAATTTACTTGTGGTTTTCAGACCTGTAGAACTTCAGAAAAATAAACTTTATCCTTCCCCTATAACCTTGTCTTGCAATAAGTCAACCTGAAAATACAAGTAATACTGCCTGAGACAGTAATATTTTCAAAACAGTCCAGCGTTGATCTGTACTTACCTGAGAAAAAAAAAGGAAGGAAAATCTTTGTTTTTTCTACTGTCTGCAGTGTGATTCTAAGTCAAGCTGGTTCATGCTGGTTCAGGAATTCAGAGTTTTCAGGCTGTTCTGCAGTCCACTCCTGAAGCAGGTTGTCTGTTCAAGGATTTCCTGTTGGTTCTTAAGCTTTTCAAAGCAGTTTTTTACACAACTACATAAAACATTACATAATTCGACACCTATCAGGTGAAAAACTTCAGAATCAAGTAAAATGTTACAATAATTATGCATGTTTGAGCATTTTGACTTTACTTTGTCCACTAATATGTCTCCCCATAACTTTTGTTGGCTTCTTAGTCAGTTTTTTCCTCTTTCTACATCTGCCAGAATTATTTTTTTCTGCTGACAAAAGTTCAACTGAACTTTATTTCATGTAGATAGTTTTAATTTCTACTGAACCCAAAGGTACTATGCAGCATAAAATCATCTCTTATGTTCTGAGCTGTTTAAATACGGTGGTTTTTTTAAAAATGTAAGAGAAAAGAAATACAGCAGAGGAACATAAAAAATTTACTAGTAGCATCCAGTAGTCTCATTCAATGACAATAAAATTACAGTGGCCATATTCACACGGACAGAGTTAGTTGTTCTGACACTTTAAAAAGGTTTCTTGGTTTTTGGTTTGTTGGGGTTTTTTTGTTTGTTTGTTTGTTTGGGGTTTTTTTTTGCATAAAAATGGCTAGTGACTCATCATACTGATTCATATTATCAGAGAGGTTTGTGCAGTTACCAGACAGACATTATAGAGAAATACACGCATGATAAGTAGAATAGGTTGGTTCAACTCTGTGAGAAAGATGTGGTCACTGACTTCGTCTTTTAATACACACTACCTATGTATCACTAAATCCAGTTTATGCTTTGCTTCCTTTCTTGCTGTTTATGTGGTTTGAATAATTAAAGCATATAAGAATAAAGTTGTGAACTAAAAGTTATCACTCATACTTTTATAAAAAGTAAAAATATTTCTTTCATGGCTTTCATTTCTCACATAGCTGACAGTGGCAGACAGACTTACATATAGTTTGCACCAGAAGCATGTGTCAACTCCTGCACACAGTAGTTTTTTAGTCTTGATCATGTTACTTTTTTTAAAAAAAAATAGTACTACACAGAAATATCAGAATTCATGTCACATTGTGTGATTTTTTAATTAAGATTGTGCTCTATGTCAGGGAGAAAGCAGGGTGCAATATACAAAATAATAAAAAAAAATCTCTTTAGTCCTTAAAAGCTCCCTCTTTTAATTATTTATCTGAACATTTGTTCCCCTTTGTAAGTATTAATGTAATTGCTGATTGTGGTACCTCTTGAGACTTGCTGTGGTGCAACCAAGATTCTTTGATACTGTGAATCTTCCATGTATGTTCCTGAAACGGCTAAAAACCTTCCTATGGGATGTGGGTGGTGGAAGACTTTATCCAAAATAAAAGCTGATTATTCCTAGAACTTAGGGTCTAATTGTGATAAATACCAAGGATCTATTTCTACAAATGGGAGCACCAACTTTAAATAAAAATGGCCCAGTAGGAAATAAGAAATGTATATATATGGAAAAATATATAGAGAGAATATGACTGAATGTTTAAATTATATATTGCTTTTATTCTTGTTATTGAATAAATTACAAAGAGACTGTTTCTTCAGAAATTCTGTAAGATTCCAATCAAAAATAAGTCATTGATTGATCTGTGACACACATTGACAATGTATTTGGCCCAGAAAGAAATATATTTTGTTAAAAACAAAACAAAACAAAGCCCACATAAACTGACACTATGACCTTCCTTGAAAACCAGTGACAGAACTAATTCAGTTTTTTCTTTTTTTGAAAATTAAAACTTTAGTCATAATTCAGATTTTATGCAAAAATACCAATATGCTGTGGAGAAATGGCAAATGAGAATCAGGTGAACAGAATAGAAAAAATCCCCATTTACTAAATCTAGGTAAAACATGAATGGGCGTGTATTATAGAATTACACAGTAATTTTGTAAGGATGGCTGTGTTTTTTTGTTTTTTCTTTTTTCGTATAAAGAAGTTATCTCTAAAAAGAATTATAACAAGATAAATGAAGAAATTAAAAATGAAATATGCTTTTTGTACATCTCTGCTTTCAGGGATTCTTACCTCCTTTACTTTTTAGTTTTGTATTCTGTGGCAATAGTCCATTGCTAGATATAGTTATTATTTCTGTCGGATGTGTATCTTTCAATCTGATTCTGAAATGTCAGGCAGATTGAAAAAACCCCTACGTCTTCATTGGGATCTAAATTTATATACATGCATTAATTAATACTGAATATGTAGTGATTGCAGGTATATATAAAAAAATTGTGACTTTGTCTTTAAGACAAAGATTAAAGATTAAAGATACTCCTTTTTCATCAGTAGACACATTCCCAACAATATTCCAATTGGCTTTTCGTGAGTATCGAGACTGGTATGTAATCATAAGAAAATAATGTGTTAAAGTGATGCTATTCACATAGTGAATAAGAGGCAATATGACTGAAAATGGTCAACTCCACGCATTTCATTTCAATGTGTGATTGCAACATGACAGAAGATAGTTGATTGCAGTGGGTCAGTGACTGTATAAAAGTTTTAAAACTGTTAAAACTGTCTGGGCCCTAAAACCGAATGCAGGCCCAACTTCATGTTTTTCAAACAGAGAAGAATATCTGTAGTTATATAGAAGCAGTAGTAGACCCTACAAATTGGGGAAAGTGATTGGGACCACTAGTTTATTAAACGTATATTGGGAGTACTAAGGAAGATTTTCATGACCACGTGAAATAAATATGAATAAATACTTGAAGCAACAAGACCCTTTGCAATCACTGCAGACTTCATGACCCCAGGCATTATTTGGCAACAGACATTCAGATCCCATTTAGGGGTAACTCAGATGATGTGCCTGATTTCTGGAATGCTGTCTTGATACACGAGATCCATGATAGAAAAAAAAGTGTCTTTACAGTCTATCCTGTAGTTAAATCACTCTGTCATGAAGGTCATATTTTGCAAATACTACTGGGAGTCAGTAAAGATAGATGAACTTTCTTGCATTGTTATAGTCTCCATTGCTTCAGATTATGGAATTTCTCTACCCTGCACTTTTTTTCCCCTGTTTTTTCATTTATATTGATGCCTTATCAGGCCTCCTAGACACAGAGACTAGACAGAGTAAAGGAACAAAAGTAGGTATTTATTTGAAGGGCCTTCAAGGTACACCCTGGGGAGCCAGAGGCTATTGCCAAGATGGACCCCAAGATGGACCCCAGGTCACGAGTTTTCCACACTTTTATAAGTTTGGTTCATTTGCATATCAGGGTCAATTCTCTAATTAAAACCCCAGTTAAATGATGTAATTCCCCTTAGCTACCCCCCCTTCAGAGACTCCTTGGTTTACACCCCTTGGGCTCAGGATGGTCCAGGTGTCCTTGAAGAGCAGTCCGGAGAGGCTTTGTTGTGCCTAACCAGCATGAGAGAGCAGAAAGTAACAGGCCACAAGAAGCTTCAAAGTTGCACACTAAGCAGTACAGAGTTTAAAAAATATAAAAGTTAAAACCTAAGGCATCAATATGGACAAATATGTAATTAATTACTGGAAAGGTAATTTATTATCATAAAGACACCAGTACATACTTTCAAGCTGTATGCACTCAATATTGACAGATATTATGTTTTGTTTTATTCAAGTCAAGTATTTGTCTTCACTTATTCAAAATTGATGGGTTTTGTGTTATTTTGCAATGATTTATGGCTCCAGATAGTAATAACATTTCCACTTGAATTATGTACGTGTAATTTATTTAGTTCTAGCTTTCATATTTGGGCTTTTCCTCGGAAGACAAAGATTAGCTATGTGTCTGTACTATTGATAAAAGTAATTTAATATTTTTTTCAAGTCTTAGTTTGGTGGAGTTTGTTTTGGCAGAATTGAGAGTAAATTATACCATGTTCCAATTTTAAATATCTCCCAACACTCTCAGGTGCTGAATGAGTGCCTCTTTCCTGGGTGGTCATTAATTAGCAGGGGCTTGATTGTTAGTTTTAATGTTGTCTGTTTTTCTTTCGAGATATTCATAATGCTGTTCTTGGATCTCATGTATCAGATCTGTCAGTGTTACATTCTCTGAGTGGCAATACTTTATGTCTGCTGGCTCTGGTATTTTCTGATAATTTCTTCACTTTTTGATTTTCAAGTGCTTCTGAGACAATGGGGTGAAACCAAGTGAAAATATCTCATTACATCAACCTACTGTGTTACTTTCAGTATACGTTGCAAAAGATAGCAAATACAAAACTCAAAGTGTTGTTTGAAATGTTTTACAAATTATCTTTTGCTAAGTTGATTATTTTAGAACTTTTTTACTGGACATTTTGCTTGGCCATTTCACAACCAAATGTAGAAATTCTGGTTATTTGTTTAAATGTTTTGACTTTAAAATAAATGGGTAAGCCACTCCTCAGCAAGGAAGTGAGATTTTGTTTTCTTTTTTTTTCGAATTTAAGGAAATATAATTATTTTGTGGGCTTTTCTGGTAATGGTGGGATCAGTGTCAAAGAAGGTATCATCAACATACCTATTCCTTGTTAATTTTGTTTGGTTGGTTGGGTTTTTAAATAGAGCAATATCTTAATTAATATTGACTCAGTATTATGCCAAAGCTTATTCAAATCTTTTTCGGAGTTTGAAAAAATGAGCAAAATTGATTCATAATTAAAAAGTAATTACTTTTGGATGCAAATTAGTTTGTTTTGGGGTTTTTTTGAAATATATATTTAGCTCTAATTCTAGTGGAAGGTTAATTTAATGCTGTCTGTTCCAAAAAAACCCCACCAAAACAAAACATATTTTTGCTGTTCAGTAAGATCTGCAAAGTATAACAAGGATGAAAAAAAAAAAAGCAACCAAAGACAGCACTTTACTTTGATCCATCAGCTTATATTTGCTTATTTTCATCTTCCAGTTTAGTGATGTTGTTTTTGAATTCAGTGGTTTGACAATCAACTGTGAAACTTCTAAGGGAATCCAAATGGATACATATTCCTACAAATTATCTATTTCTTCTTCAGACTTTTTACTCTTTCTGGTCACATTGTGTCTGTGCCAAGATTTAATGCAATTCCCAGTTGCTGTCTAATAATCACTGTTTGGTGGCCCTTAGTCAAGTCCAAATATGCTTTGACGTGATGCAGACAAAGTTAACTTACACATCTAAATTTATGCTATTAAACATTTTACCTTTAAGTCGGACTTGAATTTGATAGATTCATTTATAAAACAACCACATTCATGAAGAGGAAAGTTTTTTAAGGCCTTGTTTGATCCAATTACTAAGGAACTGAAAGCAACTTTAGCTCTCTTCAAGAAATTTCTTACTGTAAATGTCAGATTCTCAATATGAAAACATTTTAATTTATATTTAGTAGTTCAGTGCCATTCTGTGACAAAATTTAAAAGACTATGGGAACAAAATACTATTTTCAAACTCTTCATTTTCATAAATTTAAAAACTTTCACATTCCCCTAAATATGAATGTACACAAAACCATTGTCAGAGACTGAAAATAGTTCATGCCTCAAACATTGAAAGTTTTGTTCATGACAAGGAAGCTGCAACTGAAGAAGCCTCTCTGAAGACTGGGACTTTGAACTGAAAGTCAAACTGCTGATTAGATAAAGGGAAACTCATTGTTCAATCATCTCAGATTGAAGGAAAGGTATGCATCCACAAAAAGATGCCACCAGCTGCAGCTATCCCCGGCTGCGTTTGGGGTGGGGGAAGAGCACAGCTCACAGAAGCCAGGTTTACACAGACTCCCCCCAGCTGAGGGGGGAGGAGGAGGTTTTGGGTGCACGGTGTAACCTCTGGTCAGAGGCAATAAACACCCATCCTCCGATTACACAAACCGGCCCAGCTGTGGAACCCCCAACCCCACAGGGCACATCCATGGGACTTTCACGTGAGAGGCTCGGCCCCACAGGCCTGCGAGTGATGCAACAGCCCCAGAGTCTGCTGTGAGAGACTGCAGCCCCCACCTCCCGGGGGACATGCCCGGACATGCCTGCCGAGCCTGAGCATATAAACCCATCGGACCCTGTGCCTTTTGGGGGGACTTTCACCACCAAGAGGACCAGCTGCAGAGGATCAACAGAACATCTTGGGATCCACGGAGTGGTGGTATTTTCCTTATTCTGTCCCTGTCACTCTTTCTGTCCCCTCCACCTATTTTCCTACTTCTTTCATTCTTTCTCTCTCTCTCTTTTTCTCATACTTACCATCAAATAAAACCCTTACTATTGTCACTGGCATATGGTCTCGTTTGCACCTTAATTCAGGCAGAGGAATTTCTAAGAACCTTAAAACTGGATCATAACAACCATCAGATACAGCTGGGAGCAATAAAACGAAACATTGGTCGCCAAGCTGGGATAACTCCTATTTCAGGTTAAATGAAGATTTACACAAGACTGACTTCCTTTCTGATACCTAAAAGGAAATTCTAGAGATCCATGTCTCCATGTCAGCAGTACACTTGATGCAATGTACCATAGGAAACAATTAGTGGGAAAAAAAAATTGCATATTTTATAAAATAAATAGGGGTGGCTAAAGGTGAGGCAACATGTTATGCTTTAAGAAGAACTACTTCTCTGGAGCAAAGTTAATAGTATTGTTCCTTATTTAGGAGATCATTAATATTTTATTTAATGATTGCCTCAAAAACAAGAAATGCGAACAAATGCTGATATAGAATTTTCAGGTACTTTGGACAGAAATGTGGCCTGAGATATCATTTGAAAAGTGATGACCCTGGAGTTTGAAAAAAATTGCAGTGTAATGAATAGGGGGAAAAAAGTTCTGCTTTTTGAAATTAAAAACAATCACACTTTTAAAAAGTCAACTTTGTCAGCAGAAAAGGTAGAGAAGGACAATGCTTACCTTCCTGTCCAGATTACGTGTTACTGTCTCTATGCTGAGTAAAACAATTATCAGATGAATAATCTTCTGTCTTTTCAGTTGAGTCTTATATTATCCAGCCTAGAAAAATGATAGCAAAGGGGCAAAATGTTTGCTCTCCTTTGATATCTTGAGTGTAACCAACTTTTTTTCATGTTATTTTCTCCCCCTGTTCTGTTGAACAGGGGGAGTGAGAGAGTGGCTGGATGAGTGTCTAGTAGATAGCCAAGGTCAACCCATCACAGGATATCAAGTTAGAAAAATATCTGTTTGATTTTGATTCTAACTTTGGCAATACTTTGAAATATAATTAAATTCAGTAACATATATTGCATAAATCTAAGTATTCAGGAGAAACATAAATGTTTGGCACTGTGATATCTTTTGTGACCATCAAAGTTAGAATTTGGTCTCCTTCATGAAACAACTGAAGGAAGTACAACAAATTCTTTAGTTTTTGCCACTCCCTGCTACCTTTTTCTCTGAAAGCTCAGCCTCCTAAATCTTTATCAATACTAATGATGACACAGTACATTAAGTCTTCCAGCCTTTTACAATGTATTTGTCTGGAAGTAGAACATGACTTCAGAAGCTTCTTTTTCTAAAGAAAATAGAGTGAATAACTCATTGTGGGCCGCTGGAAAGTCTGCTGAGTGAAGCAGTGCTGCCCAGCTGTCCATAGGACAGCTGCCAATTTGTGATCTCTGCAGGCTTTTCTAATTCATCTGAATGATCTATGTAGCTTTGCAACTGAGGAAGAAAGTACATGGGAATCTACTATTAGAAGTGGCTTTTATATACATAAATAACAAAAGACTGTTCACATAAGAAGGCAACAATTATGACCTCTGATATGTCCTAACTAATAGTCTTTGAGTAGAAATGAATTCACACTAACTTTCATAGAGGACAGAAGCTAATTCTGAACATGATGAGTTTATGAGCTGTGACAAATGAGAATAGAGATACTACTCTCTGCTTTAAGTAAGCAGAAGGAATACATTAATGTTAATGATGGGCTATGGGATTTTATTCCTGTTTTTTGAAAATACTTTAGTCAAAGGCTGAAAGAACTTTGCCAGCAAGACGTCCACATTGCTTGAGATGTATCATAACATCCCATTACATGAAAAGGACATGGACCTGTTGGAGTGAGTCCAGAGGAGGGCCATGAAGAGGATCACATGACTGGAGCACCCCTCCTATGAGGGCAGGTTGAGAGAGTTGTGTCTGTTCAGCCTGGAGAAGAGAAGGCTCCAGGGAAACTTTACTCCAGCCTTCCAGTACCTATAGAAGCTCTAGAAGAAAGATGGAGAGGGACTTTTGACAAGGGTGTGTGGTGCTAGGACAAAGGACAATGTCTTTAAACTGAAATAGGGTAGATTTAAATTAAATATCAGGAATGGAATCTTTACTGTGAGGGTGGTGAGGCATTGGAAGAGGTTACCCAGAGAAGTTGTGGATACCCCATCCCTGGAAGTGTTCAATGCCAGCTTGGATGTGGCTCTGAGCAACCTGGTCTAGCGGAAGTTGTACTTGTCCATGGCAAGGACATTGGAACTAGATAATCTTTAAGGTTTCTTCCAACTCAAAGCATTTCCTAATTCTATTATTAGCTTAAATACTCTTTAACAAATATTTTAACATGTGAAATCCCTTTTTAAAAATTCTGTATTGCTTTAAAAGTGAATGTGAATATTAACTGTTACCAAGTAATCTGATCTTATTACCTCATCATCTGTAACAGAAAATTAATTTTCTTAATGTGACAGATGTAGCACTCTACTGTATTCGAGGAGTTACTTTGCATACAAAGTCCTGTAGCAGACTTGCCCTGTAAACACCCAATGCACTACATCTATACAAGCATATCCCTGCCAGGATAGAGTAATAAAACTGGTTTGGGGACATTTTTAACTTCAAGAAAATGTAAACACTTTAAAAAAAGGCCACATTTTCCTTTTGTGTTCATCTTTCTCAATATTGTAGCAAGCAGCAAAA
Source organism: Lycocorax pyrrhopterus obiensis (assembly GCA_014706295.1). NCBI lineage: Eukaryota > Metazoa > Chordata > Aves > Passeriformes > Paradisaeidae > Lycocorax > Lycocorax pyrrhopterus. The sequence continues at coordinate 76,914,436 of JACSVZ010000002.1, forward strand.
AATATCTCTTGCCATAACTTCAACTCTGAAGGGGTTACGTTTTATTTACCTGTCAGTTCTTATTGTTTAGGAGCAAGAATATTCTGAAAGAAGCTGGTCAAATCCCAGCTCACACAAAAGAATTCAAAATCAATAGCAAGAATATACGGACATAAATGAGACAGGGCATAGTGAGGTGAGAACAACAGGCCTGTTGACCTTTGGAAAGGAAGAAGTAATTTGTATTGGACAAGACTGACACAAAAAAAAAGAGTTGCATCTGATGTACCTGGGAAATGATACAGAACTCTAAATACCATCAATAAGTAGAGTGAACTGGGAAGAAGAAAAACTGAGAACTCATTAAGTAGATTTTTTTTTAAAATGAGAACATCAGTATAAGACCTTATATATGAGAAGATAGAAAAATGGAAGAGCTGAGCAATTTTTTTGTTTTCTTCTATTAGTGAATTGAGGAACACCTTCTGACATTTTCTTTTCATCCCAGACCTTAGATCTGCTGAAACAATACTTTTCTTTCTGGTATCTAGGATGGGCACTAAATTCTTCAATTCTGTTAGGTGTCTTTTGTTTTTGAAAACACTACTTCATCTATTTCACAAGTAAGGGAAAGATGTATTGATTATCAAATCTTTGAAGAGTGACAGTGAACACTGTAATTGTTGATTGAAACAAGTTTTCCGCATGTAATTATGTCTGAAGTAACTACTTTTTAACAAGACATACAATTCACAAAGTGTGAAGAGGACAAAAAAGGGAGAGAATGTTCTCATTTAACATTCCCAAAACCAAACAATTTTTACACTTCAAATAAAATTGTGACAGTGGCTTCATGTTTTATTCTTTGTCTCTTAAAATGTGTGTTTTCCTCTGAGTATCTTATTTTGCCTGAGAAGGACACGGCATGCCAGAAAAAATTCTTTTTGAAAATTAATTCATATGTAATCAACAAATACTTTTCTACATAAGGACACTAAGCTCAGTGAATAGTGTGTTCATGAGTAGAATTTTAAATGTGGGTAGAAACCCAACTCTTCATAGCTGACCCTGGAATTTTCCAGGTGAAGGTCTTATCAGAGTTCTTTGTGCAATTTCTTTCAGTCTCAGCAGAATATGAATGCAGAAGGACGTTACCCTGTATCACTGTTACGTGATCCGAATGTTTTCTGGGTTCTTTATGTAGGAGGGGGTGAAAGCCATAGAGATGGACCGGGAAAAGAAGTTACCTTGCTTTCAGCTTAAGACTTGGTGAAAGCATAAAAGAATGAGTGAGTGGAAGGACTGTCTCCAGAACTGGTGGAGATTGATTCATGCTCTAAACAGGGCACGTTGCTTGTAAACTGAAAAAGCTTGGTTGTGATGTAAGGAAATAGGAACACTGGAGAAAGGTTTTATAATTTTTTACCATTTCTGAAGGACTTTTGAATAAATGAGTATGAGCTGCTTTGGTCTTTTCCAAGAATTTCTTGCTGATGTTTAGATCACCTTGTGTCCTAGACATCACACAGTGCTTACAAAGTAGCTTTAAAACCAAAGATTCCTTTGTATCATCAGAAACTTCGAGGAGGAGTGTTTTCAATCCTTAAAGGAAATGAAAAATTCATTTGAAGGGAATTTTCCAGTATATTTATTCCATTTAGAAGAATAGTAATTAGGATTGCTTTTTATGATCAGGCTTTTTATTTTATACTGCATGTTTTTCACAGATAAGTATTTGTGTGATGGAATACAAACAATATGATTCGTATTATCCTACCACATAAAAGATGTTTAGCACTGTGATCCTAAACTGAAGCTGTCTAAAACTTTTTCATTTTTAGTTGGTTAAGCTGCATTTTCTTGTGAACCATTCCTCGCTCCTCTTCCTTTCCACCTGTTTTCCCTCACTTTCATCTACTTTATCACCTAAAATGTAGCAATGAGAAACTTAGCTATATAAAAAAAAGCCCAACCCAAACCAAACCATAACAAAAGTGGAAAAGTGATCAGTTAAGAAAACAATAGTTTCTTTAAGGCTTTTTCTGTGCTTTGTCCAGAAGAAGTCAGCATTGTGGAATCTAAGATGGCATTAGGTAATAAAAATAATTCTGTTGTGTCTTTAGTATTGAACAATGGTGAAAGCTACACTTTTTTCTAAGAAATGTGAAGATGCAGAAAATAAGTCTTCTGCAAACACAATTAAACCATATGACAGTGTGATCCATGGTCATAGATCCACAGACTGTTTGATTAAGCTGGAGAAACAACTAGTTTTGTTTGCTGACATTCACCAATGAAAGACATACCTTCTGGTGGTGCTAGATGTGAGAGAAACTATTTTGTGTATTACCAACAGAATGTTAGCACCTCTTTTAGTTAAAAAAAATATGACAGATCTGGCTGAAAAAGAGCATACTTTTGTTTCACGTCATTGATGCTTCCTACAAATGTCTCAAAATATTAGAGAGATATATCAAAATATAGAGAAATCTAGAGAAATATATCAAAAGATTATTTTATGTTGAAATTTAGGTTAAAAGTTTCAAAACAGCAATGAAAGCACAGAGAGAATATAAATAAGATTTATGATGAAAGTATCAAACTGATATGTTTGACTTTGTGAGAAATTACTCCATACATAAATTACTAGAGAATGATAATGAATATTTGCTTACAGTTAATCGCTTAATTTTTATAATGCAGAATATAGGGAAGTACAAAAGAGATAATTCATAATTTGATCTTGAACGTTGTGTTACCAAAGTTTTCAATCATTTTTCCCCACCTGCCAAAACAGTTACAAATTTGCAGGAGATATTTCATTTTGAAAGCATTGAATGCCACAAAATAATGAGACATGCCCCCACACAGTGATTATACTTTGCAGATGAAGGTACCTTAAAATATATTTCACATATTAGAAGTTATATTTATTCATTGAAAGGTACTTGCCCAGAAATGCAATGGAGTAATTGTCATCTTTTTTTTTTCCCCGACTTTTAAAATTAGGAAAATTTTACTTTTGTAGTAAATTACTGAATTAATAATAAATTACTAAATTATTTCAGAATTACTGAAATATTAAATATTGTGGGTTTCATTAGAGGTTGTAGCCATGTTTCAGATGGTCATGTATTACCAAATAAACCCTCCACAAAGCAACCCTCCTTTTTTATACTTTATTGATAGGGTACTTTCCAAGAAATATATCACATTTCAAGTGAATGGAAATATGTCATAGGGGAGCATGTAAACTGATCTGGGTGACTCACTGTCACGGGTAATAACATCAAGTAAATTTCTAAGTAGATATTTGTATGAGGACATGTGTGTGAGTTAAAGCAAAAAAACCACTGCCAGTGTTTGTGTGGAGAGTGATAAATTCATGCATCACTGGCATCTGGAAGAGATTACAGCTATAGAACTATGTGTGGCTGTTGGATGCATTATGGGCTCCTCCCTACCATTCCTTCTGAAACTATCCTGTATTATTAATTTTCACATAAAAAAATCTTTCCTATATTCCACTTCTCACATCCCAGCTTTTATTGAAATTACGGAAATAAGTGTTAGAATTGGTGTTACTACTGAGTGAGCTAGATGGTATCTTATACGAAATGGGTTGTTGCTCTCTTGGTTTATTATAAGATTTAAGTTCTTATAAACAGAATAGAAAATGCCCCCTCTAAACCAGACTCTGCACATCTGACAGTGGTTTTTCCTTGCCCTAGTCTTCCACAGAGGTAAAGCATAATTATATTTTTAAGAGAATTAGATCATTTTTGCTCTGTAACTGACAATTTGATGGTCGCAACAGAAAATCTAGGAATGAGATTTGAACACAATATGGTACAAAAAATATTGGAGTATATATTTTGTATTTTAAGAATTCTGTATCATGTTATCAGTTTTTGTTCTTGTTTTGAAGTTTGTCAGACACAGAAACTTAAAAAGATCCAGCTTTTACTTCATGCCACAGAGTTGTAAATTACCAAAATGGATGACTTTGTGAACATTGGATTGATATTTTGTGAATTTGAGGTTTCCACTTGTTTAAAAGAGATACATTTACCAAATATGTCTCTGTAGTTAATTTGTTTTGGAAAGATTTGCTCCCTGCCTATCAGTAATTTATCTAACTTAAAGATGTGCAGGGCACCTGATTAGTTGATTTTGTTTAGTGGTAGAGGTTGTACTGGAGAGGGCATAAATAGTTTGATAGATAAAATTTTACACTCTCCAGCTCTTGAGGCACCCCTTTTTTTCTGGCGTGCAACTATGTTGAGTGTAGGGACTATCTGGCAGTACCGAGTACAAAAGGCCTGATTGCAGTTCCGCTTATAGCTGGAAACAGGATTCTCAAATCTCCTCTGAATGGTCACAGAATAGAGATTTTGAGATACTACCAGTTTATGGATGAAAATGTGGCCTGCTTCAATCCTATTACTATTTCTGTTGAAAATCTGTGAAAAGTCTCATTTCTTCCAGTTTCACCACTACTATGTATAGCTTGATTTTCATGTCTCTTGTCCTTCTCTTTCAGTAAGTAATAGAGTGGTAGACAAATTAAAAAAAAAAACTTTTAAAAATGGAAGAAAGTTAATCTCCAGGTGTTTATCTTTGATGTTCAGTGTGTACTTGACTGTCTTCTGGTGAAACAGCTCTACCACTAGCTCAGTTTTCATTGCTGTGAGATTTGTCTGCTCTTCCAAAGTGCGTTCTGTCTGCTGGTCTTATGGTGTCTCTAGATGAACTTGTCCATTTGCTCTTTCCCTCATTCTCCAGCTCTGCTCTGCCCTGCCCTACTGCCTGCAGCTGGCCTTGGTTTTGCTCACTTGTGCAGTTACCTGCTCTTGCTTTACAAAATATTACTGTGTCTCTGTGGACCGTGAATTGCTTGCACCAGGCATCCCTACATGCCATTATCCCAAGGAAAATTGTTCATGTATATGAACATTTGAAAATATTATCTTTACTATTTTTTCAGGTATCTTTGATAGTGTGCTATAATCTGAATTAATTTTCCAAATGTAAATTGAGCAATGCATGTGGTTCACAATATTGAAATGCAATATTATTCCAGTATCTTCTTTGCATAAATGCATTTTATGAAATTTAACAAAAAAAAAGTTAAATTTTCACTTCTTTTACTTAATGAAAGTAATATCAGAAGAGTTTATTTTATTAGACTTCAAAGGATTTTACTCAGAGCTTCAAACAATTATAATTTAAAATATGAATATAAGCCTTTAAAACAATTTTGTGATGTTAGTATTTAAATACAATTATGAAAAGATTTTTTTGGCCATTCTTATGGTAGAATAATAAAGAGAGCAGTATATTTGCAGTGAACATGTCAAGCCTGAATAAAGTGATGATGAAGCTTTTGATAAACAGAAAAGCAATTTTTTTTTTTAATTAGAGGGTTGGAATTGGTGTCATAATTGTATATTGTTCTGACTGATTATTAACATATTTACTACCTTGTGAAAAATGATAATAGTAGGGTTAAAAGGAAAACTACTCAAGTGATTGCGAGGAGGACCAGGAGAATGCCACCTTCGATAAGAAGTACTGAAACATAAGTTCAGTTGATTTAACCTTCAGCTAAAATAAGAACCTAACTCTAGATTTGATATTAAGTCCTGTGTAGAATACATAATCAAACTGAATATAGGGACAGAATTCTAATTTACATCATCTGTGTCCAGGTTCCTTTTTCTTTCCTATATATCAATAGAAAGAGAATGTAATATAGTCATCATTTATTTCTAGATTAGTATTTCTGCAGTGCAGATACTGCTGTTCAATTCAGTGCAATGTTAAAGTCATTTGAAACTTGGTTGATTGGGTGGATTTTTTAAGTTTTCCAGATGAACACTTGGATATTTAGAATTAAAATTTATATTTTATTGCAAAAAGTCTTTTTTAAATTTTGTTTTTTTAAAAAAACCTAAAAATATTTTTTGTTTTAGATTATACCTAACAGTTGTTGGTTTGTTTGTTTGTTTGTTTTATTTTTTTTTCTTTTTCTTCCTTTTCCACTTTCTTCAGTAGGAAAATTTGGGGGCAAAAGGCAGATAAAATAAGTAGATGGGAAAAGGTATTTAAAAGTATGAAAAAGCAGAGAGATAAAAATGGTTTTGTTGGACAGATTTTTTAGGTTGTAGATGGAAATTACACACACACACACAACCAGTCAGTAATTAAGGCAGGAATCTCAGAGACAGTTTCAAGTTTTGTACTCTGAGTCAGAGAGGATGAGGGTTAGAACCTGGGGTTTTTTCAACTTTTCGTCAATTTTGGTTTTGATATTCTTGTTTTCATACTGTTTTCTCTTTCCATCAAAGTGTTCTTGCTTCTGGCCTTTTCATTTTGTATAGCATTATAATAATTATACGGAGCAATAATCACGAAAAAGATGTAACTTTATGTTCCAGTGATTAAGAAATTCCCAGAGGTATGGAAATGCCTATTGAATTTGGCATACCAAAACAGGAAGGCAACTGTTTGAAATCAGAGTCCCTTGCAGGACAGTTTACTGCCTCAACCCCTGTTATTTTCTGGAGTTGCTTCACTTTTGTGCTTATTACAAATATAAAGTTCAGAATCCCAATTTTTTTTTCTTTATTTTGTGTCTTATTTTCCCTTTTTGAAGCAAAAGTCTTAAATTTTAGAGGTACCTTAGGCCAAGTGGTGTACTAGATGTGCTAGTTGTTTCCTATGGTCATGAACTGCTTTATGTTACAACATACTGCACTTTAAAAAGAAAAATAACCCCATCAAACCCTGTAATATGCCTACTTTGAGTGGTCTTCCTGTCTAGCAAAATTGCTCTTGATACATGGAAGGTTTTCCATTGTGTAATGGAAATATGTCTTAAATTATAATCTGAATTATTAGGGACCCTTCCTCCTCAATATTTTTGCCTTCTCATAGTTTTTTTTAAAAGCAATTCTCCTCTGACTTGCACAGTATACCTGACAAAGACTGTGAAAACAAAACGAAACAAAACAAAAAGTGAAGGAGCAATCACTGCTTACCTGTGATTCTGCTGTCACTAGTTAGTGTTTCTAACTACTGAATTCTTTTATTTATCCCCCGAGAACAACGAACAATAAATTAACTACTTTACTAATAATGACTGCGACATGTGAATGAGGCTTCAGTGAAAAAAAAGTCACTGGTAATAAACTGCTCAAGTTTTGAAATATTTCCAGGTGCTTTTTTTATTATGACACTTCAACAATGAGAACAAATATTTGAAATTCTTTTTACCTTAATCTACATTAAGTTACATCATTTTGCCTGCCCTCCAGTGCAGAAGAAAACAAGCATGTGAGGAGCATGAAAACCATCTACCAGCACAGCCGGCAACAAAAAGAAAATGGGTTATACTGCCAGAGGGAAGTGCTTGGATTGCTTGGTTCCTCACTGTGGAGAGTTGGGTTTTTTTTTTTTTTTCCCTTGAGTTTTGTTTTGTTTTGCTTTTGAGAAAAGTACTTGCACTTGAGAATGAACAAATTGTATGAATATAGCACCAGCTGGCAAACTGACAATGGGTAGCAGCTCTACAGGCAGAGCTCAGATAAGTAGAAGAAAATGAAATAAGGCTTTCTATTGAGATGTTTGTGTTTGCTTGGAATTCTATGCATGTCTGCTTTTGTTTCAGTCTCTAGGAGGCTTATTTTACGTAACAGAACTTCTGCCTGAGGATTCAAAGATCATAGAGTAATGAAACTTATAGATCATTTGTGATAGGAAGAAAAATCACTGAGTTCAGAGTCTCAAATTGCCTTGTTTTCCAGGCTGTGGGTGGAAAATAATAGCCATTTCTACTTTTTCTTTATCACCAAAATGAAGAGATGAAAATCAGCTTCTGACAATATTGGAGAAAGCCAATTTAGTGTTTCAGCTCTCCAATTCCTGTAGGGTATTTCATTTTGCTGTTGTTTCAAACCCCCAGTCTTTCTGGAAAATAAAAAATAGTTTGGTAGTTGTTGGTTTCAAGCTACAGAATTTAATTTTTTATTTGAATTTTTGCTTTCTGCAATACATGATCAGCTACTAAAATTAGTTGTCTTCCAGGTATCAACCATTTTATATCATTGTCTTGCTATCTTGACTCACCTGAACTGTTCCTTGGTTTTTTTTCAATTCACGTGGTTCAAAGTAGCTTTAAAGTGTTCTTTTCTTACCTGTTCACTCAGACCAGTAAAACATTTCATGTCTAAATAGAATTTACCATCAGAACAGAGATCAGAGATAGGGACAGTTGAAGTCATCACCATCAATATGCAGAATTAGTTGGGCACACAGAAATTGTCTCTGCACTGAGTGGAGCATGTCAGTAGCATGGAGGGCTGTGATAATAATTAACTATCGCAAGGAAATTGAGATGTACCTGTAAGTGACTCCAGTGCGGCCTCCTAAGTGTGGGTTCCTGTTGCATGAAATGAGGACAGATTTTGAACAATGCTGGGGGCTGAGTGATCAATCAAGGGCACCAGGGTACACACTGTAGAGCCGTAAGAAATTAGCTGTGTGTATAACTAATTTCAGCTTCCTGTTCATGGTAACAGAACTTGAAGCCAAGGAAGGCCATGCAGAAGGCTGTTGCAGAGTGATGGTGTGTTGTAGCAGTATGCAGGATTACTTCTATAAAGGGAAGCGTTGCGAAATTCAAGGCTCCATGAAAATAATAGTATCGCGTTTAAACATGTCAGTGTTCTCTTGAGTTAATGTTGACACAGTTTGCTAGTTATTGAGACTCTCAAGCCCATAGAAGTACACTTTCAAAGCAACACAGATGCCTGAAATTCTGAAAGAATCCATATGTAATCCAGGCTGGAGATATTCTTACTTTCTATACTGCACTTATATTTAGAATAAAATCTTGTATATTCTCTGAAATTTAATGAAAAATACCTAGAATGTTCATAGCTCCTTGTAAAAAAGAAAATGGCATTTTTGTATTTAATGGATTTGATTTGCTGGATTTTTGCTATCATCTATGTTTTCTACACCAGCCAAGCTAACTAAAGAAAAGAAGCTGGGAGGAAAAAAAAGGCAACCTTTTTTGAAATAAATGTTGTTTTTTATCCGTGTTTGCAAAATGCACTTATGCTTTTTAGGAATCACTGATATAGCAATACCGGAGGTTGTTCCTTCAGGAGCAAAGCTTTCCATTCCATTTTGCAATTTCCTTTTTTTCTGACAGACTGTCAATACTGTGCATGACCTTTGCCTAGCAAACAAAGCTGTGTTTTAGTCAGAACTAATTGTTGTCTCCTGGCCCTTTCTCGTGATAAAATCCTGGATCTCTAGAGATACCTTCTTCAGCTTGAACTGTAGAAGTTTAGTGCTTTGTGACAGTGACTGACTTATTCCCAGTGATGATTTGTGGAGTAAGTGGTAGTGATAACAGACACAGTATTTTGAAAGTCTGCTGAAGACCTTTGTAGAAGCAAATCTTACGCATGTTCCTCATATGATTTAGCTAGCACTTCATGTTCCTGTCTCAATGAAACAAAAGGAATGTGTTATGGAGATACAGAATTTTTTGTTTTTAAGATATTGTATTAAATTTTTAAGTTAGCACACTTCTGTGAGTTTGTGCTTACTAGCAATGAGATGGCAACAACTTTTAGTGTGCCTTTGTAATCAGTTTTATAAAATGTATTAGAGTTCTTGTTCAATTTTCCTGAATCATGAGTCTCTTAAAAGAACTTTTCCCCTAGGAAATGTTCTTTCTCCAACAGGATGATTATCCTTGCCTATCTGTGAGGCTTTACTCTCTACAAGTAGGCCTGTGGTAATATTCTGTATGTGTTGCATGTTGTTTGGCATGTAATCAAGCTTTGGTATTTAGATATTTTGAAATAGAAGAGTTTTAGATGTAGGTGCTCAACCTTTGTGTGTAGCTCTTCACATTACTGAGCAGGGAGTTTTTATAACTGCTAATTATGTTTTTCTCCTTTAAAAAAATTGACATTAATCTAGACATATTTTCCTCTCTCTGCTCTATCAGTAACATGATATATTAATTGTAGTGTATCTGAAGCAAAAGTCACACCAGTTAAACAGCACTGTGAAAATGCTTCATCTGAGCAAACAATATGTTCATGGTGCTAATTCGTTGTTCTCTGTGTTTCAGACTGTTAATTATATTAATTACTCAAAATGAGTTTGCAGTTGAAATCCTGTTTGTCAAATCTAATTTGATTTTAACTGCTAACTGCTCTGACAGTACAGACTGGTAACTGCAAATAATATTGCTATTTTCTCTTTATAATGGGAAGTTTTAGCAGCATCTTTGGACGTCTGTTTTAAAGTACATAAATTGAGTACTTCAGCAATAATATTAATTTTTCTGTTCTGCTGACAAAATCTGTGGTTTTATTCCAGAAACTTTGGTTACTTTAATAATGAGGACACCGACTGATCACAGAACATCTAAGGCTGACAATTTTTATGGACTAATAATCCTATTTTTATAGAGTTGGATTATGATTAACTTTTCAATATTGCTGATGAGCGCTGAAAAGTGGTTTTCAGGAAAAAAACCCCAACATATTCCTTGATTGAATCATAGTTTGATTCCATGTAAAAGTGTCCCTCTCTGCAAAGTTAAAATACGGTTTTGGCATGTCTATCTTGTGTAATGAGCTTCCTTCAGAGATCTCTGAAACACTGGAGACACACAAACTTATTAACCTGGGGAGGAACTAAACTGGTTTATATCTAAGTGTGCCTGTGGTGGTCTCCAATTTGAAAATTTAAAAGTATATGAGTCTGTGATTTTGGTGAATAACATTTGTAAGAATGTGAGTTGACATGACGTGAAATAAGCACAGGAGTAGGAATACAACATAAGATTTGTCAGACACTGCCAAACTAATATTACATGTAGGCAACTACCATATATCTGGCAGTGACGATTATCTAGTGATTATGGAAGAATATAAGAAAAGAACATGGACCAAGGGATCTTCCTCATCCATTGTCCTCTTCTACTAACTAACTTTTACTAACTTCTGTAGTTCATACACTCTAAGGTTTCTATGAAAAAGATCCATCACATTTATAGTCACTTACAGTGTTGTCTTTGTGAAGCTGAACACATCTGTACTTTTGGCCTCCTAAATATCTTGTGGCAATGAGACTTATATTAGCAATCTCAGATTTAATCTGTTTCTTCTGGAGCAGTTTCATTGTTTCAGTGCCCTCAGCTGCAGCTTGATAACTAGGATAAATCCAGTATGAGACTGATCTGTTCTTCCAAGATTCTCAAATACGTTTTATAAATTCCAGGATTTTATATGTATCATTCAGTGTATATATTATAAAATATCACAATTATTTAGGACGATTTCATACTTAATAAAACAGAGGCTTAAACTAAATAAATTTTCTGAGGTTGAAAAATTATTAAAACAATAAAGGAATTGTTTTATAACAGTTGTAGAACCGAGGACCTTAGAACCTCTTAAAGTGCTGTTTCTAGCTCTTGACATAAATATGCGTTCTATGGGCACCTTAAAAAAAATTGTATATACTTTCTTTTGCTTTTAGATAAATATTTCTAAGGAAAGAAGATTTAATGAATATTAAAAAAAGGGTGGAAAATTGGTAGAGTATTGTCACTCATGCACCACGAACGGCGAGAAACAACACGACCAAGTCCAGGAGCAATAATGGCTAATTTAATTAATTATAAATCGGTTTATATAACTTGGGTCGCCAGCATGGCATAAGGTCATTGGTCACTGATCATCCACCTCCTAAAATGATTGGTGGAGGCTATAAAACATTCATTTGAAAATATTTTCTTCAGTATACCATAACAAACCTGCCGAACAACAGCAGGTGCAAGATAAAGAATTAGTTTACAAAAACCCGTAGCAGTGTTTTTCATAGCTTTCATGAGAAACACAGAGCTCTCACAGAATGCTGCAGAAAGCTGGAAAATTTCTCTGCCAAAGCTTTTCAGCATCTACAGAGTATTACATAACTTCCATTCTCTATGGTTGGAAAGGCGTTACTGAATGAAAACAAATCTGATGGAAAGAAGGTCTTACATCTTAAAGTAAGCTTTGATAAACAGAGATGCAAGAAATCTAGATGAAAGTGAATCCATCTATATTCTTTCATTCAAGGTTTCATACTGAAGAGAAAAAAAGAAAATAATTTTTTTTGTCTTTTAATTAAGAACTTGTATAATTACATTGCCTTAGCCATGAATAATTGTATGCTGTATACATGCTCTTGTAGGGAGTAAATAAGTCCAGAATATGTGCACACATCCCTAAGGGTCTGGCACATATATTTTAGGTTAAATTGACTCTGCTGATGATGTGGTTAGTTTTATTTCACAGTGAGTTTCACAGGGCAGCAGGGAACCTACCCCAATTCTTGAGTTATCTGCTCTTATTGTGAACAGCAGAAATGCAGTTCAGCCTGTCCTGTGTGGTGCCTGGCTCTGCGCAAGGGAACATTTTCATGGAACATCACTGTGTATGTGTAACACTATCCTACTCTGAATTTCAAATGCAGCATATAAAATATCTCAGCTCTAGTACCTAGTCTTCCTGTTATAATTAGTGGGTTTTCTACCAAACACCTTTCTTGGATACTGAATCATAGTAGATGAATAAAAAAGAATTTGGAGAGCTCCTTATAGACTCAAACAAAGAAAGAATAAAAATTCATCTAGTCAGTTCAGGGAAGAGTTTATCAAAAAAGTGTTTAGGACCTCTTACTCATGCCTGTGTTCATTTACTGCTCCCTGAGTGTTTCATAGATCAGCGCTGTGTTTTGTGTTCCTGGAATGCCTCAAGTTTTTATTTTATTTAGATTGTGATTCTAGTTAGAGATTGCAACAAGAGAAGAAAAGAATTGGAACAATTCCTGATTTTATTGCTTTTAGGACAGATTATCACATTTTTAAATGGAAAACCACTTAAATGAGTGAGTAGTTCAAAGAAAGATAAAAGAATAATTTCAACACAGTATGTTTTTGGGGTGTTCCCAGTCAAGAAAAGACCTTTTTATATTAATATTCAATTTTAAATAACTTTCACAATGTAAGTAAAATATTCTGTCATATACAGCATATGATTGTTGTAATAAAAAAAATATTTTGTCCACCTCTCATCAGGCTTTTTGGCATCCTATCAATTTAGGCTGAAAACCATCTTGGCACAGGCTCAAAAGAATACTTAAGCTCAGTGAAATGTGATTTCATATCTTATGTATTGGCACGGCGTAATGGATTGGAGTTCTTGTGGAACGTGAGTCAGTGTGTAGGAAAAAGGAGCTTCTTACAGACACAGCAGCACCACAACTGAGCTGTGCTTCACCTTCCATTTTCTTAAAACATCATAAATGTGCCATTAAATGGCTGCAATGCCCCTCTGTGGATGCTATTTTCATCAATTAGGTTTTATTTTTTCTGCCTTTCATGTGCTTTTTATCTTTTACTTTTTACTCCTGCAGTTGTATTTTAACATAGAGAGTTTTTGATTGAATATTCTCCAACAAAAAACCCCAGTAAAATTCTAATACTAAATTATTCTAAAATGAAAGCATTATAAAGAAAAGAGCTTTCATCTGAACTAGCTCTTATCAGAGAATGGTTCTTCTCTGGAGCAGAGAAAATATAATAAGCAGTATTGTTTTCCAGTACAGAAAACAACCCAAAGATGACTATTTCAATGGAAACATAAATGGAGAATAATGGGAATATCGTTAGATATAAAAGTACCTGTTACCAATGACACTTCAAGCAGGATAGGATATTTTAAAGATTAATTCCCATAACTGCATGCATTCATTTTTAGCTAACTCCATTAGGGCGTTCAAATACATTCTTGAGGATTCAAAACAAGGAGTAAAACTAAAATTGTTATGGCATGCTGCAAAAAAAAAAAAAAATGGAAAGGTTTTTTTCATGAATTTTACTGAAAACAAACTCTCCAAATAAATAAAGTTTGCACTTATTTTCTAAAAGCTGCATTTAGTTGTAGAAGTAACTGTTTTATACCAAACATGTAGGTAGTAAAGTACATGTTTTAAGTGCATCACAGATAATTTACTGCAAATGTGTTTTTAAAATTTTTATCATATATTTATTCCTAAATTTATTGTTGTTTTCTACTAGAAATTGTCTTTCTGTGCCTAAAAAAAATTACTTGTTCCCTTTGCAAGAGTTACTGAGAAAGTCTTACTTTATAATTGTAATAAAAATATTAACACATTAAAATGGTAAAAATAACTGCCATCTGTTCTAATCAATAATACAATCTCCCTTTATATAACAAGTAGCTCAAAAGTAGAAAAAAAAGAAACTTTGGACTTGAGCATGCTCAATTTATCTTTGTACATTTCACACACACAGTAAAGGCAGAGGAAAAATCTAAACTTTAGAACCCAACTATTTAAATCAGTTAAAGAATCTCTCAGGAAGGAAGGAAGTACCTCCATGAAAAAAAGAAATCATGTTACATTTAAGTGGAGAAGGGGGGAAAAATCAACACTGCAACCCAAACTGCTTTTAAATCTCATACCTACACGTGCATATAATAAGATAAACTGCCTAGTTCCATAGGTGTGAAAGACTCACAATTCCTCAGGGGCACTGATCATTTCTTTAGTTGCAGATTTATTGAAGTTTCTGATGAGAGGCTGATCTCAAATGGAAAAAGAAGCATTATGGTGTACCAGTTTTGAAGATGTTTAGACACATGAAGTTTCATTGAGTAGAATATGTAAGAAAATATTAGTTAGTTTTCACTTTGGGGTTTTGTAAGGTTTGTTTGTTTTAAGTCCATAATAGGAAACCGAGTCTGATTTTCTGAGTTCATAGCAGCCAAATTCCTTATCGTGTTATTATTTCAAGGGGCTGCACTGTTTGCTGCCCAAAAAGTAGTTTTCAGCGACTTCATTGTGTTCCTGTTCATATAGAGCACAACCATTACAAATTCTATTTGAAGATGATAACCTTTAATACTGCCTTGCAAACCTAAAGCTCAGTATTGGCTTGGTGTGATGGTTTTCTGTTGCTTAAATACTTTTCCTCTTAAATTTTAGAAGTAGTGTTACAGGATTTGAGATAAACACCTGCTTAATATCTGGGTTTCTCTCCATAGAGATGGGGACTTAAAAAATTATAAAGGTTGTGGTAGTTATAGGGCGGTCAGAGGTAGCTGCTGTGTACCCCAAATTGTCTCTTGAGAGGGACAATTCAGGTGCGGACTGGGCCGCCAGCAGACCATCCTTTCTGCCCTGCACTGCTGAGGCGCTGGTGGCACGCACCCCACACCTGAGCCGGACAGCTCAAATATTGCCAGAGACAAGGAGCCAAGGAGGGCCCTCCGCTAGCCCGTGTGCCACGAACAGCTTTAATCTTCCGAAGAGGTGAGCAGGCGAAGAGAGCACAAGGGACCACCAGGTCCCCCTTACATAGTCCCATGTGAGGGCCTGGGGGCGGTACCGAGGCAGGGCCAGGGAAGGGAGCCAAAGAGCAGAGGGAAGGGACAGGGCAGGGGACCAGGTAAGGGAGCAGCCACAGGGTGCTGGGAGAGGTAGTTTTCCTTAAACAGAGTCTGGGGGGTAAGGTTACATTCCAACCGCAAGGACTTGTGGGAGAGGCTTTTCCTTTCCAGAGATAAAGGGTATTTTTCAAATGCCTGAGTTTTTCCACCAGCTGGCCTCAGTGACCCCAACATCTCCCCCTTCTGTATTCAAAGGAAAAGCCTTTCCTATTTTCCTTAACACATGGGTAAGGGGGTTGTGGGGTAGGAAAACACAAGAGAATAACATATAAGGGAACTTGGGGTTTTAGATTTTTTTTTTTTAAAAACAGCCTGGAGGTAGCACGGTTGAATGTTCATGTGTCCAGTATTTTTGCGCCGTCGTCTTCTCCAGGCGGCACTCGTTTCTTTGTCTGGGGTCTCCTTGTCGCCGACAGGGGTGTTGTCTGTTGTTTCCTCAGGGGCTGTCACCGATGGTCCAAGGTATGGCTTTACATTCTTTCCAGGAATCCATCTGGGTCCTGAAGGTGTGGAAACACAAGCGTATCCCCTCCCCCATACAATTAGTGGAAAAGGGCCTAATGTCTGATGACTTTCTGGATCTTTGATCAACACTGGCGGTTGTTCTTTCAAATTGGCTTGGGTCGAATTAGTGAAATGCCGAAATACTGGGGGAGTAGACTCTGAGAACGAATTATTCAAAAAATTTATTGTGAACAGGGCCTTACAGGGTCTCACAGCGGGAGAATTGAGCTCTGCCCCTCCTTTCTGTTGGTCCAGGACTCTTTTAATAGTTTGATGAGTTCTTTCAACTATAGACTGACCTGTGGGGGAGTGGGGAATGCCTGTGGTATGCTGGATACCCCACAATCTAAAGAAATCCTTGAGTTTGTTAGAGACGTAAGCTGGACCATTATCAGTTTTTATTTCTGCAGGGACACCCAGAGTGGAAAAGGCAAGGAGAAAATGTTTCATAACATCCTTTGCCTTTTCTCCAGCATGAGCTGATGCGAAAACAGCTCCAGAAAATGTATCTACGGAGACATGTACATATTTGGGACTGAGGGTGGAAAACCTGTATCCTCAGTAGGATCTTTCAATAATTGCTGTAAGTGAAGGATTAACTACTGACATGGCACATCCATTGGCTTCAACTGCCTTTGTTAGTGCTCTCAAAGGGGTGCCTTCCTGTAATTTGAACAGCCCAGTTCTCACATTAAAGTTCCTTACTCTGCAGCACTGGATTAATCTCTTGTGTTTTAGTAAAGAGGAGCTATTTCTAATAGTTAATCGTGTCTTCAGGCTGTGAAATTTTATGAACTTTTATCCCTTGACACTGAAATTTGTCTGAAATATTCATAAGTGTTTTCATAATTTCATTTGAAGCAATGTGTTTGGTGTTTTCGATGTTATATATTGCTGAGTTAGGTGTTTTTTTGTGTTTTTTTAATTAGTATGAAGATACAGGAATCTCCTCCAGTGAAAAATAATGACATTTATTGAGACAAAATTCTCTTTTTTATAGTAGTCTTATTGTTTCTGAGTGCAAATTCAAGGAGAGATTTTATGCTTATATGCAGTTGAGAGCTAAATTAAACAAGTTGTACCAGATTCCAGATAAAAAGTTTGATCTCAGTGAACTCTGATACTCGACTTTTTAAAATATAATAACAACAGATTAAATGAAAGTTGACTATATGTAGTATATATATGTTCATACTTACAGTATTTGAACTGTGGCCACATCATCCTTTTTCCCAGGTTTTTGGTTTGCTTTGCATGTGTTTGGTTTCTGGTTTTGCGGTTTGGGTTTGGTTTTTTTTTTTTAAGTTGTGACCATGACTGAAAATTGGTCTGTGTGGGATTTTATTTCTTTCCATGATGGAAAATAATTCACTCATTGGGACTATGAAAAATACGAAATGTTGTTTCCACAAAGTCCTTGCAAATGCAGTCACCTCACTAAGAATTTCTTGCGTGTGTCAGGAAGGGACCCTCGGCAGCACATGGCCCTGATGATTTCTGAACACAACAATGTTTGGATGCCCCTGCCCCATTTTCAATCTTTTGCTTCAGCTTTTGTCATTCAGCTTATTAGCTGTATCCTTCCCCTATGGGAGCCAGTTTTGAAAGGGAACCCTGACTTTCTCCACCTTCCAGTATAGCACATACTTAGTTCCCTAAGCGATTGGAGCAGGATAGGAACGAATATGCAGGAGTGACTGTATGATAAGAGAGTAATGATCAACATTTTAGAAGTATTTAAGTTAATTGCTTATTTCAAACTATAACAAATCAAATATGTCCTCAGCTTATCAGAAGGAAAGGTTCTTCATTAGAATAGCATTGATATAGGAAAGTAATGTAAGACAAAAGGAGGAGTTATCAGATATAGATAAAGCATTTCAGTATTGTCATGTTATTAGTTAGTTAAATTATTTTTTTATCTCTGTAAGAAGACAATGGAGTGGGAAGTGAAAATGTTAAGTATAAAATTTGTATCAATTTGTTGCATGCAAGTTTCAGATTAGCTTGCTTCAATTCCCATCAATTGGAGACAGTCTTGTTGATCGCTATAGTCTAATTTTTAATCTAAGAAGATTATTATTATTATTAATCCAGTTACAATAATGCTAAAACTTGTGGTTCAGTTCAGTATATTCAGTTAAAATGAGATAAATACAAAGTTTCCAAGAATCTACCTCTTTTTCAAAATGGTGTTCTCATTGCCCTTGCCCTGCCCTTTAGTTCCCCAAGGATCACTCTGCAGGGCTGAAAAAGGACTGCAGACCAAGTGGACTCTCTGTGTGAGTTTTTCCAGGGATGAAATTGAGGTTTATGAGCCCTAGGTTTCATGGATTGTTCTTTTGACCCTTTTTGAAGGTGGTTGCAACACCTACATTTCTTTCATCCTTTCTGCAGATCTGTGTCCAGGGCTCTTGTGGGAGGCCTCAGTAAGGCTTAAAGCCTTGCCTTAAGCACACTGAGTAGGTTCCACAGTTATCCCAGTGCACTTCATGTGTAGCAAAGCAGGGCAGGTGTTGGACTGCTGAGCTGGAGGCAGCATGCAGCAAAGCCTGTATGCCAAGGCCAGTGGGAAGAGAGGGAAGGGATACTGAGGAAAAGAGTGCTTCATTATTGTGCTAACACGGGCAAGTTGCCAGTGGGTGAGGAACACACAGTGAGAACACTTGGCCAGAAGTGTGTGAAGTCAGTACTCATGACTGAACTAGATGTGGCTTCAGGTAGATTTGGGAATATATAAGCTTTATCAAGAACGCTAATATGTTGTTTGTCGGTGTCCAAGTGGTTTACCTAGCCAGTGGATTACTTGAAGTGAGTGTACTTTTATGGTGAGATACCTGACATTAAGGACTAGGGCTGCTGGCCAGAAATTGTCCGTGTAGAATTCTGGAAGATTCTGGTTTTGAGAGACTGGGAGTTTTAAATCTATTTTTAAAGTTACCTGTAACTATCTTTAATTTTTTTAACCCTGAAAAATTTTCTGCTGTCCCGACTCTGTAACACAACGAATATCTGGAAAGCAATCATTTTTCTCTTGGCCTTGATTTTGTTAAATTTCTTTAGTTTTCTTGTATGAAAAGTCCCTGCAATTCCATTAATATGTTACTAGCTTTTCTTGGCTCTTCTTTGAGTTCAAATGCATTGGACAGATTGACCAACACTACAGATTATTCTAGACAAAACTCTGGTGAAAGATCATCAGTGATTTGTAGAAAGACAGTGGACATTTTTACCCTTTTCTTTCTTTATTGGTATACTCCATTCTTTGCTTAAGGTAAAGTGTCTTTGAATAAAATAAATTAAGTGTCTTCTAAAAAAAGCTGCACATAAGATGAAAACTGATTTTGAGCACAGGAGAAGAACATTGCAAATTGTCCAGTGAGAGTACTGTCAGGTCACACTCAGGTAGAATAATATGTTATTCCTTTATACACAGTGAAAATCACACATTTTTACTTATCTTCCAAATCATTATTAAGATGTGGCTTAAAATAATTCTAGATATTCAATAGGTTCTTGTCCAATTCATATCAGAAGAAGAAAATGAAGAATGACCTTCGCTGGAGTAGCTGGTTTCTGCTTAATGGTCTGAGTTTGTCTCTCTGCTTTTGTGTACCCAGCTCATTTCTGCAGAACCTCTGCTTGTGTATCAGGGGATACAATGTGATTACTGATTTGGTGCCCTGCTGATATGTAGTTCTGTGTTGTCATTAAAACCAACAGCTTTTCATATGTGAATCTCGAAAACTAGATTTCAAGAGACAGTTTGTTGTGTATCAAAATAATGTTAATCAGCTTCAGAGAAGATGAATCATTTCAGCAAAGGATTTATTTTCCACAGTCGGACCACTATGTTACCTTAGACATACACTTAAATATACAGTTATAATACACTTAAATTATCAGTTTGAATAATTATGTCTGAAACTACAGAGCTTTCCTTCTCTTTTAATAGTGCCATTTCTTCTGCGAAAAGAAATGAGGACCCTTTGAAATCCATGCCCCTCTGTTCTATGAGCATAGTAAAGTTCAACTATAGCACCTCTCTTTCTGTTAGTAGTTGGTTGCTTTTTGTAATTAGGTAAAAAAATCTAGTGCTTGTTACATTAGAAGCTTATGTGGTACAACAGTGTTGATTTAAAAGAACTTCAGTGTCACTGCCTTCAGAAAATGAAGCAGCTGCAGTAGGCAAACAGCTATTTGAAGAGAAATGGGGACTAATGAATTGAACAGATTGCTTAGGGCATATTCAAAAAGTCTACAGGTAGTAAATTTAGAATTAATTAAAGCTTGAACTAATATCTAAAGAAATTCTTTGGAATTTCTCCTAATCAAATGATAACTGCTCTAGTCCTGTTGTGGTTCACAAGTTACTTTTAACAGCTTTAAAATTTCAATCGCTAAAACACTTAGAAAAAGATCTTTAGGTGTGATAAACTGTCAAGTGAGAGTCACTTGAAGATTGGGAGAATATAAGTCACACTTATTTTTGCTATATAAATAAAATTTATTTCACACTTATTGTCTCCAAATATCTATGAATGTGTAAAATGTATATAATTAATTTACTTGGCAGGGAATTAATTTATGTTCATAAAATGTGTTCTGTTGGGTTTATTTCTTAGTTTTATATTTTGTTTATGTTTTTAAATTATTGTCTAGATAATTTCAAAGATTTTTTAGCAGCCATGTCTGTAATTCAAAATGCACTAGGTTTGAGGTTCAGAGAGTCAAGAAACCTACAGATCCAGGGACACAAGAGCAAAAGCCTTCAGCCCTGGTGTCCCTGGAGCTGTAGGATTTGTGGATCGTAACTGTAATGGCAGCTTAGATACAAGACTGAGGTGCATTTGAGGCTGAGTTCCTGTGGGTGGCCCAGATGAGAAAGGTTTGGAGGGAGCACTGTTGGCACAGTGCCACGCTCCCTTTGGCATGCCTTCTGCAGCCCCAGCGTCCCATGTGACAGCAAAACAAGCTGCTACAATATCCCCTCCCTTTCATCCTACAGAGAGCATCAAAAAGTGCAGTTCAGGAGTGTTTCTGACTTTGGAGATGCCCTGGCTTCTGGGAGAATTCTGTATTAGCTTTCTGCTTGCTGGATGGGGTTTTGGATGTTTTCTAAAATAGCTGTTGGTATCTGTGATGAACAGGAAAGGATATACTGGTCTTCAAATTAGCCTGCAGATGTAGACTCCCAATATCTTTAAATTTATGTAAAAAATTGTGTTGTTAATAAAGACAGTTCTATAATACAATGTTTCTGAGGTTATACAATTTTTATAACTAGAGAAAAATTAATGACACTAAAGATATAAATTTGGGACCAAGTAACAATGTCAAGCACCTGTTATTTCTTCAAACCTTGAGATTTTGACTAGAAGGGTAAGAATTTTCTTAGGTCAGTAGAGGCCATATTAAACAAAGCTTTGAATAGAAAATAGGCATTTAAAATTGAAGTCGTAGTTCCAAAAACTACTTTGAGATTATATTTTTTAAAAAATAAATCCATCTTAGGTATGAAGGATTTCAGTGAGCTACATGTGATTGTTTGTTTATTTATTAGTTTCCTAAGAGGACAAATAAATTAGTAAAAACTAAAATTATCGGTTGATTTAACTGTGCAATAGCCAGTGTTTGTTACATAAGACTGTATGGAGAATTTTTACACATCTAAGTCTTGTGCCTGAGGAGCTTTAGAGTAACAATAATGAGCTGTGTGTACAAACTAGTTCTATTTTTAGTCAAGCAGTTGAACAGCTGAAAACTGCCAGTGAAACCTGTTAATTGGAAGAATAGACATACTTACCAAAACTTGTCTTTGTGGAGTTTTCCCCCCTTGTCCCAAAATTAGGAATAAAATGCAAAAATAAGTATAATTTACTTATTTTCAACAGATCATTTCTTCAGTGAAATGTTACTAAATTTAAAATCGATCGGAACTGAGCAAAGCAACAGCAAGAAATGCAAAAGCAATTTTTGCTGTTATAGAGGAGAAAGGGAGAGTTTGATGATACTCCATTTAATTTCTTCAGAAGTTTTTTGGGTTTTGTTTGTTATGTTTGGGGTTTTTAAAATTGTGTTTTCTAGTGTAGAACATCTCTTATAAAAAAGTATCTTGCCGAGCACACTACTTTTCTGCCAAGTAACGATCCAAGGAAAGTAATCCATTAGTTCTGTTCTGACTCGGCCTTAGAGATAATCAGATGAATCATAGGTATCGATGAGAATGTTTTGCTTGTCTTTTCCAAAGGCCATGATGTTACTTCAGTTCCAATCATTCACTAACTGCAATCATTAATGTTTCCTTCACAAGACTACAGAATGTAGAATGCAAGGGTCCTATTGAGGTTAATACCCTGGCTTCATTCACTTAATTATTGTAGTATTTTATGCTGATAAATTTCAGCCAAGCATACAGGAACACACACGCTTTACTGAAAACTTTAGAAACTGAGATTTAGGTGGTGCGTAGTACGAAATAAAGAATCTAACTGTTGCAGCTGGTTAGACTATAAGTATGATTCACCTGGAAGATACAGCAAAATCATGTTCTGTACCAGTTTATTTGCAGCTGTTGCTAATTCTATTGACAGCTGTGTATTCCTTGTAGCATAATTGAGGGTGTGCTTTCCACACCTTGACTGCTGTCATTTACCTAAGCCATAGATTTGAAGTTCAGTCTACACTTGAATATGCACATGTGTATCACATCTTAGAAAACTGAATACTTGGGTGGACAATAGGATAGTTTAATTGCATTCGTGATCCTTATCATAGTTTTTCTCTGGGGAAAATGCTACTCAAGTTTCTGGATTGGCTTCAAGATACAAGTGGGTTTTCTTTCTGGGCTTGTGTTTGGTGGTTTGTTTTTTGATCTTTTGTCATTCTTAATAGCTGTACTCCTTCTTTTACTTAATTTTTCCTTCACCACTGTGAATTGATTATTTATTTTAAGGTTGTGAGATAACGGTGTGTGAAATACTCCTCCCAACAGAAAAGATCATTGTCTTTGACCAAGAAGCACCTGAAGTTTGAGGGATGCTGCGATATTGACATCTAACAAGTTGATATAAGTGTGTTTGGATCTGGAAGAAAAAATTTGCTTAGCTGATAAAGTCAAGAGTATCAAGACTGTTTAGCAAATTTTATTTTTCTTATTATAGCGTCAGAAGTCTACCTAGAATGTTTTGTTTGTTTCAATTAATTGATTAATCAGTCTAGTGAGGTAAGCAGCTATCTTTTGGAAGACCTATAAACTTAAAGGAGGAGAAAATAAGGCAGTATTTCACCTTTGGTCTAATGACAAGAAGTTGGAAACAGTCTAGAGAAATTTCCTTTTACAAGAACAAGCAAATGCAGAGCTCCCTTATTTTTCCAGACTAGTACTACTGTCATCATACAGAAATTAAATTATGTTCTTACTATTTTCTGAAACAAGCTGATTACTCAGTGGTTGTGAAGAGTAATTTTCATTATGTGTTATTAATTTGTTATTAATATAAACCCTTTAAGGAAATAAACCAGTACATAGATAATTGCATGTAATTTTTTAAATGTTTTAGTGGGATGTTATGTTCACACAGTCGACAAATGATATTGATAATTAACTGGAATTTATTTCATTACTATAAATTGAAATATTTGTAATGATCTCAAAAGTAGTATTTTTTTTTGTTTAGAAATAGAAGAAAAAACAGGTTGTTTTAAAGTTTCCAATATATCTTGAAAATATATTTTTTGTATTTATACATTTTATTCTGATGTGCTGTTCAAGATATTTCTTCCTAGATTTCTATTATAGTTGTCATAGCCTCAGCCAATTCTTTAATTTCATTTTTATTATTGTAAGTTTTTACTGATAATTATCTTCTCCAGATAAATTAACATATTCTTGAATAGTATTAACATACTTTTTTTCTTTATTAATTTTTAATGAAAAAACTTAAATTTCCGAATTCCATTTTTTAGATTTTATCCATTTTTTTACAAGGATGAATCAAATATAGAAAAAAACACTTTTACTCCTGGAAAAGAAAATAAATAAAAAGTGATACATGTTTATTATTGAAGAATTCAGACCAGGTAAACTTAAGAGTGTGCACTTCATATTGGCTTAAAGAATGACAATAATTTGGAAAGTATTCAAGTGAAAAAAAATCTTTTCAGTTACTACTTGATATATTTTTCTTACCTTGTACTATGAATTATAAAATGAGAATGCTCTTCCAAAAAATTCATCTTGCATTATTTGAAATAACTTATTTTGCTTCAGATGTTTATGATGGAATAAAATACAGCTGAACTCAGTGGTGGGGAAAAATAAATTTTAAATAGATGAGTTAAGAAGAATTGTGATGAGTTCTAAAGTAGAAAAGTAGATTTTTTTTTTTCTTTTAAACCTTTGTGATTGATTAGATTTTCTTTGAGCAACACTTAGATCAGTACTTGGGGTTTTTTTAGATTTTTTTTTTATTACCTAGGACACTGTACTGATGTATTATATTATGCATGTGCCATTTCATTAAAAAGATACTGAATGATTAAAATTCAAGTGAGAAATTATTGAGTTTATTTTTTAAACTAATGCTAGAGTTCTGGCAAAAATTTTGGACTACCTATTGCATTCACCTCCTATATATTCTATGGTTATGACCATATGGTCATATGGATGCAATCGTAGGCTTCGAATTTGCATTCTGTTTTCACGAGTGCTAAAATTGTACTGACACCTCATATAGCTTATTTAAGCAAAAGGCATGCACATATGGCAAGCATAGTGTGAAGAACAATTTTGTAACTCGTTCTCATGCACAGTGCTTTACCGAGCTCAGTCAATCAACACCATCTCGGCAGAGAGGCAGTACAGAATCTGCATAGCAATTATAGTCCATCAGTGTGTATTGTCCTACAGTCTGTAACCACTATTTTACTACTTCTATACAAAATTAATTCTTCAGCTACATTTTCACTGCATGCTTAAGTTGCTCTTGGCCTGTTTTCCTTTCTAAATGTGGTTTAGCAAGGCTGCCTGCTTCTATTTGCCAGTCCCTCCTGAATTGGTTTGCCAGTATGTAGTGCAGGTGAAAGTAAGGAAGAAGTCTCGAGGGTCATCGTGTTTGTACGTGGTCTGTGGGGAAACTGGTTAACAGGTTGAATGTGGGAGCAGCATTGCTGTTCCCTCGAGGGGAGGACAGACAGGACAGGACCTGAGCATCACACTATGTATTTGTAGCAGCTGATCAACCAGTGACCGTAGTTTTCCTAACCACCCTTTCAGTGCACAAATAGCTGCAGGCACAGCATGTGCAATCTTTTGTTTAGTAGGGATGTGGTAGGGATATTGGGAAATTATGTCATTGTCATAAAAATAAAAAAAACCCACAAATCTGAATGGTTTAGATGTTTTTCTCTGTGAAACAGCTTGTTCATGCTGTGTTTTTAGCGATGACTGCTGATGTACAGGTATCAAAACCCTCCTGTTCTTTCACTGGACACACCATGTAATTTTTAAAGAAAACAGGCCTACAGAATTGGCATGCTGTAGCACATTTTTATTTCCATCTTGAATAATGGGCAAGTGACCTACTTTTTCTTCTGAAAGACCTTTTAAGTATGCATGCAAAGCTTTTAGAATGGGATACCCTAAAATGTATGTAACGGAACATAATGCTAGGGACAGAAAGATTGAAGAAGGGGGGGATCAGTACCTAATGAAAACCTCTACCAATATGTGTCATTTGGAGGCAGGGAAAGATATGTGATATTGGGGGAGGAATTTGTCTATGTATGGTTCGCCACCCAAGACTGACTTCAGCTGCAGTAAGACACATCTGAGAGAACATGCCTCAGCTATTCAGTTCTGGAACCTTGTCCTCTGTTGTGAGGCAATACAGAATACCAGAACTGCAGGGGTAACATTGTTCTGAAGTTTCTGCTTGTCAGAGCTAAGACTTAAGCTTCCCAAGTTAAAAAGGTGCTCAGGGTCCAGCATGAGGAACAGAATGTTTACCTAAAAATCATTTTTGCTGGAGATGCTGGCTGTAGCTTTAATATTTGAAGGAAAGAAGTAAGCAAGTTGTCTGACCTGTTACAGATGTCTGTTTCCCTCTGCTGACCCTAAAGAGGGTCTAAATGACTAGCTGCTTGAGACCTTTTAAAGGTCTAAATTTTGTTACATTAATCCATCTTCAATCTGTTTCGTTACTTCAGTGTGTGTGTAAACATAACCCTTATCAGATTTTATTTTCCAAATCCTTTGAATGTGCTAATAATTATAACAATATTATGAGTAAGTTCAGTTACTTAATAAGATCATATTTAAAAAGTGCCTTACTAGGATGAACACAGTGCAAAATGTAGGTGCTATAATGGCAAGAAAATGAATCATTAAAGGAATCAGAAAAATTCACTCAAATTTATTTTTGGTTAAGATTTGTACAGATATTTTCCATTGTTTCAGTACCAGTGAGAACTTTAGACATTGACTCTAACCTGTCTTTATGGTGCTGAGTTATGTGAACTCTCAGGGGGTACTGTAAGGTAGCCTGGGAGTTCTACAACCTTAGTAAAACCAGAATTAATCTAGACTTTGTTCTTACTTTTTTTTTTAACACATGCACAACATTTTTGGAGTTTTCACGTACTTTTTGTTTACATCCTCCAGCTGAAATTTTCTTTTTTGATGGTTTTCAGTGTCTTGGGGTAAGAGAAGCACTTATGTTACTGGTTTTCATATGGTGTTCACTATCTTTGCAGTCCTTAAGATGAAAAGCATCCCCTTTGCCATGCAGATGAAAGTTATGCTGTATTGCTGTATTCTTTCCCAATAAATTCTTACTCAATTATAAAAAATAAAACAGCAAAACAGTAGCAAGTTCTTGGCCTATAATTTTTGTATTCTTCCATAGAAAATGAAGAAGTACTTCAGCAGGAACGTTGTGCTTAATAACTAAGCTAATTTTTATTCCTACTTCCTAGGGGTATTCCAGGAGCACAACAGTAGAAAGACAGGAAATATCCTAAACATCAGCTCTAACAACAACTCAGACTGCTAATTAAAAAAAGATAACTAAATATGTTGTCTCTCTACAGTCATCATACCTGCAGAATTATTTGGAATTACTGTGCTTGGAAGTTGTATGCTCTTATTTAAGAGAAGATAAGAGCAGCTTCAGGAGTGCCCAAAGATTTTAAGGAGACTATGCAAAAATGACATTTGGGATGTCTACAGTGGCAAATAAATTTGGAACTAGACAGAGAAGGTGTAAGTAGCTAACCTAAATATTAATTTAAATGTCTATTTGAAGACTTTTTTTTTAATGGGAGAGTTCAGTTCAGCAGGTGGTGGTGATGATAATTTTTTTGCCATAATTTTTCCCAAGTTTATATAATTTTTATTTTACATAAGATTTTTAGTTAAAAGCAGCTGGTAAACCTCTGCTACCTACAGAAATGAAAGAAGGCTAAGAGCACAACGGTTTCACTCAAAATTATCAGCATGCTGTCTATGTAGTGTGGGAGTACATGTTATAAAATATGCGTGGATGTGAACAGTAAACAGAAAACAGTTTGTTTGGCTTATTTATGTTTATCATGTGATTTCAAGAGGAAACAGTAAAATGAAAAAAAGTTCTCTCTGCTAGAAGTCAGTTACGGGCTGTATTCTGTGCCCCTCTCATACACATATCCTTCACAAATCAGACTTAGTACCCTGGCTGAGGTGATAATTCATTGATCAACTGCTATATTGCATATTCCTGAGGAAGGGGTCACAAAATTGGTTCCCAACTGAATAATAATCTGGGTGACTTCAATTGTTGCAAAACTTCCTATATAATTAATTAAAAATACTCAATGATCACTGAAGACTTGGTGGTTTATTTCTTCCTTACATTGTGCAGTTCTCATATTTTTGCAAAATGTGTGTAAAACATCACAGTAATTGAGAAGTGTCAGTAGCTTGCTGGGTACAGAAAAAGTTCTTTATGCTTTGAAGTTCACTGAGTGCTGGTGCAGCACTTTGAAAAATTCCTTAATGACTGAATAGCAGTTCTTGAACTACTGATTTGGGAGTTCCCTGCTAGCACACTAATGACTCAGACAGCAGCATTAAATCAGTTGCTTTAGTTTAAGTACTTCTTGAATGTACATAAAGTCTCACTTTATTGGGAATTGAACTAACTACCTGCAGTCTGAAAAGCAATAAGTTGTGCACTTAAGCAAAGGTGAATTACTAATAAAGAGAGTTTTGTCCCATATGTGCTTTTTGAAAGCTCTTAGCTGTTGGGGTAGAAGGATGGTACAGTAGTTGTTGAAGTTTCACATGTTGAACCCTACCAGTCCTTGGAGAGATCTTTTTAACAATTTTCAGAAAAAAAGTGACTCAGAAATACCATGATAAAGGCTTTCAGAAGACACAAGAGGCAACACTTCAACAATATTTCACAAATGCATTAAATTTCCCTAATCTCTTCAGCAGCTGCACTCCCTTTTTTTGCTCTGACAGTGATTTTAGAATATAATAAGGATGGTACTACCAGTATAGAGTCTACCTTCTGCCTATGTTGATTTCCTACATGTTTTACTTAAATATTATTGAGAGTCTTTTTGTAGTTATAGTTTTGTGATTTTGTCTCTCATGGGTTACACTGCTGAGAAGACCATTTGATAAATGCTTTATATGTTTTGGATTTTATTGTTCTCAGTCCAGACCTACAAGCAGAAGGTCAGTCAAAAATATCAGGAGCAGTTCATAGATGAGCTAGGATCTCCTGAGCAAACTCAAACACCAAAAGGAAGCATACAGAAGGTGGAAGCAGAGACAGATAATCTGGGAGGAACACAGAGGCAGCATTTAAGCCTGCAGAGATGCTGTTAGGAGGGACAAAGCCCAGATTGAAGAGAATCCAACGACAATGAGAAGGATTTCTATATGTACATAGGTGATAAAAGGAAGAATAGGGAAAATGTGGGCCCACTGCTGAATGGGGCAGGGAACCTGGTGACACAAGACATGGAAAAAGCTGAGGTTCTGAATTCCTCTGAGCTTTAACTGGCAAAACCATTCTTCAGAAGTCTTAATTACTGAAGCCAGGGAAAAGCCTGGTGCAAGGAAGATGTACTTGTGGTGGAAGAGGATCAGGTCAGGGAATATTTAAACAAACTGGACATACATAAGTCCATGGGCTGTGATGGGAGGTCATGTTTGACCTAACTGATAACCTTACATGAGAAAATGACAGTCTTGGTAGATGAGTGTAGAGCAGTGGGTGGTCAGTAGGGCTAGCTAGGTATCAACAAGGTTTTTGGCACTTTTTCCTGTAAGATCCTCATAGAGAAGCTGACAAAGTATGGATTGGATGAACAGACATTGAGGTGGACTGTAAGCTGGCTTCAGGCCCAGGCTTGGTAGCCTGTGGTATTAAATCTAACTGGGGGTCAGTAGCTGGCAGTGTACCCTAGAGGTCAACATTGGGTTCGGCCCTTCTTACCATCATCATCAATAATCTGGATGATGGGGCAGAGCATAACCTCAGCTGGTTTGTTGATATCACAACACAGGGAGGAGTGCCTGACAGGCCAGAGGTTGTGATGACATCCAGAGGAACCTGGACAGGCTGGAGAAATGGCCTGACAGGAACATCAACAAGGTTCAACAAGGGTGAGTATGAGGTCATGCACAGGGGGAGGAACAAACCCAGGCAGTAGGTATGTGAGGGGGCTGGTTAGCTGGACCGCAGCTTGGAAGGAAAGGAACCGTGGGACCTGGTGGACACAAAGTGAAACACAAAGAAGGCTGATGGTGCCCTGGGCTGCTTTAGGAGTGTTGTTACAGATAAGTTGTGTAACCTGTGTAACAGAGTTGGACAACCCAAATAAACAGATCAATAGAAAGGACGGTGTGCAGATAGATATAAAGCAATACAAAACCAGCAGATGAAAGGACACAGAGCTAACAGATAAAGTTTATCTGGGACAAAGGAACACGCAGAAGATTCCACTGGTCACACAAACATGGAATAATGGAATGTTTCCTTAAGAGTAAATACAAAACTGTCTTAAAGATGAATAAGATTTTTTTCTCTTTAGAAAATATTTAATTAAGTGTGGGGGTTTTTTTTGTTTTTTTAATTTACATTGATTTAAATGACTTTGGTTTAATCATTTATCTATATAGACATATCTTTTACTGTTGGTATAAGACTAGTAGCCTTCTAAAATTTAAATATTTCTTTTTATCTCTCTGACTCTTTTTTAAAATGTCTATAGTGGTATTGAGAGTTCTTTCTTGACAAGCAATGTAATTTTATTCAAAAGAACTCAGAACAAAAACAGATTTTGTGTGTACAGACGCTAATGTATGCTGCCCCAAAATGAAAAGAGAAAAGGTAGGCTAGAAGATGTAGAGTCTCAGTATCTTTTCCATTTCCTTGGTCAGCTGGAGATATAACAGTGTATATTTGTGCAATAATATTAGCAGAAAGTGGAGAGATCTTTCTTCCCAGATGTCTGTTTTCTTCAGTAAGTGCTACGTTGCAGGTTTTCTTCAGTAAGTGCTACGTTGAAGGAGGTGTTTGTAAACTTCAGAAATCTGAAACCATCCAAGACCATTCAGGTTTTATGAATAATGTGCATCTTGTTTGCTGTAAAGAAGAGAGAGAAAATTCCAAGCAAAATAAGTATAGCAAGTGAATTTGTACTTTCTTAGAGGAAATTTTGTCTTTCACCTGAATTTCTTTCAAATAAAACAAGAGCACTTCCCAATACAGGTGAGATGGGATGCTTATTTTATAATGCAAGAATCTCACTGGTTCTGATTCTCTTTCTCTCATTTTTAGGCATAATGTGATGTCTTTAATGGAACAATGTATTACCTCAGGCTTGCAGTGTTTTTCTTCTTTGAACATATTAGATTGAAGGAGAACATTATTTTTAATCAATTTTCAGATTTGACTTAATAAACATTTAAACCTTGAGTACAGTCTTTTTATCTGTCACAATAGGCAGTGATCCTTTGTTTGTTACATGTTTCTGGTTGTGGTATGCTGAAATTCCAAGGATAGTTCTTTAGTATCACCCTATGCAAGCCCCAGCAAGAGTCTGACCCACTCATGAGCCAAAAAAAGGCAATAAAAAAGAAGAGAAAAAAGAAATCACTATTCACATTTGATAGGTTATAAAACTGAAGCAAAATCTGCCAAAACTACTCATGATCATACAGCAGTAAATGATTAATCAGGCTATTCATCCCTGAGTTTTCTCACCACAAAATTTTGTTTCAGTTGAAAGAGAAGTTTTAACTTTTTTCTTTACAGTTTTACTTACTGTATTTTTGCAATTTAAAGAACTCACCTGAGGAAAACAAAACATTTTTCTAATGTTCTCCTAGTACAAGAACTGTTGTATTCCCATCTCTTTCCTTTTGCTCCTAAGACAGGCACAGGCTGCTCTGCTCTCCTGATATGCAGACAACTGCAGTCAGCACTATACACTAAATAAAGCCTTCAGCTGTTTCAAGTTCAAAGTGCAATGCTGTTTACTTTCCTTCAAGTCACAGATTGTTTTCAACATAGAGTCAATTTGTG
This sequence comes from Lycocorax pyrrhopterus obiensis, assembly GCA_014706295.1. Lineage (NCBI taxonomy): Eukaryota > Metazoa > Chordata > Aves > Passeriformes > Paradisaeidae > Lycocorax > Lycocorax pyrrhopterus. The sequence continues at coordinate 76,946,057 of JACSVZ010000002.1, forward strand.
GGAAATCAAAAATTGTTTTGTAACCTCACTGAACAGACCGAGACCCGATTACACTTTATGAAGACGAGATGTACGTCAGTGTGTAATTTAAAATATGCTGTGAGACCTTCTGTGAGTTCAGAAATTATCTTCCAAGTCATGGCTTTAAAAAAGTGTTTGCTTCCTGTATCTTGGGATGTTTCTTTCTATGCAATGAACATCATCAGACTTCAAGCAGTCTGAAAGAAAAGAAGAGCTTTTTCCTCTATATATCCAAGGGAAACTATATGCTATCACTCTTGATTGTTTGACAGGAAAATAAGCTCGTACCAGTTTTTGCTTTCACTATCATTCTCTGAAGAATATTTATGATGCTGCTATGGTGAATCTAAAGCTGTTCCTCTGCTTTCTATTTTATCATATTTCTGCTTAATAAAATTGTATTCCACTTTCTTGTGTATTTCCTTTTTAGAAAGTCTGGTTTTCTCTTCATGCTGGATATTTAGTTGTGTCCTTTGGTACTATAAATTAAAATGTCACTGCAGACAGAAGTCTCAGAATGGATAGAGAGAAAGCAATGGTTAGACTAATCTTGAATTTTAACAACAGAGTATATTTGTACATTTGAGAAAATGTAACTTTGCTAATGTAATCTTCACTGAATTTGAGCAAATTTTGTTTTGGGGAGCTGTGCAATGTTCTAATAATAGCAGTATTGAATGCTTTTACTATTATCTGACTTTGTTATTAAGGACAAGGTATGTTAAAATTGATGGTGCTTATCTATACGTGTGAGTGAAATTCTATTTAACATAGTAAAATATGTTTTCTTTTTTCTCTTTTCCATCTCATTAAATGAAGAACTTTTTCCTTTAATGAATTGAGAGCAGTAGTTGAGTTGTGCTACATGTATGAGAACATTTTCCATTTACAACGAGTTGGAAACAAAATCACTAGAAACCATTTGGGGTTTTGTGCATTGAAAGGTTAATTGGTACGACACAGCTATGATCTATTTCAGCCAGAGATTTAGATAACTAATTTAGTACGGCTTCTTTGTAAATTAAATGTAATACTTTAGTAAGTGAAGGGTCACTTTTTCCAATGGAATTCTAATGTGATTTCTAAATGCTGTTTGCCAGTTTATATATATGAGTAAGTACCGGTGCAAATGACCATAGGACTGTGCTAGTAAATTTTGTCATCATTACAGATACCAGAACACTGTTGCCTACACCCACATAATGCTTCCAGTTTTTCACTTCCAGGGGATATTTGGATAGACCATGAGGAATTGCTTTTGATAGTATGGACTTCACTGGTTAATTTCTTTTAAGCAAAGGGTTCAAGTGAAAATGGGATTTAAGCATATTTCATTCAGGTCTTGAAATCATATTAAATGATGAACAAAGTAAAACATAGATGTATTTAAATCTATAGGTGACGTTTTAAATTCAATGTTTAGAATGAATGTGTAAACAGTAAAATACTATTAAGCACTAAAAAATTTAGAAGTCATTTGTTTAGAAGGAAAAACAATATAACAGTAATGTTTAATTCCCATTTTCATACAGTAATAGAATCATTTAGGTTGGAATAAATCTTTAAGATCAAATCCAACCACTAACCCAGGAGTGTCAAATGCACCACTAAACCATATCTCTGAGTATCGCATCTACACATCTTTTGAATATCTCCAGGGACAGTGACTCAACCACTCATTTGCATTTGCTTCCTTCACCGTTCAATTCCCTTCTCCTTTGCACACCTCTGAATATAAATTTGAGCCTGTCTATGGGAACAAAACAGAAAATCAATGCTGCTTCTCTCTCCACAAATAGACATGGTGGCAGAGACAGAATTCTGGCTGGAATTAGTTCTCCTTTCACTGAATAACTTCATTGCTCTTCAATCAAGGAAGATTTTCTGATGGTACACTGGTTCCAAATAATTCAGATCATATATTAATCCGGTATAAAGAGAAATAACGATATCAAAAATTTGAAGAAAGCAAGGCTAAGTTCTTGACAAGAAAAGAATGGGGTTCTAACAATTTATCTGAAAAGAACATCCCAGAAAAAGTATGACACTTTTCTAACTAATTTCTGTGAATCAATATGTATGTAAGGCTGCAGAGCCTTAAATTTAATACATAAAAGATACTGTTTCTAATACTTTCAGGGTTTAATTTCTACTCAAAATATTTTTATTTTATTGATCCACTTGACTTCCACAGAGCTTTTCTCTTGAACTGCTCTATACAGGGTTTTCAAAAACCTCCTACGCTCACATATCCACTTCAGTGATATAGTTGCATTTATATTCACCAACATTTTGGCCCTGATCTCATAAACTTAATTAGTGTAGTGGTAGAGTTAATTTTCATCTTTTATGAGTATTTCTATGGATCTTTAAAGAAGCAGACACATGAGAAAAAAATTTTAAGGATGGCTTTTCAGAAGTGAATACAAAGATTAGATATGGTGAAACAAGACTACTTCTTTGCTTCATTTGTTTTCTTTGGTGAGGAAAAATCTGCTAAATGTTTAACGATTCATTAATAGATACAAGTAAAAATTCTGAATGCTGTATTCCTTTTCAGTCAAGAAATAGAATTAATGTCAGTTCTCCATCTCATTCTCTTCCATGCACATACAGATGTTAATGCCTTATAAATATCAAATGATAGGCAGGTTTGATTTTCCCTATTGAATGCATGTCCTTAATTATAAAATCCCAAATAAGAGGGAAATTTAAAAAAAAAAGGATCATAGGTTATTTAACTTGCAGGCAAGAGACGTACCTTTCATCAGGAAAGATAAGTAAGCCTATGTTTTATAGTTGCTTATATTCCATGGAACTAGAATTGTAAGAAATAATTGTAAATGTGTTCTTAGACCAAAAGGGGTGATTAGCTTGCTGTGTTGAGCATTGGTGCAATCTCACCTTTAGTAATGTGTGCAGTTCTGGGCCACACAATTTAGGAAAGTTTTGAAGGGAATTGGATGCATTCAGAAGAGTTCAGAAAAAGCTGGTGAAAGGGATGGAAGGAATGCCCTACAAGGAAGGAGCTGCTGAGGACTTTGGGCTTGTCCAGACTGGAGAAAAAAAGGCTGAGTGGTTCTTTCCAGCTTCCTGAGGTGGGAAATAGTAGAGAGAGGTACTGATGTCTCCTCCCTGGCACTCGTGGGAATGGTTGCCGGGGGAGGTTTACACTGGACATTGGGAAATGTTTCTTTACTTAAACAGTAGTCAACCACAGAAACAGGCTTCCTAGAGAGGTTGTTGATGCCCCAAGGCTGTCAGTGTTGAAGAGACATTTGGGCAATGCCCTTGTTAATATGCTTTAGCATTTGGTCAGCTATGAAGTGATCAGGTAGTTGGACTTCATGATCATTGCTGGTTCCCTCCAACTGAAATACTCTACTGTGTTTTTTCCCTAAATCTGTGTTCATTAGTTTTTTTATTGTCAAGTAAATTAGTGAAATAAAGTCAGCTTTAAAATCTGGCAGGTTTTTACTCTAGGTATATTTAGACACTTATTGCAGTACCACGGTGTCATTATAGTGGGAATTTAATTGAATGTATCAGCTGAAACGTGGCAAGCAAAGTCAAGTTCTGAAGGCATTACTGTTTGGGGTCTTGGGTATCTGGTGCCTCATTGTACATTTGAGCGTAAAAAGGTGCTCATTAGGTTGGCTGAAAATATATTTCTAGAGTTCAGATTGAAATATTCTTTAAGTTCTTCTAACAACATCAAGGTACTCTTTGCTCTAAGTGGAAACAAATGGAAAGAATCAGTTGCAGCCTCCATGAACTTTGGAAATTGAAGGATTTTAGGTTGCCTCACACTCATTTGTGTCTAATTCAGATCTGTGTTTAATGAAAAGCAACTTATAAAGGAAAATAAGAGACAGAAAAATTTTGCTGATAGCAGTAAAAACATAGCTATGAAGAACCTTGATCCTTGTTTTCACATGGAACATTCTAATATGAAATTTGCTCTCTCTGGCATTAATAAAAGAATTAATAAACAGTTCAACTAGAAATCTATTTTACGGATGTAAAGGAAAAATAACATCAGAAACTAAGAAAAACCATAGATCTAGTCAACCAGTGTATATTTCACATCACTTCAGCTTAAAATCCTCTACAGATCTGTGAGGGTACTGTTTTGAACATAGGCTGTAGTTCAGGAGATTATCCTGTAAATGCATTTAGATTGATGAACTAGGCCAAATATCTCTACCTGTCATTGTTTTGGTTAGCTAATGTCATTGATCAACAGGCATTTGAAGGGATTTTCATTCCTTTTTATTATTTTGCCTTCTCTTTAATGACATCAGACTTTTATTTTTAAGATGTTTGCCTTTTTTGGTGAATTTTGTTTTATTTTGTTACATAGACATAACTGATGCCAATGCCACCTTACAAACACAGTTCCTCCGTGTTGATGCTTAAGCTCATCTCTTTTCTTTACCAGGTGGTAATGAATCAAGTATTTGAGAGCAAAATTATTTAGGTTCTTGCCTCCAGAAAGCTAATTTTGTTGTGGTTTTAGTTGTAGCTTGAATTGTTTGAGAACAAGTAATTGATTATTGATTTTAGATTATAGGTAAGAAATGGCTGAAGACTTGAAATGTAAGCTGAAGACTTTAGTCATTGTCTCTGTTGTCTTCAAGTTTGCTTTTTTCTGTAGGTAAAGACATGCCAAGATGTTTATGAGTTTTGATCTCTTTAGGAGCACCAAGAGAAAACTGAGGTTTTAAAACTGTCTTCTCTTTTCTAGTTTTTGTTAGCTTGGGGAAATCCTTTTCATCTGTGTACTGCAACACAAAAAAGTAGTAGCTAATAGTCCACATTCACAATGTTTAATCAAACTGAGCTTTGATTAAAGAGTAGATGACACTATTAGCTAGTGGCTAGTAAGATCTCACAAAATCAAGTTAATAAAAAAGTAGTTAGTTGCACTCCCGTAGTCTGATTAACATTGTTATCTTCTGGCTGTTTTGTTGTTTGGAGGGGCTTTTTTTGTTTAGTAGACATAAATTTATTATTAATTTAATCAGTCTGGTTTTACTCATAGTATAGTTTCTAACTTAAAAGCCATAACTTGACATTTCACATGACACAAGACTTTGGAAAACCTGTAAAAGAAAGTATTTTCATTTTTGTTTTTATGAAACCTGTAAATGATGATTTACGAGAATATAATCAGTACCACAATGACAGTTGAACTTATGTGTCTGTACTTCATAACACAACATAACTGACCCAGTTCTGTATTTTTGTTGTTTTCTTTAATAAATAAATAGATAGACAAAAAATCATTTTACTTACTATGTGTATTTGGCAGAAATTTCCCTTACGTGAACACAAAGACGTTGACTTAGTGGGAGCCTTTAAAATACCCAAACAGACAAACTACAATCAACCAAAGTCAGGAGAAAATAAAATGGGGAAAAAAAATAGCAAATCGAAAGAATTGGACATTTTCTCAAGTCTCAGCAAACATCACAAAACCAATAAATCTGATGAAAACATTCCAACTAATGTAACAATACAAAGACGTAAGGATTTCTATGAGACTAGAAACTACTTTTAAATGTGTGCTCTTGTCCCATGAAAAAACAATTTTGAATCATTTTACTTAATGTATTTAAATAATAAAAAGAAAGATGTAAATGTGAAGAGATCTACTTTGTTGCCACTTTTCACCTAAATATTGATGAAAAGATACTTCCTTCAAGCAAGAGTTATTTTTACCACTGTCACTCCATTATCTTGTTTTCAACGTACCATGAAAATGTTCTAGCACTCAGATGAAAATAGACTTTGGATGAAGAGACATCAGTTAATCTTGAAACTTGCAAGTCTCGAAAATTGTTATCAAAAGGATAAATAAGAAAAATTGCATGGGATTCCATTATATTGCCATTTGAAAAAGTAATACAAAACCTTCAAGTCATGGCCACTCTGACATAAAGATAGTTATAAATCACTATTTATTTTAATGATAGCAGTGTGATTATTTTAATTTTGCGAACCAGAAGTACACAGTTCCCTAGCTCTTAGAGAATCTTGAATGATAACATAACGTATGCCATTTCTTGGATATTATTGTGAATGCTGGATGCTTTGTTTTACCTTCTGTATCATGCATTGGCTTTCATGTACTCAAATGCATATGTGTGTGATTATATATTTTGCTTTTGAGAAATACTGAAGTAAAAGACTTAGAAGCAGCTATTTACAAATTCTCAACTTCTTTCTGACTGACTACGTTGCTGGCTTGTGGGTACAAATGAAGCTCTGATGAACCCTTTTTAGTTGTTTTTCATTTCTGTTTTGGCTTTGTGTAGCTTTTAGTACTTTGCCTAAATACTTTCTTCATTAGTTTCTTCCACATATACCACAATCATCTTCCAAAGCTGATTTCACTTAGATTTGTTAGATACACATTCTCTTCAAGCAAGCTGTCTTCTGTGTTGTTTTTATTTAAAATAACTTGTAACTTGTTTTATTTAAAATAACTTGGTACAGATAAATGAAATAATTTGAAGAAAGGAGTAACTCGCAGGATGATTAAGATAAAGAGTATTTTAAAGTGAAACTGAGAAGCTCAATAAAAATGAAGCTAAAAATGCAAATGACAATTTGTTTTTTATTAAGGTCTGTTGTTTTCTTTTATGTTAATAATACTGTTGTCACAGAATCACAGACTGGTTTCTTCTTAATGAAAAAATATTTTTGTAATAGTATTGATTTTTTTTTCTCAAGAGTGTGATAACCCATGGTTTCTATTTCTAACTTAAATATATCAAAAAGTGCATAAAATTGGTAATCTTTTTCGGAGAAAACATGAAGCATTCTAACAATGATAGTGACTTCAGTAGTTTGATTTCTCTTGATAGTGTCTGCTGCTTCTTCACTGCTTATATACTCCATGTATACATTTCTAAAAATGTATAGTGAGTGTTAAGATGCACCTAGGGTCTATGCCTCCTGAATTTTATATGGTTATTGAAATAAAGTAAAAACATTATAACCTTACCTGTTTTTTGGGTTTTTTAAAACTCTCCTCAGTAAATCAAAAATTATAATGGTATGCAGGAGTACGAGGCATGACAATTAAATAGCTATTCTTGCTGTGTTTTGCATAGAATCATAGAATGTTAAAAAGTGGGAAGGGACATTAAAGATCATCAAGTCCCAACAACTCCCACTACACCAGGCTGCTAAAGGCCTTGTCCAACCAAACTTTGAACATTGCCAGTGTTGGGGCACCCACAACCTCCCTGGGCAATCTGTTCCAGTGTCTCACCACTCTCACAGTAAAGAACTTCTTCCTAATAGCTAACCTAAATTTCACCTCTTTCAGTTTGTACCCCTTGTCCCATCACTACAGTTCCTGACAAAGAGTCCCTCTCCAGCTTCCCTGTAGGGAAAGATACTGGAATGTTGCTGTGAGGTTTCCACATAATCTTCTTTTCTCCAGGCTGAGCAGCCCCAACTTTCTCACCTTGTCTTCATAGGGGAGGTACTCCAGTCCTCTCATCAACTTGGTGGCCCTCTTCTAGACTTGATCAACAATTCCATGTCTTTCATGAATTGGGAACACCAGAACTGCATGCAGTTCTCCAGGTGGGGTCTCACAAGAGCAGAGGAGGGGGTGAGAATCACCTCCTTCAATCTACTGGCCACACTCCTTTTGATGCAGCCCAGGATCCCATTGGCTTTCCGGGCTTTAAGCACAAATCTGACTGCCATGAATTTTCAAAAGTTATGGGTAATGGCTTAGCAACTTTGCCAGCTTCCTCAGGACCTGCAAATTAATCTCATTGGGTCCCATGGACTTGTGAACATTGAAGTTCCTTGGTCTTGAACCTGACCCTCTCCTACAGTGAGCTCAGGGCTTTCATTCTCCCAGTCCCTGCATTTACCGTTCCTGACATGGGTGGCGTGGCAAGAGCACTTGCAGTTGAAGATACATAAAGAACAATTCTTTATGATATTGTTCTTTCTCTAGAATCTAAATGAGTACATTTTTTTAGACTCCTGAAAGTTTGTGGTAAACGATGTCGACACTTTATTTTAGGAATTTGTGAAATCATAGTTACACACACATCTGTTGAAAATCTGCTAAGGATTGCCTGATAGGATATTTTTATATAGTGCCCTATTTATGAGCTTCCTTGCTGATTGCATTTTAAAAGAATGTCTCCCTGCACAGATGACATTCAGTTTTCTAATTTGCTTTTAAAAAGGTAATCCTTTTTAGAGATTTATTTGCTTAAGATAATGAGGTAGGATTACAGAGGAATTAACTACAATGCTATTAAGTGCTGTTTTTTTTTTTCCCTTGGATCTAGCTTTATGCTTTCAGTTTGAAAATAAGCTGAGATTTATTGTTCCTAGGCTACAAAACAAATTCAAGACCAGAAGACAAAAAGGCAGCTGAGGTAGTAATTCTCCAGAAGAATTAAGACACCAGTGTCTTTGAGGTATGTTTGTTTTGGTAATGTTGTTAATTATTTATTAATCTTGACATGATGCATGAGACTAATGGTGAGTGCTTTTGAACATTAGTGACTATTTCACGTCTTCAGATGTAGCTCATTTGAAAGGAAACTCCAAAATATTTTTTTTTTTATAAGTATGGGGAATTAGGTGTAAATGTGCTTCTATTTTATCTGACGCTATCTTTCTGTCTATAAATGTAGATATAGCCACTGCAAGGTAAAAAAATCAGCAGGGTTCTATGTTCTTACTGACTAAACAGTTACTGCTTTCTTTATGTGCTGTAGGTACCGAGAAAAATTTCCAAATAAGAATATTCAGGAAAAAGCTGTAAAACATTTTATGTGCAACACATAGTAATATGTTTTAAATAGGTACAATAAATATTTCTATCAGATAGATGTTAAAGAGCATAGAAATAAATTATGAGTAACTCCATAAAGGAGACAATAGAAAGTCATCAGTAAGTAGAAATGGAAGATAAACTAAGGAAATTCATCACTGTTTTTTCACAAGTCTAAAAATAGCCTATTTAACACTGTTTTTCAGTTTCAAAATGTTTGAACTCAGTAAATTGGATTCTACTTTTGTAAATGTATGAGCAAAGCTTGTGGGGAACTAAGGAAATGGAGCTGATGCTAGTTTCATTTTAGGTCTAGTTATCACTTAGCATGTTCAGGAGCTTAAACAGAGAAAATTATGGTTTTCATACATTCAAAAAGTGTTAGGGCCTGGAAAGTATTATTTCTATTACATTTGGGAAATATATTTGTGTAGTTTAACTTTCCTGGAACACCTTCCAACCCTAATTTTCTCTTTCATTCAATTGGATCTAGCCTTATTCTTCCAGTTTGAAAATAAGCTGAGATTTATTTTTTCTAGGCTACAAAAAAAATTCAAAGTGTCAGAGGATAATTTTTTTTTTGTCTTAGATGAGGTATTTTCTCACAACAGTAAAACCAAAATTCCTTTCTCTTTTATTACTTCAATCCTCACCTGAAGTTTCCTATTTGAAGAGGTGTATTTCACCCGCATAGACTCTCGTCTCGTCTACATTCCCATCAGATCCGTGTAATTTTCTTCACATTTGACTGATAGAAGGAGCATGTAGAAGTTTGGCTAGTGACACAAACATCTCATGTTGTTAGGTACTGCAAGCCTATAGTGAGATGTACAGATTTTGTCCAAAAATAATTTTCTACTAGAAAAACAACCAAAAACCACAAACTCAGTTTCCTCCTCCCTCAAAGACTATATTTATTTCAACTCTCTTTAAAAACCACATACCTGCTCAAGACTGTTGACCTCTAGGATTCTTTTCTTTTTCTTTGCTTTAGATGTTTAGATGTTCGATAACAGGTTTGAAGATTTTGGAATTGAGAAGTTGAGTTCTGTACACTATCTTCGTATTATATCATTCACAGTGAATAGCTTCAGAAAAATTTTTTCCTCCTAGCATTTGTAACCACAAATACCTCTCTTTTATTGTCAGTCTTCTTCCCTGGAGAAACAATATTTGAAGTACTGTAATACATGACAAGAGAGAAATCAGCAAATATTCACATTTTTAGCCTGTTATTCTCTTATCTGTCAGTGTACCTAAATTTTGTATTGGAGGCAGGAATTTAAAACTGTTGTTGAACTTTTGATGAGACTCTACACATCTGCCAGTGACATCTGGGAAAAATGTTTTTGGATAAATGAAAAATCTTCTTGGCCTTTTCCTGACTCCCATTGAGATACATATTTGTTCCTCAGGGCACAAGTTGTCTTGCAGATTGTATTTGATTTGTAGTCTAAGGATAGAAGCTCATTGTATCCATGTTAAATACATGTGACTTTCAGAAGCATGGTAAGGCAATATTTTTATATTTAGTCATGAGAAAAATGTGTACAAAACATAGATCTCACTTTACTGGTTCTTGCTGAAACAAGAAACCAAGTAAAATATTTAATAATTTTTAATCAGTATGCTTTAGCTTCAGATGTATTTGTGATGCTGATATATTTTTGTCTAGTCTGATCCCTCAATGTTCCCATGCAGTGTTTGTTTTCGTATAATTTCTAAGCCTTCATAAAATCTTCACTTTCTCTCAGTTATGGAGAAATAATTGTAAAACAGTGGACAAAAAATAACATATTATGAGGAAAAACAAAAGAAGCAAAGCATGTCTGCCCTTTCTCATTCTGTCTGCCAGATTATTTAATCTTACTCAGTTTAGTATTTCTGTCATTTTAGATGGTTATGTGATGGACAGGTTACCATCTGATTTCAAATGGATTTCAAGTGGATTATTTCATCTGCAGTTCAACATTTCTGACACATTAAAGAATGGCGTTATAGTCAGGTTACCAAAGTGACTACAAATTACTTGATTATGGTAGTTTCCATAGTAAACATAGTCCTTGGTGGCAGAGAAGACTCTAACTTTCCAACTTTCCCATGTGAGAGACTTTATGTTGTATAATTATCAGAATAAGGGAGAGGTATTTTTTGTAGCAAATAATTGGTAAAAATACATATATATATATATATAAAATCTTTCTCTGAGACTTCATATTGGAGTTTAAAAATGAGTTTATGGTTATCTGAAGCTGTACTTTAAAATCTCCTCCTGGTGATATAGGCCTTCTTGAGCAAGCAGTGCAAGGAACTACCAACAAAGTTCATGCTTGTGCTTTTGAAGGAGTCTGCCTTACTGACTTAATAACGCTTAATGAAATAAGTAAATGGAAAGTTGCAAATGCCACAGAGGCTGTGTACCAGATGAGTGAAACTTCTGTTTGTAGCTTATGTATATATGTTGCTCCATCCCTAATAGTCCAACTTAGATTTGTCTGTTCCAAACCCAGATATCTAATTTTGCTTCTCTGATTTAGAAAGGAGTTACCTGACCTTCCCAGTGCTCTTATGCATATTTAGCCTTTTTATATGGTTATAAACACATGTATAATTTTGTTAAGGTACCAAATGCATACTGTATTCTTTTGATGTACTTACCTTTCAAAATTACTACATGAAAATACACGGAGAAGCCTACATTTTCATGTTTGTGTGAAAGCCCAACTTGATAAATGCAAATAAAAGTTTCCAAGCTACTTTGTCACAGATGTGTATTTATGATGGGGCTAAAGGAACTCAGCCTTCTTGCAAGGGTTGCTAGATGCTGGCCTTACTTTTCAAGATATAAACCAAGAAATTAATTGTCTAAAGTAATGTACTCTGAGTCAACATTGGATTTTAGCCTAATGCAAGACTAATTGGTATTTTACTTCCCTGAAAATTCAGAAATACCACAGAATGTTTTGAGTGTTTTGTGAAATGGAGTTGAAAAACATTTTAAAGCACGAAGTTGACTGAAGCTTGCAAAAAACTGCGAACTTAAAATATTTTTTCTTTTTTCAAGACATTTAGCATGATAAATTTCTGATTAATTTCTCTGCCTTTTACAATATTATCTCAAATGAAATCAAATCCTTTTAAACCTGAGAATAATACAGATCAGTTTATACTGGTTTTGAAGCCAAAAATTATTTTGAAGAGAGACAGAAATTTTTTTGCAGCATAATTTCAGTTTTTAAATTACTTTCAGAGTGGAAAACCTTGAAAAGCTCCCATAGTCAAAATTTGAGACCTTTTCAGATAGCTTATGCGGGTCAGAAAATTGTATTAATTTGATTGTGTAACAACCACAATATGCAAGTGTTCTTGAAAAATCATGAAAATAATAGATATTTAACCATCTCATCCAAATATGTTAGAAGGATTTCAAGACAGACTTCTAAACACTAGTTCAAAACTTAGTGAGAAGTCAATCATTACTATGACTAGTCCAAATTGGAAACTGGTTTATTTGGAACTTGTCTGCAGTTTTCTTTTGTGCAACCATTCTTGTTGAAAAGTACAACACCTAGGTATTTTGTGAAATCAATCTCAGCTTCAAGTAGCCTGTGTGCTCCTTCTTGGAGGCATAAAGAAAATCATTGAACACTCATCAGATTGCTTTCCTTTGTAAATTCAGTGGCAGGTACTTTTACTCTAGCTCTAAAGCAGCAGAAGTACAGGTGAGGATCACATGTGAAATGTAACAGTATGAGGAATTAGGAAGAAGGGGAAAAATTAATTGTATTCATCACTTCAGTTGAGGGAAGTAGCATAAGATTCCAACCTGAAACAGCCAGGATTCCTCCTGTGTAGAGGAGGTGTATCTTCATGCAGAGGCAGCGGGGTGCAACCTCACCACACTGGGGCTGAAGCAGCTGCCAAGGGCAGCCAGTGGTGATCCAGGGTCCTGTCCTGGCACTTGGCTATGGGGCACCGCTTTGGCTGGACTCTGATGCGGAAGCTGTACCCTTGGAAGCAGCCTGAGAGTGAAAGGCAGGCTTGTTTCTCACCTGCAAAACATGCCTTAGGTGTGATCTGGTCAGCAGGGGTCAGTTTGTATACAGGAGTTTGATTCTAATTGGCTGCTTCTGGCACCTGCTAATCTGCTGTCTGTGTTTTCAGTCCTTGGTTTTAAGAATTTACTTCCAATCTATTTTTTTTTCATAATTTAATTTATTTAAAATTTATTTAAACAAATCCAAAAAGACACAGAAATTCAGACTTCTATTACCAGCTTTCACTTGACCTATATAACTCAAAGTGGTTATTTGTTTTTAGCTGCTCCAGTGAAATTGCAGGAAGTGAAAAAACTTACTGATATGTTTTTTTTGTCCTTTAGAACACATGGGAGCTGCTTAGCAAATGCCACTAACAGCACTTGAATTCTAGGAAGTACAAATCCAAAAATGTCAGTTTTTACCCAAAATTTTACTATTCCTCTGTTCTAATTTTTTGGGTTTGCAAGCAATATGAATTACACTACAGCTAAATAGTGTAGTATAGCTCTTTCAAAATATGGATTAAGAAAGAATATCTCTTCCAACAGAAAGAGTAGTTGGTCCTTCTGTTTCTTACAGTGAAGTGAGTTTTAATTCTAAAAGACGTTCAAGTTCAAACAAAATAATGTTTAAATTAACCTGTAAGGTTGCCTGAAAAGGAATATGGGCTAGGTTTATTTTTTTGTAATACTCTAAGATCACAGTGTCCAGATTTGGCCCACGCTCCAGGGAATTTTTTCTATTTATTTTTAATGGATCAATTTTTGAATGCTGTAGCTGATCAGTCCCTGCTCTTGAGATAATGTTCCAGCCATCTATAGATAGCACACAATTAACTTGAGGCAAAAGAGGGAAAACCAGAAAGGAAATATATACGCAGGGCATCTCTTTGTGTTCTGTATTCTATGTCAGTTTTAATGGGTCTGTAATTAGGTCACAGGACTGATTGATATCAGCACTTAGCTTCGTAGGTGACATCACCCTCTGCTTCATTACCTAATAGAGATTAAGATGTTGACACAGAAAATTCTGCTTCCTGGACTGGGAAAAGTAACTAATTAAACAAGTTGTAGACTTGACACTGTCTGAATTATTTACCAATACATCCACATATATTTATCTCCAAGTGGAGACTAATAGGAAGGAAGAACACAGAGCGCATGAGGAAACTGTGGAGACATACTTGCAGTCCATGTGTGTGAAGGAGTCTAATTTAAAGAAACAATTTTAGAACTAGTCTGGAACAGGACCCATTGTGAGTAAAATGATGGTGCATTTAAAATTTTTAGGCAGAAAAACTAAATGAAGATACTGGAAAATCACTTTGAGATTAAGCAAGAAGACAGCTTTTATAATGCATGGTCAAATGCACAGAGATCTTGGCATGAGAGGAGAGCAGTGAGTATCCAAAGAGCATGTGATTCAAAGAGATCATCAGAAAGAAAAAATGAGATGGGTCTCTTATATGTATCTAAATAGAGAAAGCTTATAAATGCAGCAAAGGACAAATTTAAATTAAGGACCATTAGAATGGTCCTTAATTTAAAAATATTTGCTGTGTTTCAAACTGAACAAACAAGGATGTCTCTGTGTAAAACTGTAAAACACAGCAAGAACTTTTCACTCATCTTTATAAAAGGTATTATGATTGAGGTGCTGTATGCTGCAGCTGAAAAAGATGGTGCAATCATTAGTGATTTTTATTATTTTGTTGCTAGGGAGCCTCTTCTTTTTTTAATTTTTTTTCACTTTTTGGAGATAGTATTTGCTCAACATTGATATAAATTTATAGGATGAAATATTTAAAACATGAGTTTTGAGATTTTAGGAATTTTGTTGTTAAGAATGAAAATGCAAGGAAGTGTATTTTTCTTAACATTGTGTCTTAAGATATATTTGTGCTTGAGAGAGACTGCTGGAGTAAAGATTACCTTTACTCTTGAGAGGACTACAAGGAATAAGGTTGGACAAGACTGTAAGAACTCACATCTGACCATAGCAGCAGGCTGCAGCTTGAAAATAAATGCCTGACTGTGAGAATAGAAGAAAATAAATTTGTAAAATTTTGTGATAGACGAGACTTATGCATGAGTTGAGTCTCAGAGATTTCTATGACAATTGTGAGTAGGAACTTAGTTCATGCGTGCCACATATAAAAATTTGCATATCTTATTGATATCCTGCAAGAGTCCTCAGACATACATCTGCAAAAAGTAAAAATTGACTGTTATATATTTATATGCTTTCAAATAAATTATGAAACATTGTGTAAATATTATTTTGATGCTATGTCGTACATACAGGTTTTCATCTCCTATTTGCCATTTATAACTTTGGAATGTCATGAAATGCACTGTCAATTTAATGCCTGTGTTAGTTTTGAAGTTGTTTCTGTTGAGAGGTCTTAGCGTCATGTTTGATGTAGCAAATAGTAGGGATGCCCTACGAAATTCTGCTACAGTATTGCTCATGACAAAAAGAAAATCAAATACACTGATTTAGAAGCACTAAGAATAGGCTTAATCCAAGTCTGAAAGCTCTAATCCAAAGTTATACAGAAGCTGTAATGAGCAAGATGAATGGCTTACTGGCACCTGATCTGACAGGGGAAGAAGCAGAAATTAGATACGATGCATATCTCAGAGATTTAAAACAAGTACCTGCATCCATTTGGTTAAGGCTAGAGTCATCGGAATAATTTTTTTCCAAAGTGCCTTCTTTTGTGCTCAACTCTAAAATAAGACTGAATTCTTTGTTAGTCTGTGGCTCAGTAATAGATCTAAATGAATCAAATCTCATGAGTTGCCATTTTCATCAAGTAGAGGGAGAGAAAGCAGAAATTAACTTAAGTAAACACCCATACTTAAAAAAATAGTCTCTTCTAAAATTGCTTGTGATTCTGTGCAATATATATCTCTAGAATTCACCGTTATAATTTAAAAAAAAAAAAGTAGTGGATAATAACAACCCTTGACAGGTCATGTTACTAGTCATTAGCCAGAGGTTTTATCTCATTTGCTTCCAGAGTTAAAATTGTGAGCAGAAATTGAGTTGTGAGAACACAGCTGCTGCCCAGAATTTCCAGCCATACAGTAGTTTGAATGGATAAAAGAGAGATAAAATTGATACTTCATACAGTCTAATGAGATTAATATAAATATTTGGACATTTCTATTTTATGCTGTCTGTGAAGACGTATTCACACGAAGAGCTCAATAGGTGCCATCATTAGTTCTATTCTTGTAGCTTTCAGCAGTATGCAGGATCACTTTAAAAACAAAACAAAACAAAACAAAAACACAAACAAAGCAACAAAAAAAACCCCCAAGAACAAAACCACCTCACCATCCCCAAACACAAAACAAAACAAATGAATAAAAGAAACTTTCATGTTTTACCTCAATTTTTTAAAACATGTAGACAGGAGATTTCTCACTCTCTCACCTTCCTCCACTCATGAAGCACATGTATCAGCTCAGACAAAAATCATTGATCTTTGACAACTATAAGTAAATATCTGCTGGTCTGCTCACATAAGCTTTTACTCTTCTGTTTCGAACCTTTTATTCAGGACAACTTGCACCAGCATTTCAGAAATGAATTAGGCGGTCAGTTACTTTTAGGTTTGCTGCAGTCTCATACAAGTGTGTCTTTGTCTGCACATGCTTGTCACTTTTTAAGCCAGTTTTTACAGCAGTTTCCAATGTTTTTTTAAAGGGATCCCAATGTTTTTTTCATCATTGCTGACTTTGGGCAGTATCAATACAGCTCTCTAAAGATCAAGTCTCATCACAGAGTTTTAGTTTCTTAGAAATTCATAGTTTTTCTAGACTCTCCTTGACTGACAGATGACTTTGCAGTGGTTGAGACTATTTCTTTGTGTTGTTTTTTCTATTTTTTTTTCTTATAAGGGTTTATCTTGAGATAACTATGTGACCCTTCAGGCTTTTCTTCTGTTAAGTTTCTGTATTGCCCATAGGTTAATTCATCTCTCCTTGATGCAATGAAGAATTTTAAGTTGAAAAAATTACATGCCAAAATTTTCACTGAATATTTTAATAACTTTTTGTAATTGAATTAAACCATGAACAGTTTGTTTTATATTTTGTGTGCATAGCTGCAGTGAGGAGCCTTTTATTTTCATTCATGTCAAACTTTTTCAGAATATGTGGAGGATTTTAATTCTTCGTGAGTTAGATCCTAAAATTCCTCAAGGCGTCTCAATTAAGAGACTTTGTGCATCCCTGCAATATATTGCACTAGTGAAATAATTATTGATACTTGGAAAGTAGAAGACAACTGCATAAATTTTAGCCCCTCTTTTTAGTCCCACTGAATTCAGCTGGACCTCATGTTTCAATATAAGCAAGTGGACCCACAAAAGTAATTTTTTTTGAAAGCATGCTTACACATCATCCAAATTTGAAAAAGAAATGCATTATGACTGAAGGGTTTAATATCCTGTTCTGCTGTTGATAGACATGTATAATCCCTATTAAAAAGATTCATGCTGAACATCGGCAGCTGATATGATCCTGTAGTGTAAATCTGAATTGCTAAGTTTCACAACACATAATCATTCTTGGGATCTTTCCTAATGTGATGCAAAATTATTTTTTACTCTGAATGTTTACAGTAAATTAAAAAAATAAAATTAATGCAACTTATCAATGGGTAAAGCACATGTGTTTTACTTATTCTCCAAGATGATTTATACATCATCTTACAATTGTGACTGTTCTGGGGGAAAGGTTGAGTGACTGTTTTTGGGGAGACTGACTAGTCTTAATTTTCAAAGGTAATAAAGGAGTGAGTTTATAAAGCAAAAAGCACAGATTACTAGAGGTTTTAAAAATAGACATACAGGATTTATTCAAGAAACAGAAGGTCACTGGTGCAGATGAGGGTAGAATGTAAATATTTTCAAGCAAGCACCCACTCAAGGCTTTATATGCACATGACTTTGCTGTTGAAACATACCTAAACTCTTCCTGTAACCAAACAAGCTTATGTTTTTAACAAGATATGATTGACAGCTGACTGAACATTGTAGTTAAAGCATGTGAAGGGGGGTAAAACCCATCCATCCCAGAAATCTTTCAGTAATGTATTAACTACTGTTTCCAAGTAACATCGAACTAACACTTTTAAAGTGATGATATATTATAGATAAGTTTCTTTCCAGTGAGTGATGGTTGAGAAAAGAGGGTCATTTACATCTCCTTTTTCTTTTGTTGTTTTCTTTTTTTTCCTTTAGTTTGAGAACCTGCATCTTGCTAGTATTACAGGCACAACACAGTCCTTCCTAATCCTATTTCCCCACCCTGCAAATTGCAGAATGATATTTGGTTTAGAAGGGATCAGAGTTTGAAGGAAACTTGTTGCAATATATTTGTTTATATTAAATTAGAAGTGTATGGAATATTATGTGTATAAATAGCTTCTACTTGAGAAATACAGAAGATATCTTGTACTGAAACCTTTTTGTCAGTATTTGTGTATTTCAGGAAGTTTTTCTTTATAAGGTCATTTGGTTTAGGATTTGACAGTGAGTGTGATGTTTCATTCAACGAGATTTAACTTTTTCTTTGTGTAATAAGTCAGGAGTGACTGTTTTGGTCTTCACTTTTTTTTGTTGTTGTTGTTTGAAGACTGGAATGCCTATAAATTGCAATCAGAAAATGATACAGAGTTAAATAAATACTTTACAGAAGATAAATCAAACCAAATTAATTAAAGCCCTTGTATTCAGCAGCATTGTTTCATTCTGTCTCATCTGAGAGATTTTGCATTTCTAAATTCTGTCTTTTGCTATATTTACTAGTAAGGCAAGAAAAAGAGAAAATGCATGTGTACTAAGTACAGCCTCTGAATGTTAAATCAGCTTAGTGAAATCACTTCTTAAAAATTCTGTGTTATTCTCTTGCAGTAGAGTTTTCTAATTAGCATATAATGTCCAGGCTTCCATTTCATGGAGCAAATTAAAATTATCCTTCCACAAGGTCTTCCTCAGGTGATCTGAAAATTCTCTGATGTGATACTTTTCAATTGCCTGTATAATTTACATTTTGTTACATTACATGATCAACGATCCACGGAACAAGAAATAACCTGGTCATAGTTGCATAGTCGGCCAAATCCTGACTGTGTCATTCTGTTTCTTCTTGATAGAGTGACTCTAGCAGTTCTAGAGGGAAAAGGTTTAAGCTTTGAACACTTATTTTTCATCTTTGATGTCTATGGTTTTCAAATGGTGCTAGGTTAAATGAGAGTTCGTTTATCTTCTATTTCATTTAGTAAGTGCTCTCATAATTAAATGCAGATCCATGTAATTTAGTGGTAGAATGAGGAATTCATTAAGACTCCTGTGTAGGAAAAAATGTTAACAGAACTGCGAAGGTCATAAAAATTTAGCCTTGGCTTAAGGTAAATTAAGCACCAACCACATTCCTGTAACATGAACGAGATTGCTTAAACTGTAACAGATAACAAAATTCAAAATTCATTTTCATCATCTGTGTACACCAGTAGCAAAAGAAAACATACATTTAATAAATCAATGCAGTTCATATCACTTTCATGCACTTTGTAATGTATTTTCTTGTATTAGGTATAACAGTTCATATTATTGCAAACACTAATGAAACTCTCATGGACTCTAGATTATTTCAAATTTTATTTTATGAAGGAAAATTCTTAAAGTGAACTAAATTAAAAGATAATTGCTCAGTATCTCTGGGAAAACTGGTAGCCTCTATTACTTCTAGTGCCAAATTTTGCATTTCATCTGAACTGTCACATTCAGAAAGTTTTAAAAATCAAGAGGCCACCAAGCTTTACTCTCAACTTCAAGAGAGCTGAAATTCAACACAAATATTAGGGTAATATTTTGGGTAATAAAGAAACATGGAGGGTCTGTTTACTATCATAAAATTAAAAATATTTCGGTTTTGGTGTAAACATTTGCTTAGATACAGTTGCATGAGAGAAACATGTTTTTCATCCAACCCTTGAAAATATTTTCTTACTATTCCCTTAGCATTTTTTTCTCATTATGGCATTCAAACATATTTTGACAAAGAATTAATTCCTAAAATATCTGATGATTCTCCTGTAAGGTGAAAAAGGAGGTTGAAAATCTGTAATAGAATTCTTCTTGAACTGATGTAAACTTTCTTTGTTCAGTAATGCCAGTCTAAATCCAGGATACTTTTTTATCGTCTTCTTACATCTCAATTATCTATCCCTTCAGTTACCGTTTTTTCTTGGTCATTTTCACATTGGTTCAAAAAGAAAAAAAACCCATTGAGTTAAAATTTCATTTCTGTACTTGATTTTTTAAAAAATCTGCCAGCTAATGAAAACTATTGCAAATCAAAGACAAGATATTTTCTTTCCTGACATTCCAAACTTTTCTGTGTTGTTTGGTCTGTAAAGCACCTTCCAGTTTGGATATGTGACTCTCATTAGCATGGTCCTTACACTTTTTTTCACATCATTAATGAGGAATTTACATGACCTAGCACTCATCCCCGCAGCATTCAACAGACACGTCCTTTTGACATGGTACATTGCTGTTTTTCACTGATCCACATTTTAAATATTAGCCAGTTTTCAAAGCAGTGCTGAGCAGAGGTGGCATACCCTGTTATTAGGGACAAGTTATTGAATCCTAAAAATAATGAAAATTAAAAAGGTCTTCAGGAAGAAAATTCTTTCTTTGAACAGTAGCCTTCTTAATAACTCAGGCTCAAAACAATGACATTTCATTTCTTGTATTAAGGAGAAAAGAAAGATTAAAGGCAAATATTAACTGACAAGCACTTGTCATATTTTTCAGATAATTATGTCATCAAGGCCTAAATTTACAGCTCTTCAATCTGAAGAATATTATGTGGTAGCAGTGCTGGAAAATTTGTGTAGAAGAAGTGCTAAAACATTGTTTCACTGGTTTGACCAGGTCCTTTAGTAATGCAACTACACTGGCTAATGTCAACCTACTGCTTCAGGAGTTGTGATTACACAAGGAATTCCCTCCCTATATTTTTTTTTTTTTTTTTTACATTTGCTGGTGCCCAAATCTCTTGAGTCACAATAAAACGTAGAAAGGGTGAGTAGGCGAAAAAAGTGTAGTAGAAAGTGTAGAGCCAGGTCAACTAAGGCAGGTTTGCCTAGGGCTGTGTCTATTCAGGTTCTGAATATCTCCAAGGATACTGATATTTCTGGAATATGTAACAGTGCTTAATAAACTCCACAGTGAACCTTTTTTTTATTTCTTAGGTTTAAATATATTTTATTGTGATTTAATTTGTGTGCATTGTCTGCTGGCCTGTCACTAGGCACCAGAGAGATAAGCCAGGCTCTGTCCTCTTCACTGCCCTCTTCACCAGTATTTAGGTGCATTGACCACTAGAGACTCCATTCAGCTATTGATGTGTGTTGTTCAGGGCACCCTTGATTGTCCACCTCTACAAAGGGGAGGGAGACACCAAAAAAACAAAAGTTCAGTGTGTGATTGTGCCCCTGTTGGAACAGCTGCTTTAGGAAACATCAGATAGCTCAAATGGTGATAATGCCTGTGTTTGGAAAATTTAACTAATCCTAAAATACTGGTATGAAAGATTCCATTAAATATTCAGAAACTTAGTGCATAAAATTGATCAGTGTGCTTATACTCTGATTACTACACCTAAACATATATGTATATTAAAGCGTGAGTTACATCAGAACATGTCTGAAGAGATTATTTTTTAATCTTCTCCAGAAGCCATCTTCAACATATGTGGAGGATTTTTTCTTCTGTTGCATGCTGGGAGACTTCAGGGAATTTTAAAATTGGCTTTCAGTGATCCTGATGAATGGGTGGACCTGTTGTATCATGTGTCATTAGAGCTGTACCTATGTGTTTCCAGTGCCAGCAGTCCCTTGGCTTAAGCAGAAATTATATAAATAAGGGTGGTTTTAGGCATTTGTATTTGGATAACAGACTGTTAATAAGCAGTAATTTGAATAAAAGACTGTAACATGCAGGACTACTGAAATGATAAAGTTCTCACTAACTACTGAGGCACACTGCAGAAATAGGAGGCACAAAGCTAAATACCAAGAAATGCTTCCCCAAAACAGGGTGTGCTATAGTGTGTGAGATAGTTGAAGCCCTATTACTTGGGAAGTAGAACAGGTGGACAGATAACCTGTTTCACAGCACATTCGAGGCTCTTCAACATATTTTCAGAACTTGAACTTTATGGTATATTGAAGCCTACATTAATAACATTATCCACTAAAATACTCATTAAAAAATCCTATGTGAAGGTGATAAAGTGAGAAGAGCAAGACATTGGAACCCTTATAAAAATGTGAATGATAATACTGCATGGATCCCATTTTACAGGTGCACTTGAACATCAGCTAGAACACTAATTTGCTTTCCTTTAGTGAATAAAATTGTGTAATAGGAGAGTAGTTGAAATATATCACTGTGAAAAATATCTAGCTCTTTACATTTTTTGTTGCAGTCTTTATTTTGGAGCTTCTAGTCTCTTTCGTTCTAAAATAAAAGTTGAATCACTTTTTTTTCCCCCTTAGCACCTGTCTTAAGGTTTTGTGATTCACATTTCTGTCCTTCTGTTAAAAAATACCTATTTAGAAGATACTCTTCTGGTCTCACTCTTCAGGAAATGTGCTGTCATGAGTGATGCAGCTAGAATTAAGTTTGGATTCTCCACTCATAGAGAAAAAACTTTCCTGAGATTATAGAAGCTGGATCAGTTTCATAATTGGACAAGATAAAGATTAGGCAGTAAGACTAGAAATTCTTTGGGTTTAGTTCAATTATATTTATTTGTGACAAAAAAAATTATGTTCACAAGTGAATTTAGAAATGCTATTGTTCTCAATAGCATTTCTCAAAAGATATATTGCTAGATTTTAGCCAAACCGGCACACCTCTTCATCCTGTTTCTAAAATAAGTAGGTCGTTATATTAATTATAAGGTCTAAACAGCAATTTCCTTATGAAATACAAAGTTAATGATATAGCTATAGTAGCTATAATATAGTGTCTCTATTTATATTCAGTGACAAAACCCACCAGTCTGGGTTGAAGATATTTCAAGTCAACAGCAATGCTGGTCTTAGTGTTTATGTTTTCTATTTCCTCTGCCACGAATATTTGAAATATATAATTGCCTAGAGTTATATTTTTTTCCCAGATGTTCTTCCAACAATCAGCATATTTGTTCTAATTCTATGTGTGTTTGTTCTGAGAACTAATTTGATCTCAAGTAGTTCACTTATGTGTGCAACGCTGTGCCATCTTTGCTCCACATGATATGTAGTGAATGGTAGATGAGGAGAATGGAAATAATGGCTCAGTTATGTTTATCATCGGCAGTGTCTGAGCTTTATTGCATCTCATTAGAACCTCCTTAAAATGCCAGTTCAAATGCAGCATAGCAATGGCTGATAATTGTGTTATCAAAACACAGATAAAAAGAGAAAATTAGGTTCACATACATATTCTTAAGCATTTTGAAATATATTTAGGTGGAAAACTGGCTAATGGAAATAGGAGGAGTTTGCCATCATCATAAACTCAGTGTTGTCCTCCTCACCAAAGTGTAGAGGACTACTTGAGGTGAGTGCTCTTTAGGAAGGCTGCAAAGGTCCAGTCATGCCCCTGCACCAGCAAAGCACTGCAATGCTACCACTCTTTCCCTCTTGTGCTCTGGAAATCACAGTGACTGATAGCTCTTAAAGTGGGTCTTCCCAGTATTCATTTGTCAAGTTCACTTGGCTTTCACACATTTAGTCTTCATTGATAGGTAACATAGTGAGGACATAGAGCTTATTGCATATGTTACTTTGATAAAAAAATGTTTATACTAGTTTATACTGGATTTATGACAACAATTTGATCGTTATTCCTGAGGGAAAATATTAAATGAAAGAGCAGCAAATTTGAGGGCTGAACTTTCATTCAAACCAGACTATGTCTGTTGACAATGGGTTTCTTAGAATTTTGTTTTGTTTTGTTTGAGGTGTTTGTTTCTTTGTTTCTCTGTTTTGGGTACCTCTGTAGGTGAATTGTTACTGTCCATACAACTTTTCCAAACTCAAGCACAGTTGTTCCACTGGTATTATAGCAATGATTATTGGGAACCATTTCTGAGAACAGAACTGCCTAATACTGGTCCCTCTCTGCTCTGCTCTGCACTGGTGTGGCCTCACCTTGAGTCCTGTGTGCAGTTTTGGGTGCCACAATACAAAAACAGCATTAAGCTATTAGGGAGGGGGACAATGAGGATGGTGAAGATCTTGGAGGGGAAGCCATACGAGGAGTGGCTGAGGTCACTTGGTCTGTTCAGCCTGGAGAAGACGAGGCTGAGGGGAGACTTCATTGTGGTCTTCAACATCCTCAGAAGGGGAAGCAGAGGGGCAGGTACTGATCCCTTCACTCCTGTGACCAGTGACAGGACTTGAGTAAACAGCATGAAACTGAGTTGGAGGAGGTTTAAGTCAGATGTCAGGAAAAAGTTTTTCACCAAGAGATGGTTGGGCACTGGAATAGACTCCCCAGGAAAGTGGTCACAGCACCAAGCCTGACAGAGTTCAAGCAGTTTTGGACAATGCTCACAGGCATATGGTGTGATTTCTGGGGCGTCCTGTGCAGGGCCAGGAGTTGGACTTGATGATCCTTGTGGATCCCTTCCAATTCACCAGATTCTATTATTAATTCAAAAAAGATTAATGATGAGCTAGAGTTAAAGGAGTTATGGGCTGATTTTATGTAAGATGGTGGCACATTTTAAGGAAGGGTAATGAAATGGGGCCAACTCATATAATGTGGTGCAGCAGAATCATTACTGAGTCAACAGTATTAGTTCACATAAGGTTCTCATGCAAGACTTTAATTCTTTCTTGGTGCTTTATGATCCATAATAGCGAGAAAAAATGTAAATATTGAAGAAACATATATGAGAGCCTAGATTCCAGTTCTATTGTAATTTTAGGAGTCCTCTCAATAGATATTGTATCTGACAAAATATTGAAACAAAAAATAAGCATATTCCTTAGACGTGCATTATTTATTACAAGCATGTGAGTTGCCCTTTTTGCTTCATATATCTACATTTCACAGGCTTCAAAGTAGTTTTAAGACTTGGTTTATGCACAACATTGGTAAATAATATAATTAGAAATGTTATTAGTAAATGATTAACCAAACCTAAAAGTTAAAGGTGAAGCTTATTAATCAGTCACACTAGGATATGACCCACTTCTCTATCTAGTGGCAGATGAGATTACAAGGAATATTTTTCTCCTCTGAATCTAGCGTGTTTCAGTGTTATTATACCTTCTCCTCTGAAATGTGTGGATCATTGACAGCCTGCACTGAAATCTGTTTTCACAATACCTGTAGTATTATTTTGTTAACCAAGCTCTTACCTATTGTGACTAAAAGATTACATTTCCACTACATGGAAAAATTATTTTACCATTCCCTCCTACTAACCTCCTGCCCAAACCTCACTTTTGGAAAATTTGTTTTTACTGGAGATGCGACCTAGAAAATGTGTAAAAGCATCTGTCTGCCTTAGGCTATAAACACAGTGGATGTATATAGGTAGTAAATTAGTTGGAAGTAAAGAATTTCTCTTGATAGTTCTCATACTTAAATTGTATTCTACCAATAATTTGCCAGTCAAATTAAGACAAAGGATATAATCTATTAGCTGGTGTAGCCTCATTTGCTTCTCTATTACCACACTTTTTCAGCTTGTGTTCACTCTTCACATAAGATATATGAGACGGCATGAAGACATACAGTAGCTAAAATTATAGAACACAGAGGTCACACCCTTATTTTTCAATGGGTGCAGTTTGCCTAATCTTACCTTAGTATCTTAGAATCATGGAATTGTTTAAGTGGAAAAGATCTCTAGGATCAAGCCCAACCATTAACCCAGCACTATCAAGTTCATCACTAACTAGGTCCCTGAGTGCCTCATCTACGCATCTCTGAAATACCTCCAGGGGTGGTAACTCCACCACTTCCCTGGGCAGCCTGTTCCAGTGCTTGACAACCCTTTTGGGAAGAAATTCTCCTAATTTCCAATCTAAACCACCCTTGGTGAAACCTGAGCCTGTTTCCTCTTGTCCTATCATTTGTTACTTTTGAGAAAGACTGACATCCTTCTTATTACAACTTATTTCCAAGTGGCCTTAATTTTCAGGCCATCATCATGTTTTAAAAGACGTAAAACAAAGCTAAAAAAAAGTAAAGAAATAATCAGCAGGTTTTTGAAAACTCTTTTTAAATCAACTTTGAGATCCTAGACAAAATTGATTTTTTGTGACTATTAGACTGGTATGTGAATGATTTACCTAGGAATTTCTAATGCGTCATCCTCGGTAAAGCAAGTATATACAAATTCCTCTAAATGCAAAATTAATTTTTACAATCAGAAGTCTTTACTACATGATATACAAACAAAAAAGAAATTAATACAATTATAGAGGTAAAACCAGCTCTTGAGCTTCCTAATGTCCTTGTACATCCATTATAATAATTTGACTTATTTTAAGAGGATGGCTGTCACTGCAAATATCCCAGGTACACAACCATCAGGTCGAATATGAGCTATGCAAATATTAGAATGTCATGTTTTGATGTCCTAGCAGCATTTGCATGCTTCTTAAAGCTTTAAATATAATCTACTGCTTATTATTATGGGATCTTATCTTGCAGCTGATGCAGAAAACACTGTGTGTTATAATCACCACATGGAACTCTTACTTTCATGTGAGCTTGATTGAATACAGTCCCTATATGCTTATGGAGTAGCAACTACTTTCTTTCTAACATATGCCTGTTGTGTGTCAAGTCAGTCATCACAGATAATCAGATAATTGAATTACTCTTACTTCTGCAACTTCCAAACAGTAGCATGCAAACTACACAAGCATATTTTAATAATGTATTTTAAATGCAATTTAGTATTGAACTAATATACATAAAAAAGTATTTTGTAATATTGAGTGACTGTAAAAAGTTTGATTTTTTTTTTTTATTCTATGTAAAGAAGCTAGAGTAAATTAGCATGTAGCGAACTCTACTACATGCAGTACAGCTAGAAAAATCTGTATTGTTTACCTACTTGGCTTTTGATCCTAAAGATTTATTTTTGCATTTTAACAGCTAAATGACCTTTGTGGAAGTTGTTGGAATGTGATTTAAAAGCAAAATCAAAGTTATGGGTGTACTTTGGCTTTCTTTTAATGGATAAATTTTTTAGTGACTACTTTTTGATTTGGTCTAGAGATATGCAAAGCAACTTTTAAAACTTCATCTTTTTGAAACGTAAACTTTATATGGACTTGGGAGCCTATTTCTGCATTTGAAAAATAGAGGCACAGGTAGGACAGGGGTGTGGTAAAGTACTGAACAAGTTGTCCAAACCACTTTGGACCCTGAGATCCATGGCTTTCTGCCCAAATGGATTACCTCTGCTTGAAAACAAAGTCTCTAAGTTGTAACATTTTTATATTATGACTTAATATGCATACATGTTGTAAGTGTACACAGAAGACACATGTACATGTAGGTGTGTGCATGTACATGCATTTATATATGTAGAAATATATAGTGGATATGTCAATTGTGGTGATAGAAATTTAGCAAAACTGAGACCTAAGCTCAGGGGTCTTAAGTTTTCACCTAGAGACACTTTCTTTCATCATGTCCTCCATACAATGCAATTTTATTTACCTACAGTAAGTGCCCTCCCCCATTAACTGCAACTGCTGTTCGTTTCCGTGTTACTCTGCTTCAGTGCTTTTTTGCCCTTGTGTCAATCTATGCCCAGAGAAGATTAAATTAGTTGGTGTAATACTTGAAATCCCATCTCTGTGTTAGGGCTCTTCTGTAGTTCTGGGGCTTGGGACTCCCTTCACCAGGATTGTTTCTAGGAGCTGAGTGGCATATTTAATATTTTGAAATTTGTTAGTATCAGTTTGAACCTTTTGAGAGCTTACTCTCCTTAGTGAGACACTAGTTTTCTTGTCTGAAAAATTTAGAATACCTTAAGGGTTGTGATTTGCAAGTAAAGTATGAGCAGAAAATGAGTCTTGATTGCCTTAGTTTCATTGGTTTGGAAATGTGTATATTACTCAGTGCATGAGAAATAGAAAGACATAAAGGTTTCTATCCTTTATTCTCTAATCTCAGTACAGCTCCTTGATATGCAATGTGTCAAATTATATTTGGTCTTTGAATACAAATTTTTCTAGAGTTATATTTCTAGCAGTTTCAGCACAGCAAGTTAAAAGTGTGACACAGAGTACTCCTGAGATTATGCCTGTGATAGACAGAGTTTTTATTTCCTAATCTAAACATGATTCAGTTCGTAATTACCTTTAGGGTACATAGCAACTCATGACATTCAATCTTGCCATTTGTCTAGTGTTTTACTCCCCAGAAATCTGCCTTTCAGATGATAGTTGTTTTTATTTGAAGGCTGGATAATGCAGTGTGTTTATCTACGATTACAAAAGTCTGTTTATGTTTTGAAAGTTTTCTCATGTGTGTGCCAACTTACAAGAAGTTTAAGAAATACTGAAATTTTAAAATTATAGAAATAGGTGACATATTTAGGTCCATTTTTAAAGTATATGCATTTTATCTTTGTTGCTGAATTTCTTGTACTATGTACAAGTCCTTCAGCTTGCTTTTCTGATCAAACTTTGAGTTAATCAGCAGAAGTTAATTATTTCATGGATACAAAAAGCATTGAATTGTCAACTGTTAAGACAGCTACCCAAATTATGGGCAGTACATGTCACCACACATTTTTAAATTTATGAGAGCACTCATCAAGAGCTGCTCTAGAGTTATTAATTATTCTGAATCCACATTAGTGTTTGTTAAACAGAGTTTTCTTTGTGGGCTTGTTTGTGGGGTTTGGGTTTTTTTGACATTCAAATGAATGCAAATGTGAACCACTAATTAAAGTTCTTACTTGCTCATTTTTATATGATATATGAACGTTATAATACCAATTAATTATTTCCAATTGTCTACAAAAATAAGAGTCTAGAGTAGTATCTATAAACTGAAAATAAAATTGTTTTGGCTATGTTTTTCCTTTAAATGATGGTCATCAATACTTTTAAAATTGTATGATAAGGAGTTACATAGGTACTCAGAGACAAAAAATAAATGGAGATCCATCCTATAAAACTTAAAGTTAAAAGCTGTTAATTAAAACTGAATCTAAACCATTATGCAGGGAGACTGCAATCTAAGAAATTACATGATTAAAATGTGTTTGTGAAGAACTGAACCTAACTTCCCTTTGGTGTTTTATTTGAAAACTGGTTTTCATTTTGCTTTCTTCAGTGTAAGATATGATTTTTATGTGGCTTGCTGAATAACTTGAACAACTATTTTCAACAGTAAATTTCGAACTTTATTTATGGGACTTGGTACCTTTCTCAGGGGAAAATAAAAAATATGTGAATGTCCCTTGGGAAAAATATTTCTACTTTGACAAGCGAAAAGATCCATAATACACAAGATGGCACTGTTTCACTTGTGAAAATGCCTATTTTTCACAAATAACTGTGAAAAACCTGAAATGAGAGTGCAGAAGGTTTTATATTTATGTATAATTGCAATGAAAACAAGAAGTTTGCGTAGTTAGATAGGTTTTTTTTGTTGTTTTTTTTTTTAATTATTGACCAGCCAAAATATATAGATGCAATATTCATAACTGTGGCAAGTGAAAATGACTCCAAAGTTACTGTTGACAAAACTGAATGAATCAGGAACTGGAAACCACGTATGAGCTGAAATTCTCTGTGACTTATTCTTCTGCTTTTAAGAATTCTGGAGAATTTGGAATTTAGCTTTCAAATGGTTATCTTCCACTGAATCTTCTTTGAACTCCTCTGACATGCATAATGAGCATACCATCTCAGTTTCTGCAGTCTTCTTTTAAGGTTAGCTTAAAAAGAGCAAAAGGTATGTGTTAAAGTAAATGAGAATTTCCTGTTGTGTACAGGACTTAATTTTTTAATCGAGTCCTGAATTCTAATGCAGTTTTTAACTTGTCATTGGAAAAAAAAATCATAAACGTATATAGACATGTACATAGGCATTTTTGATCTTAGGCGATACTCGCATGTTCACTTTTTGTGAAAACCCAGTTATGTCTATTAATGTGCCAAAGCACAATATAGGAAGATAATTCTTAATATTTCTTAATCTTTCTCCAGGATTCATTAAATAAATTGACAGTGTTTACTTACTATATTATTCTTCTCAGGGGCAGAGTAAAAAATCTGCAAACCTTCAACGAGGCTAGATGTAGTAGCTGAAATAACATTTCATCATTTCAATCTCAGATGTCTAAATTTAAGTATTTGTATACCGATGGGTTGGTAACCCTTGATTTTTTCTTAGAGAGGGAATTTTTTTGCTCTTAAGTAAATATCAGAATTCAGTTCTCTCTAATTTTAGATAATTTTTTCAAAGTAGACATCAGGTTACTTTTCACAGATTTGAGCTCCATTTAAAGACCTTCAGAAGTCAGTCAATGAAGGCATTATTCTTACCCACCTGTACATTTTTGTAAGGGTTAAAGAAATTCAGTCTGAAATTTAAGAGGTTTACATGTGTTCAATCTGAAATTTCACCTGTTGTTTATCTGCAAAATGTCTGTGGGAGTGTGTTTGAAGCAGGTCTGTCTTTAACAACTGTCACTTTTCGTTTTGCGTCACTGAGCAATTCAACATTATTCCCTTTTAGAGAAGAATAAGCTGGAAGATGTTCCCTGGAAGCACATGGCCCCATATTTTGTAGCTGTTACGTGGTACTTCATTACAGGATGAGATTAGAAGTAGATGCCATGAAAAATGTACATTGTGGTTATAGGGTCCACAACACTGATAGCTTCCCTCTGAAATCTGTTTCTATTCCACTTTCTAACGTAGCCAGTATTTGTCGCTGTTGTTACTGTATCCTCCAAGCAGGAGGGCTTAGAACTTAATTAAGAATGTAGCATGCAGTCTGTAAATGAAGCTGCAAACTTTCAAAAGCTGACTGTTTCCTTCTTATAACATTTGTGGGTTTTCATTGGCCTGAACATTCACGTTGTTTCCTTGCCGTAACCACCCTATTGCTAAATTGCTGCAGAAAATGGTTCTGATTTATAGACCTCAAAGTGCTTTATAATCACAATGTATGTGTAATTTGAGATAGTTTTATTCCTGTTTCCTGGATACAGGAATTTGAGCATGATAAGACGTTGTGCTTCAAGCAACAAGACAGAGATGTAATTTTGTAAAAGGACCACTTGTGGTTACTACATTTTGTAGACCTTGACCACCTCCTGATGATAAGAGACACTGTGCAAGTGCATCATAATAAATTGGTCTGGACCAAGTTTCTCTGGATTTGCTTATTTATTTAACCATTTCATATCAAAATCTAAAAGGCTTGTGTACTTCTTCATGTGAATGTCTTTGGAGTGATTAACTGTATTTTGTTACTTCTGCTTGATAACAAATTAGTTGTAATCCTCAACTAGAGATGCATATGTCTGTGCTACAGTAAAAGTGACTCTCTTTTATGTAATCACTTAAAGAAGGTTTTAATCAAGAGTAATAGCAAGTAGCTCTGGTTAGTCTTCTGCATTAAATAAAACAGCAACAAAATCTTCAACCATTTTTATGGAGAAGCATTGTCTAGAGACTAATTTCAAACTAAAAAATGACACGTTCTATTCATTTTAATTTGCTTGCAAATATTGCTTGTATGTTGTTCTCTTCAAAGCATAATTGTATAAATTTGCAACTAGGAAGTTTATATTGTAAGTGATAATTGTTCATTTGCTAGAAAATAATAATGTATTTTAAATTTTGTATTTTTAATTTCTACTGTTGCTAACACACAATTAAAATTTCAAAGTGCTCTTGGATGAGATTTTTTTGTTGGTTTTGGTTGGGGTTTTTACCTCTTATTTTCCCAACTACTGTTTGGACCACTAGGAATGGTCAACACTCCAATTTCACTCTGATTTTGCAGCTGGGAGTAGAAATATTTTCAAGAGACAAATGTCTGGAAAGTTTCTGTGTTCTGATTATCATTATACTGAGGAATGCAAATAGTGCTCCATAAATATTTATAATCTAAAACCTTTTTTCAAAAAAACCATTTTTTTTCTCCTGAACTTCTTTGAGATTTTGCATAAAAATGGGAATTTTAACTTACTTTTGATGTTGTTTTAAAGTGTATTATCAAGTAACAGAAGACAATTCTTCAATTAGTTGAAATGAGGTTGGAAGGATACCAGCAAGAGAAACAGTGTCTCAGCACGTGCCATGTTTCAGAAATCTAATGAACAGAAACATAATGAAGAAACTGAAGCATTAGCTGCCTCAAAACCTCCAGTTAAGACTGGAGTGTCTTTTAAGTGTTGTCAGTCACATTGAATCATTAAAAGCACGATATTTACGGACAAAAACTCTCTAACTAATTAGAGTTAGAAAGTGGTATGTTTATTACGCCAGTGGGCGGCATGGGAGTCGCCTCCTAGAGACATGCCAGCACCTTACACGGTTATTTGCCCTCTATTTATTTCACAAAGTGTTACATATTAATCACATGCATATTTCCAGCACCTCCCATTCCCCGCTTCTTATTAAAATGAGGTTATTAGTCCTTTGCGCGTGCACAATTCCTTTTTCGATTTGGGTTGGTGGTCTTGATTTGAGTCAGTGGTCTTGAAAGATGAAGTCAGGGATCTCTTCATCACCATCAACTTTCTACCTTCTATTGTGGGCAAGCCTCGGCAGGTCTTCTGGAGACGGTCCATACTTCCTGCCTGTGTTTGGTCATGCAATCTAGGTGCTAGCTATAATTCTATCAGCTCCTTTTGTCCTTATGACAGTTCATTTACTATAAGCAGAGTTTCAGACAGGTACATAATAGTGAACAGCACTATACTTAGCTAACTTCTCGTTTAGTTTAATCAGTACGAATTCCTTCTAACTCCTAGCTAAAATTTAACTCTTCATAATCTTGACTCAACATCACATTTTAATACTGTCAATTAGTGAGGAATATATATCCATTAATAAACTATCCATTGAGTGTAACAATGTTTTAATTTGATTTAAGTTACCCAGCAATAGATAGTACATCAGAAATCAAAAGCAGCCTGTGCTGGGAAACATGCATAAATACAATCAGTACAACAAGAACTTCATTTCCAATGGGATTATCTTTCTTTGTTTGGCTGGCTCTGATACTCCAAGGAAGAGTCAGATCCACTCTCTGTGTTTAGTTCTGCTGAAGATGAAGAGTGCAGTGCACTCTCTGCTTTTACACTCATGGCTAACCAGTTAATGAGATAAAGATAGGAGTTTTATTTCCTGATTCATCCTAAGATGAATTTTACATTTCTATTATTTCACTCTAGTGGAACATTGCATTTTCAAGGTGTAAGTTTAAATGCTATGTTTTCCCCGTTTCTCTTAACAATTGTGATCATTTTATGTTGCTTTGAGCTGGGGTGGGGATGTTGGATTTGATGAGGTCCCTTCCAACATGCATTGTTTTATGATTATCTGTATCTAGTGTTTGTTTGAAAATACTGTCCTGCTTTCCAGACTGGTAGAACGTTTAACTGTTTTATCTTGCAGCTTTTCCATTAATGTGTGATAAAGATGCTATTTATGGTAATGACAGCATGACTGCACAAGTTATTTTTGACACTTACTGGTCAGCTTGACTTTGGAACATTAAGTTCTCTTGCTGATCATTCACTGCTGCACTGCAGTGTCATTTTGATGTTTGAAGCTATGGAGACAAAAAATTGAAAGAATCTCTTAGGCTTTATAGTGCTATGACTAAGGTAAGGACTTAGAGAATTCAGAACTTTGCAGAACAAATCATGCTTTGATTCTCAACTTTTTATTGGAGGTGGTGTTGGAAAGATCTTGTAGAAACTACACAAAAATTCAAAAAATGAAAGGAAGGTATGGTTTTAAAGGCAGTAAAAATTTGAAGGTCAAAGGAAAAAAGAGTGATTAAGGGGACTTTTGTTTCCACTCTTTTCTGCTTTTTCATAGAGCTGTTCAGATTGGAAAACACCTTTAAGATCACTGAGTGCAGTTGTTAACCAAGCACTATCAAGTCCACCACAAAACCATGTCCCTAAGTGCATTATCTAAAAATCTTTCAAATACCTCTAGGGATGGTGACTCAACCATTTCCCTTGACAGCCTGTTCCAATGCCAGACAATCCTTTTGGTGAAGAATTTTTTTTCCTAATATCTAATTTAACCCTGCACCAATGCAATTTGAGGATGTTTTGTTCTTGTCCTATCACTTGTTACAGGAGAGAAGTGACCATCCCCCACCTGGCTACAACCTCCTTTTTGGTAGTTCCAGAGAGAGATAAGGTTTCCTCTTGAGCCTCCTTTTCTCCAGGCTAAACAACCCCAGTTCCCTCACCAGCTCTTCATAACACTTGTGCTCAAGACCCTTCATCAGATTTGTTGCCCTTCTCTGGACATGCTCCAGCACCTCAATGTCTTTCTTGGAGTGAGAAGACCAAAACTGGACACAGGACTCGAGGTGTGGCCTCATCAGTGCCAAGTAGTGGGGAAAATCACTGCCCTGGTCCTGCTGGCCACACTATTGCTACTACAGGTCAGAATGTCATTGGCCTTCTTGGCCACCTGAGCACATGCTGGCTCATGTTCACCTGACTGTTGAACAGCACCCACAGGTCCTTTTCCACTGGGCTGCTCTCCAGCTACCCTTCCCCCAGACTGTAGTGCTGCCTGGAGTTGTTGTGATCCAAGTACAGGATCCCAGCACATGGCCTTGTTGAACCTCATACAATAAGCCTCACTCCATCAATCCAGCCTGTGTAGAGCCTTCCTATTCTCCAACACATTGACACGCCAGCTCAGCTTGGTGTCATCTGCAAATTGACTTGGGATGAACTCAATTCCCTTATCCAGATCATTGGTAAAGATATTAAAAAGACCTATCCCCTTACCCGAGCCCTGGAGAACACCAATTTTGACCAGCTGCCAACTGGACTTAATTACATTCACCACCACACTTTGAACCCAGCCATCCAGTAACTTTTTTTCCCAGTGAAGTGTATGCCCATACAAGCCATGAGAAACCAGTTTCTCCAGAACATTGTAGGAAACAGTGCCAGAGGTTTTGCTTAAGTTCAGGTAAAAAACATACATGGTCTTTTCATCATCCACTAATCCGGTCACTTTGTCACAGAAAGAGACCGGGCTGGTCAAGCAGGACCTGCTCTTCATAAACTCATGCTGGCTGGGCCTTATTCCCGGGCCGTCCTGCACATGCCATGTGATGACACTCTAGATGATCTTGCTCACAATCTTCCCTGGAACCGAGGTCAGGCTGACAGGCCTGTAGCTCTCCAGATCCTCCTTTTGACCCTTCTTATGGATTGATATCACACTGGCCAATCTCTAGTCCACTGGAACATCCCCATTTAGACAAGACTGATGGTAGATTATAGGAAGTGGCTCAGCGAGCACTTTGCCAGCTTCCTGAGTACCCTTGGGTGGATTCCACCCAGCCCTTTAGACTGAGGCACACTGTGTGTGTCTGAGTGGTGTAGCTGATCATTTCCCCCCGGATTATGAAAAGGCTTCATTCTGCTCCCTGTTCCTGTCTTTCAGCTCAGGAGACTGTGTACTCCAAGAACAACTATTTTACATTTAAAGACTGAGGGAGAAGGAAGCCTTTTCCTCATCCTTTGTCATTATGTCTCCCTCCACATCTGTTAAAGAATAAAGGTTGTCTTTAACTCTCCTTTTGTTGCTGATGTATTTACAGAATTCAGAGATTTTTTTTTAAATCTTATTTAGGGCCTTTAGGTATTTCTGTATTTAGCTTTATCCCTGCATAACCTCATGACATCCTTGTAGTTCTCCTCATTTTCCTGCTCCTTCTTCCAAAGCTCATAAACTTCTATTTTCGACCTAAGTTCCAGTCAAACCTCTTGGTTCAAAGGTTCAGTTACCTGTGGTGGCTTCATTCAGAATTATGGTTTGAGTTTTTTAAGCATGAAACTATGACATGACCTGAGAAATAATAATCTGTTTTTTCAGGCACTTTTGACCATCTCCATTTCTCTCATTCTCAATTGAGATTCCAAAGAAATTATTACTGAAATTCTGATTGAAGACCAATAAAGCTACTAGAGTGTGATAGGATGGTAATGGATATCACTTAATTGGAATTTTTCAGTATAGCAGGGTGATGTTCTTTTTTTAGTCTCCTAGAATACTCTTTATATCTATGAAGGCAATAAATAGTAACTAGCTACCAAGTTGCTGTCTATGCTTTCGGAGATATCCCTTACTATTACCACAAAATACAGTTCAAATAACTGTCTGGATGTTTTTAAATGCTAATTAAATCTTACCAAATTTTTACAACCCCTGGCATACTAAGCATGCGTGTTTATATAAAAAGCCCTGTGGTATTTAGAACAGCTGTGAAAACATAAGTAGACCATAAAACATCATATTTTCCTAGAGTCTTAGATGTATTCCTTCATTAGTTGATAGAGACAGGGAATATGCTTCACTTCTGTCCTCCCAAAAAAATGTAAGCATCAAAGTGCATTCATTTTTCATATGACGTATCTCTTGCCTCCTTATTCCACATTCTTTTTTCTGCAGATATGAAAGTTTTACTATGTGCTATTGTCTGTTTGTCCCTAATCACAGCAGGAAGTTCACTGAGAGTCTGATTGCACTGAGAAATTGCCCTGTGAAGTTGAAGACAGTGTCTTCTAAAGATTGATCTCAGCTTTCTGCTTTCAATAAAAGTACCCAGATAACCATACAGGGGTTTTAGGAGTATTTGTACAGAGTACAATGGCACAAAGCTTCAACAATTTTACCCATACTTTCCCTTCTCCTACAATTTTTGACAAAATGTATAATTAGTGGGTTTTGTTAAGAGTTAAATTTTATTCATTCTATATCTTTACATAGACTGTCTTTACTAGTTTTGGCTAAAGGTGACATTAAATACTTGCAATGAGGGAAAGTAGGACATGAACAGTTTTCAAGTTTAGCAAATATTAATAGCATTCTCTTTCTTTCACTAGAACTCTATTTATCACAAAATTGGAAGGTAGAATATAGATGTTCTTAAGCTATCCATAAACACGCTCTCATATAAAAGTTCTAAGATGATATAATTCTTTGTAATTTCTATGCAGTTTGCATGAAAGCCTTTTAATGCACATTTGCACAAGGTCACTAAAAACTTACAATTCCTTTTCATTTTGGATTTATGTAAAAATAACTTAAAATCTCTTTTGCAATTTCAAAGGGCTTAAATATGGTATTTTGCTTTCATATACTGTCATTAATATTTTATGTAAAATGAGGATGAAAAGCTCATTTTAACAAATCAAAGACTTCAAAAATAATGTATATTTTCCTTTCTTTTCCTGAAAGGTTTTTGGGTTTTTTTTTTTTTTTTTTTTTACATGTAAGAGTGAATAAGGATCTCAAAATCAAGAAAGGTCACATTGATGAGATGGGTAATAAGACTATATTTACTGGAGGGACAGCTACTTCCATGTCTCTCCAATATGGGTTTTGGGACTGGTCCACAGGAGTGGGGACTCTGGGAGTGAATCCTCACTGCTGGACAGGCAGGACCATCCAGCAGTCAGCAATCCAGAAAAAGGTGAGGTAGCAAGTCAGGTCTGAAGTTCGTCTGGGAAATCCTAATGACAGTGAAGGAACAGCCAGGAGCAGGACTGGGAAGAGTTGTACCTCTGAGAAGTGCACCTGGCTCAGTCCTGGTCTAGATGCCCCCAGATCCATGTGCATGGGTGTACGAATGAGGGTCCCTGGTGAGGCAGGTCTGGGCAATTAAGGCCTCTTGGTGCCTTCAGTCACCTGCACAGATTGCAATGAAGTGTTCCAGTCCTCTGATGGAGAAAGTAGTTTCACAGAGATCCCTATGGCAAGAGGATGACAGGGAAAAGTAAACCAATCATACAAACCATGTTGTGTATTCAGCCATAGATTTACAGGTGAAATTTAATCACAGGATATGAACTGACATAGCTTTGTGAATCAGAAGACAGCAGTGAAGGCATGGATTGCTCCTGGCGCCAAACATTCAAGCATGCAGGATGCTGTTTTCTGGCATATTCATATAATTTCATGGGAGAACGACTGTCATTGCAGGAGATTGTATTTTAGCAATCATTTCTTAGAAATTAGTTTTGTGATTTGGGCAGGAGAGGTGGAAGAAAATGGACAGTAATGGACACTTCAGTCCTCTCAGATGGTATTAGATTCATGCTTATTGCCTTGTGTAAGACACTTTTTTTGTGAAAGATGGCTGGTGTGATCATATCCCCAAGGATTGCATATTAATCCTGTTACATCAATACAAGTTTAAAGAAATGCCATTGACAGTAGTTTTTCTGATCTCTTTTAGAGTGGTTTAAATTTCATTTGATAATCAGAATCACTACATTGATGGAAATCAAATACTTTCCTTTAGAGCTCAGCAAGAACAGACTTTGGCTGGTACATCAGAAGTCAGCGCTCTTATTTTTATTGAAATATTCAGAAAAATGTTATAAAATTTTGAACATATTTATTTTTATGCCATTAACTGTGTCAGATTACTAGCATGTATTTTGTTAATTATTCAGAAGGAACCAGAAGTCTGCAGGGGTTTGAGGCAATTTTGTTGGTAATTAGTTGATAAAAAGCCTTACTTAATTTTGATGTTTGTATTTAAATCTTTTTGGACGTCTTTAAGCATTGTTATTAAACAGTGATAGTGGTGGTAATAAACCTGTTTTCCATGATTTCTTTAAATGTGTGGGATTATAATTTAGTGTCTTTTGGCAATTTTTTTTTAAATTTTGTTTAAAACCAGTGCAGTCGAATCAGCACATCTGCTGTATAGTCAGTCATGTTGCTGAGCTTGCTAGTATATTTTTGTTTCACTGTTTTTTTCTTTATATTGTGCTGTGCTGTGTCTTGCTCCCTCCTTTCCCTCCCCATTCCCTCCTTCCCCTTCCCACCTTCACCCCCTCCTGCAGACTAAGGAGGTGCAAGACAGATATGAATGCCTCCATTTCTACTATGCAGCTATTGATGTTGTTTTCTAGGGACATAGAGCAAGGGAGACAGATTTTTCTATACCAGTTAACCTTATGTAAAAGAATATGGTCTGCTTCAATTATATCTTCTAGACTTTATCTTTGAGCTTCATGGTTTCCCAGCTTATTTTCTTGAGCACTACAATTCACTGCAGAACAAAGACAGGGGAAAAGAAAATATACACAGAAAGAAGGTTCAAATGTTCAGCTATCATTTATGGTGATGACATCCCTCTCATGAGTACTATTTATGACACAGTTTGATTGTCATAGTTTCTATGGTTTCATAGAAATTTGCATGTTGCAACTCATGCAAGAAGTGTACTCTCTAAAACAGAGTCAAGGATTAGCTACAGAAATAATTCTTAACCTATGGTACAGTCCTTGAGTTATGCAGATTTGGAAATAGATAGTCCTTATAAATATCACTGGAGAATAAGTTCCTGCTCTTCTACTGGTTATTCTGTCCGGTCTACATTCATATTGCTGAGCCAAATGCTCCTTATGAAATTGCATTAAAGCTTTCAATTATTGTCAAACGAGTCAATTACTGCACAAAAACATAATTATTCTATTGTTGCAATGAATATAAATCATGTTTCAGAATTCTCACTTTTGTAATACATTGTAAATTGAAAAGGATACAGACAATCAATGTGCAGTGCTCCTTTTAAGAAACAAAAATTTAGCTGTGTTCTCCTTAGCCAGATATTTTAGGCATTAGGACTTAGAGGAAAAACATGATTAAACAAACTCTTTCACCTTTCCTCGTCTTTTTTTGTCAGAATAAAACACATTTAGAGGTGTGACTTCTGCAGTACAGCACCCTGTTTCAATCACTATGGTCAGGTTGCTAAGTTGCTAAGAATTTCATAGACAAACTAAGTGGTAAAAATGTATTAGAATCCTTCTAAGAAGATTTTTTGGTAACACTTTAAACTTTCTGTATTCTGCTAACCTTTGACAAATACCTGGCTTTAAAAAAAAGAAAATCAATTATTCTAACTGAGAAAAATAATTAACATGCCTATAGAAAACAGTGTTCCCATTTCTGAGTATTTGTGGAAGACCAAGAAAAGTATCCTGTGGAAAGAAGATTTGACACCTCTGTGTTTGTAGATGGAAGGAATTTGGAAGAATGTGTTTGGATCAGAATGGATCTTACACATTATCTTTGAATGTTTATTGAATCACTCCTAGGACAAAAATTAGAAGGAGAAAATACTTTCTTTTTAACAACTAGGATTACGTACTAACTCATCTGGGAGCTTTACCACATCAATTTCTTCAAAGGCATTTTAAATTTAGTAGTGGACAGGTATCTGTAATTTTAAAGTACTCCTCTCTGGAATATAACAGCCTATGCTGTCCCACAAAACAAATACAGCCAATTTTCCATTAAAAAGTCCAGCATATATAAATAGGCAGATCAATTCTGTAAACCTATAAATATTTTCCATCTTATCATAGTCTATGAGAAAACCAGTGGTGAATGAACAGTATTGTAAAAGAATATGTATCAACTTTGAAAGATAAGAAAATTGTATCTGTCTGAAAACAGTAATGGTATTCTAGGTTTGTATTTTAGAAGGAGCTATCTTATCTTAAAGCAGTGGAAGAGAATATCGGTTCAGAGTATGGTGCTGCAGTGAAAAACACAGAGTTATAATAGTCCATAATTTATCAGTCTGTATAATTGTCTTATCACTGAATGAAAGTAGAAAATTATTTAAATTAATGCAAATAGGAAACAAATCATGCATATGTGCTCTCAACTTTGCAATGAAAAGTTTAAATTTTCTCTTTGACTTAAAAATAAATAAAGCAATCATTTTCTTTGCTCTGTCACATCTAAAAAAATTCAAGCATTATGGAAAACTAACAATTAAAGAGTAATTCATTTCTGTGGCAAGCACTGCAGGACAAGATGAGAAGCCTGGATTTTTGTGATTTGTCAGAGCAGTGCT
The DNA here is from genome assembly GCA_014706295.1 of Lycocorax pyrrhopterus obiensis. Taxonomy (NCBI): domain Eukaryota; kingdom Metazoa; phylum Chordata; class Aves; order Passeriformes; family Paradisaeidae; genus Lycocorax; species Lycocorax pyrrhopterus. The sequence continues at coordinate 76,987,122 of JACSVZ010000002.1, forward strand.
CCTTTCATGCCAGAGCTTTGCCTTCTAAGGATGGGACCACGATCAACTGGAAGTGCCTAAATGCTCTCCTGCACCACCTCTCTCCTAGTGGTGGTAGGAGAAGATATTCAAAAGGGAAGACAGGAAAGCAGGTGAACTTGGCCACTTCGTGTGGGCCAGTACCCTCCCAGTTTTAACACTTGTTGACTTCACTTGCCAGTTCTGTCTGACAGATCCTCTTTTGAGCGTGACAATACAGCTTTCTATCAGTGCCTTCCACACCTCCCCATTTCAGTCATTCTGTGTCTGCTGTGTAGAGTGGTGCGTTCTTTCCTTTCTTTAAGCAATCTCCAACCAGTTTGTCAGGCACCACGTACTTTGGTTTTGTCAGGATGGGACAAGTGAAAGCTGTGTGTTCGACTTTCCACTGTAAGAGTTAGCAAATCCTGGTTGTGCCCCTCTCAAGTCCCGGCAAGCTGAAGAGTCATAGCTTGTTCACTGTTTTCTTAAAAGGCAGTTGCTTCATCTTATTTACTATGAAATTTTTCTTCTTTGTATGTCATGTCAATCAGATAGTAGGGAAAATGAAGTATTGACATATCTAGCTCCATATAAAGCCCTATAATACAAGATCTTCAAGCCAGTTATACTTGTGTCTTGGTACTCAGAGAATTTAAAATTCACTTAGCATGAAGTAATTAAACAGTAATATAGATAATTTTATGTTTTTTACACTGTGATTATTTGAAATTAAATTACCAATCTGAAGATATGGCAGTCCGGTGATTAAAAATTAAAGAAATATACAACAAAATATGGCAAAATGAAATACTGAAAGCATGGGAATTAACATGAAAGAGTTCTTAACACTTATTCTTTATGTGCCTCTTGGTACTTGAACGTTCTCTGGTGTAGTTTCACAGTACAACTGAGAGCAAAATGTGGGATGCTGCTGAAAAAGAGTGGTTTATTATTCTCCTTGTCTCATTCTTGTGTTGCTTTCCTCATTGCTGGCATTGGTATTTCTCTGGCACCACAATGGGATAGTTTAAAAATCTGAACAGAAAATAGATTGAAACCTATCACCCTTCCCCTACCCTTCCCCATCCCCCTTTGTTCTTTTTTCCTTGATTATTTCTGCAAACTAGGTCACAATGGTTCAGATAGCGTCTGTTGGGTATCACACAAAAATAGAGAGAGAACTGAATAGCAGGAACCACCCAACAGCAGCAGAAACAGCCCAAAGACAGGAGTTCCCTTGCCAGAAAAAAATTCCTCTATGTGATTATGGACTGCCAGGAAAGGACTTTACTAAATCTTGACCATTTATGTTAAACTGCCAAATGACAGCTTAGAGTGATAATCAGTATATTTTATCTCAATTACAAAATTGCTGCTTTGAATTTATTTCGGTATTTTCTTAGATTGGAGCAGGCATTTCGTTTTCTGAGTTGAAAATTGAAAGACTGCGGTGCTGCCTTAGAGCTCTAAGCAGTTGAAATGGCTCAATTCTTATTTGAAGTTCAGATTTCACTAGGCACAGCTTTATATTCTGGTATCTCTGAAGGGCATTCCATAGGTTCAATATGTGGAAATTTAAAAGCGTATTTCACATCTAGTCCTTGATTTTGCAGTTGTGGCACTGCATCCAGAATACAGAATGCTGCAGTTTATTGAATCAATGTCTATTAAAATTCATTCCAGTATTATTGCTTTACTTGATATTGGAATTTATTGCTGTATCTTAAAGGGTATACACTGATTTTTTTAATACTCTTTTATTATTCAGTTTTTTAAACATCAAAAATGTTTTTATTGGGATAAATAAACACACTAGGAAGAAAAACGTAAAGGAGAATTAATTGTGTAATATCTTCATTATCCATTATGGAATTCATATTACATGGAAGATAACCACTCCACACTCCAAAAATAGATGTTTTTCAAAATTGTGCTTTTGAAATACATAATTGTCTGAATTTTGTAGTGTCTTGTAATTCTTTCTGACTCTTTTTATAGAAACACTGACTGACAGTCAAAATCTCATTAATTTATTTAAATGTGATTAAAACAGCTAAACTGGTCTATTGGATGGAGATTCAGTTACTCTGTAATTTTATCATGTAATGTGACAACTTTTTTGTCTTCATTTAATACAGTTTCTCAGGTTGTCAGTGTACATCTCATGGTAGTACCACAGAAAGTTCAGGGGATCATTTGTGGGAGACTACATTAATTGTTTTTGTTAATAATTCCTTCACTTCAATTGCTGATGCCTAATTTTTAGATTTTCTGCTATCTGACAGTTTAGCGAACTAATTACTATTTTATCCCTCATATAAATTTTGTAGTAAAGTACTATTTCTTGTTTGGAGGGCTTCTTGAGCAGATTTCTTAGGATAATGCTTGGTATTTCAAATTTCATTTTCTACAGATGTCTGCCATTATTAATACTAAATTTAATGCTTTGTATTTCAAATTTCATTTTCTACAGATGTCTGCCATGATTAGTACTAAATTTTCTTGTCTATGTTGTCTATAGTTAATTATGTAAAATTTTTCAATGTAATAGTAACATAAGATGTGATATCTGGGAAATTGTACTAGCAGACCATTCTTTCAAAGGCTGTGGTTGGCTCAGTGCTCTGTTAAATTCACAGAATTTTCAGAATAAAGTTTGCCCCATTCAACCATGGTTTTGCTGCCTTCTGTTGGTATCTTCTAGACGACTATAAGCATATGCTGCTTGATCCATCCTCCTAAGTTCTTAATCAGTGTCTTTGTCATGGAAAGCTTCAACAAGAAGACTTTTGTTAGTCAACATTATAAATAAACTGGAAGATAATGGGAAGAATCAGGTGGTCTGCAGGGAGAGGAGATTTATTAGGCCATCCTAATACATTCAGAAATGTTCCTTCTGGAGAAAGAAAGATCTCTCTTCTGATGCTACCTCAAACTCACGCAGGGGACACTGATACATGTGACTTGCATGGGGCTTCACTGGGTCGGTTTCTTGTTTCCAACTGTTTACTTGCACAAAGAGAAACTAAACACACATGACTTTCCCAGGTGAAGAATTATAGTTGCCACAGCAATGCTATGTAAATGGGTAGCAAAAGTAGTCCTGCAGATGGGCAGGGAGCTAGCAATAATTAAATCTTTCTATTAAGCTTAAAATAATTAAAAGTTCAAAAAGTCGTAGTCAAAGGAAACTGCCATGGTGTTTCCTTTTCCTCAGTGGTTTCAGCAGCACTGGTCTAGGTGTTGGATTTAACAGAAGGAAGTGATTGGAAGTGTCACTAGAATTTGGCAGTGCAGGGCTGTGCATCTAAAGTGGAGAGGGCAGGCATGTGACCAACATGTGGTAATAGATGGACAGTAGTAGTATCTACACGCATACATCTGCAATTACTAAAGAATCAGTAAATGTAGTTGAATTATATTGTGCTGTATTGGGTTATGTGATGGACCTGATATCAGAGCATGGTGTGGTGTGCTGGAGACAATCTCACTGAAGCAGTACTATTCAGGATATGTGAGGATAGCTGCTAGTAGTGAAATAAGCAAGACAACTGTGCTCTCCTCTGAAGTGGAGAAGAAAATCAGCAAACATGATTTGCTTAATTAAACTGGTAGACAGGGTTCATTCTTAATTTGATATTCTCATTATTCTTGGAAGTAGACTGCTAATATTTAAACCCTGTTCCTTTTTCAAACTGAAAAATGCCTACAAAAGTTACTCATGTTCAACAAGACACTCTTAGTAGTAATGAATAATAGCATTTACATTTCTGTAATGATATCAGAGAATTATCATGGTAACACTATGTCTGAAAAGATGGTTAAACTTGTTTGAACAAAACCACAATAGGCTTAGTGTTTTGCAAACCTACAGGAGTGGAGGGGGTAGAAGGAAGGAACTTTGGAATAGGATGAATGAGCAAAAGAGAGATGCTAAGACGTGATTCCTGCTGCAGTCAGCTTCTCACAAAAAAAAAAAAAAAACGCAGAATATGGGTCATCAGAAGCTTCATTAATAGCTACAGAGCCTGGATGCAAATTTTATGGGATACAGTAGCCCCTAGCTCTAAGAGTAATTGTACTTTTGGATAGTCCATCACTTTACAGCTGTGATTGTAATTAAGCACTGTAAGAACATTTGCCTGCATCTAGAGCATAAATGTGAAAATGGTAGAGTTGTATGCCTAATGACATAAAAGTGCTTATCACAAAAAAAAAAATTAAAAAAGGAAGCATCTTTTCCACTCTTATTGAGATAGGACTGGGTCCGGTGTAAATGTTTCATCTTGTATGGCTATTTATTTGTAGGAGCTATTAAATGTACTTTGTTGGTCAAGTGTTATTTATTTGTCTATTGAAAATAAATTTCTTCAATTTGATCTACAGGATCAGAAAACATGATGCTGTCCTCTGTAGAGGAATTAAACAAGATATAAATAGTCACAATTTGCCTAAATATAAAAATCACTTCATATCAATAATTTTTTTGTTTATTTACTAGTTATGCATGCATTCTACATATTAGCCAATTAAATATAACCTGGTGATATTGTTTTACTCTTTCTATATAATTGTCAAACTGCTATAAAGCTAAAATGCCTTCATCTTCAAGTGTGAAGGCTGTTGGGTTTTTCCAAAGTTCATAATATTTCTGGTTTTAACAACATAAAGAGAAATCCCATAACTCTGCTTTCCTCCTACCCTTAGAAGAAAGAAAAGCTCCCTCCCAGTAAAATGCCAGACAATGTCTTGGTGTTTATAAGGGGGTAGGAGTATAGGAGAAGAGAGTTGCATCTCTTTGGGGAAAAAAAAACAAAACCAAAAAAAGAAACTTCTAATTCTTTCACATCCTCTTAATTATTAATTCTAGTAGAGATTTTTTTAAATATGATAATAATATGGTAAAAAATATCAAATTTTGTTCTCATCATATTAAGAAGAACAAAGCATTAAAGGTAGGATTTTTGTAACAGGAGCAGAATACGTGGCTCTTCTAAATGGCAAAGAAAGGTAATGTGGCTTCAGTAATAAAAACTACTCACCTTCAAGATTAATTTCTTCATCTGTGAAGCTGGGGGTGAGGGACTGTCCTTAGAGGGATTTATAGAGCTTCAGAGGAGCAAGTAGATGTTACAAAGTACATTTTTTGTCCACTCTGTTGAACTGGCTCTGTCCCAGTAATAAGGATGTTTAGAAGTGCTGCACATGATGGAAGAAGGCCATACAGAAGCCTAAAGGAAGAAAAAAAGACACAGCCTCTGAAGGCACCTTCCTCAGCCCTCAGTCTTCCTTCCTCAGCTCTTTGTTCTTTCAACCTTTATGACCTTTTCTTTAAAATGTGCAGAGGAACACTGAGCTCTGCAATCTGTCAACTTTACACCAAATATTTTCACATTTATGTTTCCTCTTCACATACATTTTTCATATATAGAACAGTTTTATCTTGAAATGTGTATGGGATCCTCTTGTTCTTTAGAAAGAATGGTGTGTGGGTGTGTGCATACCCTTTAAATCTAGAACTTGCACAAGAACCTTAAGACAACTTCAAACCAGCTGCCTGTTTTCACCATTTGTATTAAACATCAAAAATCTATTTCTTTCTTTAAGACATTAGAAAATAGGTGAATGATCTGAGCTCATAATTTTGCTTTCTAAGAGATGAGGTGGCAAAAGAACAACAGGAGGAAGACGGATTTCAGCAAGGGAAGGCAATGTCAGCTCTCCTGGGTGCCCCCACTAAGTGAATTAATGTTCTTCCCTTTCTTTTTCTCTTGCCAGCTGACCCCAGCATGCTGTCCTGGGGTGACTGTATGATACTGTATTCCCTACCGTCTGCCCTGTGCCAGACATGAATCTTGTGCCTTCCTCTGTCTTTAAGCTGTTTCTCAGCAGAGAGGGGAGAGAAGCCAGGCGAATTCTTCAGAGCAGCTTGTGCTCAAGCACACACACACTCCCCTGTGTTGCTGCTGCTGCAGAGCCGAGGAAAGCACCTTCTTGCTTTACCCAGTCTTTCGCTCTGTTTCTCGGGAGAGAGACAGTTTAAATTCTATGCTTTTTAGCTAGCCTGCTAACTGAGGCAAGAAAGTTTGTCCTTGGGACTTTGGCCTCTTCTTCGTTTCTTCTGGACTGTTCAGCAACACCAGAACATCACCGAGAGGCCCCACACGGTGGCCTGGAGGGGCCCATGCCACACCCCAGTTCCAGAGAGGGCAGAACCACACCTACAAAGAACTCTGAATCTTCCTAGGTCTTCTCCACAGTGAGAGGTTTTATTATTTAACATTATTCATTCTTTTTTCTGTGCCTGCGTGCATTTTGCTTGTTAAATAAACAGTCTTTTTCACTTTCCTCCAAGGAATTTCTTTTTGAACCTGGTGGGGGAGGGGCTGCTGAAATCTGCCTTCTGTTAGAGGGATATTCATTTCAGACATTTCCTCCAAATTTGTCTCAAACCAAGACACATGCCAACTGTGCAGGGAGTCCTCTCTGGGAAAAAAAGTCTACCTACATGACAGCAAGACCAAAATAATCTCAGAGAAGTTAAAATCAGCAATAAATATTTATCTTAATGTTCTTGCTAACAGTAAGAGTCGTACTTGTCTCCTGGAAGGGTTGCTTACATCAAAACAGTTTGTGGCTCAGTGCATTGTACCGTCTTCAGATTTTCTTGAATATTGTCACTGTCACTGTCAGTAGTGCTTATTGTGAAACCTACAGCTTTGCAAGGGTTATTCCACTGAACTTTCCTTTTTTTACTTAGAGTAGCATTATCATTTGATTTTGAGAATTGGATAGAATAAGGATTTGGGATAAATTCTGAACCTCATCCTTCAGCACACAGCCATTCATCAATAAGGTAATCAATACATGACACCCACAAAGTGTTTGGGAGCTCTTGCCTCAAGTGCTTATGAGGTAGGACTGGTAAAACATGGATCTTGTGTCCTGGGAATAAAACATACTTCAGTTTCCCCTTAAAAAAGAGCAGCTGAAGAATGGCTGTAAAAAATTATCCTGTGGACAGCATTGAAGAGAAAAAGGAAGAAAATAATTAAAATTAACCTCTCCTTATAAAATAATGATGGCAAACTGACTCTTTTTAAATTCTGACAGATTTCAGTGCTCAGAGAGACCATTTAATAAATTATGAATTTAATTCACTTAACACTGACAGTGACCCAGTCGCGCAGGAAGAAAAAGATCATTGCTTCTGGTTTGATTCAGACAGTTTGCATCTTAAAATGTATTTGATGTTCACCTTAAAAAAAGCCAAAGTAGTCTTCTCCAGTATTTGGCACATGTTAAATTTCAGCTCTCCTCAGAGACAGCAGTAATGGCTCAGTCCAGTGAAGAAGTTTCTGTGCAAGCAGAGATATCACATCTTGCACATACTGTTCTTTATTATTTGATACGTATCTTCTGGCAGTGGTAATTCTGGGTATTAGTTGTACCCAAGTGTACTGAGTGTGAGTTTCACAATGAATACATCAAGTGGGTAGTTTCTACCAACTTCAGGACTACAAAAGCAGCAAGAAAATAGCAAGAGGATGGAAAAATAGTCTTGCAATTTTTCAGATTCAGATTCTTGAAAATTCTAATAAATTCTTTGACCTCTTATTAAAATCATATTCTTCAGGCATAGTTTATGGCTTTCAGTCACTTTAAGATAAAAAATTGTGGGAAAGGAATGGAGATTTAAGTTCTACGTTACAGATTTGCTGAAGTTTGCTGCTCTTTTGGGAAAGGATATGGCAGTTGTCTGGTGCTGATCTCAGGAGTGTTTAGGAGCAAACCTGGGTAATATATTAATTTATTCTTCATTTTCTCACGGTTGAGGTCTTGCATGCTGATGTACCTTTACTGAACAAGATAATTTTGGGAGGAGTTATAGGAATTTTAGCCTCCCACTTCTACCTCTGAGCTAAACATTATCAGCCCTTTTATTCCCAACACAGTTCAGCAGCCTTCTCTAAATACCTCAATCACAAATGTCATATGCAGCCTGTCTCCTCAGCTGCACCATAACTGTATCAACAGAGAGGGATTGCATCTTCACCATATGAAGGGGAGCATTTTGTGCTCAACATTTACATCACTGAGTGGCACAGATATTTCATTTACTGAATCTGCAGTGCATTTGGCAACTTGTCATCCTCATATTTTAATACAATAAAATCATTAGGATTAAAAGTCACATCCTCATTTAGTGGTATGAAATAACCTACATAACTATCAAGCACTCATTCACATTTTGTTTCTTTTTTCTTTTTTCTCTTTTTTACTTCTCAAGTGAAAATCAAAAGTTATCATTCTGACAGAGCGAGGGAGGCTTAAGGTTAAATCAATTCTGGATAGTACCTGAGGAACACTAAAGCCCTGGCTTTTCTTCAGGAGGGCAAAAACATTTGCTTGCAGAATTCTGTTCTTTAAAAGGAGCCTGGATTTTTTGAAACACAGAGGACATTTACCAAACAGAACAGAAAGTTAGTGCTTGGGACTGGTTATGCTTTAAAGAAAACTTTTAAGTCTAAGCTAACATTTCTGCAGCCATCTGTCTTAGGAGGTGCTAAGCAGTCTCTGCTAAAAACTGGACAGCTGGTGACTCATGGGCTTGCTGACGGACTGATAGAAAAATCTTTCCTTAGTTTTTGTTTTTGACCTTTCCTTCACTCCTCTGCCATCTAGTTCCCTCCATACCAAATTGAACAGGCAAAGCTTCATAGGCTGAAGGAGCCTTGTACCAATGCGAGCACATAGAGTACTCTAAGGATAGTAGATACCACATGGAAATAGGGATCATATGCACATCAGTGAGTTCAATGTGAGTGGGCATCTGACAAATCTGGAAATCTGTCTGTAGTTAATCAGTTATGGTAGCGATAGCCAGGAATGGAATTTCAGTTCCACTGGAGTTTGTGTCAGAAAAAACATCAACTTAAATAACACTATAACTTTGGCTGTAACGTGTTGGCACCCTCTTGCTTCCCTAAACTCTCTCATTTCCTGACCTCTTCAAATTCCTAATTTTCAGGATGTTAGGAATCTGTAGGAAGAAAACAGTTTTTCATGGCATAGTCCTGAACATAAGGCTGTACTCGTCAGACATTAACATAGAGGAGTTTATGAGCTCAAGTCATTACATCAGAACTTCATCCTCCTTACAAGACATGCACTCCAGAGTCAAATGCAACTCCCTCCACTGAGCCTTGGCAACCTAGCAGGAGAGGCTGTTAGCAAGCTTGAGCTCTGTATTTTAGGATCAGGGAATTTATAGGCCTGCCAGTGGACTTCTCCAGTTATCTAAAGTTTTCTTACATCTTTCCAGATGTCTGGATAATTGGGGTTATATGCTGAATTGTTTTATTTAATAGTGAGCTAGTGCTGTTTAGTTGAGCTTCAGTGCTTGGATGGTCTTTGTCTTTAGTTTTTATTTTTTGATGTCTCCACCAGTGCAATACTTAGCCAGAATTTAGAGAGATTATACAGTTTCTGTGCCTATAAGTAGTATGAACATTGTGGTTTTTTGATTAAATGAATGTTTAAAAGATTTTTCTGTTTGTATTTATTTCTAAACTCATATTCACTCTGACTGTGCTTTGATTTTGACTGTTTCCAAGGGAGTATCTGCTGAACTGTTAGAAATTAGAAAAATCTTACTTATAATAAGAAAGTGAGAGTAACAATTGTAATGTGCTATCAAAATCCTTTTCAAAGCCCTTCCTTTGTCATTTTAGTAACTAACTGATCAAAACCAAAGAACCTATGCTCCATCGTTCAGCAGTTTTTTGACATAGAGCACAATCCAAATCAATCCAGAGTAGTATAATCAAAAACAGAACACACCAGTCTTTTTCCATATTAGCAGCAGTTTTTGCTTCAAGATTACTTATTAAAACCTTTCGCCACCTTTTCCTGCATTTCCAAGATAACAGCAGGAAGAGTGTCCAGGAATTTGGGAGAAGGGAAGGAATAAACTTATATTAAGAAACTTAGCAAGCCTGTTGGGTTTGTAGCGTAGAGGTTCACATGTGAGATATGTTGGATGCCCATTGGTATTATGACAGCTCTGCAATGTGTGCAATATTGCAGTATTTGGATCCTCATCCTTTTACAATAGATTTCTCTTTGGCATGTTACAGTAAAAGGAGAAAGTGGTAGCAGCCATATTTTTAAATGGGAAGTGTAGAATTGGAAAGACTGTGTTACTTTTTTTTTTTTTCTTTTTTTTTTCTTTTTATTCTTAATCCCTATGTCATTATCCAGCAAGATATCTCTATCTCTTTCTGATTGGGACAGAAGAGTTTAGTAAAAGCATTCTGCAGGCTTTCTGGAAATTTCATCATGTCTTTTCTCTTTTCCACCTAAACAGGAAAGTCGGAATCATAGTGTTATTGCTTGTCTGAAGGTAGACACTGCAGTCATAGACAGTCGTTGTGCTGTCTAGCAAATCAATCCTGCTAATAACTTCTCACTTGGCTACAAACATAAAAGTCAGCTACCATCAACAACCACCCTTAGCTGTGCTGAGAGGTCATTAGCCTGCCCTCTATTGCTTTATCACATTAATAATAATAATAATAATAAAAAACATTCAGCCACTAGATTGGTACAACAAAAAACTACAGGGTTTAAAGAGCTCTAAAAAGTCATCTAGTATAGCTGTGTTTTCTGTTCTTGAATAGAAAAAAAATGCTGGCACCGAAGAGGTATCAAAGGTAAAGACATTTCAGATCATAAAAATCAAAGCTGAATCTACCAAAAGAAACCTCACAAGCTAGTGAACAGTTAATATTAGGAACCCACACGACTCTTCCAACTAATGGTAAATTTATCATACAGAATAAACTGAATAAAACCAATTAGCCTAAAAGTATTTATTCCCTACAAGACACAGAATATCAAAATGAGTCCGAAGCAAAAACGTGAGATATTATCAAGAAAATAAATTATGGGAAGAGATTAATAGGTCTTAAGAATTGCTGGAATAAAATAGAGCTGTAGCTAAAATCCAAATTCATACATACGTTTTTTCAAAGTTTTAGTTTCTCTAAGAACTGAGTCTGTATTTAGGAATATGCAAGCCAGCACTCTTCTTGAGATCTCTGGCATGTATAGCCATTTAGATTTGGTTGCTTTATATTTTGCAGGCAGAAATTGGCATATAGGAGTTGAATAGGGAGAAGAGAATCTCTGAGAGTTCAGTCTGTCACATTCAATTTTTGTAGTGTTTTTGTAGCTATAGGACAAATATCAATACTTTATGTCTTTCTGAATTGGTACATACAATTTTTATTAGGTGGAACTTAATTAAAAATTTAAAATTACTGCATATCCTGCCTTTAAACATAATTTGATTGACTGAAGACTGAATTGAATTCTACTTCAAAAAATGACAGAACTCTTCGCATTAAAAAGATTTTGTTTTCTGTTTCAAGCATGGGGGGAAGACTTTTGACTTCAGTAAATTTCATTTCATCTTCTTACATCTTGTGCCTTACTTCAGGAGCCTATGAAAGAAAGACTCTATATGGTGAATTCTGGATCGAAGTATATTTTACCTAAATGTAGCTTTTATACATACGAATAATTCAATTTTGTAATTTGTACATGCAAAATGTCAACATATTTTGAAAACAAATGTAACATTCATAAAATTTATCCTAAATGTATATGCTAATTACATTGTTTTCTTGCCTACTTAAATTTGAATAAAACTGTGTTCTCAATTTCATATGATGGCTTTTTTTAAAATTTATACCATATATTCTTGGAACAGAAATATATTTGACTAGGGTATTTTTATAGCAGCCTTCTTCAAACAGAAGAGGAACTGATTCCCACTTAGAAATGCTTATTCCATCTCTGTACTGACAGCTGGTCTTCTTCCCTGCCTTAAGGCCAGAATTCATTTTTGCCTTACTACACTGACACTGGACAGACCCAGGGAAACCCAGAGTCTGCTCTGATTTTGTAATTGTTATGTAGACTCTGTAGTCAGGTATAGACTATTCCCCGTGCTCATCCTTTTAGGCAGAAACCTATGTGAACAGAAGCACAGATGCCCTCTTTCTCATATGACTGAAAAATTTCATCTGTGGTGAAGGAGGACATGAAATAACATCAGCTGAAATTAAAGGTATTCAAACAGGAACCCATGAGAAACTTGAGATGACACATCTTTCAAGAGTGTTTTGAATGATTTTAAACTGCTAGCATTATTTTTTGAACAAGATGAATACTTAGAAGATGAGATAGTATAGAAAGAGATAAAGCTTTGGGATCTGTATAGACTAGTTAGTCTGATGCAGATCCCAGGAAACCATTCTAGTGTCATAATACAGCTTAGGAAATACCATATAGCATCAATGCAAACCCACCTTAGTTGCATAAGTTAAGTATTTATAAACAAGATATTCTGGTATCCGTGTCAAACATCTAACTGATACACGTGTTTGAGTTCATACAGCATACTCAAATTCTCTAAATTATCTGCTTTTTCAGCAGTATTTTGATTCAAGAAAACTTGTTTTATGTATCATCTCATATTAGGCAGATTCAAAAATGAAATTGTAAAAATGTTCATTAAAGGGTTGACTTCAGGATTACCTTAGGGGAAAGAAAAATATCTACCTAGGAATCAAGGCAATTTTATAATGTTTAGCAGAAGTCTGAGTAATTAAGGTTTGTCCATAATCTTGCGTTTGTAATTTCCAGGTTAAATAGAAACTGGGAGAGCATGCAGGTGAAATATGTATTGGTTATGTAGTAAGTTATCAGAAAGGCAAGACATAGCTTGTAGAATGATCCTCTAATCTATCTCCTAATGAAAGTAGAGCAATTCAGCAGAAAGAAATCTAATACTCCAAAATTAAGTTCTTTCATGATCCAGTTCTCTCTTGTGATGGCACACCTTCTTCTGAAAATTGCTCTGTCTGGAAACTGCTAATGAATCATCACTGAAAATTGCCTCAAAAATAAGTTTCAATACCCTAATATGACAAAGAAAAAAACCCCTGAATTGGTGCTTGAATGTGCAGGAATGGGATCAAAGAAAAGAAAGGGGAAAGTGATAATATTTCTGTGCACACGTAGAAAGGCCACTATTAAAATATAATGTATATCTCAGGTTGTTTTATTGCCAAAAAGATGTGAAGAGAGCTATGCAGTACTTCTAAAAAGAAGGTAAAAGAATTATCCAAGATGAGAAAAATAAGTCCCCTGAAATGAGAGTTGAAGAGTTCAATTTACTCCAGCATGATCTTTAGATATAGGAACAGTGTCAATAGACAAGATAGCTGAAAATTACAGGTTTTATCAGCCTTGGTGACAAAGTGTGACAATGTGCTTGATTCAAAGTTGTCCAAAATTACCATTTTACTAACATGCGCATTCTATCTGTCAGGATAATTAATGAAACCGAATTAACAAAGGTAAGGAAAATAGAAAGCATATCACTACTGTAAAGATGAAGTAGGTTTCAAAAAGAGAAATTTTAATCCTTTTATTGGTGTGTTTTTTTGGTTTGGGGGATTGGGGGAAAGTTCTGAGTGGTTTTTTGTTTGTTTGTTTGTTTGTTTGTTTCTTGTATTATTCCTTTTTTTCCCCTTTAAAATACTTATCTCATTGGCTTTGTCCTACACTCACAGGCCTTTAGTTTACAGCAGGTCAGAGAAGGAGATCTAATGACTCCTACTGGATTGTGATAATGCAGATCTACAGAGCAGCCATAGCGTGCTCAGAGTCTGCAAGTCAGTGTGCACTTCCCTGTCTGTTTGCACTAGTCATCATTTGTTTATTTTTTTCCTACTGTGTTTTCTTTACTGTCTTGAGCCCTGGGGTTACAGCTTTTGCACTTTATATCATTACATCTGCATCACTAAAATGTGGAATACTGATGACTTCTCTAATGCCCAAAATACTGTGTTCTTTTTAATTTTCTATTCTTTCTCCACTCTAAGGGCTTTTTGCTTGGTAAAGTATTTTGACCATCTGCTAGAAGATGGGGTAGCTTTCCTAAAGAACCAGTGCTGTCTTTCAGATTTCCTTTCATATTGTGTGAACTTTACAATATGTGAATTGTTCAAGAGATGGATGAGAGGGAATGTTTGCAATTAAATATTTTGTGAATAAACAGTCCCATTTAAATCTTCTGTCCTAAATCTTGGTTTTTTGTTTGTATAATATCTTTGTTCTACCATAGTGTAGTAGCCATAGAACTATATTTAAAATATCTGAAATTTTAAAAACTGGATACAAAAATTATGGAAAAGATCATGGATTATACTGAAATACTAAAAATTAATTGGCAGCTTCAATTGTCAATAGCAATCCTGAGAAGAGAGATTGAGAAGTGTCTGCACCTTGAAACAAATCTGAAACGTCAAGAACACATCTCAGAAACTTTTACCAGAGTTTCTTAACACCAGGTCAGTAAGACAGAATATGGGGAATAAGCTCACAATTAGGGTTTCACCTCTAACATTCAGGTTCAAACTTTTGCTTGACTTATTCAGACTTAAGTGAAGACCCTTGTTTGTTTATGCCCTCCTTGCCCCAACACAGTAACTAGTGCATTACTTGATAGATTCCCCCTGGAAAATAACTTCTGTATTGGCATTTCACTTAGAGTATGGGAACAGATATATGGATTTGATGAAATTTTGGGTTTTCCTATTATTTTTAAGTGACCTGAGAAGAAAAAGAGAGGGCAGAAGCATTTTACAGGGAAACTGATGGGCAATTACTGCTGGAAATGGAGGAAGAAAAAAAAGAAAAGAATAGATACTGAGAAAAGAGCAGTGGGGTACAAATGCGGTGAAAAGCTCAAGACTTGAGGAGTGTCAGGAAGTTGTAGCAGTTACCAGTTTCTGGTGGAATACTTTCTGAAAGTTTTGCCTCACACTTTTGGGAGGGAGATAATATCAGAACAAGGAGGGGAATCAGGCACAGACCACACACCACAGAGGCTGGGACTGTCCAAGCTGAGAATAGCCTTTAATGTGCTAATGGCTGAAATTTGATAAACTGATATAACACAAAAACTGATTAGAGTGGCTCTGCTTTGTGACAAACAGAAATAATTGTAGATGAAAAGAACAGAATCACAGGAGGGCTGAGGTTTGCAGGGACCTCTGGAGGTCATCCAGTCCAAAACCCATGCTCAAGAAGGAACACTTAGATCCTGTTCTCCAAGATCATGTCTAGACAACTTTTGCATATTTGCAAGGATGGAGACTCCATCATCTTTCTGGGCAACCTTTGCCACTGTTTGGTCACTCTCACAGCTGACAAAGGGTTTCATGGCGTTCAGAGGGAACCTCCCACATTTCGGTTTGGGACCATTGCCTCTGGTCCTGCCACCAGGCACCACTGGGCTCCCTCCTGTTTGCACCCTCTCTTCAAGAGTGTATATGTATATTGATGAGAAAACCTTGGGCTCCAGTGCTTTGGAAGGATAGAAAATGGGATCTACTTACAAAAGTAAAACTGCATCATCTTATTGATCACTGTCTCATTTAGCTGTTTCATCAGCTCCTATTGTGTCTAACTAGTTGTGAATTAGCATTCATTTTGATGAAGGAACTTCTTGTAAATTACTTTTCCTTCTCTGCTTTTTTTCCCCCTCAGGTTTCTTTTTTTAAAAAATAAGATAAATAAATGTATTTTCACCAAAGAATTTAAAGAAATACTTAAATCCCATTTGTTTCAAGCAATGAGCTTTAGTTTTATACTCCAGAGATAAGAGATAATTAATATCCCAAACATCTAATTTGCATAATTTCATCTGAAGAACATGGTAAACCACAGTATCAAAGGTCAGACTTCTCAGTTACTCAATTTGAATTAGAACGGTTTGTTATATTGTAAGCGTTTTATCCTTCTTGTGGATAAGTGGGCAACAGACACTCAAGTCTGAGGGGTCAGTCAGGCTCAGTAAAAATGGATGCAATAAAAAAATGTTTGAGGAGGCTGGGATCTTTGTTTCTCTGGGTGTTTTAGAGAATGTTCCATATGGGATGACTTCATCTGTTTCTGTCTCTTCAGATAATCCCATAAAAACTTTCTTTCCTTCTTGTGAAACAAAGATATATCATTCTTGCCTCATCAGTCAATTATTTCCTTTGAAAATTTTTATTTAATGTGTTTTAAATTCATGGACATTTTTCTATGCCTTTCTGCTAGGTCATTTCCCAAAGACCAGTTGCCCTAAACCAATTTCAGAAGCATTTATGTTTGCATCAGCCTGCACTTATGCCAAAAAGAGCACTCATTCTCGCTGTTTTGTCACTCATTATCTTGCAAGCATTTGTGTGATGTACTACTTTGTGTAGAAACGCACAAGTAAATTTAGGTTTGTATTTATACCAGAGAAGATGCAGCTGAAGAAATACATCTCGCATTTGAAGTGCAATGTAATGAAGGCAGTAGCTCACTTTATGGTCCCCATCAATTCTCAAGAAAGCTCTGCACAGACCACAAAGAACTTGCTGTACTTTGGCAGTAGAATGGGCCATTGTGTTTGGGGATTAAAGTTGTCAATCATATTCTTGTCCTCTTCAGTATAGCCAACTTTAAAGAATCTTGGTATTCAGCAACAATTGTTTGAAGCAACAATTACAAAGAGGAAAAAGGGACAGAACCTTTTTCTTTTAACTTTTTAATCTACCCATTCCTTTGAAAAGGAAAAGCATAGGTAAGGAGCCCAAAATATGAATTTTATTCCAACACAGCTCTTATAGTTAAAACCAGTCTTTTCTTGGTCTTCAAGGAATAACATAATGTTGTAGCAACATTACTCAGCCAAAAAAAAAAAGGGTAAAAAATGTGCCAGTAAAACAAATGCATGTAAGAAATTATGTGAACATTAAAATGTGAGAACAAAAGAAAGAAATATCCACAGGAAAAAAACAAAAAAAAAAACCCAAAACCAAAACAAAACAAAAAACCACAAAAAAACCCCAAAAAACCCAAACCAGCAAATATTTTTAAGTTTACATTTCCCGTACTGATAACAAAGGGAAAAAATGCAAACAGGAAAGAATGAAAAAGAGAGATTTAGAAGAAAAATCAAATAATTTTACTTTGACACTAAAAATAGGCAAAGAGGGTATAGCATGAATAAAAATAATACCTGAAAGCTCTGAACATAAATTTATTTAACACCTATAAAAACATCAAAACTGAAAGATATAAATGAAATTCTATTACTAAGGGCATATGGAGTTCACTAAAATTCTGCAAGAGCTGGTGGCAGACAAAAAGGCTTAAAAATAAAGCTTTACTGTTTCTGTCAAAAAGTAGCCTATATAAGAAAGGCTAGGGAATTGAATGAGATAATTTTTCAAGGGAACGAAATACAAATATATCTCTGTTTCAACCCTAGAAGTAAGACAGAGATAATGAAAAAAACCTTATTCTTTGACAGAGATAGAGAGAAGTTACCTTGGATTATTTCAGTGAGTCACTGTTGTGAGTGCATCTCAATATCTTCATTTTAGCATGGTGTGGTCCCCAAGTATCCTTTTCCTGATTTGGCAGTCAGATGTATACACACATATCCTTGTAGAGCTACATTGTCTGACGGTTGTTTACTCCTAGAACATGCAGAACACTGTAATACTTTTCACATACATAAAATAAATCTCCATAGTAGGATTATTTTACCTCCAAATTGTATGCTGAAGATGTGTTATTTTTGTCTTTAATCTTCTGACACATTTCCATTTTTCTATAGCGATCTAACTGCTAGATGGCCACCAACTCTAACGTAAATTTGTAAATGCATGTGGAAACAACAGTGAAATTTGTTAACAGTAGCAGAATTTAATTCCCAATTCCCATTCCATTAATCTCTGTATTTTTAAGAGGTCCCACTAATGAGTTCTTTCTGTAATTAATCATGTTGACACAGTTCAAAGTAGATGATTTAAATCTTGGTTGAGAAGTAAAGAGTTGGCAAACTCTCACTTATTGTAGATTCAGTGAAGTTAATGGTGAATTGAATGTGCTATGGGGTTCCTCAGAGTAATACCACACTAGACTTGATCTTGAGTTTGCAAAATATTTAACATAAATTATTTTAGTGTATCTCTATTGTTCACTGGAAAACAATCTCCAGTTTATTGCTGGAGATTTTTCTTTCAGCATTGTAGGAAAAACACAGATTCCAACAAAAACCTTTGTCACAAGTGATTCCTACTAAATATGAAGACATTATTATTAACTAATTAAGAAATATATGTCTGAAAGTTGAAGTTTGTGATAACATTTGTAAAATCTAAACTATATAAATGTTCTAAAAATGTACTATTGCAAGCAGATCAGCAGAAACATTTCAGAGATCCTGCAAGCACATGGAAAGTCACTGCAATCATGGAAGCTGCTCACTCTAAAATAATCAGGCCATGCATATGAAACTTTTTAGAATCCAGGAGCTAATCTAGTATTATGATGACAAAAACTAAAATTGTATAAATCACCAGTGTCTCTTTTGCAGTGTATGACAGCACTGTAATCAGTGGAATGTAAAGAAAGAAAATAAAAAACTCTACAAAGTGATAAAAATAATGACCATGTGTTCAATTGAAAAAATTGATATTGAAGCTCTCATTTGCCATTAAGCAATGGAGTCCAGGAGACACCAAAGATACTGTGTCACGTGAAAAGGGATTTTCTCAAACCGTCTGTGTTTGATAAAGACTGTCAGCATCCCAGGAAAGCTGAGATCCTTGTGCCCAACCAGTCTGTCAGCATCCAGTTATGGGAACCTTTCACTGAATAGTCTTCTGGATAAGAGAGTGAGTGGACGGACTTGTTCAGGGTCACAAGCCAACAGAAAGACCCCCTCCCACGTCTCCACATCTTTATTTGAGTATGTTACCTGCTGACAGCGACTGCCAGCACCCACGAAGGACTCCAGAACACTCTTTATTAAAAACATTGTGACAGGTTAAGGTTCATGGATTGTCAGTGATAGTATCTGACTGCAAAAATGTATTCAAAGCCAAACACTGACAAGCTGTAATCCCAAACACAAGCTAGCTTGAGATCATCATTCAGCGTGCATTAGAGTGGGGTTCTTACCCTATAGGAGTCCCTACAGGGAAGAAGACAGTTTCAGCCCATGGACTCATCCCAAAAATTACAGTGGAGTCTTCCCTAATTTTGTCCCATTCTTAACTTACTTTTATACTATTCCTTCATGTGGAGCTGGAGTAATTCCAGTCATACATACCTTTGACACTGATTGTTGTAAAATTCTAAGATAATAGTCAATAAGATAGAGAACACTTCTCCGTGAGGGGTGGTGGTACCTTGGAGACAGGCAGCTTTGGGATGGACGTATTCTTCAGTATGGCATCTGTGATCTCACCGTTGCTGGTTCAACAGCAAGGCATCTTTTTTCTCCTTTGATTAACATCTGATAGGGGGCTTATCAGCTACAAGGTACCTCCAAGGTCCCGCCCTCACAAGGATCTCGACAAAGCTGGGCTGCAGTGTCTCCAATCTGTTCCACCCTCCATTTCATTTCCCTTAGCATGTCTTGTGTGGGGGAATTTGGGCATGATGACTGCATCCCATCCAGGGATGCAACTTCATTTCACCCTAAAATTTCTGTACTGTTATAATTCCTGTTAGAGTATGAATATAACTTCTCAGTTTTCTCTGATTTTACCCCCAGTCATTTTCCCACATTCTGATACTCTGAGAAACCAAATGGTGGAAAAAGGGGAAAGAAGGAGAGGGTCATAATGAAGCTAGACACTAAAGAAATAAGAATTCCATAATTGGAGGCTTTACAGTCTGTTTTGCCTGCTTCCTTAACCAGAGGAAAGAAATAAACTGATTTCAGAATTTATCTGAAGACTATCTCAAAAAGAAAAAGCAAAAGTGTATTTTTGATGATCATGCATCTTTCATCTGGTAGCTATGACACATGGGGGAGAGTGTCTTTAATTTTGAGGATGTCATCTTTGACACTGACTAAACTTTATTATACCAGCAGTTATATCCAACTTATCAGGCAAACCAGGAATGTAATCTCTGTAATCATTCCAGTTTTGTTCTTTAAAACATTGTGAATGAAGAGCATTTTGATAGTTTTGTCTCCAGTGCCTCTCACTCAAAACATCAGTTCAACATGCTAGTCTTCAAGAAAATGTTCTAGTTGAAAAGACAGAGTAGTGCTTAAAGCATATTGATATGCAACATGTTATGAAGATATTTTGGCTACTTTAAGGTAAGCCAGAAATGTCTTTCAAGAAATGTTTTGGGTTTACCTAAGAACTGCATGGGAGGAAACTTCAATGTGCACAAAAATGGCGGTATCTCAGAGGAATTAATAAGATTTGAATTTCTAAAAATAATCAGTCATGACTGGTTCTTGGTATTTCCTTGACATTATGAAGTAGTATCTATTTTAAAAGTCAATTAACATTTTTTAGTCACAGTAGACTGACATGAGTCATCAATTTAACGGTCCTAAATTTTGGCATATTATGCATCAATAAACATAATTTCTTGCTAATTTTTTTTCATAGTTAGGTCTATTCTATAATTTTTTTTGAAAACTCACAAGATCACATCAGCAGTGAAGACATGGGATACTGTTTTGATAAACCGTGTAACATGCAAGACATTCAAAACCAGAACCAATTTCAATATACAGATGATTGACTTTCTTTCTATTGCAGAATACAACCAAGATTTGTCTTGATTATAGCTAAGAAGAAAACCTGCTTTTCAGGTATTACTGTGAATTTTTGTTGAAAAACAAATAAATTTTTTAAAAAACTATTCCATGGGGGTTTTTATTTGCAGATTTTCCTGTCTGTGTGTGATTATTATACAGCTATTACTTTGCTTTAGTTGCATTTAAGATGTTTTGAATGCTTAAATGATGGTAGCTTTAATAATAAAATAGTTCTCTTACCCGTATCAGTCACTAGTGTTTGGTTTTATCTACAAAGTTTTTGCATTATATATCACTGGTTTTGTTTGAGGGAAAAGTATAGTGAAAGAAATGAGATTTTTTGAAAAAAAAAAAAAAATTCAAATTCCGTATTCCTAACTCTTGTCAAAGTTCTACCAAGGCTTTTTAAGTTGACTGTAGACTTTTTGAATTCATCCATTTATATGAATGCTTCTCCCCGCTATCAGCAGTTTAAAGCAGACATATCTGTCAGTTCTGGATCTGGCTTTTGCTGGTCTGAAAACCAGACGGTTTTGCCTTCTGATATGTTCTCCCTTCCAGAGCTGCCCCCAGTGCTAGCTCACCCTTTAAAGATGCTAAGGGCTGCATGTTTCGCTGTGCTGTTGTACTGCTGAACTCAGTAAATCTAACCCAGCAAGAGGCTTTTAAGATTTTTTTTCCATTGTAACAAATGAGGAGCAAACCCTACTCACAGGAAGTAGAAGTGTGACCAGGTTAGGAAAAAAAAAAAAAAGTAGAAGTCATTTTCTGTGTATCAATTATTGTCTTGCAAGTATAAGCCCCTGACACGGGCTACAGGTATTCAAGCGTCTTTCCCTCGTGTGTATCTACTCCTGGGCTAGCTTGTGGTGGTTGGTGTAATGCCTGCAGTGACAGCAGTTTCTCTGATTGCTGCGTGCCCTGCTGCCCTCAGGTGTGCTGTGCTGCTCGGGATCACATCAGTGCAGATGGGTGATGCACTTTGCACATCTGCCTTCCCCCTCTAGGCTTGGAAAAGGTTTTGGACAACCTTGAAAGGCAGCTGCTCTCAAGCAGTGTTTCTGCTTCTGAGTCCTTCTTCTTTCCCCTTAGTAATATGAGGACTTCAGAGAAATTCTACTCTTTCCAGGCAGAAAAGCCCAAGTTGTCCCCTAATCAGTTTTGAAAATGTATGCTCTGTAACAGGCTCTCTGAACTTAGGTTTCCATAAAATTAAGAGAAGCACGTTAATAACTAATATTAGATAAAGAGTGGTTTATCTTCCATCTTTGGTGATACTGATGAACCTTTTTACAATAGAAAGGCTTAAAAAACATACTACAGCAGAAGCAATGAAATTAAAAAGTAATTATTAATTAAAAGACGTATTAAAGGACTTAGGTCTTGGACATGGAAATAAAACCTTACATTTAATAATGTCTGTGTTGGAATTTAATAATGTCTGTTTATTCATACTGATATTGCATTGGGACAAAAAAAAAACAATGCCGGAGATTGATTTTTGCCTATTCATTTAGGTTATGGTGATGTACTGATTCCATTAAATGCCACTGATAAAAATATTTTTAGATGTGGTACAATACAGCATGTAAGGTCAAAATCAAATTTATATTAAATGAGATTAATATTACCTAAGCTTAAAACATCTGAACATACAACAGTCCACATACTGTAAGTGCTAAAATACAAGCAGTGAAATGTTATATGCATAAATTTATGCGTAGTGCACAATGAGTTTTCATTTACAACAATGAAGCTCCACTTCTATTGAATCATTTAGAGGAATTAGAAAGGATCAGTGATCTATAGCCCTCTATTAAAAAGGACTAGAAAGAAAGAGTAAATAAACTTTTAGCTTTGAAAAACTTGTTAGATATTTCTATCTTAAAATTCTTTAAGGAACAACTGGTTAACTCTTCCTTGTCAATCATAAATAGTGTTATGGGTTTAGATCATGCTTTTCTGCTACACTAAAAACAGTATTTTAAAACCAGTGGTTTTCTTACTGTGTAGTCTGTTCTTGATATCCATATAGGTAAGTCCAGCTCTTTTAGTAATAAATGCAAATTTCTGCAATTTTTCTTTTCTCATTGCAGATCCTATAAATCTAAAAAATAATTATTAATTAAGACATATTAAAGGACTTAGGTCTGGTACTGAGTCCGGCTCTGGGGACCTCAGCATAAGGAGGACATGGGCCTGTTGGAGTGAGTCCAGAGGAGGGCAATAAAGATGATCAAAGAGCTGAAGCACCTCCCCTGTGAAAACAGGCTGAGAGAGTTGGCGTTGTTCAGCCAGGAGAAGAGGAGTCTCTAGGGAGACTTTATTGCAATCTTCCAGTATTTAAAGAGGCCTACAAATTATGACTAGGGCATGTAGTACTAAAATAAGGGTCTATGGCTTTCAGCTAAAAGAAGGTAGATTTAGATTAGATTTATTGTTTACTGAGAGGGTGGTGAGGCACTGGCATAGGTTTCTCAGAGAAGTTGTGGATGCCCACTGCCTGGAAGTGTTCAAGTCCATCTTGGATGGGCAACATGTTCTAGCAGAAGGTGTGCCTGCCCATGGCAGGGGGGTTGAAACTAGATGACCTGTAAAGGTCCCTTCCAACACAAATCTTTCCATTATTCTGTAGCAGGGAGTATATCTCTAATGACGACAGTCACTCCACTCAACACTGCTGGATGCATCCTCTCCCATTTTGTATTTCTCCAGTTTACCTACGCACCTCTAACATGACTGAAAGAATGAGGCATTTTATCAGCAGATGGAACAGATTTTCTTAAAAACTTCTGAAAGCCAGTAAATTGAGTTACCAAATACAGGAGTCATTAACCATTAGAAAAGAAAAATACCAAGGGAAGTGGCTGATAATTCAGTTCTTCAGTTTCTTAAAGCAAAATTAGAACCTTCCTGGACTATATGCATCAGTCAAACCTCAGCTGTTACCCTTACTACCAGACAAAGTGAGCAGAGTCTTTTGTCTTGTCTTGCATGTGACTGTTTACTTAGTGGTTCCTTCTTGGCTAGAATCTATAGAATTTCCATTGCAATCATTTCCTCAAGGGGAACCGCTCTACAGGAGCTTGGATTTAATGGTAGAAAGAATCCAAAGAATAAAACAATGGCAACAGCTTATCTAATGTTATACCAAAACAGAAATGACAAATTCTACTTTTTGAAATTTTTTTTTCATTTTGGAAGATATGGGATCAAACCCAAAGTATTTTAGCAAGCCTTTTTAAGGGAATAAGGCTTTATATGATGTGCCTTTCCTACACCTTTAGTGAACAGATGGGTAGTAATCGGTTATGCGAGCAGTTGGGGCACTAAAGAAAATGTTGTCATTTTTTCTCCTGCTAGCCATTTATCTATTTAATTCTGTGACAGAACAGAGGAAATGTAACTAAATGTTCTGTTTTAATTAAAATGAAAGTAAATTTATTGGTCAGGGAAAATCTGTGTTCTGTTTATGCTTGGGGAACAGAACAAACATATGTCTCTGCTTCATTGTTTGTCACCATCTAACATGAGGTTATTTCTTGTTGCTTATTTGGCCTATTAAACAGATCATAGTAGTCATAAACTTATTTTTTCTTAATTCTAACTAATTATAGTGAGCACTAATAAGTAAATAGCAAAAGAAAAGCATATCCTGAGAAACATTCCAGTAGATGATAGTTTTATTAACTAAATGGCAACCATGACATTACCTACAGGGGAGCATGTAGTTGGCTGGTGGAACTGCAGTATTTCTTTAAGTAGAAACAAAGCGAGTAAGAATTTGTTTCTTGACTCTCATTTCTATTTGGTTGTCTTATTGCCTGGCTAGAGGAATGCAACAGAGGGGCAGCAGGGAGGGGCTTTTACCTTGGTGATACCAAAGACTTATCTCCACTGGAATTTTTAAACCTTCAGTAAAATCTTACGATCTACCACTTGTCCTAAGTCCACTGGAGGGGGATATACACACAAGGCAAGGCTCTGCAGAATAGGAAGGATGCTGTGCATACACACTAGCCTTTGTGGGAGAGAACCCCCATCAGATACAGTGCTTTAGGATGCCGCTGCGGACAGCACTATATGGTTTTTAACTTTGTTTTCTCATTTGATGCTTCTAAATAAAAATGCTGTCTATCTAAGCTTTCAGAATTTGGAAGTGACCAAGAAGTTTATCCTTTGTTTCACTTTCCCTCAGTTTCTTCCCCTTTCAGAAACATACTCAGATGTATCCTTTTTCCTACTCTAATTGGAAATTAGATTAATCCAGTTAAGAGAAACACTGGGATTAGACATTAACTGATTCTAGAGCCCTGTACTAAACACTGTTGTCCCACAAAGTACAGGGGATTCAACGACTTGGAGCTCTACAACAAAGCTCAGTAAATTTCAAAATTCAACTTCAGTCCTATGTTAGTGCTCAATATAATTACAAAATATGACTACTACAAGTATCGTGCAAATTTTTCCCCTTGTGACAAAGAAGGCCAACAGAAACCTGGGCTGCATTAGAAGAGCATTACCAGCAGGTTAAGGGAAGTTTTCCACTGCCTCTGTCCTGGTGAGGCCCATCTGGAGTGCTGAGTCCCATTCTTAACCCCCCAGTACACAACACATGAGCATGTACTAGAGCAAGTGCAGCAAACAGTGGTGTACCTTATTAATGGATCAGAACATCCACCATATCAGGTGAAGCAGAGAGCTGGTGCTGATTGGCCTGGAGAGGAGAAAGCTCTGGGGAGGTCTTACCAAAATGTAAAAATACCTGATGAAGCAGGGGAGGTAAAGAGGAAACCAGACTCCTCTCAGTGGTATCCATTGACTGGGCATGAAACTATGAGCCTACATTGCTATATTTAAATATGTTGTTGGTCCTATACCTTTTTGGAAGGAGCAAAGTAATATCTGCACACATCTTCATACTGGAAGAAGTGCTAAAAAAGAATAAGTGGAAAAACATACAGCTATAGTACAAGTAGTATAGGACACAGTACAGAAGGACTGCTAAGTTTCAGCAAAGATTCTGTATCAAGAATTTCCCAATTTTTCCTTCACATCTCTTCAGCATGGTTCAGCATTATGGTTTCAATGGAAAGGATATTCTCACTTCAGTAGAAGTTGCATCATCATCTCGTAACATTTTACATTTCCCCTTTTTTGATCTGCCGTTAGCCTACTGAATGCTGAGTCTAAGAGAAGCAATTTCTTTATCTTAGTAAAGATACAAAGTACATAATATGCCCCAGAAATAATGTGCTTTTGGATAATATTATGAAAATCTGTCTTTATATTGTCCCAGGAGCCCGTGCTTGTTAATTTTTTCCTACCTCTAAGCAAAAGTTTATTAAAGCTCTTGTTACAGTGGGAAAGAAGGTTGAATCTCACTACCAGCTGTAAGAACCAAACTCCACCAAATACAATGTTCATGATTTGAAATAGGACATATTTGTATCTGATGTTTTATATAGAATATCTGAATAACCATTTGCAACAATCCAGAGAACCTTGACCTGTGAGAATTTAATACCAGTCTGTGTATGAAAAAAAGTTTATTTTTGCCAACCTTAGTTTCAAAAACATCAGGATAATTTCATTGCCAGATTTAAACTTACAAAAATGCCACCCATTGCACATGAACATTATACAGTTACCAGGAAGTATCCCATTTTACACTGGTCACTGTGTGATCTACAATTACACAGTTGTATTAGTTTCCTAGGAAACACCCCAATTAAGCAAGTTTCTTGATTGAATGGTGTCTATTATAAATGCTAGTGTGAAATTCCACAGGATGGGGAGCAAGATCTACTAATGTCTAAGTCAATCACATCATTGCCTTCGACTGAGTCTTCTTTCTTGTCTGTTTTCATGCAGAGACTGAGAGATTGACACATCATGCTACTCTTTTGTGGCCCTTTATATTTTTTTCTATCTTTCCTGCATTCAGAGAGGGACTGATTAGCTCAGAGTTTTATGGTAGGTAGCAAAATGCCAGGTATTATGTTGTTTTCTCCACGTCCTGTCAGTATATTTTACCTGCTGTTTCATGCAATACTAAAGGCAAGTGACTATATTATCACAAGATTTTTGTGACTGGCAACTGTTATTGGCATCATATATCTAGGAACAGCTGTTGTTGTTTTATTAGAAAATACTCCAGTGATGCTTAGTGTTGAAGGAGCCAAGGCAGTATCAGCAGCACCATTCTCTCTGCAATTAGTATAGTGTAGAATTTGCTAACATATATTAAAAATTTACTTTTTCTAATCGACTATTTAAATTTTTTAGAGGAAATGCATGCCTTACAGAAAATTCAGAGAGACCATATGCAAAATGAATTGTTTTAATCCTATTCCCTCTGAATATTTGTGCATGTTACCAAATTAAAAATAAAAATATAGAAGCATGATATGAGAATCCTCCAGAGAGTCCTCATTAGGAACATGAACATGACTCAGTATGTTCATCCACTAGACAAGTTAAAAATTTCTGTCCCACCATTATGTATCAGAAAATGAAAAAAATGACTGCTGTACTCTATTTTGGTACTATTTTCTGTTAGCTATCTAGAGATAGAAATGTAACAATATTGTAAATGCATTTGAAGTCAAAATTATTTTTGCATTTTTATGTTTTACTACACTTCGGTACTCTTTTAAACAGAAATAGCAGTAGCAGGGTGAGTCAATTATGTCCCATTGTGATGCATCATCAAACTATATACATTATTTTTATATTCAACTTGACATATGATGCTTTTACACTCAAGGCCCAATTGTTAATTCCACTTATTGATATATTTTTAGATGATTGTTTCTAAAGAACTGTCATTAGTAAATCATATACAAACTTTTAAGAAAATTCATTCCTGCATAAATTAGTAGTTGTAAGAAAATTTATTAATAATTCAGCAAATAAAAATGTTCATCTACTAAGACAAGAAACATGGATTGGTGGGGAGTGTCAAATACGTTCTCAGGTGTATGGCTGGGACTGGTTCTTATGCACTGCAGCTGAGAACAAAAATAATGATTTGTGAACGTGAAATTGGTGGCACCAAGTGGTAGAATCCTTTGTTTTCACTCTTTCAAATCTAGGAAAAAGGGAAGGGGTTTGTAAATTTTTGTGGACTGAGAACTTACTGCTGGAGGTAGGGCTAACTGTGTTATTCCCTGGTGCTTTTGAACAAGAACATGAAAATTCCCAGTGCCGTTGCTCTCAGTGTATGAGCAGAGGTTCTTGGCAGCGACTGAGCTAATATTCTTCAACTGCAGCTATTAGAGTACACGTGCTTAAGAAAGAGTTGGACCTGAACTTGGCAACATCCTTATCCCAATATGATCTTTGCCATTCCTAATCCATCTGTCTTGTGTACAGGAACTTTGTAATCTATAAATGACCTGGAATTTTCATTACTTTATGTATTAATGAACCACTTAGTGTCGTTTTTATTGGTTGAATGTTAGCTGGATGATTAGCTCTCTAGCAGTTACCTGCAAGACAATCAATGCATGTTTAGTATATTAAACACCCACAAAGAGAAACTGATTTTGTGACCATGTTCTATAATTTATTACCTGGAGCAACAAAATAATAATTTTGTTTTAAATCTGGAGAAACTAATTTATTTTTGGTACAGCTATACATGTCCTTCATAACTCATCTATCTCCTTTTCAGTATTGCTTTTAAACATAGCAAGTCTGCAAGTTAGAAGGGACAAAAAGAGCCCCTTCTTTTCTTCTGCCCCAGTAATCATTGTCACAAGCTCTCAAGTCTAGGAAGGGAACTTACTGAACATGATTGACAAAGTTCTATATTTTGATGTACTTCTAGAATTGTGTAAGTTTGCTGGATTCCTTAGGCAAGACCCATGCACACGATGGCTTCAAGGGTTATATCCAAATTTCCTTGGAATTCCTTTGGGAATACTGCTGCAGTCCCAGACAGTAACTTCATTTTGAGGTTCTTTTCATCAGACTTTATTTCCCCATAATGAATTCAAATACTTTTAGCATTCAAACTGATGAAAGGATTGACCTAACATCAGTAACACCGAATCTCAGTATTTAGTCTTAAAATGTAGGCTTAAAAGAAATGTCAGAGTTCATTGAGGCTAATTTTTTCAAACTGTCAGTTTTTCCTTGAAATGGCGCAATTTTGAATTCTTAAGAAAACTTTGATCATTGCATATCAAATTAGCCTGCAATACTGGCTATAATCTCTTTACACAGATATTCTTTACTCCTGCCTGTGAGAAGACTGTAAAATATGTCAATACAAACGCATGTGCATGTATTTTTTTAATACATATATATATACACACAACATATATATTAAGAAAGAATTACAGATTTTCAGCTTCTAAATGCTTTTCTGGAGCATCAAGACTTCCCTCTGCTTGTCAAACATCTTATTGCAATAACAAATGAGTTGATGACTTATGCTCTGAGTATCTGGTGAATATTCATAATTCTGTCTTATTCAATGGAAATTACTGAGAAAAGAGCTTAAAAAGAATATGTTTTGTTTTCAACTGTATCCCTGGGTTGTTATACCTAAACAACATTTCATCCAAGGGTAGGCAGGCTGAAAGGCAACCCTATATTTCATCTCTTTCATTTTATGCACTGAGGATGGTTTGACATGAATTTGTTTTCATGTGAAATTGTCTGGACTTTTAGAGAATGAAAGGAAACGTGTGTCTTTTCATTCCTTTTTTCCCTCCTTTTTCCCCCTCCATGTTACTAGTGCAACTACCTCCCTGGCAAGGAGATTAAATATTTGCTTCTGCCATAGTGCAGTAAAATAGTGAAAGCATCTGGATAAAAGCAGCCCATCCCCCAGATCATGAGATCTGAATCTGGAGCTATGCACAACCT
The DNA here is from genome assembly GCA_014706295.1 of Lycocorax pyrrhopterus obiensis. NCBI lineage: Eukaryota > Metazoa > Chordata > Aves > Passeriformes > Paradisaeidae > Lycocorax > Lycocorax pyrrhopterus. Next base: position 77,016,694 of record JACSVZ010000002.1, read on the forward strand.
AACAGAAGTTGCATGAGAGGGAACATTCTGAAGACTGTGTATTAAAGCATTGATTCATGTGTTCTGCAGTTGCAAGCCAGAGGACATATAAATAGCAAACTGAAACAGCTTCTATTTCATTCCCTCCAAGAGCTTACATCCCCCAAATTCAAACAACTAGCTGCTTCTTGCCTTCAATTCCCTATCCTGCTAGTAAAATCATTTTAAATGTATATTGCTGGGCAGCTCAGAGCTATTTCGTTTGAAAAGTTCTCAAAATCCAGCAGCCCAAGTGATCTCAGTGAGCAGTGTTGTTCTTTCCATCTAATCTGGTGTAACAGCTTCCCTTCTGGTTATGTTAAATTGTAGAATTACTCTTTTCAGCTCTCCTTTTCAAATCTAGATCATTTGTACATGGGGTACCTATCATTTGTACTTCAGATGCTGCTTCTGACCCACAATACATTATAAAAAAAAAGGCAGGAGCTTTCTTTTCTTTCATCTTGTCATTTCCTGCCAGAGGTTTGGGACTCAAGCACGCTCTGGTTTCATGGCTCACTCCAGGGTACATGTCCTGCTGGCCGGAAGCAAGGTTCCTTTGCACCAGCAGGGAATGTGCCAGGGCTTTTATTTATATGTTAATTACATTTTTAATACGCTGCCTTAGCAGGTTGGATAAGCAGAGTCTGACACGGTTGCCCCATTCCTGAAACTCTGAATCAGGAGAATGTCATTAATCTTAATTCCGAATAAGGTGTGTTTGGAGTAAAAATGTTATACAAGGTCCAGATTTCTGAATTACTTTTGCATCAGCCAGCCTGCCTTGATCCAGACCAGCCTGAAAGGGCACAAATTATCCACCAACTTACAGTCACTGGTGTAGTGATATGAATATAGGGGTGTTAGAGGGCAGAAAATCTTTAAAGGAGTAGGGCTGATCTGGTAGGGGACGGGTTGCTAATGTGACACCTCCTGTGCCCCACCAGGATTGGAAGGAGACATTAAAGGGCATCATTCAGTCTGAATCTTACAGCCACCGCCGGACCATGTGGACGGCTGATGAACGAGCCGGGCAATGGAATGTTTAGCAGGCTGTGACGACTTTGCACAGAAATAGGAAAATTTATCGCCGGCTTGCCACAGCAGTGCCGTACTGCCCGCTTTCGGTGGTGCGCCCCTTCTGTGCACTCCCGCCCTGCTCGGCAGCCCAGCCCTCCCGGCCCCCGGCCCCCCTTCCCGGCACCGAATTTAGGGGCTCGCTGTCACCAAGCTGGAGCCGTCCTTCTTCTGCACCTCAAGCACGAAAAGGGGGGGTTTCGCAGCCGCGCGCAGTTGCCGGACAAGGATATTCCTGTGCCCGAACGCATCGGTTATATCGGTACGGGAGGACGGACGGACGGACGGATGGATGGATGGATCGGTATGTGGATGGATGGATGGATGGATGGATGGATGGATGGATGGATGGATGGATGGATGGATGGATGGATGGATGGATGGATCGGTATGTGGATGGATGAATCGCGCAGCTGTCCGAGCGCCGGGGCTAGCCCGGGTCTGCCATTGCGCGCAGGAGGCTGCGTGCGGCCCCGAAGTGCTGGAGCCGGGGAAAACAAGGCGGGGAGGGGAGAAGGACGGGGGCGGGCGGGCGGGCGCGGAGCGGGGCGGGGGCGGGCGGCGGCGCGGCCAATCGCCCGGGCTGCCGGCGCTGCAGGAGCGGCGGCGCGGGGCTCGGGGCTCCGAGGGATGCGGAGCCGGGGCCGGGTACCTCTCTGAGGACGGCGAGCAGCTGTGCCGCCAGCACTGCGAAAAGTCCCCATTTGCTTCTTATAAATTAAAGTGCCTTGTCACCAGTTAGGGCAAGTCAGCCAAGGTAAGGCTTAAATAAAATGACACTTTAATATGTGGCAACATGGATATTTCTGGACAGCGGTGCCGCTAACACAGCCTTCTGAGTAGCGCAAAATCTTTTGTGCAATAATGCTATCGTAGTGGGTGCACAACCTGTAATTTGTCTGTGTTAAAGTTGCCGCTGGTACGTAAGCCTTACCCTTGTGGTGCTGTAGAAACGTGTTTGCTTATCCGAGGCAGTTGCAAAGGGACCTGCAAAATACAGGCATAGAAAGGTAGCGGCGCTCTGTGTATGTGTTTGTGTGTGACCGTGTTCGTAATACCTACAGTTCTGCTCCTTAACTTGTGGGGATAATGTGCAGATGCGTTTTAATGGTGACGGCAGGCAGATTCTTTAGCTCGACTCGCAAATGTGAGCTTTTTTTTACCATAAAAACGCGTGCCATGTTGAACTATATGTGAAGAACATTAAGGTTGGTATTTGAATAGCAATTTCAGGGGTTTGGCTCCCCCCCCCCCGCCACACCTCCCCCGTGTTTGTAATATTATATGTGATAACTGAGGATTGAAATTGCAGCAAAAGAAGACCCCCTGCAGATTTACCTTTAGCTGCTTGTTAAAGCTTAAGCAGTCACCTAACTTTACTTTGTGTAAAGGGCACTGTAAATAATGCACAGGCAAAAATAAATCCTCTCTTGATTTCCTCCTAGCCCACCCCAACAGTACCTTTCCTAATGAACAAAAACTACTATGTGCCTTTAGTTCACACCATATTTTGACTGATTGAACTGTCAGTGGTCTGCAACTGAGTGTTTTGGCAAGCAAGGAGTTCCTCAGGATGACTTCTCTAATGTGTATCTTTGAAAACAACATAGTCCTGAACCTGTGTGTGTATGTGTGTCTGTGAGAGTCTGTTTTGTGTACATGAGTGACAAGATACAAGGAGGACAGGGTACAGAAGCCAATGAAATGTGGCAAACGTAGATGTCTGCATGTATTTCTCTGACTGGATTTCTGTAAAGCAGTATGAGCATTTCTTATATTTTAATGTAGTTTATCATTCAGAACAGGGTTTGGGGTAAATTCAATTTCATGTGCTTCAATGCCCCATTAGTTTTTCATAGTCAAAAGAAATACAATGGAAAACACAGGTAAAATTATGACTTCAGTTAACACAGGTGATAAAATCACTGCCTATATTCAAGGTACAGAATTTATTTTTCATTCCGAGACACTAAGCATAGCTCCTTCATTTCCAAATCTTTACTTCTGTGCTGCAGTCAACCATACACAGTTGAGTGAAAACACTGAAGCCTTCCTTCTGCATAAATTATCCTTCTACAGAATGATAGTAAATGTTTGTTTTCAGGGCAAATATAAAATTAATTTAAAAGTGTGGCACGTGTTTGGCATTTTGCCTAACTGTAAAGGTAAGAAGATTGATTTAGAGAAATAACCAAAAGGCTGCCCTAACCTACTTCACTGCCTTTGACAGAATATTTCATTTCATTCAATTTCATTTCATACTTTTCTGAAGAAGATATAGTATGGTATAGCTACCTAATGCAGATTAAGGTGTGGCTCTTTTTTTTTTATGTATACCTATGGAAACAGTGTAATACTCTTCTTTTGTAGTTAAAGTTACTAATCATCCTACTTAAGGACTACAATAAATAATTTTTTTCATTTCTCCTTAGAAAATGTCAATCAAACAGAAAACAAACAAACAATCCAACCAAAAAACCCACAAAACAAATAAAGAAAACAATCAAACCAACGCATTCACTATTACCTGCTTTTTCTAAAAAATGACAGGAGAAGTAATGTGTCAGGCAGCACTTTACTTTAAACAGGAGCAAATCCAGTGCACAAGCGTGGCTTAGGGGGCACTGTGCTGCTGACTGAACCATTTACAGATGAGATTCAAAACTAAATACCTTCCACTTGCAGGTATTGAAGATCCTATAAGACTTTCTAGGATAAGATTGCTGACTCTGCTATTAGGACAAAATACCAGTCAAAGTTTTTATACTTTGCCCAGTTTAATTCCTCAAGTAGCTTAATTTGAGAGCATTGTTCTTTACTACCTACATTAAAAATGTTGTTTAGTGTTTTTGTCCTGCAATGCAGAGACTGTAACTCAGCCACTTCGTTGGTGCATGCTGTGCTAATTCATGGTAGTAGTTCTGGTGAACATATGCAAAGTTATAAAACAACAGGGGATAAATGTCTTCAACATCCAAAATTAGTGCATGAGGGTGCATGTGTGCATGCCAGAGAAGCACAGTTGTTACTGCACCAGTACTGATGTTCCTGTGGCGTGTAAAATTTACATAATACTCTTCAGGGAACAATCTGTACTTAAAAGTGACTATATATATATATATATTTTTTTTTGTAATTTTGTCTCTGAACTCTTAAAGATTTAACACGTGAGCTCTAAACATTAAAAATATGAGCAATTGAATTATTAGTTCTCAATATGGTTGTTTGGAAGATTTCAACATTTATCTCTGGCTGATAAATGAAATTTGAAAGGTATGAAAAATTCTGTTAACCATAGCTCCTGCTCATGGTTAAGAGCTGCATTTCTGTTAATACAATTAGTGCTAAAAATTATCAGTCTTATCAGATTAATAAAACCAGCTAAATACCAGTGAGTCATCTGTTCCATGTGGATGAACATGAGCTCCTGTTTGGACAGCTAACAGCTAGTTAGCCCTGGCAGACCTGTCCTGCAAAGGGGCCTAAGCTAAACCAGCCATCATGACACCATGGGGCACAGTTTTATTGTTTATAGGCAATGCAAAAAAAAGGTGGCCACTGACATGGCAGGAAGGGGACAAAATACACAGCAAAACCCAACCAACAACATAAAGTGATTGTATTTATAGAAGAGATTCTATCCATCTCCTAGAGGGAGATGATACACGTGTGAAGGTCATAAGAAGAAACTCCATATGAAAACCCCAACATAGCCTACAAAGGTTTATACAATCCAGCATGTATATCTCATGAGCATTAATTATAGTAGAAAACTTATTTTCCATGGTCAATAGTTCTGTAGTTTAAATAGTATGGGTATAGTCTGGTGATAAATCAGGGTGAAGTGCTTAAACTTCGTCATATACTTGATGGGCAGTCTTGGACAAGTCCCTAAAGCACTTTGTGTTTTCATGTATGACATGAGCATTGCACAATAATAATAGAATGAATATTGCATGAGGCTGTTTTAAAGAAATATTGCAGAACCTAATACTGAAGTGTTACTCTCTCCATTACTCTATTCGTCAGTTTTGAATTATACACAATTTTGCTGCTCATTTCCAGCAAACGAAGCTACATGGAATTTGGAAATTCAAAGAATGAAAGTGGAGTTTTTAAGAAGCTTCTGAACTGAGAGCTAAAAAAATCGTGTATCATATAAGGGAGAACAAAGATTGACAGGATAAGATTTTTTTCCTCCAAAGCCAGGTTTTATCAGAAAAACAGTTAATACTGAAGTGTTTTAAAAGATGCTTTTAATAATGTATCATTACTTTTTTTTTTTTGGCTGGTTTTAATATGCACAAGGAGAATCAACAGAATTTAAAAGAAACCAGTTTGGGATTTGAAAGGAGTGAATAAGCCTAATCTCCTATTTAGGGGTTGTTTTTATGTGGAGGAAGTTGCTGTTTCAGGTTTGTTTTGGGGTTGTGGGTTTTTTTTGTAAATCATGTCTTTGTGGATTGAACACAACCAGAATAACATAGTCATGTAGCTTTATAAGTAATTGAAAAGCTACTTGGTAGCATTTGCACATCTGCAGTCCTTATATAATGAAAATACATTCAGCGGTTGCTTGAGGCCTGTAAGAAATACAGTTTTGCTTGATGGCAATTGTCATTTTTATTTTTGTGGAATTAGTTCAAACCTGAGCAGAGTTGAAGCTGGGTTTGTTATCACAGAATAGACAAAGCATTTTTTTACAGTTACAGACTTTACTCCTCACTCTTTATGAAATTGCTTGCTTCTTTTAAGCAAATCTTCTTGCAAAAGGGAATATATTTAGGTCACAGACATATTATTCCATTCTCACTTCACCTTACCTAGGTTTTGATATAATTTATCCGGTGCTTACATGGACAAATTTTCAAGGCTGTTTGTGAAGCGTGGTGTAAAAATACCCAAGCTAGCTGAGGTATCAGCTGCATTTCTACCATAGGACTGTGGTGATCTGTGAGATTTTTGTTCTTTGTAGTACTGCACAGTCTACTGTAATATTGAACCCTGAAATTACTTTACAAAAGGGATCAGCCACATTGTCTTGGCTTAACAGATGCGATGAGTGAGGCAATAGGACCATCAGGCTTTTCCTTAGGAGAGTCTATTGGATGGAGAAGTGGGAACTGCCATTTCCTCATTCAGGTCCTCTCCTAGATGGGGACAGTGAACTGGGCACTCGCAAATCAGGTATCTTCAAGTTTTTCATGTATTTCAGTTGCTTTGAACCATTCTTTGGAGAAATATGCCTCTCCCTGCTAGTGATATAGAAGTATATGCTTCAATATATGTGGTTAAATACTTCCTAGTGTGTCTTCTCCCTGTGCAGTATTCCTGTTGAAAACAACAAACTCTTTATTTGGTTGACCCATGGTTTTGGTATTTCCAGGTGTATCATAGAATCATGAAATGGTATGGATTGAAAGGGACCTTTAAAGAACATCTAATTCAACCTGCTCTGCCCCACCATGGCCGTGGCCATCTTTCACCAGACCAGGTTGCTCAAAGCCTTGAACACTGCCAGGGATGGGACATCCACACTTTCTATGGGCAGCCTGTTCCAGTGTCTCCCGCATTAACTGTATTATTTCATAATTAATTGCCATTAAGCCCTTACAGCACAGTTGTTGTTGTATATATGGTATGTGTACACACACATACATATTCTTTGAGAAGGTACAAAGAAATGAATATTAACTTTTTTTTTTTTAATACAATGTTTGGAACTCTTAAAAGCATGTAAAAATTACTAGTAACATTGAGTTGCACTAGACTGAGCAATTTTTTGACCCAAGTCATCTTATATTCACAGATGGGAATGTGCATTTTCATAATTATATTAAATTATTTGTTTGAATTCTATGATCAGTCGACTTACCCAAATCAGTTATATATTGTTATAAAAAAGTCATGCATTTGGATTTGAATTCTGTTTACTTTACATCTTGCTTTTACTGGGTGGTGGGAAAACTGTGAAGGAGAATCTTTTGTTTCAAGAGATATGATTGCTTTCATTTTCAATAATTATACTTTGCCCAGAGAAAATAATCCTGTTGTGTCTTTTACTTGTGAACAACATTTATGTATTGGGCCATTGTTTGAAGGAGGCTTACGATGTCACTTCATATTGGGGTGAAATTTCTCAGGCTTGTATTCAGTCAAACTTTCAGTCATGCTCTGCTGTTGATGATATGACAATAGATAGAACAAGTAATTTTTAAAAATAGCAGCATGAATACAATCTCTATAATTGCAGGGCAAGCGTTTGAGGTATGCAGAGCCAGGTTTGAGACTGTCTCAGTGAATCCTGTCCTAAATGTAAAGTACAAGTGCTCCTCCAGTAGAGAACCTTCCTATAATTAGTGAAAAATTTAGTAGTTTAGCAATGGTCTCAGGCCAATAAAGCTGCTATTAATTTTCAGGGTGTTGGAGTGTGTATGCATGTGTTTGTGCATATTTGAAGGAAAACAGTAGTTGCTAAAGGGAGCTAGCTCCTTTAGTTTGTTCAATAGTGAGAAAGATTTCAGTTGACTGTAAAAAGGTATTTTTAACACTGATGTATTGTATTAGCACCTGGGAAGTGCTGACTGTTCTAAATGTAAAATCTTAGCTTTCAGGAGAGGTGAAATAAAACTAGGGCATATAAACAGCATTTTAGGATGTTAGCCATTAACTGCTCATGGCAACTGCCATTGTTTAAAAATAAAAGGGAAACTAATTTATGTCTGGATTACAGTCCTCAATCACTGTTTCTTGTATGTTTTACATTTGGTCTTTCAATAATAAGCTTTCTTACTGGAGTAATAAAATCAAGAAAAAAAGCTACGCATCATTTATTACATGCAATTTCCACACACTTTGCTGATGAAGAAAATTTGTTATACATTTGCTGTTCATTAAAGCATGAGTTCTTGCATTCATATTAGGGAATTTGAGCTCAGAGTTATTATCTTGACTATTCAGCTTAGAGAGATTTTAAATATTTTTCTATTTTCATGAGGGGAGGTGTAAAATAATCAGTTCATTTAGCATTGTATGTTAAGTTGGGTTTTTGTATTTTTTTTTTTAAGTTATGAACCATCTAAGAAACTTCTTCTAGAAAACTGGTGAAGTATAATGTTCATTCTTATACTCATTCATTTTCAATGAATGCACATCTACCACTTTGAAATCCTGTGCAGCTTTGTACTAGAAACCCTTCTAAGTGGTTTTGGAAAATGTCAAAACAACCAGCAAGCTAACATGTTTTCAAGTGGCACTCAGCATTTCTAGCTGGCTGAGCTTCTTTCAGTGTCAGGTAAAGAGTGCCAGAGTATTCACAGTAACAATTGATTCATACAAGGTCTAGCTTTTCCTAAACTGGATTTATTTGTTATCTTGTATATTCTCAGGGCAGCTATCCAAGGCACACAGTTCCCTGTGCATTAACACAGTGGGTGCTCCAGAATTGTCCCAAGCAGCAGCAGATAGTTACTGATCCTGGAGCAGATGATGTGACCTGCTGCCACAAGTCTCTTCAAGCAGCAGGTACCTCTTCCCAGGTGTCTAGCAGGCACGTTAGGGGCATGCAGACTGTGCACAGCTTTTAGATATGGAGTGCGTCCCCAGAAATGACTGAGTGCTGTGGTTCATTCCCCAGCTTGCTGCTGGGACATAAATGCTTTGACTTGACAGTGTATGTCACTTGTGTGCTATAAATTGGACAGTAAGTTTAGAGGGCTTAGGAGGAGTGATAATGTCACATGAATATTTTCGTGGAGGAGGCCTTTATATTTCTCAGCTACCAGTCAAACAACTGCATCCTTCTAATACCAACCATGTTTTAAACTATAAGGGAAAAACATAATGTTGGAGATCTCTTGCTCTATTAAGTAGGAGTTAGTAGATGGATATGTATTACCAGAGAATCGATCCTCAGAGAGCATAGAGGAGCTTATGGACAATGTATGCAAAATTATTCAGCCAACAAGTTGCTGCTTTTCTCTAGGACTTGGAGGTTTTATTTCCTGAGTTAATTTTCTGCTGGATTAGAGAGCTATGTCATTTTATAGGAAGGTTTGTCACTTTCCGGATCTAAAGCAGACAAAGTTGGGGGAGCAACAGGGTGGATGAAGGGAAAGAAAACTAGGGCACCATTATTTTGATGATCTTTCTTTAGCCATTAGGCAGATGAATAGAAAAGATGACCAGAGGGATGTTCCTTTGTAAGGACCTTTGAAAAGTAGCCTCTTAGATGAAAACATATTCAGGTGGTTCATAAATACCTCTCAAGGAAAACCAGCAGGAAGGCAGTCGACTATGTAGCCTTGCATTGTGACTTGAAGGCTAATGAACTTGAGCTCTTTCAGACTATATAGGTCAGGTGATGGCTGATTTCCTAAAGCTATTAATGCCTACTGTGCTACTGAAGCCAGTTTCGCTTATGTTACATTATGGTAATGTGTTTGCTATGCTATGTCATATCAACATACCTATAAGTTTTCTAGTTCTGAACTGAGACAGGAGATGTCCCCATTTATGTTTGTTTGGGATTTTTTTTGGATTTTTTTTTTTTATGAAAAAAAGGTATAGCAGTCTTGAAATGCAGTGAGTTTCCTCCACAGGACCATTGTGTGATAATTTTACTCATTATATTATAATGAGCACTTGCTCTATTTATTGTGGAGCTTAATATATTTTAATTACTGTTGTGACTCCCCTGCAGAGCAAAACTCAAGTGTCTCCATGCACATGGTTCATTTAAATGCACTTGTTGCAAGTTTTGGTACTTCTGAGCACGTATTTATTTGCAACATACAGCTGTAATTTTGCTTTTAAAAGCAGAGCATTACTTTTCTTAACTTTGCAGAAATCCCAAAACATGGATACTTGTGTATTTAGCATTCATATTTTATAACAGGTGAAAGATGAGTGGTTTCATTAAAACACTCTTCTATTAAACGGCAGCTTGTAAATTTTTTGTTCGGGACTGTGATGTATTCATTAAAATTATAGCTCATTTGGTACTCAACCCCCCCCCTCCCCCCCAAATCTGCACCTTTTAGATTCAGTTTTATGTTTTTTTGAAAAATAGTAGTCAATATTTAAGTAGGTTTATTGCATCTGCAAGCTAATTAGAGGAACTTTAATACAGAATTGGTTTTTGTCTTCTGAAGATTGTCAACGTTCTGGCAACAACACTGTATTCAGGAAAATGAGAACTGGAAAAGGAGTGTCACATGAATTGACTTGTAGACAAGGTCTTTAGCCTGTCAGTCTACATAGTCAATCTTTGTAGATTGCTGGTGATCTTGCTATGACACTAAAGATATTTATAATGACATTTCTGCAATATCCACATACGGTGTTAGCCCTGAAGGAAACAGTGTGCTCCTCTCTATGCTTTCATGATGTTGCCACAAAAGTTAGATTCAAAATGAGGCAGCTTTTTGAAAAATACCATTTTATCAACATTGAGACTTAAAAATACGAACTGATTTTCTGAATTGGCAAAACTGTTTATCTTTTGCAAAACCTGAAGGCAAGCTTCATTTTCTTATTCTAAAAACTGCAGTATTAGTAAATTCAAACTGATAGATAACTCTTTAATCGAATCATTCTTTTCTTTTCTGTACTCTGTCACTTTTATTTGAACATCTTTTACCATCCCCAGAGACCTGCAAACAGGAATTTACTGAATTTATGAGTACACAGCAATTATTTATTTTCTAATAGAAACAGTAGATAGGTAACCTACTCCCAGGCAGAATGTTATCATGCCTGACTCCTCCAACACGAGGTCCTGCTGAGTCCTTGAACAGTAGACAGCTGCCACTCAGGTAGGTAATTGTGAACCTCGATGGCATCTGAGGATGGGGCAATTGTTATTCCCTTTGAGTTCATGTCTTCCCAGTTCCCCACTTTTTCCCTTACGTCTTTACGCTTTTTTATGACTTTTTCATTACTGCCGACTCTATATTTTCACTCCTGTCTTTATGTTAGCTGTAGCTACATTAAAGGTCCGAGTTCTTTTGCTCCATTTTTGTAGAGTCCTGACATTAGAGAACATTATATTTGGAACAAAGATGGACTTTGAATAATTGCAGAAACAAGGAACTTCAAATGGATAGTTTAAATCAAATTTGGCCTTATCCCTGCTGTAACTGTGAACATACATTGTCTGTAGGAAATGATAGCTTATGAACTGCATGTAATTACTGACCTGTTAGACTCCTGTCTTATATATATATCTCATGCCAATAAAAGGAAGTGTTGTGTACCTGATGTGCAATTCTGCTGACCAGTTTTAGCAATTGATTAAAAAGGTGAGAAAGTAAAAGGCAAAAGAGATGAAACAACAAATTCAATAAGGAAGTAAAAGTATGTCATTTAAGAAAGATATTGAAACCTTTTTTTGGCATATGATACAAGAAAAGAAGGGCATGACTAAACCTGATTTTTGCTCCTCTTGAAGTATTGTTCCAGATTATTGTAGGAAAGGTGTCAATTAGAGTCAGCTCCTTTATGCCTTCTTATCTTTTTCTTTTCACAAAAAGATGTAGTTAGTTTTACAGGTTGCCACATAATGAAGTTGATTTTTTTTCCCCCTCAAGAAGCTGTTTATGCAGTAGATATCTTACTCCTAAAGAGGATTAAAGGCTTAGACCAAATAATCAGGGTTTGTAAATACTTTTTATGATATTATAAGCAAAATACTATCTATTGAAAATTATACCTATCTTCTGCTTAATTTTGGCACACCAGGGCAAAGTATATTTGCATACTGAGTTGGACCTCAACCTTGAGAAATACTGAGATCCTCAGCCAAGGGCCTCAGCTTTTTATTGACAATTAACAGCACAGAAAGAGCTTCTGCAATGGAGGTGAATTCTGTTGATATTAACCTTCCCATCACAGAGACACCAAAGGGCTTCTGCACAGCTGCCACGATTATTGTAGCCTGAGTAAAGTGCACCAAAAATTAGTCTTCAGGAAGCAGGTCTTTGCAAAAAGGTCGACATGAGGACTTATTCAAAAGCCTTCTTCAGATGCTTACATCTCATTTTTGGATGTAGGATACAACTCTTTTCCTACCTGTAACAGCTGTAACAGTAGTGCTGGAATAAACTTTACAGATTTAGGAAACTGTTCCTCCATCCAGTTGCTACTGTCTGCCTTTTTTATCATAAGAAGGTTTCTTCTTGCTGTAAGGACTAAATGAATTCTGCATATCAAATCTTTACATAAACTGAGGGGAAGAGCCCTACTAACCAGACTAACTTTGCAACATTTGAAATAGATTCATGCTTTTCTGCATAGTATTTCTTATAGCATAGCCCAGTTGAAACTTATCAGTTTGATGTGGAGGGTTTTTGGGTGGTTTGTGGTTTTTTTTCCTTGTTTGTTTGTTTGTTTTGCCTTCTTTCTGTACAATTTACCTTAAAATGATAGATCTTTTTATATGTGTTACATGTTACCAAGATATTTCCTTTGTCCTTGACTCTGTTCCTTGCTGCATAAACACATCCTTTAATTTTTATTTGGTTACTCTGCAAGTTGTACATAGCTATAACAAATACACCATTCCTACATGTGACACCTCAAAAATATTGTTATTGGGTAGATTCCCAAAGGCCCTATGAGACTGGTATCTTAACATTTATTCAGTCTGATCCTCTACAGTTTGCACTTTTTCAGTTCAAAAGACCACATAATTCTGTACTGCCTAAAGGCATGAGAGATTGGTTTTTCTCACAAGCAAAATGAATAGGTATTTTCAGCTCCCTCCATTTTGTTTAAAGTTTGTCTTTGAAAGCTTAGGATGATGGATTTGAGATTTCCTTTCAGGCACATGCTTATTTCTTTCCATCACTTATATTTTAAGGTTATACTTTTCACTCCTCATTGTTCAAGTGCGGTAGAGGTTTATTGAACTCTTCCTTGTCAGATAGTAAAGACAGACTGCAGTACTTCTTCTCCTTTTGAAGACCGTTTTATACCTAAAGTGCCTTGTGGTGTCTTTGATGTTGCCTAATTGGAAACTCAGAAGTGAAAAAATAAATAACTGAATGGAGAGATGAGCAGCAGACCTAAGGTTGTACATAATCTAATTTTTCTTTCAATCATTCTTTTATTCTTATGCCTTACAGTCAGGTAGCCCTCTAATACTATTGCTTTATTTATTTCTATCACCCATTCCTGCATTTGAGTCTCTTAATTATCTGTCTCCCACACGTTGAACAGAAGTTCCTCAATTTGCATTTGTCTTCATGATCCCTCTGAATCCATCTCAAGCCTTCTAACTGGCCTTCTTTTTAATGACTTGTCTTTCTTGAACAGTTATTTTTTTCCTTTCTCATCTACTTGTCTCGCCTAGTTCAGTCTTAAGTTTCTTAGGACAGGAGTATCTCTCTTAAAATTCTGTAAAAATACGCTTCACACAGACAGCTCAGCAGAAGTCCTGCATCTGATTTGGGATTACCCAGTGCAATGATGCAGCCCGGCTGCCAATAGTCACATGGAAAAGCACATGGGGATCTGGTGGGCCATGAATTGCAGGTGAAAAGTCCCCTTACAGCAAGGAAGGCTTCCCGGTGGCCAGGCACAGAAGCAGGGTTGGGGCACCGAATTCTCCTCTTCCATTGCAGTGGAACAGTTGTGCCCGTTTTGCAGTGCTCCAAAACAAGAAGGAGGTCAAGAAAATATAGTGATGCGTGGGAGGCCTTGAGGCTCTGGAGGATGTATTGCCAGGAGACAAGAGAAAGGGCACTGCAGGGAGCCGGTTGCAGCAGTCGAGGAGTCGCAGCCAGGCTCCCCTAGGAGGTGCACAGCAACAGAGCAGGGGACAGCGGCCACAAGAGTCAGTGAAGGAGACTCCTGTTGGATTTGAAGAGGTAGCTTTTCACAGGGAGCAAGGTTAAGCACTGGGACAAGTTGCTTAGAGAGAGACCTCCAGCCCTAGAGGTTTTTAAAACTCATCTGGACACGGCCCAAAAGCAACCAAATAAAACTTAGAAGGTAGCCGTGCCTTGGGGAGGAATCTGGACTTTTTGGAGCTCCAAAAGTCCTTTCAACCTACATTTTTACTCTTATTGCTCACTCTGCAGTCCTATTTGCAGTAAGTGTTGACTTTATCATTTGCTATTTTTCAGAAATAGCAATCTGTAGAAATCTGTGGAGCTATCTGGTGATTTCACTGGGTTAAATTCAGTTCTAGATCTTCAGCACTATATTTTGCTGACTTGGAAATATATTGCATTGTAAGTGCTCATTTCTAGTCACTTTGAATGTGAACATCCACTTCAAACTTCAGTAATTGGAGAAACCATGTTAGAGAGATAGAGCCATTTTTAAAGGATACTTTTTTTTTATGTGCACTGATTACTAAATCAAGTACCCTTCTTCCAAAAATATATAGTTTTGAGAGAGGTAAGAGTATTTATGGAGAAGTAAGAGCATAAGTGAATGGAAATTTCAAGACTTGTAGCACAAGAAGGATAAGTAACTTGTTTGTCACAATGGCAAGAGCAGAATTGATTTATAGAGTTTTACATCTTCAAGGCCAAAGCAAAAGATGAACCTGTGAAGGTGAAACAAAATATTTATGTCACCCTGTGGTAAGATACAGAAAAAAGAGTGATGACCAGGAGGACCAAAGACTTGTTTGGCACTGGAATACTATCTGAAGAAGTTTAAGCTCATGAAACAAAATTGCTCGGATAGACAACAGATCATTCTAGAAAATAATGATGACAGAAATATTCTTTGTGTGCTTAAAATATTTCTTTAGTTTCTAAGATAACTCTCTTGCTTAGTAGAGCAGAATTAAAGTCCTTCTTATTTCTCTGAGTTTAGAGTTAGTTTTTCCCCTCGAGCACCATGCCAGTACAATTAAGAGCATTAATTTACAGCATGGCCTGGCAGAAAATACTAATCTGTAGTGCATTTCTTAGTGAGTTGGGGCCTAGCTGGCATTAAGCGTAAGGAAGCATCAACCAACTCAAAGGACCAACTCTACTGCTTCATTTCTGTATATGTTTAATAATTTCCTAATTTTTGCTGCAGCTTTTGATAATCCTAAGTAAATGTTACATGTGTAGTGCATTGTGCAGCCTTTGGAGGAATCTCAAACAACCTTATTATTATCTCTCCCCGGCATATGCTAAATAGTGTGGAGAAAATAGGTCTCTTGCAGATGGACACAGAAAACCATGTGGACATTGCATTAAGAAAAATACCATCTTTGTAATTATTTGTGATCTTTTACAAAGAAAATAATACCACGTTATATGTTTTCCTGCTTCAACTTCTGCAGGAGTGTGTTTTTGAAACAAAAGTATTTTTATATTACTCTGCTAAGTTGATTTTATCCTTTAGTTTTAATGCATTAGATTTTTTTGTCTTGAATGCGTGACCTATTTGTGGGCAAGGTGCAGCTCAGTATCAGCTTAGTGGGAGTCCTCGCCATTCTGATTTGCATGGACTACTATATTTCATCTTCTCTCAAATACTGTTGAATGTATTAGCTGGCACCTGATAGAATCATAATTGAGTTCAACAGCCAGCTCTGGCCAGCTACTTCAAAATAATCAAATGTTTCTATTTCTTGGAAGCAGCACATATAGTATATCATTTTCGCTGTTGTAGTGCCTCTTAGAAACACATAACTTCTTTTCTACTTTTTTGAATGAAAAAGGTAATTTAGATTTTTGTTTTCTTCCCAGCATAGAAATCAGAGTGTGTTCTATCCAGACAGATATTACAACAGTAAAGACTTCACTCTTACCTTTTCTTTCTTTTCCATGGAAGCAGTATGTCGTCTTTTTGAACTTATTACAGACTGCTGACCATGAAGGAAGAAAACATGGCATCTCTCCGGTGTTAATTAATGACTGACTTTCTTATCGAACTTGAAGGGTTAAAAGAACCAGAACTACAAACAACTCCTAATCCAGTTTCTGGAAAGTTACTATGTTAAAAGAATATTTCTAATGCTATCTCAGTAAGGTCTCCTTTTTCATTTCTAGCTTTTTGACTTAACTTACTGTCAGCCAAAAAGAAAGCTAGTAACAACTGTGTAGTTCTAGAAGTGCGAAAAGGTGTCTGGAAAACCCGCAAAGTATGTCATAGATTTGATGATAAAAAATATTTCTTTCTAGATTTCTTTTTTTGCTTTTTGTCTTGCTGTGATTGGACCCAAATGAAAGTTTTCTTCCTTGTAACATTATATTTTTATCCCATGAGCAAGTGGGTAGTGATGCCTCAATATAAGATTAGTTTTTATTTTAAATAAATTTAGAGAACAGAGGAATGAGCCCTGCTTAATGAACAGGTCTCCCAAAAATTAACTCTGAAGATAATGAGCCAGAAATTTTGCTGATTAATGCCTGATGCGACATTGGTGAAGTCAAAACAGCTGCACAGAATGTAACTTGGAAATAGCTTGTGAATATGTGCAGAAATCTCTCTTTGGAATTTTTTTTTTTTTTTAGTTCTTTCCAATAGTTTCTGAAGTTCTGCATCATTACTTTCAAAAGTCATTGTGTCTGTAGGTCACAGTGCAGTTAATATAATTTTCTTTGAGTCTAAAGATTTATTTTTTTTTCTCCTCAAAAAATTTCTAGTCAAATATTACCCTGGAAGTTATGAGGCATTGGTCACAGTTGCTTCCAATGCTGTTGTGGCAACAATATGGTTAAATGTTCTTTGGCATGTCTTTCAGAAATGCAGGCTTACTTTGGAAGATAAAAGGAGATGTAAACCTAGGTGGACATATGCTTGTAAGTGTCTGTGTGGCTATCTGTGCTCATATGAAGGCTGACTTTTTGATAAACTCTCATAAAAAAAAATATGTGGAAAGACACAGGTGCTGCACGGTCTTTATCTCACCATATTAGTGTTATTTTTAATAATTAAAGGAATCCTTTAAATTACATTCACTAAATTTGTATGTGTAGTTGGGTCTAGAGCTAACCCATGAAACAATGAAAAAGCTTTTGTAGGTAGATGTACTAGTTTAGTTATTAAAAGAAAGGGAAAAAAAGGTTGTGGCCTAAAAAAGTGCACTTTTGAAAGACTGTTACACTTTCATTTATTTTAACAGGAGGTACATGTAACTGGTTGAAGCTGATAAAATCATAGGAGATTTCTTTTCTGGCTCAGATCTCTTTTATGCCTCAGTTAGCTACAGCAATGTTTATCTTTGCTCTCAGTTTACACTTTTTCAGAACACAAAT
The DNA here is from genome assembly GCA_014706295.1 of Lycocorax pyrrhopterus obiensis. Taxonomy (NCBI): domain Eukaryota; kingdom Metazoa; phylum Chordata; class Aves; order Passeriformes; family Paradisaeidae; genus Lycocorax; species Lycocorax pyrrhopterus. The sequence continues at coordinate 77,034,000 of JACSVZ010000002.1, forward strand.
ATTTTACAATCACTGTAATCACAGAAAGTTTACTATACAGATCAAGTTTAGTTCCCTACCAGAGATCTAAGAGATTTCCTTTATAAAAGTGGTTACTGATCATACTTGTCTAGTGTTACAGACTTACTGAAAATCATAAAGAGAGAAAGATGTAGGCATTGATCTCTACTTTCACGGATTCTTAACTTTATGTAGTGTGTCTAATTCTTTTCCAGTGGTGGAATAACTCAGTCTATAATGCTGGACATCCAGATAAACCAGCAGAGAATCAGAATTGGGTAACCTGCTGGCGAGTAGGTGACAAAGGCTAAAAGAGCATCTAAGACTCAATGTTGTAGCTTCTTTCCTTACAATATATGTGACACGGTTGACATGAAATGGAAAGGTTCAGTTGTTAGATCTATAAAAATACCCACAAAGCATGACCAAGATAAAAGGCACACAGAGTGGAAGGTCATATTTTCTTCTCAAATGGATGGTTCCTTGACTCTAGGTGGTTTAGCAACTAAAACTTGTGAAAAAAATACGGTTTTTAAAATCTTTTTTTGTTTTTTCCCCCGAGGGGGATCTTTTTGTTGTTATATCTTTAGAAGAAAGACTTTTCATTTCCTTTTCTATTATCACAAATCCTGAAGTGGCTGATTATTATTGTAGGATAACCTTGTCTAACAAAGTAACATCTGAAGCTGTGAAGCAATGCTTAAAGGAAAGCCAAAGAGTGAAAATGTCAAGATGTCAAGCACGTCTTCTGGATAGGTTAGAAGCTATTTTCAAGAGTACATATTGAAAGGGAAAGGAATTAGGTCTGTTGGACCTAACTGCAAAGTACAAATGCTAGTTTGGCGGTGAAAGCTAGCAGTGCTCCACAGCGACAGGGTTTTGTCTGAGAAATACAACCAGCGGTGTAACAAGAGCCTAAAGCAAGTCAGCTGTAGTGCAGATTTAGCCTTGTCATAAAGAGGTTAAGCATTTTTTCTTTTACGAGTGCCATGTTTATAATTAGTTTTATTGTTACAGGTGTGTTGATTTTGTTGTGTTTTGGTTTTATTTGAAAAAATAAAACCAAAAGAGAAGAAACTGGATCTGTCGAGTATGTTGCCCTGGCTCAGCATTGCAGATTACCGCAAGTAGGGATCTCTCTAGAGCTTTCAAAGGTAAAAGGCTTCATGCAGACTGCTTTCAGAACTTGTGTGAAAACATGAGCAAGAGAAAAAAATCTTCCAGTCATTGTTAAGAGGCTATCTAAATATGCGCAAAACATGCAACAACTTGTGTGAGAATTCAGGACACAGGAAGAAGTTTTTACATTTCTGTAGAAGCTTTGAATATTTAAACAAATATCCACTTCCATGGACTTAATTTTTTGGTCAAAGTGGACAAGAAAAAGGAATGTGACTCACTATATTAGGACATAGGTTGTCTGAGGTACACTTCACTAGTCTTATGAAATAGGATATTTTGAAGAAAAACAAATGTCTTGATTATGGTTAGCACTGGAGGAAATTCAAGCTCCCCAAATTCTCTTAATGCTGTGTAAGCAGCAAAAAAAGAGAAGTATGTCTCAAAATCTGAAAGAAACTAATAATCTAGAACATTTTCCCTGGTTAGGTCATTAATATAGTATGTATTATACTGTGTCAGTAAGAGCAGCAAAGTAATCAAAAAAAAGAAAGGGAGAAAAACGAGCCTTGGTGTATTCTCTCACTGCTGCATAAAAGCAATTAAATACATGGAAGAATTCTTTTTGTAATATTTTAAATTCAGTAATTATCTCAGGGTTTGGTTGCAGTATATTTCTGATTTATTTTTGTTTTATCATAAATACCCTATGTCAGAGGGAATAAAATTTTGGTATGACATTGTAGTATTTTAGTTACAGTGTAAGAGTAGGCCTTAGCACTTGCTCTGCAAGGCACTTCCAGAGGAAAAATATGATTTACTGTCTCGTAACTAGGTGAAACACTTCTTGTGTTTAACAAAAGTAAAACTACAAAAAAAACCCCCCCCCAAACACCTCTAAATGGCTAAAAAAAAAAAAACGGAATTAATATCTTACATTAGTGATAAATGATCTGATCACACATTTCACTATTATAAGGATAATTCTTCATTTAAATATCTCCTCCTTTATTGTGCTGCTTAGTCAGACCACTGCATTAATAGAAATGCGTTAGAAAGAATCTAGAACTGGGAGATGCAGCCCAACCATTTGATGATTTTTTTCAAAAGTTTTCAAACTATGTTTTTTAATAACTAACACCCACCACTGTTTTAAAAATTTAGAAAACTTCTCCTTAGGATAATAAAGAAGGCTAATTTAATTCTAAATGTGTTAGATACATCTAAGTAAGGGATTTTACCTTTTATTATAGAATGCAGCATTTTGATTTGCAAATCAGAGGTGCATTTAATGTCATAGCTATATTGTCAGTAGATCTTATGGGTTAATAAAGACTGATTATGAATTATGTTGGCTGTGGACATTCTTACAGATTTTTTATTTCTTACAGATTTTTTCCATTTTATGAAAGGAAGGGTAAAACTGATGGACATACACACACACACACACACACACACACATATATATATATATATATATATATATATATATATATATATATATTTCAGATGAGCCTGAGATACAGGAGGCAAGCACCTAGCTCAGCACTCTAAGCTGTTGGTGTCATGCAGCTGTGATGCAATTCAGTAGCGTATGTCAACACTTCCGTAATCTTATGTGGTGTTTGTTCATTGCATGGTTTTACCCCGTCATGTAAATGAACAGAAATTGGAAAGAAAAGCAGCCAGCATTTATATGATGAAATTATTCAGATGCTTGATACATACTACTGTGAATTGTGATGGTTTATGTTTTCTACCTCTCTGCTTGAACGTAGGTCATAAATACAGTTCTTTTGAATTACATGCTGTACAGCCAAAGACAGACATTTCAAAGTGCACCTTGCTTTCATTTTCTAAGTGAAAAACATATTATATCATGAGGTGATTTACTAGTTGACATTTGGAAAGGATGTCTATCTAAATTCAATCTGTTGCCTTTTAACCACTTACGTGGTTTGCTAGTACATTCTCAGCTAACTTGTAGAACACATTAACAGTTTCACAATTGACTATGTCCTCTCAAAAGTGCAATCATGTATCTGAAACTTGTTTTTTTTTTAAAATTGCAAATAGTTATGTTTTTGGGTTTAGATAAATGGCAAGATAAAAAAAGTGTATTTTAATGTACCAACTAGATTAGAACTTTGTGCTTTGAGGCCAGTTTGTGCAAAATGATGCCATCGTATATCCAATGTTCAAAGTCATCTCTGTTACTCACTCTACCTTTGTTTATATGCTGTGGCTTCTGAAGCTCATTTTATTGTGTCTTAAAACTTCTATTTTTTCAATAAAATTTGCATTCTTCTCATTGCCTAATTATCTTATATGTCGTCAGCAAGGTCTTTTACTTACTACTGATTAGGATGGCAGACGTGTAAAGGGCATAGATTTTCTCAGCCCCATTGATTGCTGGTGATGAAGAACAATCTACTCTGCGTATATGTGGTATGTTTTCCATTTATATAAAGCATATCTTTTTTTGGTAAATACCATATGGAAAGGTGTTGACACTTCATGTCATCCTTTATCTGTTTTTGTCACAAGATGGTGTCTGAGATGCAGTGTTTGTGTACACATAAAAGGACAGAAAATAAGCACGTAACTTGCACTAACCTGATAATTCAGCAAGTGGCCTTTGTGCAAGTGTGGGTATAAGTGGTAACCTAAGTAAGCTGTCTGTTTTACTTGATTAATTCTTTTTCTCCACCAAAGAGGAAAACCTGCTCATATTTGAAGTGGCTTTATAATAAAACTGCAGAAACATAAAGCTTTAATTATAGATTCACATGCTTGGAAGTGTAGTTATGGCAATTGTGTGGATTTTTTTTTTATCCCTCCTGTCTAGTAAAACTGTAATTGAAAAACAAGGAGTATGTTCATGATCAGAAATGTTTGAGATGGTTAGATTTATCCAGTCAACAGTAAAAAATTTGCATAGAATCTTGAGTCAACTTCTGAACCTCTTGTCTTTTTTGATTGGTACCATAAAAAGAGTGTTAAATTATGTCAACGACTGCATGGAATTTCATATATGGAAATGTCGATTTACAGAGCCATATTTAGGCTAAAAAAAAGTTTGTTTAGTCACAAAAGATCTCAGACGTATCTAGCCACAATTCTCACCAACTTCACTGTTCACCCACTTTATTTTAAATGTTCTGTTTTGTTGTATCACTTACTGCCCAAACTATAGATCAGATTTTATAGTTACCTGATCAAAATGAAATCTAGGTCTTCTTCTAGAAAAGTAGGAGTAGAGCTGCAAGTGTGAGCCTGAAATCTAGGAAATTATACCAGAAAAATTTTATGTCAAACTCTCAAATGTACAGATTCCTTGGGGCTGTAGGCTTTATTTTACCTTAGGAAAATTTTTTGTCTGAAGAGTCAGGTTTATCAGAATTCATTCCTTTTCTGTTAGTCTGGGATTGTATAACTCAATCTTAGTGCAACTGCTCTATGTCTAACAGGCTAATTATACCAAAAGCACAAGCTAATTAATTGCCTGCAGCTCACAGTAAGGAGCTGTTGATGATGCTTTCTTTATCTGTGGTACAGTTAAGTATTGTGCAGAAGTACACTTCTAAAACCTTGTCTGTGAGGCTTGAAAGACTTCTGACGTGCCAACAAAGCTTAGAGAAATGTCGCCTGGATTCTGATAGTACTGAAGAAATTTTAAGACTGTTCTCTTTTACTATACTGCATGCTCATGATCATTATTGCTTAGAGATCTACGGAGATGTTCTTAAAAAATTAGAAAACTCAAACAATGTAAAAACTTTCATTCATACATTTTTGCCTCTTTATGTTCACAGGCAGATGGTAAACTGACCAAGACTTTTTTTTAATCTTTCACCTTATGGCTGTTAATATTTTCTTTTATACATTGTTTGCACTGTGATACCACCTACAGGCCCTTGTTAGTATAATGCGTGGAGAGAGGTAATGCACTGGAATTAAATTGGAATTAAAATTAAAAGGTCTTTGTTGGAATTGCTGTGTCTCATAGTTCTTTTAAATATAATTCCTAGTGTGGTAGTTTGTGTCTGTCTGGAAACAGCTTTACGTATATTTGATAGAACACCTTTTAAACTTAGGGAGTCAAAGAATCATGTGGGTTGGAAAGGACCTCTTGAGATCATCTAGTCTGCTCTCCCAGCTCAAGCATGGCCAGCTACAGCATCTTGCCCAGGAACATGTCCAGTTGGATGGTGAATATTTCCACAGAAGAAGACTATGACCTCACTGGACAGCCTGTCTTACTGCAATAAAGATGTGTTTTCTTGTGTTCATTTTGAATTTCCTGTTTTTCAGTCTATGCCTGTTCCCTCTTGCCCTGTCACTGGGGAGCACTGAGAATAGCCTGTTTGCCTCTTATTCATTCTTTTCCTTCAGATATTTATGCACCTTGGTAAGATCCACTCTGAGTATTTTCTTCTCTAAGTACAACAGTTCCAGTTCTCTCATCCTTTTCTCGTAGGAGAGATGCTCCAGTCCCTTCATCATCTTCTTGGTCATTTGTTGAACTCTCTCCAATATGTCCATGTCTCTCTTGTACTGGGGAGCCCAGAACTGGACCCAGGACTCCAGGTGTGGTCACACCAGTGCTCAGTAGAGAGAAAGGATCACCTCCCTCAACATTAGTGGCAACACAACCACATACCTGTGACAGGGATGTGATGTTAGAGGGTTTTGTCTTTCCTTTTCCCGGGCCACATTAAATATTACAAAGCTGGAAATGTCGGCTCACAGATGTCACCATGTTTTCAAAGTCAAGAAAAATCAATAGTTAGTAATTTGAACTCACTCAATCAGTTAAATTTTTCATGCTATGGAGTCCATAACTCAGTAAATATGTTTTAATGGAGCTAAGAAAGAGGATAATTTCTTTTATAAAGCTGTGAAAGGCACCACTTAGAATTAATTCATGCAAAATTCTTACTAAAATTTTGCAGTCTAAGTAAGTTTATAGGTAATTTGATCTCACACCCTCCTAGTGCTGAGACTAATGAATGGCTTATAATGTCAATATTCATAAACACCCACATTACGGCTAATAAGATCTCTGAAAGTTTCCAACATATCCTTTGTAAAATGACTTGCAGAAAGCCATATAGTGGCGTCTTGATGATTTAATTTCTGTGTGCCACATTGCATCATTTTTTTCATTTTTTAGTTTTCTTTTGCTAGGAAGATAAAATGCAATTGAAAACTTAAAATTTTGTTTATTTCCTCTTGGTAATGCTTTCATTTGGCCTTGATATTATTGTCGTAATTACAGCACACAGATGAAATGAATCAAAATTCTAATTCTCCTGGTTTTGAAAGAAAATTTGTGAGTGAGACCAAATCACCTGCATAGTTACTGTGGAAAACAAATGTTTGCCAACAGAATCAGGAGTAACAGAAAATAAAATGTATTTGTCAGCATGATGCATTAGGGTGCCATTCTTAAATTTTCATTTTACTGCCATGCTAAGTGAAAGGAAAGGAACAGGCTACCTTTTACTGATCTAGCAATAGAGGTGTCTCTGGAAGGGTTGGCCACTTCAGACAGACCTTACAGAACTTTTTAATACATGGAAGGGAGAATTAACTGAGATGATGGCGCAAAATTGTTTGCTTTTTTGTTTTTATTTAATAGAAAATTTTTCTTCATTGTGTTGCTTCTGGTCACAGATGGTAAATGTGTAATTTCTGAGAGAAAGGCTTGAAAGGTCAGTATCATTTATGTCCAAAAAGACCCTCAAGATCATTAAGTCCAACCATTACCCTAACGCTGCCAAGTCCACCACCAAACCATCTCCCTGAATGTCACATCTACAGGTGTGTTTAATACCTCCAGGGATAATGAGTCCACCACTTCCCTGGGCAGCCTGTTACAATGGCTGACTCTCCTTTCAGTGAAGAAATTTTTCCTACGATCCAGTCTCAACCACTCCCGGTGCAACCTGAGCCTATTTCCTCTTGTCCTATCATTGAGACTGGTGAGTTGTGAAGAGCCACTGAGTATGTATTGAATGATATGCAGAATCGATGCTACTATTTAGTACTGTGCTACTTCTGACGAGCAGATCTTAGTGAAAGCACTTAATTTGCACCTTTTCAACGTTGCTATTCTCCATTTGCTGTGTCCGCTGTGCTTGGCAAAAGGGTTTTGTGTTTTGTCCTGTGAGTCATCAGATCTAGGAAGGAAGAGATTTGCAAAAGATTTTTCACATGAAATATCCTGCTATTTGTCACATACTGGAGTTTGGTTTTGTTGGTGGGGTTTTTTTTTTTTGCCTGAAAAGCTTGTGATTGTGATGAATACTGCTGTATGAAGAGTAGGCTCTCTGGCAGATGAAGTTTGCAAATTATGTCAGTTTTCAGAGTTGGAAAATGAAAGTGTAAACTTAAAAACATTTACAGTGTGAGGAACATCCAATTTATTAACTGAGGTCTGCTGTAGTTGCTATTTCTGCCATTTTTTTATACATGTACAACGTTTATTTCAAATATTTTCTCACTGAGAGTAGACAGAAAATGTTGTTGAAATGGCATTTGAGAGGGAAGTTTAATGGCTTTTCCAGATACTACTTGAAGTCAGTATTCCTGACAACTAGTGCTACCTAAACCCCTACAGAATCTTGGGATTCAACATATCTTTGTATTGAGAAATTTTGAAGGCTAGGCATATCCTGACACCTTTTAAAAACCTATTTTTATAACGCTGCTTTTCCTTTTCCATAGCTCATAAAAGGCTATTAGACTAAAGTTGTGTGTGTTAGACTAAAGCTGTGTGTGTAAATCTGTATTGGGGTTATGCACCTGAACTGTTGGACTAACCATATAGCATGGTTATATCTTTCTTCCTGTTTTTCTTACTCTCTCAATGTTAACTTCTGTTAGGCATACCAAGTCACTCAGTTGTACATCTTCATACACACTTGAATTATGAGGAGCACCTTACAAGCTTAACCTTCCCTATTCCTTAATAACTTTTAAACTATTCCATTTATACTTTTATTATTTATTTCTTAGTTAAAAAAAAAAAAAAAGATGCTGTCAGTAATATGGTGTCATGTATGTACAATATGTTTCTGTGTGTGACTCCCAAGAAACAGAAAAATGGTAATCCCGTTATACTATGTTCTTACATTTTGTCCTGGAAATTAAAGAACAACAGAGTTTGTCTTAGTGTATTTTGATTAATTTTTTGTGAGTCCTCACTTTGCAAGAGAGCCAACATTATTCAACCAATTAAATTGCCTGGAACAGAGAAACTTCTAATATCTAGTGAGTAATTATAACTTGAAACAGTGTGTACTGATTGCTCAAATAACTGTATAAAATGTATGAGGTTTGTACTGGCTAATGAACAAAGTGAGGCAGATAGTATTATCAGTTGTTTAACTATTTTGCAGTATTGAAATACAATTTCAGACAATGTTTCTTCTACCAGTGGAACCTGTTTCTTTGCAAGGACCTGAATATATATTTCCTGAATGATCCCACTTCCAAATGTCACTTATTAGAAGCAGCTTGTGCATAATAAAGATTATAATTAGGTCCTTCACTGGATAGGTAACAGATTGCTTTAGGTACCAGACATCCTTGGTGCTCATTGGGCATTGAAGTTCTTAGCAGTACTCTGATCATTTTGCACTTGTAATGATCAGACAATAGTTAGTTGTACACAGGAGGGTGTTTTATCAGTAAAGGGAATGAATCCAAAAAACCTCATCTAAATTTTGATTCAGACAATGTGGCTGAATGCTCCATATGTTTGGATTGATACCTGAGTTGAGATGATTTAATACAGTTAGATTCCTTTTACAGCTTTTATTTTGAGCTTCTTCTGTAAGGAGGGGACCCATACATACAATGACACTCAGATGCAAGAGATACAATCTGTATTTTAGTTAAAATTACTTTTTATTGGCGTATGGAGATGATTCCTAACAGACATGGAAAAGTCTCAAGAAATAAAACCATTGCTAGCACACACGGTCTAATTCAGGTATGGTCTAACACCTAATCTAATAATACATGCTGTCTGTATGTCTAGCTGTTATCCTTCCCTCCTCCACTGCTAACATCTTTTCAAACCATTGGCCAGTTCTTGCCAAGTTTCACAGATGGCTAGAAGGCTTGAAGATGTGAAATATCCTATATATTTTACAAAAATAAGCACTGCTTCTAGGAGAAAAGATTGCTGTGTGATAACACCTTCTACTAAATATCCCACAATCAGGAAAACACTCAACTTATTTTGATTTAGCTATAAATTATGATATAGCTATGTAGTTGTGATCTTTCCAGGGCTGCTGTGAAACAAGGTGCTAATTGCATCACAAACGGACAGTCTTCAAAGTTAAGATGGCTGGCAATTTAAAAGGGCTTCAAATTATGCATTTTTTGCTATTCCTGCTGTAAAAATATGATTTTATAAATATCTTGTATGTTTTGGTTGTTTTTTTTTTAATATACCTGTGAAAAATTGTGCAAGGAATTTTCTTTCTTATTCATTCCTGGACTATAAGCTCTTCAGTGTTATAGCAGAGTGCCTCCACAAAATGGTAAAGTTATTCCTCAATTATGCTAGAACATATGGAAGCAGATTTTGATATTTCCTTTACTGGATTTTGTTGAAACTTCTGGAGTACTATTGTGATTATTTTCTTTTTCTCTTACAGTATGTTTATATATTAGAAGTAGCTGTAGACTATGTAGCAACTTTTAGAATTGCAGTTTGAATGAATTAGAAAATATCATGCAGAAGCTGAAGTAAAATATAGTTCTGAATGGAATACTGACAACTGGAATAAAATTTTAGATATGTAAAGCGTTTAGAACCTCTCAATATGACAACACAGTAAAAAAATATGCTTTAAATGCAGAAAACAAATCTCAAAATTGATCAAAAGTAGAACTGCTTTAATCTTTGACTACCAAGTGAAGAGAGTGAATGTGGACATAAGAGAAGGAATCTGTCAAAAGTATGGCAATTTATGGACTGTTAAAATAAGAATTTTAATACCTTATGGAAAATGTTAGCAAAACACTGTTTTCATCATGTGAAACACCACTTTGCAGTCAAGTACCTATTTAAAACACATTATTTACCGAGTTATTACTGAAAAAAAATTTTTCTTCTTAGATACAAACAAAAGGTGTTCTGCTGTTCAATGCAACGAATTATAAATATTCTGTCTTTATACAGTTAAGAGTTACTTAATAGTGTCTTGATAGCATGCATGACACAGCACTATCACCAAAACAGACTAATGGAAAACTTTGTCTGATAGTCACTACCTAAAGACCAAATGTGGGTAACCCAGGAGTTACAGACAGCTTAGTTTAAGTAGAAGTTTGTTCAACACTGCAGAAATAGATGATGTTTAAGCAGAAGATGGGTGACTCTCCACACTATGGTTCACAGACTGGCTGACAAGTAAAGAAAGGCTCAGATACCAGAATCAAGCTCTGAAACTGCCTCATTTTAGATACAGAATGAAAAATTAATAGATATTGCATGAGTATGTGTAGGGAGTGGATATATTGTTTTTTAACACCTGAGCACAAGTATTGAAGAAAATAGAAGAAACTCAGACTCCAAGAGCTGGAATTTTGTCCTATAAAAAACGTTGATTTAGGATTATTTCAGTGTATAAATATTTGCAAAACATTAATCTGAATTTGTTCTTACAGTAAAGAGTATCAGACCTTGAAAAAATTTAAAGCTCTGAAATTATAATTTAGAGTAATTAAGCTACTTTTTTTTGAAAACATTACTTAAGGACCTAGTAAATTTTGACATTCTTAAAAACATCTTCCACCACTACTTTCCCATGTGTGATCTTACCAAGATTAACGCTACTATTTATTTATTTATTTATTTATTTATTTATTTATTTCCCTTCCTAACTAGGGTAGGAGTTTGAAAGTTTCCTGTTTAATGTAAATTTTCATGGTTATTCATTATTTTGTACTTAAATTATATAACCAGGAAACACTCTCTAATGAAATTTTAAATTTTTCAGTGAATAGCCAGTCGATGTCGATTCTGTTGTAACTAGTTTCAATAAGCCAGCACTTGCTCTAAGCCAGAAGGTGAGCATGATGCTTATTTTGTATGTAAATACCTGGAAACTTTTCCATTTTGAATTTCACCGTACTTGATAACAATTACTTCTTTCTTTAATCATAAGTGGTCTGTTTTTGACAGAGCAGAAACCTTGAATAAAAAATGTCCTTGCGATCATGTATTTTACTTCTCTGTTTTGGGAATTGTTTTTCATTAGGTTGTTAGAACGGTTTTCATTAGAATCTCCAACTAGACTTTTGCATAATGATATCACTTCAGTCTGAATAAAAATGGAATACCTGCCTGCTTTTTTTTCTAATCCTGAACTGTACATTTTGGTAAATAAACAAAAAAAAATCATTGGTAAAACATTTTAGCATCTGAGACTATTGCTTTAAGAGCAATTGTTGAACCATCCATTCTAATCAAATGTACCAACAGTGGTTTTTCAGGAGGTTTACATAAATAATTAAGATGTTTTACCACATGAATATACCTTGCTTTCTACTCTTGTGAAATAACACCCTTTTCAAAAGCAGTCAGTCAAAAATGTATCTGGAAAAAAAAAAACCCTAAGGTCTTAAGAGCACATAATTTTATCACCTACATGAGGCGTTTTAGAAAAGGAGTATAAGGTTCGAAAACCATTATATTTCACAGAATCAGGAAATATCCTCAGTTGGAAGAGACCATCAAGTCCAGCTCCTGACTCTAAACAGAAAGTATTCCTGGCAACCTAGAACTTAAATCACATACTAGCTTTGCCCAATTGTTTCTTAAATACTTACAGGCCTGGGGCCATGGCTGCTTCCCTTGGGGACTTTGTTCCAGTGCTTGACCACCATCTCAGTAAAGAACTTTTTCCTCATATCCAATCTGAACATTCCATGGTGCAGCTTTAAGCCATTCCCTCGCCTCAGGTCACCAGACACCAGAGAGAAGAGATCAAGTGCCTCTCTGCTCCCCCTCACAGGAGGGGGATGAGGCATCCCTCAGTCTTCCCTTTTCTAAGGGAAGTTTCTTAAGTCATACCCTCTAGGCCCTTCAGCATCTTTGTTGCCCTCTTTTGAACAAACTCTGATATTTTTATATCCTTTTGATATTGCGAAGCCCTAAACTGCACACAGTGCTGAGGTCGGGTCATGCCAGCGCAGAGTAGAGCACAGCAATCCCTTCTTTCAGCTGGTCATCTCTACTATGCTTAATGCTCCCCAGGACAGGGGTGACCTTTTTGGCCCTCAGTGACATTGTTGACTCAAGTCAGTCTTTACCATACCCCTTGTACAAATACTGTTCATGCAGAGTGTCTCTGTTTTTTTCCCAGAATAAAAACAGTGAAAAAGCTCAGCTTTTTCTCTGAGATAAATAGTTGGATAAAGACACTCTGGTTCGTAAGTTTTTGCCTTTTCCCTATTAGTGCTACTCCTTATGCATTAAGAGCTTACTGCATGGTACAAGATGGAATAGCCTCTGCAGCTGGGATCATCTGCCATAGACAGAGCAATGAGTTTCATGTAAAAAGCTAAGGACAGAATATATTTTCTATCAGACTTACCTTAGGAACTTGGCTTTCCATGAGTTTATTTGTTCAGCAAATCTCTGTATTGCTCCATATTTTTTCTTCTTGCTACAGGTGTAGCAACAGCAATATCTTCAAATTAATTTTTAAGTCTTTAATTAAAACTTTTCATTTACAAATACTGAGCTAGCGGCTGTGGAACTCTGTTGCTGCCCATATAGCTATAGATTTCTGTTGGTTGTGCTTTTGGCTCCTGAAGAGTTGATTTACATTAAATAGCCTTGACAAACATGATACAAGTGTTTGGAGAACATAAGATAAACAGAATTCTTGGTAGTAGGTACATTTCAACTGAAAGCTCCAATCTGTCTCAGTAGGGTCTGACTGACTTACTGAGCTTTTACCAGAGTGCTTGTTATCGCTCTGCTGCTGTGTTTAACAGATGCATTTAAAGCACTTGAAAATTATTTAGGTGTAGTAGACTTGCCGTGCTTTCAATCATCATATTCTATGTCTCAGGAAATAACATGGGTTTATGTAAATTATATTTTAGGTTTGGTTTGTAAGGGCCCCTGAAACAACTTGTTGTGACTGCACTTTTCATATTTTTTTAAGTATATATTTATAAACAAAACAGCATTATGGCTGTCAGGGATTATTGTGTATGTGTGATTTCCCAGTCTTTCAGAATGATATCCAGCTGTCATTAATCAAAATATATTTTCACTTGAATCTACTTGTGAAATACTTTCTGCATCTTACAGTGCTGAACTTAATGCCTCACAAAGTTTAAGCTCCTGTTATTTAGACTACTGGCATGGTTACCCTGCACATTCGCAATGGACTGCAAGGTGTTACAGGAAAGGAGTTTTAAGCAAGTGTTTCCCTTGCTCAAAAAATTGTTTCTGTATCCGTAGCCACCATAGCTCTTATGAGACTCTTCCTTGTTCTTCAGAAAACAAAGTATTTTATGTAAATCTTGGACTGTTTCTTCTTCCTCATAATTTGAAAATATTATAAAGCCCCCAGTTTTTTCTCTTTGCCATTATTAAAGAACTTACACATCTACTTGACAGGATTGAGCAGTAATGTTGATTCCTTTACAGGAAGTGAGAAATGGATGTTGGATTTGTACTTGCACACTATGTTAAAGATAGATTAGTGAGAGCTACTTTGAAGTCTTAATGAGTAAGAAAAAGGGGGTAAATAGAAACTTCTGATTCAGCAAGTGAATATGATAGGAGGACGTGTGTGAGTATTAATCTTGTTTGATATTTGTTTCTGGGACATGACAATAATTAGTGTTCTGACAAATAAGTTTAAGAATAGTCCTGGAAATGCTGTCTTTATTGTCCAGCAGAAGTAAATGAAACATATTGAAACAAGAAAATAGGCAAGATTTTGATCTGTCAGCAAGAAGCTCTAACCATGTGGAAAAAAAATAGCTTGTAGAATGATTGTGATTTATGACCAATTTTCTTATTAAGAAGTAAAAAAATAAAAACCAGAAAGAACTATGTAATGAATGTGCCACTTAATTTTCATAGCAACCAATAAAAACAAATGTTTACCTCCGGTATGTCTTAGTTAATTGCAACTCATGAGTTTTATTTGAAAGGTCAAATTCAACATTTTTCATTTAGTAAAAACAAAAAAAAGGTAGGAGAAATCCTGATATCCTAAATACTTGCTATGAATACTGTTTTCTATAAAACGCACACATATAAAAAAAATTGGTTTTTTTTTCTGTGTTCCAAAACAGACGCATTTCCTGAGTACTTCTTGTAATACTCTCAGGATTGTAGAAAGAGAAAATTATTCCTGCTCCTATGAGTTATTGTCCTTGATTCTGGAGGTGAGAGAAAAGAAGATTCCAGAGAGAGTTTATGGTACTAGTCCTATATTACATGAAATGCAGTACCAAACATAGAAAAACGAGGAGAATTAAGTACAAGGAGCGTTTTAGCTACATTTTTAAGAACATCAGCTACTCTACCTTTACTTTTAACACTTCAACAAAATTTTAAAAAACCTCTGTCATCAATTTACTGTTGTTCCACTGCATGATAGAGTAGCCAAGCTAACACTAAGTCAAAAATATAATCTGTATGGTGTATCTTGTAGTGACAGTCGACACTTTTAAGGGAAGGATAGATATCAACATGGGGATATTTTTTCTGTGTGGATTTTTTTTAATGTTATATATCACATCTTTTCATAAACATAAGGGGATAACTTATAGTTATCGCTTTTACCACATTCTCTCAGGCTTTTATAAATACTTCTCACCCACAAAGTCTGCAGTGAATAGTCAACATTTTACGTTCTCCAAAATTCCTGAGGTTTACTCATTTTGTTTATTTTTTGTTTTGTTTTGTTTTTTAAATGTATGTATTTATGTGGAAAGAGTTATGCTACCTCTGTATCTTTTCTCAAGTTTAAACAAAGTTATTGTTTGGGCTATATGTTTAGTACTGTAAGTGAATTCTTCATTGTGCAACACAATTTTATCCATAGCTGAGCTGATTATTTACTATGACTTTTAGTATATCATAGGAAGTGCACGGTTCTGTACAGGTATGTTTCCTTCCAAATCAAAATGGGGGAGTGAGAGCAGGCATAATGACTTTAAAAAATTATTATTTGAGAAAATGTGGAATATATCACAGTAGTAAAACTGATCTGCCACCTCAACAAATATACTAAATAATCTGTTCTATTTTGGAGAGTGGGTTTTTTCTGCAATTAACTGAGTATTTTGTACACATGCCTTGTTCTTTTCTGCATCTTATGCGTGAAACGACTCATGGTGACACTGACACACTTTATCTTCAGAGCCATCACAGAACATTGTAATCCCATTCCTACAACATTGTGAAAGTTGATGCATTCATTTAAGCAGAGCTAGAGCTGTACCTTGTGCCAGATCACACATTTCACAATGTCAGCCAAGAAGATAATTTAGTAGGATGAATTTTGCATATGAAGAATCAGTCTGAGAACATTTGCACTCGTTTAAGTATTCAATTTATGCCTTGTCACTAATCATGAAGATAGAAAACAGATACCTTAAGCTCTGGGCACTTATCCAGCTCGGCCACTTTCTCTGGAGCATGGAGCAGTGTGGGTTCTGGTAGGATGCTCTGATTACCATCAGAATCCCAAGCTGTAGGTGAGGGGCTTAACATCAATGTTATGGTCACATATGGAAAAACGAAGTGTTTTCTTGTAACCTGACAGAAAACTACAGCTGCATCATTTTCGTATGGGAAGCCAATTTTATCTCTTATCAGAACAGCAATATGATTAGAAAATTTCTTATAATGTTACATCCCAGCTCTGATAGGGAAAATATATTTTCTTTTTCAATGTTTATATATGTCAGTAAAATATTTGCTTCACATACAAACAACAAAGTAGGTAGTTAGTCTTTTGTTTTTCTTTGATTGTTCATCTCCTAATAATTTGTTTTGCAGCAATAACTTTTTCTACAGTGGAATATGTGTTTCCCACCTTGTATTATTATATTGCCTTTGTTCTCTGACTTTCAATGGTCTAACAGAATACAACTATTTATTTTGAAAAATAATGCACTTTCTTATGTACTACTGAATAAATAAATATAACCTTGCTGCTAATCTGTGACAAAAGGACTATTCGGTATTATAAAACTTTAATGAGGAAGAGCTTTCCTAGCATAAGAGATTTGAAATATTATAGAAAATTAGATATTTTTTGTTGTTATTTAATATTTCTGATTTCTTCTTTTTATTAGCTTTTGTTAAAGGTATGCTCTGAATTTTCATGTGTGGTACTAAAACCTTTGGGTCTTGGTTTTTTTGGTGTTTTTCTGGGGGTTTTTTTCCTGTTTTTGATGGTCAAAACTTGGGAAAATATTGTTTTAGAACAAAATGAAAACTTTTGGAAAATGTAGCTTCAAGACATTGAAATAATCAAATGATTAATTTTTTTGCTTAAAATATGACTAGTAAAATGTATTTCCAAATACTTCGGAAAAAAGTATTTGAAAATAAGAAGGTGACGTTCTAATGTACATGTATACAACAGCAATCTTCTACAGAATTTAAGCATTCTACAACAAAAACTTTCTGCCCTGATCCAGCCATGGGCTGAGTAGAAAACAGAAAGAATTTTGTGGCCTGGGACCCATTCTCTGTAGAAATTTTTCTTTTGAGTATGGTGGGAGTTATTTTTATCCTTGGCAAAATACATGGGGTTCTGCTCATGAATTTACTTTGGCAATGACCCTTCATGGTTATTTAAGCTGTTGCTCCTCTATATCCTAAATTATACAATGGAACAAAATTTATTTCATTACAAATACAACAGCTTTAAAAATTACAAGCTTATTTAAAAACTCTTCAGGTTCGTGGTATTCCATGTGAATGCTTAGTGATTACAAAAAAAAAAAAAGAAAAAAAAAAACTAAGGTGAAAAATCAAGAGTCCAGGCCAAATGAAGAGAAAACCAAAATCCCTTAGTTTTACAGAGTTTCACAGGTGTGGAAGCAAAATTTTTTATTCAGTCTCCACTTAATGCTAAAATCTTCTTTTATTATTAGAGAATATGACAGGGATCAACATACTGGAATGATAAACTGCCAGTGATATAACCATGTGCATTCCTCACCCTTTTTTTTGGTCATTCTTTCTAAAAGACCGTAGTCTTTAATTTTAGGATAGTGTTGATGTCTAAGTGAAGAATAAGGCAGTTGAAAGGGTGAATTGAAGTTTAAATTGAAACAGTTTATTGTCTTGGAAGGTAGGTGCTTTTGGTGTTTTATGTAATAATGCTTTGAGCTTCTCTTCTGGATTTTGTGTCCTTATATTTCAGATTGAATCAGAAATATTTCAAGGCAGATAAGAGTAAAGGAGAAGGTACAATACAGTTAAAAAGTAATGAAATATTGGTATATAACATATGTGTTTATGTATGTGTGCAAAAATTCTATGTATGCTGCAGAGTATGTTTTAAGTTGCCTTCTTTGCAATTCAGGGAACCACAAGAATAAATATTATAGACTAACATTTGCTGAACACAGGGCAGTTGAATTTAAATGTTGTCTTCAGCCAAGAACTGAAATACCATCTGCTCAGCTCAGTTTTATGCAAGTGCTCTGAACCCATTAGAGTAAACTTCATTGAACATTTCCTCTTTTTTAAAATCACACATAGTGTGATAAAGCAGTTGCAGGACCTGTTATAGAAGAAAACATCTAGGATGGTTGCCTTCTTAGTTAATATGCAGAAAACATTTGGTTATAGTGGGGTTTGAGTTTTACTTGTAAAATAGCTCCTTTTTATCTGTCAGCAAAGTATAATTTCCAAAATTCCTGGGACCAATGGACATTCAGCCATCATTCCTGGCATCACAGGAGCAGTTTCCTTTAACCTAGAACCTTGAGGAACCATGTAACACATGGGGTTTTTTGCAGATAAGGAGTTTTACTATTCCCTTCCTCCCTTTCCTATCCCCTCCTCAGTCCACCTGGAAGTGTGAGCATGACTGAAAGAGAAAGTGGAGGTTTTACCTGTGCAAAATCTCAAAAATTATTCCTTTTAGATCCATGAAATGTGTAGCACTTCACTGGTTATTTACACTTATAATATATTTTCTGAATTTCACAGAAAAAAATTTCTTTCACAGTCACTGGCACAAAGTGAGGAGTCCTCCTCATCTGCATGCCTTTTTTCTCCAAGGAATGAAGGATTTTATGAACCAAGTCACTTATTTTGTTCTGATGTTTGTTTTCTGCTCCATTTATTAAAAAGCTGTGAGCTTTTTCTTCAGAATTTGTCTCAGGGAGGAAGAAAACAACAAAACTTGAAGGAAACAGGGATGTTAAGTTAATGTTATTGAAGTCAATCATACCAATCAAACTGATTACAATGTGACAAGCATTTACTTGTGGTTTTCTCCACCAACTCATAAAATTCAAATTAATTGATTTTTTTTTCTCTTTTTATAACATGTTTATTATAATATCATAGAAAAATTCTTGAGTTCCTTGGAGCTACGGGGTATATAGAAAAAAAATGATGAAAGAAGATGCTTCCTAAATCATACCAATCATGATGATTAGGCACACAAATACCTTGTAAACTAACAGTCCCAAAAGGACTTTTTCCCCTGTATTACAGCCATCAAAACCCCTGAGCTGTCACCTCTGTGTCTCTGTGATCTCTTTCGGCAGCATCATCATCACAGGAATTCTGTTTACCCTATTTTGACTTAATTGATTGTCCAGAGTTTGCAGTTGTGCAACTCCATCCAAGAAACGTTGGAAATGATGGAGATATTAAAGAACTGTCTAGGCAAAATCCTGTGCCATGTGCTCTCGGATGACCCTGCTTGAGCAGGGAGGTTGGACCAGATGACCCACTGTGGTCCCTTCCAACCTGACCCAGTCTGTGGTTCTCTGATATTGAGGCATGAAGAGGCTTATTGATGTTGTGTAGAAACCTGAGTGTCACAGACCCTTAGTTATTACCATTTTTCCATTCTTCTTCTCTGTGCTACCTTTTACATGACTATAGACAAACTGCTATGCATATTTGTAAACAGGGAAAGCTAAAGGATTAGTTGCTGCCTATGTGATTATCTTATTGTATTTTAGATTTGGTAGTTAAAGAAGCAAAAATCAAAAACCCCAAACCCTTCAGCGCACAAAGTCGTCAAAGATGTTTTTATAGGATGTGTCATAAGGACAGTGTCAGATACTGACTGATCCTATGCTTGAATTTGTTGATTTCATTTACAATTCACACATGAAAGGTTTGTGTGAATGGCCTGAGAAGGAAGACATTTTTCTACTGCACCTTGGTGTATACTTGTATAAAAGGGATCCTGAGTTTTTAATTCTCTTAAAATATTAAGTCACAGGGGCAAAACATAAAGTGAATTTGTAGTAATTATAAATAGTATTTCAAAGGCCATTAAATTTTCAAGCCAGTGTGAAAACAGCTGGTATTGTTTTGTGTTAACGGAGAGAAAAGGACATAGGAAAAGTCTTCCCTCCACTAAAGTATGAGATCTGTGCCTCAGTCTGTTCACACCACGCTGCCTTTGCAGTAATGACTCCCGCATGCTCATGGAAAGGATCACTGCTGAAGCTGGTTAAGGCTCTGTGTTGCTCATTCAGCTTCCTTTAATGACTAACAAAGGACAGGTTTTAAATGACATGAGGTGGATCTCAGTGGAAGGAACCACTTTTGATCCAAAGATCTGATTTTAAGACCCAACTCTCTGAGGAAGCAGAAGGAACCCTATCCTGAATCTTGTGCTGTGGAAAGTGCAGCAGGGTTCACTGTGGATCAGACACACTGCTGCAGTCCCATCTGAACCATTTTATCAGAATTAACTGGAAAAAGTGTATCTTTTAATTCAATTACATGTTCCTGTATCTGAGCCCTCCAATTCGAATGCAGAGTGCCCATATATTTTCTGCTCTATTTGAATGGGAGAAATGGGAGAGATACCACTGAGAATAGTACTCAAAGGCACAGAAAAGCTATTTATATTCAGGAATATAAATACAGTCTGAAGGCAAAACCTGATTAAAATTGATGTAGAATATATCGTGGATCCACATAGATGGATTGAAAAGTGTGCATATTCAGATGTAAGTAAGTGGCTTATAAAAAATGTGCATTTTTTCCTTCTCTTGTGACTTTTTCCCAGTTCCATGTTTTCCACTGTTATGTGTATATACAAGGAGACAGGTGCTGTTGTATATAGAGAGATTCCAATTTTAGTTTGATTCAATGTTCTCTGTTTTGTACAGCCAAATCTGAAGGACTCTTTCAGCCCATTCAAGTAATCGACATCAATTCAAACAAATAGTTATTTATAGCTATGTTTTGTAACTTTGGTTATACACACAAGACACTTTGCTTTGTCCAAATAAGCAAAAAAACCCCCTTGTTTTCCCTCAGTAAGTAGCATCACTTTTGAGAATATTTCTCTAATAACCTCATTTCACAGCAGCTGTCACACAAATTAAAGTCATATATGCTGAATGCACATAAGAAGAAGTTTAGAGAGGGGATGGGTTATCTGATGGTGGATAGTTTTGTCTTGAACTCAGTGTTGAGAGCTAGATTTATTACATAAACAGAATCTTGTGTGCTGTTGTATTTTTGGGTGTTGTCCTGCAGTGTGATTATTTCCTTTGTTGTTACGCAGACTTAGATGTTAAAGAGATATCATTATGCCCAAATAAATATTTATTTCTTTTACAGGGTACAATCTAGGGAAAAAATAAAGTCAAAGCAAAAAAAAAAATTTATTATTTACCTCTTGAAGGAATTTTCTTGTTTTACATATACCTTGTTTCTGGAATTGTGACAGCAGCAGATTTTGAAATTTGTTCTTAAAGAAGCCTTGAACACTGTTGTTCCTAAAATTTCTCTTAGTGGTGAGCCTTAAAAACAAGAGAAAATTTTCTTACTGATACAACTGTGATTATGCCCAAGTCACTGTGAATCTTTTCTAAGTAGGGAAAACATGATTAGCATTACCCTTTATTTTTTGTGGAGTGTTCAAGTGAGTATATAAAAGAACTAAAAATAAAATTGGTATTTTTATATTTTCTTTTGATGCCTTTGTTAATATTTTATAAACCTTTTCAAAATAAAGCAAACCGCAAAGAAGTGCATGGTAGCTTAGTGAATCAGAACTTGTATTCTTGTATAGGTACAATAAATTATTAATTTTTATTTCTGTAAATTAGAATGAGTCCAAAGAAGCAAACAGACAGAGGGCTAAGCCTACATAATTTGACCTCTCTGCATGGTTGTTACACTTTGCAGCTCACATTTGAGTAGCTTCCTTATTATTTGAAAAAATCAAAGTATTTCATCAAGTAATGTATATGTGAGATAATTTTATAGCCTTCTGTGAGCTTTCTATTGCACACTGCTTTCTACTGAGCATTTAAAGTCATGCATGTTATGTTCATTACAGACAGGATGATCTCTGGACTCTTAACAAAGTGACTGAGGTGATTTGCTTATGGCTATGTCCTTAGCAGCTACAGTAAACAAGTGCATTGAAGAACATGCAAAATAGTTTTTCTTTTATTCTTGGTTACAGTTCCAGCTTTGAGATAACTTGCGTGATCCTTCTCTCCCTAGTTCACACTTTCCGGTGAATCAATCCAGCTTCCTCAGCTGTGATCTTCATGCTTCTTATCCACTAATAACGCCTTTGAAGGTGCTGTAGCATCTCAGGGAGGATCTTAATGGAGTTCACTTATACTGCATTTAGAATTCAGAGTAGACTTGTCTATTCTAAACACGTATTTTGGGTGCCATTAAAACTGTGACCATGCTCACTATCTTTACTCCAGTTGCAAAGTCCAGTCCACAGACCAAATGTTTGTATGGCAGCAAACTGCAGATCCATATGCATGGAGTCTTGGTTGTCAAAGGCAGAATATAAGCAAGCGGAAAAAACTTTTTCTCTTTTGTGGCCTTTTTCCATTCTGTCACTCAGTTCCTCTTGCTTTTATTTTAAAAGATCTTTTCTGGAAGAATCATTTGGTCTGTAGGCTAGTCAGCTCCTCCTGAAAGTGTGTGAGAGAATAACATTCCATCAATGCTTTCTTCCCCTGTTATGTGTGCTTTCTTAAGCTGAAGTTTCTGGCACCAAAAAATTTATTTTAGAATTCCAGCTTAAATTTAAAAAGAAATTGAGGAGGATTCTTCCTTTAGCATGCAAGAAAGATCTAAAACATTATTTCATTGTACTCTCCAGACTCAGAAACCAAATTAAAAGTAGCTTTCTTTTTTTTTTTTTTTTTTTTTTTCCCCAAAGCTGACCTCTGATAATTTAGTGCTCGGAGTTAGCTTAACTTCTGAATTACAGAAAATTTGAGGCATCAAACAAAATTCATCATCTTGATAACCCATACTTCTATGATAAAGGGCATCAGTATTTTTTAGTTAATGTGCAAAAGAGAACGAAAGAGAAGCTGGAAAAAAAACCCCCATATTTCTATGATAAAGGGCATCAGTATTTTTTAGTTAATGTGCAAAAGAGAATGAAAGAGAAGCTGGAAAAAAAAGTATCTATGTGCACTTCTCACAGGAGTATATCTGCATATGCAGTGTCTGAGACAGCATAGAGTGGGGATTTTATTACTGTTTAGATTGCCTTTTATTTATTCCCTTACTTTATACAAATCCAAAGTTGTCATCCCAACTATGTATACACTGAAAAATATTTTATTAAAGAAGACCAAAACACGAAGACTAATCCTCCGTCATCTTTTTCATTTCTCTAGCTGACCGTCTGCATGCCACTTGAGGGGGGCGAGTGAATAAAACAAAATAAAGTGGTATAACAAATTTTAAAAAGCCAGTTGATTCAGGTAAGTGATGTAACTTGTGGGATTTAGCAAACTAGTTTAGATGAAATGAATAGTTCTGCTTTTAGTCATACATAGAAGCAGATACAGAAGTGTCACTTGTGTGTAGCCCTATCACACCTCTGAGTAAAATGTTAGCTGTCACATCATATGTGAAATAGGTTTAAAAGTTTTGGTGCTTTTATCCACTGAGAGACGAGAAAAAATATATGTGATTTCATGGTATTTAATCTGTGGATCAGAAAAAAATGAAAAAACCCAGCACCTGAGGTTACTCTTCCCATAGAGTTGTAGGATTGAAATGAATTGTTTGAATTGCAAAAGTGCTTGGAAGCTAGAAGAGTCTTTGAGGTTCAGGCAAGTTAATTAGTGCAGGAATAGTTCTTTTCATAACAAATGAGCACTGTGACATTTTGCATTAACAGTCACTGGAATCATCTGGGCTAAGGAGTGTCTTGATTGCACAGAGCTTCGTCTTGGTGCATTTACAAGCCAGTAAAGAGCTGCCCCATGACATCAGTAATGGTCATGGGGCAGACCAGCCTCAGTTACATAGTGGAAGGCATCTTCTTCAAACTGCATGCCCAAACGGAGAGAGTAGATACATTCTCTGACCAGCTTAAGGAAGTCTCATGACTGGAAAAATCATGGAAAATCTTATCAAATTTGGTGTCTGCTGGAAGGGCAACATAACGTGACAGAGTGCAAGCAAACCAAGATATGCCTGATGTGTGTTAAAGACAATTTCTTGACACAATTAATCAATAGGCAAATTAGGGTGGTTGTTCTGCAGACCTGTTATTCATGAAAAAGGGGAAGAACTGGCTAAAGATATTAAGGTCCCTGATGGCCTTAATTGCAGTGACCACAAGACTGTAAAGTTTAAAATTCTGAAAAAAAAAAATGAACAAGGCAAGTAGAATCACATGGACTTGGGGAGAAAA
The DNA here is from genome assembly GCA_014706295.1 of Lycocorax pyrrhopterus obiensis. Taxonomy (NCBI): domain Eukaryota; kingdom Metazoa; phylum Chordata; class Aves; order Passeriformes; family Paradisaeidae; genus Lycocorax; species Lycocorax pyrrhopterus. The sequence continues at coordinate 77,058,041 of JACSVZ010000002.1, forward strand.
AACTTTGGCTTGTTCAGGAAGCTTCTTGGCATGATCCCATAAGAGTCTGAACTGGAGAACAAAAGTGCCATGGGGAGCTGGTTGGCCTTCAAGGACAAAGTCATCAATTAGAGTGTTCTATGCCAGTATGCAGAAAGAAGCCACACAGATATTGCAGAAGACCCACACTGGTGAATAGCAGAATCTTGACTGAATATAAGCAAAACCAGAATGTACGCAGAAGGTAGAAGCTGGGATGGGCTTCCTGGTTATTTCCGACAGAGGCATTGCCAAAGTGTGTAGAGGTGAGGTTAGGAAAGCAGTAGCTCAGTTGGATCAAGAACTATAAAAGAAACCAGGTTGGCTTTTATGAGTACATTGGCAGCAAAAGGCAGCCTAGGGAAACTGGGCCCATTGCTCAGTGGGACAGAGGATCTAATGACAAAGGACATGAAAAAGGTCAAGCTGACAGAAAGTTCATGAATTTCAACAAAGGTGAATGCTGAGTCTTGCATCTAGGTTGGAATAATTTACCATGCAGCAGTATGGGCTTGGTGCCAGCAGGGCAGAAAACGTCTTTGCAGAGAAGGTCATGAACAGGTCTTGGTAAAGAAAGCCAAGAAAAGAAAGCCAACCACATTCTGCAGAATATTAGCAAGAAAGAAGCCAGTAGGCTGAGGGGAGTAAACCTCCCCCTCTATTAAACACTTGTGGGACTGCATTTGGAGTATTGTGTGCAGTTTGAGCACCCCATTTACATAAAAGACATTGATGTCTTGGACCAAACTCAACAAGGAGCTACTGAGATAGTTGGAGGGTTGGAGTACGTGATGAGTGAGGACAGGTTAAGAGAGCTGGGTTTATATAGTCCTAAGAAGATAAGCTGCAGGGAGGTCTTACTGCTCTCTTCAGCTACTAAATGACAGAGAAGATGGAGATGGATTCTTAATAGTGCATGACAATATAGCAAAATACAATGGGTACAGTTGGTGCATGAGAAATTTTGGTCAGAAAAACATAAATATAATGAGAAAAATCTAATAGCGGAATGGTATTCCCAGTGTGGTATATAATCTCCATGTTAAAAATTTGCTAAACTTGACTGGACAAGTACCTGAATAACCTGATCTCCTTGTCCTTACTTTGAACAGTGGTCCCCTCCAGACTACATAATTCTGCTGCTCTATAATCACTGCTTAAAATAATATAGATCATTAAAACAAAACGAACAAAGTGTCATGAGTGTAAAATAAATATTTAAAGTACCTAATTTTTAGTCTTAAAATTTCTTTCATTGTTTGAATGCAAAACTTTGCTGTCTTTCTGAGAAAATAGATAGAAAATGAAATGCAGCATTGTCAGTTTGTTTCTGGCACAAATAACAAAAGGCGCATGGAAAAGCTCTTGTTAGGAGCTTCTGAGTTTTCCCTTCTGATTTCCAGGAAAGAGCTGTATGCAGAAGTGTCAAGATGAGCATTGAAGAGACTTCTGGCTTTATCTGAATTGAACTCTACTGTCAAAAAAAATCAACATTTGTTAATTATTTATAATAGGTTCACAAATAAATGGAAAGAAAACCGATCATACAGTGCTGGATTTGTGAGCATATTTTGATTTTTCACAGTTGCTAGAAGATCAGTAGAGCTTTTTGTATGACAAATATTTTTGTTACATCTGAACATCACTCAGTGAAAACCATTTCCCGCATTCTTATTAAAATAATTTATGACTTTATTGGAAGTAGAGCCAGGATTTTAATATTACTTTGTCATTTCACTGCACTATTTAAACAAAGAAATAACAAAAATATTCCTGGTTAACCTGAAATTGAATTTGCAGTAAGAATTCTTAGTCACTAATATTTCTAGCAGTAGAAGTGTATTCTGCTCCTAGTAAAAATATCTGAATATCTGAGATATAAATAAATAAACTCCCAGTGGTAATTAAGGCTGACATGGATTTTAATGGAGGCATTGAGGTTTTTTGGTTGGTTTGGTTTATTGTGGTTTTTTTTTAATCCGTTGAACCGAGTAATGTACTCTCTTCTGGACAAAATATTCCAATGCTGTTAATTTGCCAGACTTCTGGGCTCTAAGGAAATACAGAAATAAAAACCAGAAGTCTATTTCTCTATGAAGAACAAAACATAAATGTTTCTGTTTAACTGTAGTGATTATACTGTACTTAGTCTTCAGCCTTTCACAGTTATGTAAATAAAACTTAATTTCTTTTAATTTGCCTGAAGTACATGAGCAGACATACATACTCACATTATGTCAGTAAAGGACTACAAACATTATTTATGCCAATTAAAAGAAGGAAGTATTTATAGAAATTCATTGATAAATCTTGATACTGAAGTAGTGGAGACAAATTTTTATATGTTGTTAACTGCTACAGCATCTTGATAAACCTTAGAGGCTTGACTCTCAAAATTGTCAAAATTATAGCCAAGGATATGTTGATAGCTGTGGTGGTGTTGTTTTCTACCTAGAGATGGACTGAGGGAGGTGACCCTTCTGTGAGCTTTATTGTAAGACTTTGCTGCAGGACAGAGGATCAGACTGTAGCTGTAATTTTACTTCCCATTATCTGTCAGTTAAAAAATCTGTTGGGAAGATGTCCTATTCACAGATTTCTTTATAGTACAGCCTAAAATTACATATTAGAGCATATTCAGTTGACAGTTACATGAAAGTAATGATACAGTTGAGAGGAAATAAATACTTTGAAGCCAATGAAACTTCATTCCACGAGTGAATGGAAATTTTCTTAGAACATGCCCTCTGTGGGATGAATATAATTTCAACATAGATGAAACAAGAAACAGTCTTGTAATTATACATATTGAAGGGCTACTCTAACATTCAGCAGCATGTGATAATTATTTTTTACAGTTTTATTCTTACGTATTCTGCAATTTTCAGTTTGCAATATTTTGCTGAAAGCATTGCAGGCTAATGACTTTCAGACATGATAGCCAGGGTGTGGTGTACCTGAGAATCATCTAATAGCTTCTTACAACCTGGTTGTTGCATAGGTACTAAACTTGATGGATTGACTCAACTACTTTGCGGTAATCATTGGGGGCAGGGTGGAGAGGAGGAGTTAGTTGATTGTTGGGGAGATTTTGAAATTGGCAGATGGTTTTCTCATTGAGCTTGTCAGCTTCAGGCTGCATGAACCAGCAGCCTCTCTGACTTTTGCAAAAAGAACGTGAAATTCTTTTCCTGAGCAATTTTAGTCACAGATGCAAAAATCTGGCTGTACAATTCCAGGGCATTTATCTTTGAGTAATACTGAGAGATGGGTATGTCCAGCTCTAACAGAGATGTTGGCTGGGGGAAAGGAATGGTTTTCTGGATCAGAGAGAATTACATTTCTGGTAGAAACAGGGAATGCTTTTAGAATCTGCTTTATGAGGGAAATTTAGATTGAAGTTTTTTTACTCTGTTGAGCTATAAGGCTAAACTTTGGGACTTGACATAGAATATATGATGATTTTCAGCAATCTTTATGGAGAAACCCACCCAGGCTGCGAGAGAAGCTGGAGTAAGCTCTGTGTGCTTTATGTTTTTAGGCTTGGGGGTAAACTGTTGATGGAGTTAAAATACTCAAGAGAGAAATAACAGTCCCTGCCTGTTAACTTAAAAATCAACTAAAGAATTGTGAATTGCTACATAATATAGAGGTAAATTAATACAATTTGCAGGGTAGGTTTTTTTATTATTGTCTTCCTTTTTTTCTTTTTTTCTTTTTCTTTTTCTTTTTTTTTTTTTTAATGCGTACCTTAATTATTAGGGGTACCTATGCAGATATCTCTCTTCTAAGCACCACAGAATTTGTATTGGAAAAAGTAACTATTTTCTACTTTTGTATATATTTTTTTCCAAACACATATTGTTACTGGCTATTCAAGTCTTTGGTCAATATTTTATCCCTTCTTCTTGATCATAAATTATGGATGTAATGTCTTAAGATCCTTATTTGGGAAACTGCTTGAGCAAAAGCAGTACTCTCATGTGCTTTTTCGGAGGGCTGTCACTGTGTTAGAATATACACTATGAGGGAGGATAGGTTAACTTCCAAGGTGTGGATTCAAACTGGTATCTCGTCTGCGTCTCAACTGCAACTCTATGTTCAGCTAAAATGAAAACTCATTGCCAGGTTCCTCCATCTGACTTGCACACTGTTTAAATAGGAACAGGATGTGTCATGTCCATAGCAAAGGAAAGGGAAGCAACACAGTGAATACATAGGGAATCTCATCTGTTGTTTGAAATGGCAGTTTCCTAACACAAAAATGAGAGCTTTTACATTTTCACATCAGCAAGATTAGAATGGTGACAGTCATTGAAGAACACCATGTGAAGTCACTGAACCATCTTCCTTGAAGATCTTTACTTTTCATGTGATTTTAGGACTGCATGGAAAACACTGAACAATTAATGAAAATTACCGTTTCATGGAAAAATGTGCAACAGTATAAAATAACAAGGGAAAAAAAAAAGAAAGCAGGTTAAGGTTAAGAGAACTTAAACTCTACAATGACTGATTGTGTTTAGTTAACTATCCCATTTAACTACCCTTGTGAGTTAACTATCCTTGAGTTGTTCTTTTCTAGCAACCAGGAAATAATTTTTTAGCTTTACCTTATATAATATTATTTAGTTATTATCTAATCTTTATTAAAATAATCTTGAATTATTTCAGAGCTTGTTCCCTAATTTTTTCAAGCCTGAATTGATATGAATAGTCCTTTCTTTCTACATTGCAGTGTTTGTGAAAGTAGAATGTAAGAACTTCGAGATCATAAGTATATGGTTTGTGGATTTACACAAAGCAGTTCTTTGAAAACTTTACACCATTGAAGAACCTTTTTAAAAAAGATTTTTCCTGCTATATAGACAAAAATGATCATATTTAATTTTTGTGTATCAGATCAGCGCTTTTTCTAGAAATACTTCTCTCAACAGAACAATTGTGCATTTGAGATTGAAAGAAGTTTAGAAAGTCAGCTTTGAGTATGTCCATTAATAAGTCTTTGCTTACCTTTTTCTGAATTGTTTGAAGTAAATCTTGTTTTAAGGAAAGTAGAGATTAGGGTAAAGGAATAATATTTGCAGCTGATTTAAACCTTTACAGCCATTTATAATTCTATTATTTACTCTAAAACAGCCAGATGTCAAACTTCAATGCAAAATCCATCACAGTTATACTTCTATAAAGCTAGAGGTTTAAATGTATACCTGAAAATCTTACTGTGTCCCAGAGATTCCTCAAGGTCAGCAGCAGTCACCAGGAGATGGTCCTGCTTCCATTGGCCCTGTAGTATCAATTTTCTGTATCCATCCTCACTTCAGCCCCAGAGAAGTGGGAAGAAATCTGGGTCTGGGGGTTCTTGTTAGGCTGTTCCAGGATCCAGTTCATAGATTTTAGACACACTTAGGTAAGAGCTAGTTTGTTATCCAGTTGTCGCTAGTCAAACTCAAATAAAGAAAAGCTGAGGTAAAACTCAAGTCCTAGCATCTGTCTGTGGCATTCAAAACAGTCTAGACCACACAGTTTAAAACATTTTTATGTGAAAGTGAGAGGCATTGCAGTTATCCTTGCTGCACAAGCCTTGCATCAAATTATTCGTGCCTCACTCCTTGAGTTGACCTATATCTATGCTGTGAAAATGGCAGCCAGACTTGCACTGTTTCTACTTGTCTTAAACCTCAAATTACACTTGCTCAAAAGGTTTTGTAAGGTAATTTACAAAGCACACTTGGTGGCCTCTTACATTTCATTGCATATTAGTTAACATTGTATAACAACCTATACTTTAAAACTGTGCTACAAAGATCTCTGTAGAAAAACAGAGAATGATAACATTTCCTTGGGACCAGATGTACTGCATGCTGAGATCACCCCTCCCTAGGCATAATGTTAACTAACAGGCACCCAGGAAACAGCAGCAAGTGTTCATAATGTATGAAAATGTGTAAAAAAGTTGATAAAGAAATTATCGGTTTGTGCTTCTTTATTGGCGTAACTGCTGAGAATTCCTGCCCGAACAGTGTTAGGATGTTTAATTCTGAAGAAATTACACAGAGGAATTGAAGAATTTTGATTGTATTACTGTCTAACTGTACTGTTAATATCAGAACTGTTCACCTATCCCTTTGTTGGTGCAACATTTTCTTGAAGCTCTAGAATCTGTGATATAGGGAAATCATTCAGTAAAGCCATATAGTCTGTTTTTCACTAAGGGTTTGCATCATCAGAGCTATACAGAAGATTTTATCTGTTGACAATTCCTTGGAATTCTCTGCTAGGCTGCACATTTAGTTTACAATTTCTGTATCAAGAAAATTCATATGCTTGGTCCCTAGACTGAGCAGCACTGGCTCTTGAAGGGTGAAGCTGAGTCATGTCATTACATGAATCATTATATTCATTAGCATTCATTGCCAGAGGGATTTTGGTCACTTGAAAACTTTCAATATGTGACAAAAAACTCATAGAAGAGCAGAAACCTAGATTATTTGCCTGTGTTTGAATTCAAGCTTGATAACAGCTGACTGCACAAGAGACCATCTAACAGAGTCAGTTGCAATGCATGCTTCCGTGCACCTACCTTGGGGAATTGGGCATTATATATATTTTTCTGTGAATGATCTGACATTTGTGTGAACATATTCCTCCCCAGTTGAAGGACTTGGTGTTTTTTCTTGCTGAAATTCCTGACATACTCTCTACCCATTTCTCCTGCCTGTTGACATCCTACTGAGTGGCAGCACAACCATCTGGTTCATCTTCACTCCCCCCACCCACCCCTGGTTTTATATCATCTGCAATCTGCGGAAGAGTGGACTCTGTCCCATTTTTCAGGTTGTTTATGAAGACATAAATAGTACTGGCCCCACTACTGACACCTGGGGTACAGCACTGGCCTCCAGCTGGACTTTGTACTGATTATCACAATCCTCTCTGCCTGGCCTATCAGCCAGTTTTCAATCCTCATTGCACTTACATAACCCATACTTTGTCAGCTTGTCTATGAAGATGTTACAGGAGTGTCAAAAGCCTCCCTAATGAGGATGAGGTAATCAACACCCACTGCTCCTCCCTCAGCCACCAAGCTGATCTCCTCATTATTGAAGGGAATCAGGTTGGTTAACCACAATTTCCACTTCGTAAATCCATGCTGACTGCTCCTGATAATTTTCTTGTCTTTCATGTTCCTGGAAATAGTTTCCAGCATTAGATGCTCCATCGCCATCCCAGTGATGGAGGTGAGGTTGATCAGCCTGTAGTTTCCTGGATCTTTCTTCTTGTCCCTCTTGAACATAGGAGTGATATTTGCTTTCTCCCAGTCTTCAAGAACCTCTTCTGATTGCCACACAATGACATCGGTCAGTTCCTACCATACTTGTGGGTGCTTTCTGTCAGGCTTCATGGGCTTATGTATGTTCAGATTATTTAAAATTTCCTTAATATGTTTCTCCTCCACCAAGAATGTCTTCCTTACTCCAGGCTTTGCCACTAGACCAAGGGGCCTGAAGACTAGACTGTGATTCCTGAAGACTAGTTTTCCAAAAAACACTGAGGTGCAGAAGTCGTTGAGTACATCAAGCCAAAGAAATATGTTTAGTTTGAGTCATTTCATAGAGAGTTTTTGTAGACCACTGCCTGAATTCCTGTTAGAGTGTTGTAAATCACAGGTTTTCCAGGCCATGTGGGCGTTTTATCCATGGAGTTGGAAGTCTGCCTATACCATGTGTTCATGTCTCAGTGTCATAGCATAAAGCACCAGAGTGACACTGAGTTTAAGGATTCCTGTGCTTCTGTACATGGAATGCAAAATCAGCCTGAAGGTTTGGGAGGTTGCAGTGCACTTTCCTTCAATGTACTTTTTTTCCCTTTCTCTGAGAATTTAGAAATATTGATGTCACATGGTAGCTAATTTTATTTGTTCTGTTTTCATGGTGACTAAACTACACTGAAAAGAGAGGTAAGTGACTTACTTAGCTTTTAAGTGACTTACTTATTTCCTGTACTTCTTGAAATTTAATGATTTTATGCTGTGTAAGTATTTAGTTAATGTTGATTATGCGTAAACCTCAGATAATAGCTAAAACCTGCTGCAAATTTGCCTAGTAAATAGATTCCCTGAAATGATTTATATTTTTTCTTTTATACTTCAAATCTTCTTTCTTTTCTCCCAGCCAGTGTAGGGAGAAAAACTGTCGCGCTAAAAGCCTGATTTTGTTCTGCTCTTGCACATGCAATCCATTTGCTCAGTGGGATTCCAGCTAAGTATAGAAACAAGAACATCACCCTGGGGAATGTGTGCACCTAACAGAGACCTGAAACCTTCCAATCTTAAGCTTTTCTAATGGCAAATGATCTTAGTGATCTTACTCAGCTGTATCTCAGGCAAGAATTAGAGGAAAATAAAAAAACTGGTCTTGCTCACTTCAAACTTAATTGGTAATATCTGTCCGATTATTTTAAATTTTTATCTGTATCTTGTATTTTCTTCAAGACATAGAAGGCAGTGTTGAACTTTACTTCTTTTCTTAATCTGCCAGGAGCTTTTTTGTTGGCACAGTTGGAATATGAGTTAAAACATAACTCCTTGCTCTGCCCAGAGGTGTGTAGCAGACCACAAAATTTAGTGCTGTGTGTTCCGCTCTGCACAATGAGCTTTAGCCTGTTTCGCCAGTAACCCCACTGCAATTACTGGAGCCACTCAAGGAATGAAGCCTCTCACAGTTCAAGTCAAGGCTTTGATTGCACCCTGTTTTGTCTAGCACTTGGTCAAAAGATATCCTAAATTGTTTCAGACATTTGTTTTTTTCCTTAATCATAAGCAAAGGGAATAAACATATACAGTGTTTGTTCCTCCCTAGTAATAATTTTTGTATAGTGGGAGAGGTGACTTAAGAAATAATTTAAATAACTCTTTCAGAAACAACGTTTCAGCAGTTTAATTTGACTCCCAGAAGTTGCTTCCTAGAAGTTTCCTGTCAGTCACTGGCAGGACTGATGAATATATAAGCAGCAAGCACTGAAAATACATCTGTTAGTTTAACTGTATTCCTTTCTCCTGTGCCCACATTTTATAAATATGTTAGATTTCCAGAGGATCATTTAGGAACATTCTGTTAGCAGAGATTATAATTAAGTATATTGTAACTGAATTTGTGATGCTACAATGTAATTTTCAACAGAACAATTGAGAAAATATTAAAAATTATACAAAGCGGATGGATAGTTCATACTGACTATACTCTTCATTAAGAATTACACAAATTGCAACATTATGAAGGACATGTGTAGGAATACAAAGCATTTAGCGTCTTCTAAGAGGCACCATACATGGATGTTTTCAGATAAAGTAATTGGTATCTGAAATCACTTAATAAGTTTTTTATTTCTGCCCAAGAATAAAATTTGCACTGGCAAAGCTAAGCCATTGCTGGAGTATAAATTTCTAGTCTTGATTATAATATCAGTAAACTCTTACACAACAAAGAAAGGATACAGGATGAGGAAGGCAAGCTGGAGAACAGACAGAAATAAGCAAAGTTACTGGGTTGTTCTAATAAGTAGACAGACTATGCTTGATGTTGCAATAGTGTCTCATAGAAATTGTGGAGCCCATTTTCATATTAGAAAGAACAGATAAATCACTGACCTCAACCCAAAAAACCTGCAGGAATTACCCTAATGTTTGTAAACAGAGTTATAAACTCATATCCCTTGCTATCACTGTAAATAGGTGAATGTTTCTGTATTTGATTGAAATAAGCATAGTTATAGTAACTGATGGAGGAGACATGCTTTATTTTACTAGAGCTTGAGAACATAAATACATAATTTCTTTTAATTATTACTATATTTCCAATATTAGATTGTTTTTGAAAAAATAATTTCCCAAATAAACCTTATAGTATTTTGTACTGAAAAGCTGAAAGAAGAGCAGGTTATGCAGTTCAAAAATTGTTTACTAATGTTCATTCAGGCCCTCTTACTGCAAACGATACTCAACAATATTTGGAATACAGAAGGTGGCAGACGTGTAGGTGGCTGAGGTCCAGCCACTGGAGATTGAGTGTTAAGAGCTTGGCTCTATTGGGCAGATTGCTTAGCCCACTCTGTTCTCATCATTTGGTGATAAAAAGCAAGAAGAAAATAACAAAATGCCAAAGAGAGCCTTTTCAGATTGTTCTTTTGCGGTTTAACATTCAGACAATTTGTCTTGGCTTTCTAAATCCATTGAGCTAATCTAATGTCTTACTGCTTCATATGCTACTGATCTCCTTGATAACTCTTCTTTTTTTCTTTTTTTTTTTTCACTTCCTGAACCAGTTCCTTAGCTAAGTGTTTCCTTAAGGGTAAACAGTGGTTTCCACAGTGATCACAGAATCATAAAATCATAGAATGGTTTGGTCTAGAAAGAATCTTTAGAGGTCATCTAGTCCAACTTCCATGCAATGAGCAGGGACATCTTCAACTAAATCAGGTTGCTCAGTCCCATCCAACCTGACCTTGAATGTTTCCAGGGGTGGGGCATCCACCTCTCTCGGCAACCTGTTCCAGCGTTTACCATGTCATTGTAAAAAGTTTCTTCCTTGCATCCAGTCTAAATCTACCTTCTTTCAGTTAAAAATCATGACCCCTTGTCCTATTTCAACAGGCCCTAGGGAAAGATTTGTCACCACCTTTCTTATAATCACCCTATGTTATGTACAATAGAAGACAGGAGTCTTGCAGCAGCTCTCATTTGTGCTTTTCCCTGTGATCTAATGTCCAAACCAGTTGCTAGCCTCACGGCCTTACTTTGCCTCTTCTGCTTTTCTGTTGGTGGTTTGCAGTTTCCTTCCCCTTTATCTCTCCATGAGTTCTAAACAGGAGGATAGGAAAGTGTTTTGCCCTTTCTATTCCTTGAAATTTCTTCCCAGGTCTCTTCTGCAATATTGTAGCAATAATATTTTATTTTTCCTGGAGTAGCCTTAGGGATCAGAGCATGGAATAACCCAAATAATATCCTGGTTTGTGCCCCTGCATTGTCTCCTGACTCCAACTCTCTTTTCATTCTGCAGGACTTCAGCACACACAAAAATCCCAAGTAAAACAGCTGTACTGGCAGGTGTCATTCTGGAGATGAGAATGATGACATTAAATTAAAAGAGGTGAGGAAGGCAGATTAATTAAGCACTTGATTAAGTACTCTATCTTCAGAAAAGAGGCTTTTTTTTTTCCACAGGATCTCTCATCTTTAACTTCAGGTTTCCTGCAGTGCAAGAATATAAATGTGAATAACAGAAATTAAAAAAAAAATATTACTCCCAATGAAAAATAAGTAAAACTTTATTTTCTTGATAAGAATGTAATTGTAGCCTTGCAAGGATATAAATTTAGTAGCAGCGCATCTGTGTTTCTGTCCTGCGCAAAGTTACTCAAGTAGAACGGGCAGATGTTGTTCAGATCTCATTTTATCTGAGCGCTGCTTGCAAGTAGATTTTACCCCAAGAAATTTAGTATACCTCACTTTCCTGTTTGTAACACAGAAATAATAGCCATTTTCATTCCGGGAAGGTTTCTTTTCGAAGATACGTTTTTAGTACATTCCCACCTATGCAGTACAGGGGCCATCTCCTAGCAGTGTGTAAGGAATGAGCGTGTAGTGCAACAGGGCTCCTCATACTGTCTCTCAATATTGCCGCCAGCTGCTGTGAATAGAAAAAACCTTTTGTAGCTGGTGGTGCTCGTTTAAAAGCTGTGTCTGGTCTTGACAACGAGTATGAGAATGATGCTGATTTTTGAAAGCAAACTGTTCCTATTTCATGTTTTAGTCATGATGAGTTTTACACACTTTGTGAAACAGAATTGTGTTCAATGCAGTGGCATCTCTAATATACATTAGGTTTGAAAGGACTATTTAAACTTTAATTTTTTAAGGTGCTATCTGGTGTCGTGTAAACGAGGCTTTCTGTAAATTGTAGGTGCTTCATCACACTAGTGTTGTAGGAATAATTCCAGCACATTTTATTTGTGCTAGAATCGCAGTTATTAATAACTCTGTTGAATAGCAAATGTTAGCACTGCTTTGCTTGCTGATACCTTTGGGGAATGCTGAGCAATCAGCAGCTTACAGGTACTTCAGAAAATATGTTTCTTACAGTTGCCTTTTTTTTAATTGCATTTTCTGCAGTTGAAATTTGCAGGTTTTATATTAAAAAATAAATACGTTTTTAAAAAGCTTTTCCAAAAAATCGTAATTCTGTATCAAAGGATAACCATTTGTATTTGCAAATAATAATAAAAAAAATATGCTAAGATGGTGGTAGACAAACCTTGACTAATCCTTTAATACAGTAGACCAATGGAGAAGGCATTAGAAAAATGTAATTCATTGTTGGACGATTGATGGTTCACAGCTTGGTAAAAAGACAAACAACTGAGCTGGTTTTATATTTATTTTTATATTTTTAAGAGAATTGTTTCTGGTATTTTTTTCCTTCTTGCTGTCTAAAGATGTTAATTCTATGCCCCACCACAGCACCTCTGTGAAGGGATTTGTTGTTCAGAACTTCTTGTTAGCCATTATGAGAAAAAGTTTAAGTGTTAATGCCACCGCTACATTGCTCTTTACTTTCCCTGGAAGAGATTTTTTTGGTAAAATGCCCTCTCCCTCAGCTCCTTGAATTCTGACGTGTGTGGGTTTTTTGTTTTTGTTTCCCAGCAGCTAAAGAGGCAGTAGGTTTAATTTGGCAAATCATTTGGAAAAGGAGGGGTGGAGAAGTGCCCTGTAACCACTGAACAGTAAGTGCCAGTTTTACCTGCTATTTTAGCCACAGAAGTAAATAGGATATGCAGATGGATTGGCATGAAACTTTTATAATACTGAGAGGCATACAAAAATGTGCACACGTAGAAGTATAACTGCTCTGAAATACTTCAAAGAAGAAGGCCAAGAGATCTGCTTGGATGTAATTATGGATCAGGTCATGAGCAGTGTTGAGGTATACAATGTAAATTATTGAAAGCCAAAACTAAAAAGTACCTTAAGTGACATTCTGTTAAATTGATTCGGATACTAAGTAGTTTTAAATATTCAATATAGAAAGTCTCTAAAATTAGAAAATGCAGCTTGGATGTGTGCACACAACTCTGCCCTTGGAAACTAGGAACTAATTGAATAAAGACATGCCTGTCAACAGTATTTGCATGCTATTAAAAATGCTGCTCTGTTTTATACTAAAAATGACTGTCAGCTTTGTTTGCAGCATGCTTGTCTGTTAATTCTAATGCTTTTTTGATTCACGTCAAATTAAAATATGAATTTCAAAATGCAGGTGTTAACTGCTTTCAATTTCCACAGCAGAAAATATCTCTGTAGCAAAAAGCACTATATAATAATGAATCTTACAGGATAGATTTGGATGTGAGAAGCTGAGTTGCAACACTAAAGTATGAAGCTTGGCCTTAGAAGTGTTTAGACATACTTGAAAGCGTGTTAAGCACTTAAGCTGTTGTTCGAGGACAGCCATATAAGAAAAATATTTAAACTCTGCACCTGATATGCAATATCTTAAAAACTTGATTACTTCAACAAATTAGTTTAAAATGAAATTTTTGCTTTTCTTGCAATTGAAAATATTAAAGCAGATGAGGCAGAAGTTCATAATATTAGGTTGTACTTTTGTTAGCTTAGGGAATATAAACATGGCTTTAACATACTGCGGTGTCTTTTTTGTTTATACACAAGTGCAGGGAAGGAGAATGCCATAAGATCTCCCCGACAGTGGAACAAGCTGCTCTCTGCATCTTTTTGAATACACAGAATATTGATCCTTTTAGAGCAGCAAGCAGCAGTGTAGGGAAGCAAAAGAACAGTGTCATGTTGTAGTGGAATAGAACTAAATAGAATTAGCTGGAAGGAGCATGGAGTATTATTTTTTTTATGTGGATGTACCTAGGATGCAGATTAGACCCAGTCAAATCAATCTGCTTGTTCGCTGCTAGTAGATGTATGGTTCTCAGCTATGTTTCTTCTCTCATTTTTGTACCATGTCTGATGCTCATTCATTCCCTTGGGAAGCTAGTTGCAGCACAATAGCCAGAGAAAGACTGACTCAGCCAAAAAGACGCAGGGTTTTCTGTCTGTTAAGGGAGCTAGATTGAAGTGAGATGGCAGGAAATGGGAAGAAAACCAGAGGAACTGGACCACAAATTTCAATAGCTTCGAAATATTGGAGGAAATCCTCTGTCTTGCCTAGCCACAACCTTCCTCTATCCACAAAATGTAGATTCAATATTTCTGCCTCTGAGGGATTGCACACCTTCCTCTGCTGTCTCCTTGGGTTTTGGATGGAAGCTAACTTCAACTCCTGAGTAATGAATGCTGGTTTGCTAGAGAGGAAGGGAGGAACTGAAAAAGTGAGAAAATTGATAAATTAAACAAACTTGAAGGGTTGTGGAATTGTAATGGAACAATAGGTGGTTTGTTTTGGGTTTTTTAAAATAAATATTACATATTTAAGGAATGAGCGTGATATTATAGGACATCTGTTGTGGCTGGTAGAAATACGGCTTGAGAAATTATCTGAATACAAGTTGTCATGGGGAGGTAGATACAATACTGTATTAGTAATCAATGTCAAGGCTGTGAGGTAGACAGCAATCATTGAATTGCAAGTATCATAGAAGTGAAACCAAATGCTTTGAGGTAAGATGTTTGAGAGAAACATGAAGATTGCAAGACTTATAATCCCTTTACCTGAGTTTTGGGAACAATAAATAGCTGATGATCTTATTTTCAGAAACAGCATTCTGATCTTAGGCTACTAGTAAAAATCTTGCCTGGTCTAGCAGGATCAGAAGGGTTGCTACCTAAGGGTTTTTTCTATGCAGTTGGCACTAATTAGTCTCTTATTAAAGAATTTAATTGAAGAGATAGGACAAAGTACTTGTGTTATGGGCCTGTAGGATGTTTTCTCCTGTATTTCCCGAAAGACTATTTTTCAGGACACAACTGCAACACATACGAACAAGTTTGTGTCAGGGATAAAGACTTTGACATTAGCTATTTGGGGCCTTGTCTGTGCATATGAGAAGGTTCATGATTACTGAGAGCGTTCAGTCAGTGATGAACAGTTGTTCTGATGGTCTGTAATCATGCAGAGTGGGAGTATATTGACATCAGTAGTACATAGCTGTTACTGTGTTTATTTAAGAAATACTGATAAATTAAAATGAGCTGGGTTTTTTGTATGTTGATGTTTTTCTGGTGGTTGATGCTATTCTGACACGTAAATTTTTGATGCATTGGATTTTATGGTTGAGTGTTGAAATAGGAATACAACTCATAAGTTGTTTGTTTCAGTCATTTATTTTGGTACATATCGAAGGATTCGTGTCTTGTAGGCTGTCTCTTCCTACTAGCACGTGTGTTCAGCTTCCCTGGAGTCCCATTTCCTTGCTCCCCGGTGAAGATTCAGTAAAAAATGAATTAGAAAAATGTGTGGTCTCTGGTGTGTTACTTTCATAATGCTATTGCTAAAAGCAGCTGTAGTAGATGAGATGGAACTCCACCGTCTATAACTTCTTTATTCTAAAATATTGATTATGAAGACGTGTTTTGTTTTTTTTTTATCTTTGCTATCAATAGAAGATAGATGTGCAGTAGAAAGTGAATTTTAGAAATGCAGAGAGATTTTTTCCTGTATTTAGAATGCTTGTGTTTAGAATAAGATAGTGTATGTATGCAACATAATTGCATTAAAAAACCTTATTTTGATTTGTCACAGTCCACATAATAAAAATAGTGAAGGGCAGAGGATGAAAGACGGGAAAAAACCCCACTACAATCCACAAGATTATTATGTTTAGCTATATAATTGGGGTTTTTTGGCAAAATTTAGTTACTGACTGTAGAGAATTGGCTTTCTTTCGTGTGTATAAGGCAAAAGACTTGAAGGGTATAGCAAAAATTAATAGGATATTTGCTAGAAAAAATTATAGCTAGGTAGTGTTATGGACCAAATATTATTGAGACATATCAGTGCTTTGCATTTGTTTTTATCTACTAGCCAAAATAAGTTAATTGTTACTTTTGGTAGTCTATGAAGATTGCATATTTGAATGATTTACTATCCAAGGTATGTTAAGGGCATCTTACAGTGTACATATAGTATATATTTATCCTTTAATAATCTAATTTTAAATGGGAAAACTACATGCCAAATACCCTTGTTCATGCAGTAAAACTCTTATTTCCTCATTGCAGGCCATATTTCTCAGACATTTGTTTGAATACGTGCTGAAACAAACAGGGTTGAACTCTGCCTCTTGATAACACATTGGTGTTTTCTTGACCTTTTTTTACAGAGGGAGATGTCACTGACTGGCAATATCCCTGGTACAGGGCAAATACACTGGGATGAGTTCTCAGAAAATTAGCTTACATGGGTATGAGTGTGCACGTAGAGTCTGAGCACAGTGCAGGCAGCCATTGGCACTTCACCCCAAATGGTTGGTCATTCTGTGCAGCCCGAGTTCAGTCCTTTGCGGTCAGAGCTGGAGAGATGCTCTTCACAAAAAGTAATTGCTCTGATATGTATTTCCCATTTACAGACAGAATAACTGGAAATGTAAGCATCAAGAAGTCATGTTGTAAGCATTTTGGGTTCTTGATTACATTTTTCCTCTTCATTTTCTTTTTTATCCTTTTTCTTTTTTATTATATATACATTCTGTAATTCAACTGCACTTTGTATGTTTCCAAAGAAAATATAAATTCAGATTTTGAAATATAAAATCCAAAAAATAACCACACAACACACTTTTTATTAGTTTAAAATTTGGAGTCCAAGCTGATCAACATAATTGATTATGATTCAAAACATTTGTAGAAGGTATGACTGGAGTTTGATGAATTTCAGTCCTTTCTCCAGTGTTTTCCAAGCATAATGTTTATAGTGCAATCTAATATTGAACTGCTTTTTATTATTTTCTCTATATAATTAACTGAGATGAAGAATATCTGTTTTCATGAAATGTGGGAGAAAGTGCTAGTTAAATTGTTACAAAAGCTAATGTAATCTATAAAACTTAGAACCTACTCTTCTAGAAATTCCATACCTTATACAAATAGGTTCTCTAGATTGCAAAAAGAGAATATTTAACTCTTCGGAATAGTAAAACAGATGTCTGTCATTTTTTGCTTTCTGTTACTTAGGGGAAATACTACAAAATGTTATTCCTCTTTTAAGTCATCAGTGTTGATTCAGAATTGTGTTAATTCTTCAGTATTATTTATTTTTTTTACCTTGGGATTAAGCACTGGGTGTGACATTCTTTACTGGATATTTTGTTCTCTGTGTATTTGTGTCTTTTACTGTGTCTTTTCCTTTTCATGCAAAAATCTGCATTAATGCAATGATAGAGCCCTTCATTTTCATGCAAGGGCAAGCACAATTGTTTAATACCTGTAAGTGTTACTTAAATCTGACACAGGTACCTTTACAGACAGTTCAGTCTCAAGATGTGTATAAACCCAATAATATCAGCACCTCAAAATTCAGAGTTTTAGAAACAAAACTAATATTCAAGTTTCAAAGTTACAACAAGCTGCATGATGATGATATGTGGGAGGTGATTTCATAACCATGAAAAAAAATGCAGCTTTGTTCTGCTCCTTGAAGACAGATGTCACCTCAGAAAAAAAAAAAAAAACAAAAAAACCACCAACAAAATATTTTACTGCAGTTTCTCCAATATAGGATGGGGTTTGGGATGGAACATAGTTGCTGTACAAGCTCTTATTCCATCAGCCATCCCCTGGGGTTAAAAATCAGTGACAAACCTGTCAGAGCAGCCCCTTAGTCTCCTATTTGCTAAGTTGCCTTAGCCTCATGTGCAAACAATTTCTCTGTGAAGAAGAGGCCTAAATCTTCCTTACTGCTATCAAATCTGCATCAGATCAGGATTATGAACTTTTATTAGATTTTTAAGCTTTTCTAATCACTGTGGGTAGTTTTATGGGGCTTTTTTTGATAATGATCTGTTTTCTGCTGAAGATTGCTTGTTGATAAATGCATCCTTTTTATTCTCAGAGTCTGATGAGGTTTTGCTAGTAGTCTCACAAACAGCACAATCTTTATCTAGTAACAGTAGATCTCTGCTAGAATATGTGGAAATTTATGTACTCTTAACAGTGAAATAGTTATTTACTTTAATCAAAAGTAGCAGGTTACAGATGAAATTATAGGTACACAATTTTAGTTATTATTTGTCTTGATTGTTTTCATAGTATATATTCCAAGCCTCATTAAATAAAACAAAACAAAACCTGGAAGCTGTTGCACTTTAAAATTTCTTTTTCATTGTTCTATCACTCATTAAATTATTTTCTCTCTAGTAACTCAGTTGAATGACTACTTTCATAAGTAGAATAACTTATTACAACTTGTCCAAAGATAGTTTTCATATTCATTTTGGTATCTTACTCTACCATTTTCATGACTTGCTTGAATAGAATACTCTGAAAATAGTGTAAGCACTGTCAAATGACGTTCAAAATGAGAATGAGATATGAGTCTTTGCTTAGAAATGCATCCTTGCTGAGAAATGCTTTCCCTCTTAAAGTGAGAGTGCAATTTTGCTGGTCCTTCAGTTCTTTTTCTGGTACTCTTTTAGTGATGTGCAAAAGTGAGTGCTAAACCTCATCCTGCTTTTAGTGATGTGCAAAAGTGAGTGCTAAACCTCATCCTGCTAGCTTGCAGAAACAAAGGTAAACTCCAGAAAACATGCAAGTTACAGTCCGAGGCTCTCTCTGGATGCAAAGAATCCTTTTTTATTTCTATTAAGCATACTGTGAATGATTCCTTGAAGATCTTCAACCCACAGTAGAAAGCCTAGTATAGCATACCATGCCTTTTATTTATGAACAATATCAAAATGATCTTACAAGATTTCACTTGTCATTAGACTATTATTGTGATAATGGAAGACAAACATATTTTGAAACATGAATTCTGCATTCTTAAGTTTTCCTGGTGCATTTATAGATATAATATTATCTGTCTATAGCAGCTGTTCTTTTAGCACCATTAAAACACCAATTACATGATCTTTAAAAAGTTCCGTTTTAAGCTTAGTTTTAGTCAGACAATCCAATTAATGTGAATGAGCTTTTCATTAATAGGCCTAAAGTTAAGTAAGTCTTTTTTTGTTTGCTCTATCAGAACCTAAGAGATGATCCTACTGATTAACCTAGATTCTTCTTCCCCTTCTGTTTCTGAGGATTTTCTGGTGTTATGGCTTTAACATTAACTCTCAGTTTATCTACCTGTTTATCTGTTCCTGGGAAGTTGCTAGGACAAGAACGAAAGCTAAAATTTTCACAAGAATGCAAGAAATTTGCGTATAGAAAGTCTGTGGCAATTCAGTGGGGTTGGTGTATTTGACACATTTTGCTATTTAAATCTTAAAACAAACTAGTATGTGAAGGTTGTTCACTGTATGAAACTCAAATTAATCTTAACACCATTAGTAAGGTTTGACTTTGGTTTAAATTAAAAATCACTATTCTAGAATAACAGAGTACTTTTCAAGGAAGAACTGAGGTGATTTACATCTAGACAAAAAGAAATGGAGGAGTAACATAAAAGTTATAAAAGTCTGCCTTGGCTGGAATGAGGAACAGGCTCTCTGCCTCAGAAAAGAAGCTTAGGAAAAACAGTAAAGAACAATCTGAAATAAAAGTATGGAAATACGTCTTTCTGCTCTGAAAAGATGAGTGAGAATGAACACGGCTTTATGTGTTTTAGTATTAGCACAAAACTAATTTCTTAAAAATTACTTTAATATACCAACATTCATTAATTAATATCCTGAAATATTATGTGTTCAAAGATACTGATACATGAATCAGAATTGAAAGAGTTAATTTTTTTTTTTTTGTTTTGATGTCCTTTTGCATTCCTGAGAATAAAACTGGTGATAATATGCATAGATTTTGGGAAAAAATAACAAGATATCAAATAGTCTGAACAACACAAGAAAATGTCACCATCTTCCTTATGACAGAATTGACTTCCACTGGTAACTGGAGATTGTTATTTAACAAGTACACTGTAATTTTTATAATTATTTTTACCTGTTTTACAAATACTGTGTTGTGTCATGCACAGTTTCTTAAGATAGAAAAAACATTCCACTCATCCTGTTTATGGATTTCCCTCCCTGTAAAGAGAGAAAAAAAAAAAGCATATACATATACAATGCAAATCAGCATGCATGCAAGAGAATTTTCACTTTCTGATAGAAAAAAATGCAAGATTACAGAACCACAGACTGGGTCAGGTTGGAAGGAACCACAGTGGGTCATCTGGTCCAGCTTCCCAGCTCAAGCAGGGTCATCCCAGAGCACATTGCACAGGATTGTGTCCGGATGTTTCTTAAATATCTTCAGGGAGAGAGAGTCCACAGCCTCCACAGCAATCCATTCCAGTGCTCAGTCACCCACACAGTAAAGTTCTTCCTCATATTCAGCTTATTAAGATTAAAGAAGTTTGAGTTCACTTGTTGAACTGAAATTTATTAATAGTGCCTATAAAGAGTTTTTAATGATTGGGTTTTTTTGGTTGTGGAGTTTCATTTTTTTCTTTTCTTTTTTTTTTATTTCCATAACTTTGAGCAATGAAAATGAAAAACTGAACAAAAAGTAATTAATCAGGGAACATTTAGTTAGAAATTTAAGCAGTGCAACTACTGAAAGATGGGAGCTTGTAGAAATTTAATTCACATAAGTACACACATACATATGCATATCTATGTGGAGACACCAGAGCAGCAAAGCTGTGTAGTTAACAGTGATTACAGTATGTTTGGCCAAAGTAATGTCACAAATCAAAGACTTAAGGAGATCTGAGTTAAAGTGTGATGTGGAAATCACTGCCCATAATTACCTTTTCCTCATTTTTCTTAGTTTTTCTACAAATACACCCAAGCTCAGTATATCTGGTAGCATTACCTAAGTAGTCTCAGCTTTGAAGAGTAGTACTCAGATAGTCACCTTGGTGGTGTGGACCTTGCAAGACTTGATTCTCCAAAAGAGCCCCCATATGTTTCTGGAATGATCTGTGGAATTCAGCTGCTTCTCTCACAGGTCTCTGTGAAGTTGAGCCATTCCTCATGGCTCTGTCTCTAACATCTCTGTAGTTTGTTCTTTTGCCATATTTGGTGTTTTTTGAACACCTGTTCAGTTAGCCTAACCCAGGCAACAAATTTCTCTGCAGCTAAACAGTTGTGTGAAGCCTAGAAACAAAAGAAATTTTTATTATATGTTGTCAAAATTTCTGTAAGACTAATATAAGTAATAGCGTGCATGGTTTTAAGGAGTTTCAAGTACAGTGCTGAACTGCTAGCAAAGAACAGGAGGTAATTGTCTTTAACTGTTTCTGAAGCCTCAGACATCTGCGTTAGATCTCTGTTCCCTTTGCTTATTTTTTGCCAGTCAATGGGATGCTACCATACTGCTCAGAGGACCTCTTGCTATTCATTTTCGAGGAATAATTTCTTAGGACAAACATTACCTGTGGATTATACACAAGTGGGCTGTTGCAAGTTCTTTCTATTTAAACTAATTGCTCATCAGTGTCTCATGTATTTGCTTTGTTCCCTGATTGGGTGACCTGACTTTACTATATGGGAGGAATTACTCAAGAAATCAGTGAGATCTTTATTCTGCTAGCAAGTTCCTTGGGAAGAGAAATAGCACAGAAGAAAAGCCTCTGCTGCTTTGGGAACATAAAAAGACCTTTATACTGCCTTGCATATCTGTATTACCTTTGACTAGCTACATGGACCCCAGATATAAATGTAGATGTATTGCTCTCTGGTTGAGGAAAAGAGAAAGACATGAGTCAGATTAATGAATCACCTCTCTGTCTTTCACAGTTGTTCCTTTCACAGCAGGTAATGGCTAGCATGACTGTGTGTGCAATTATATTTACAGAAACAGTGGCTGGATTTCATCTGACTAAATCTGTTGTTACTGTGTTGTGCTTCTGACAGTCACTCTCTGTGCAAAGCTTATGGGTATAGTTGCAAAAATATTTCTTCAGTTGTTGGTTATGTCATTTCATTTCTCTTAACCTATAATTTCCATATCCCTGCTTATCATAGACAAAATACTTTCGTATGCCAAGTGAGGATGGCACTGAATCCCTTAATTTTGTTTTAATGTCATGTTTGCATTATCTGTTCATTGTAGCATTAATTGCATGTGTGCATGCAGTGCTGTTTGCAGATTAAGAACTTTTTCAGTCTTGTTTGCAAACTTTTCAGATCCCCCTTTGTTCAAGAAATATCATATTTCTTAATGCATTTAACTCTCATAAAATGTCTTTGGTCAACAGGGTGTAAAATCCATTAGTGTGTACTGTTTAATAATTTCCTGTACATATTTATGAATATAAGAATACCTTCTAATAACCATCTTCAACATTTTTTCAAAAATCAAAGAGTCTTAAGTCATCTCTACAGTTAACCACTCGCATTTATTGTAAAAGGCACCATAGCAGAACACAGCTCATCTTGCATATCATCTAACCAAAGCATCAATTAGATACACTTTTAAAAATCCTGCTATGACAATAAAACTTCGATTGCATAGTGGTTCCAATATATTTTCAGCATGACAATGCAGGTGAGGATCTTATGTGTCCCATCTGTTTGTAGTCTGGCAGTGATAATCCCTCTTCTGATGGGAATTTCAAGGGCAGATAGGGTTTTGTTAAGGAGCATTGATGGTTTGTATGTAAAAATTCAATATTTTTGTATATAAAAAGGGCTAGAACCCTGCCCAAATTTTTTTAAAATTTTAATGTTGTTGTTGATTGCAACAAAACCATTCTTCTTTGAATACTGTTTTTTAAAAAAAATAGTTAGAGGTGTTTTTGTTGTTGTTTTTTTTTTTTAATTTTTGTGTCATATTGGGAGTCAGCGTGCCTAGAACCCTCTATTTGGACTGTTTAGTATGAATCTCCCTGGCCATATAAGGTGCTGGATTAGTCACCTAGCTGTCATGTTGCTGGTTTTTACTCTTTGTGCGTGGTGCTTCAGTGGATGCTATCCATTAAGAAATCCATTAAAGCTTGTGTTTCGTGATAAGCTACACACAGTACCAGAAGTAAGTACCCTGATCATGAGTGCACATTGATTTTTTAAATTCCTTGAACTATTAAATCTGCTATTTTAAGACCTTGGTACACAACAGCCTTGACAGTCTATTTTATTTTTCAAAAGAAAGAATGATAAAGCAGATGCTAGCCCAGTAAATATTCAGGAGTTTCCTTTGACAAAAACAACACTAAAACCTTTTGAATGGTTTTTTTGGGGTTACTATTTATCTTCTAAGCCTCTCTGCTTTTCACACTTTGTTCATCCTCATGGTACAGTTAGGTAGGATTCCAGTGGGTTTTTTTTTTCCCATTGAAGCACATCTAGATAAAACATAGGACTAATCTCATTTAATCCAGGTTGGGAGGTGTTTGGCCAGGACTATTTGCACTGGTTCAGCATTTCTGTGCTCTTTTAATTGCAGGTGCTGCTAGGCTGTCCTTACAACTTTCTTCATAACAAAATCTGAACTAGTTCTTGCCTCCTCTGTAAGGAATGTGGCACCTCTTCTATTAATAATCATAGAATCACAAAGTATCTTGAGTTGGAAGGGACCCACAAGGATCATCAGAGTCCACCTCCTGGCCCTGCACACAACATCCCCAAGTGTCACACCACGAGCATTGTCCAAATATTTTTGGAATTCTGCCATGTTTGATGCTGTGGCCACTTCTCTGAGGAGCCTGTTCCAGTGCCCAGCCACCCCTTAGGTGAAGATCCTTTTCATAACATCCAGCCTAAACCTCCCTTGACACAAATACATGTCATTTTCTCGGGTCACTGGTCAGCAGAGAGAAGAGATTAGTGTCTGCCCCTCTGCTTCCCCTTGTGAGGAAGTTGTAGACAGAGATGAGGTTCCAAAAGCTCTTATTCATATGATGTCTGTTTTCTTTTGTGACCCCAGCTTTAAATGATGCAACCTGTCCCAGCCAACCAGGTACGTTTTTAATGCTTATTAAGTTTACAGGCAGTCTAGACTCTGAATAGTGTAAGTATCTCTTATACTGGAGATAAAAGTAAAGGAAAAAGAAAATTAACTTTTATCTAGGACTTGAATCAGTCCATCACTGGTTAATTGCTAGGGCTGCAGCTAGGATTTTAAAGGAAAGTTTTGAAATTTTCTATTCCATCTCGACAAAATAGAACTGAAAAGAACAAAAAAGAAAAAGCCCTCGAAAACTCAGTGTGTTAATGCTGAATGGAAAGTCATCTCTGGTCATCTTCTTCATTTATCAGTCTCCAGATATTATTAACATAATATAATATTTTTATAAAGGAAAAGATCTGACAAAGCTTATATGGTAGAAATAAAAAAGAGTCTATACTTGTGCTGTATTAAAGGTTTAGGTACAAACTGTCTAAAACCAAAAATATAATGCAAATATGAACAAACTCACTAAGTTTCAATTAGGCCTCTGAAAGCTATTGAAATAATTAAAAACTAATTACTTATTCAGGAGTTGTTAATCCAAAAAGATGGCTAAGCTTTATTTTCTGAGATCTTTACAGAGCAATAATTTATTGGTTTCTGTGACTTCAAAGCTACTGAAATTTTATGGAGTTGAGTAACTAAAACAAGAAATATTAGTTTAGAAAAATATATCAATAGACTTTATGAAATATATAACTGAACATAAAAGGAATATTTGGAAATAATATCTGCCTCAAATGGAAGAAGAATCGGAAAGCAAAAAGGAGACAATTTTTAGACTTTAAAAAATAGCCTGGATTTCCTTTTGGAGGAAATCTTAGGTGCTACAGCCTGTAGTGTTAATGGAGGCTTCTGACATTTTCTCTGTGGAGATCCAAGCCAGTAGGAGGAATGGAGTCTCATAAGTACAGATTATTTGTTGTATGTGTGTCAGTCAGGATGGTGTTGAAAAATCCATCACACTTTACTATCTGAAATAATTTAAAATTACTTAATGCTAACTCTGCAGCTAAATGCTGCAGAAAATCCAGTGGGAAGAGAAACTTATTTTTTCCTGTGCAGTGACTCTTTTTTTGCTATCTAACTACAACATTTGGGCATGTAGAACCCACATCTGTGATGCCAAATTGTCTTTCTCTTATGTAAGTTCCTTTTCAGAGGACCAGCTAGCTTGCTTACCCATGTGAAAGATTCGTCTGTTGTTTTGTTTTTGTTGTTCTAGAATGCCAAAAAAAGTGTCATTTCCCTTTCTTTAAAAGTATTCCAGGATATGGCTGCTGTTTTTTGACTCTTCTTGACCTTGTGTTATAACTGGTCCTTTCCTTGTAGGTAGATAGGAGATAAAGGGGGAGAAAAACCAAAAAAGGAGGGCATTTCTTTTCCTTTTCTTGATTTTCATTTAGGAAGTGTCAGCAAGAGTGATGTACTCATCTAAGTAATCAATTTTGTATAATGTGTTTCTCTGATTGCAAATTGAATCTGAGAATATCACAGTTTTTTGCACATACTGCATAACAACTTGCAGTCATTAAGGCTCTACAGTTGTCCTTATACTGTTTTATATCTTTATATGGTATCTATTTTTAAATTTTTTTGATATCAAATGTGTTAGCAGTTGGCTTGATCTGTGAATTATAGGTGAAAATGTGGAAGTTAGAAGAAGAGCTTTTTTAATATGGAGTGTAAAAATGATAGGGGAAAATATACCAGATGTACTTCTGTTGCCAATTTCATCATACCAATTCCCAGAAATCTGTATTTTTTGTAGAATTTTCTTCCATGATTTTGGTTTCAATTCATATTTTCTTTATTCAGCTGTCTTTCTCTTGAACTGTATTAAATATATTTCTTACCTTTCATAGACATTGTACTGCTGGATTTTTTACATCTTCTCTAACAGCTTCAGCTGTTTCCACTTGAACTTTCCAATCTGCTTCTCTGTCTTGATTTGTTTTCCAGTTGTTTCTCAGTGTGTCTTTTGTATCTTTTTGTATTTTTTCTCATTCTATTTATTTTTTTATAATGTCTGATTGCTTGTTGGTTTTTGGATTCCCGTATCCACACCTTTCTTCCGACAACAGAATTTCTGTTACCTTATATGAAAGAATAATCTTTATTTTTCGTGGAAGTGCCATTATTTTTTCTCTTGTCATGGTTGTTTCTATTTATTTTATAGAAGGGGAGTTTATGTAGAACAATTTCGTAGGTAAAGTAACAGTTGGTACTAGATTACTATAGACACTTTTTAGGTTTTGGTGATTAGATGTTCTCTTTACCAAAAGACTGTGTGTAAATGTACAAGAGTGGTACAAGAAATAACACCTCTTGACACAGTACAGCCACATGCTAGAATTGCTAGCTTAAAGAAGTGAGGAAAGGCACATTCAGTGCTCTTTTCTCTCTATTTCTTTGGGAAACTGATCAAGTTCCAGAGTGATAAAGACTATGTTTCAGAGTAGTAATATACCTACAAATAAATTTAGCAATAATTTAGGAGTTTGATAACTCATGCAATTATCTTACCAATTAAAGGAAATTTCCTTATGCTATTGAAGTAAAAAAAGTGTCCATTTTCTCATTTCTAGAAGGTCTGTCAATATAGAACTCTAGTCAAAACATTTGTGGTTATTGGAATCACTATTAAACTATTTCAAGAGCATTTCTTAACTATTTTTTTCTTAGTTTTCAGTTTCATACACATAGCTACAACTAAAAACAACAAAGAGGCAAGACAACTGTTGTATAATGTATTTAAACCCTGTTGGTATGCACTAGCCAAACTCTCACTCAAGACCAGGATCCACACCAGGATCCAATTATTAATTAAGACCACCTCAACCTAAAGTACTCATTAACCTCCTACAAGCAGCTGTGGCTGCAGGGCGGGCACAAGCCCTATAAATCAAGCCCTGGGAGGAGCCAGAGGTGGTTGTTCTTGGTTGCTGTGTGCTGCTGGAGCTCTGTGCTGAGAAATCATAAAGCAAGGATCAGAAGACTGTGAGCTCCAGCACAGACAGCAACATGTAATACGGTTTTAAATGCATTCCAAGACAGTTTTGTCACTACTTCTGTCAGATTGACTAGCCTGTGAAGAAGACAGGCAATTATATATTGTGTCTCTATTACATAGGCTGAGAAGAACTGGTGCTTCAGTTTGTCGTGTAACTTCCCATAGCTCAACTCTACCAGCCTTGGGAAAGGAGAATAGAGATCAACTTTAGATGAGCAACTTTCCTTCATCTACCTAGAAATGTCCCTTTTTTTTCTGCCAGTTACCTCAAGTCTTGAGTAATACTGTATATTCTCTTGCCAATCTATCAAACTCTTATTCAAAGGATAGAACAAAAAATCACATCCAATTTTCCTTTCTGGAACTAGTGCATTATTCTGCCTTTGGTCTCCAAGTTAATACACCGTTGTTTCTGCAGTGCTGAAAGATATAACATTGGCAATAAACAGTAAACACGGGCAATGCAGGAAGTAAGACTTTTCTGAGTGATTATTTATATATAAATAATTACATTGATTTGAAACTGTTCAGATTTTGATAATCAAATAATTTTTTTTCTGATAGGAGGAGATTTGCAGGGCAGAGGGCAGAGAGAAGTCAGAAAGTATATGAGCAATGTAATTTACTACAAGCTCCATAGCTAACTGTCACTCTGCCACTGTGGAACTGAAAACAGATGTGATAAAAGATAAGTTGAACTGTGCTGAATGTGCATTTGCAAAACTCGATCATTTGGAAGAATTCAAATATGGGCCAATTTGATGGAAGATGGGGGACACTGAGATCCAGGACAAGTACCTACTACAAAGGATGCATCTGCTTGTGGTGGCGAAGCATACGCTCACATTTTGTATCACTGTGCTCATATTGGTTTCCTGGGAATTCATAATAGTGCCTTACACTAAGCTGTAACTACTGTGCTGTAATGATTTCCGGCAATGCTCGTGGAACTTTCCCACCTCATCTTATTTAATTATTTATTTTAATTTTAACTCACTCTGACAGTCTCTTGAGCTACACAACTCATTTTCATGAGGGCTCCCGGGAGATAGCTATAACACAGGTCTACTCTGCAGTTGCATGCATCTTTATAACAAAAACCATAAATCAGGACACTTACTCTGAAGCTGCAGACAAGAGCAATGAGCAGGCACATCTCAGTATGTTAGCTTCAATTCAAGGGATTTCAGAAAGTTAATTTTTTTTTTCCTTTGTTCACCGTTCGCTTCTCTATTCTTTGTTTTACTGTCTCTTCTGTGTTAACTATGTGAGGTCCTTCCATCTGAATTATCCGCTGTAGAAACACTCTGCTGTCTTCAAGGTAGATTTGAGGTTTCTTTTGGAGTGGGTAGCAGATTTTTATTACATGCTTATTCTAGACCTTTAGTGGGAGAGTGCTGAATAAGGACCTTTGTTTGAGCATTAATTAGGCTTTGGCTTTAAAGATGTTTACCAGAGGTGCAACAGTTCAAAGAATCTTCACTTAAAACCCCTCCTCTTCTAATTGTTGAATTTGTCTTAGTGGAAATGATTCTCCAGGCTTCACGTACAATTCAGGAACAGTTCAAGGCACGAACTTCTAAGCATGATTATAACAGGAAGTAGATGCCATTGTAATGTTGTTTTTCCTGCTGTTGTCGTTATTATTATTATTACTATTATTATTATCATTATCATTATTATCATTATTAATAAGTATATTTGTTCAGAAAAAATGATTTTAAAAAGTTAATTTTGGGTTCAGGTGCTTAAAAGTAAATATTTTAATTGAATTTAATAAAATAGAGGTTTTACTAAATAAAAATGTATTGCCTCCTAGTTAATGTTAAAGCTAAGATGAACAGATTTTTTTTAAGATGAAGAAGCCCTTCATATTTTGCTGTGCTTTTTGTCTTATTTGTTCCAATATAGTTGAATTTTATATTTAATATTATAAAATAAATGTATATTATTCATAATATATTATACATATACACACATATCTATGTCTATGTCTATATCTATGTCTATATCTATATATCTATATCTGTATCTATATCTATATTGATCTATATACACATAATATAATATTAATATTTGTTCTGGCTCATATGTGAGCCAGACTGTGGCATAACACAGTTTGCAGGCTCCATCTTGGTAGGTTATTTTTTTTTTCCTATGAATGACTTCTGAAAGGGAAGAGAAACGAAGTTCTATTTAGTAAATCTTGATTTGTTGGTATCTTCTGCACTCATATATACTTCTTTATGAGGCAAGAATTTTCCATCACAACTATCCCCACAGTTTTTGTAAAAGAAAGTTTAGTGGTAATAATTTCAAATATATTTTAAATGTGCCATTCTGAGAAATCTCAATGCACTTTATATACCATTTTTAAGTTATTACCTGCTGCTTGTGGTCTTATGAATGGCTCCCAGGCATTTCTCAGGATGGAAACAAAGGGAAGAAAAATAATACTTGAATGGATAAAGCCTTAATATTTTGTGAAGTACTACTTAATTTTAATGTACATCTAAAGTATAATGATGACTAATCTATTTAAATAGCTCATCTGTATATATAGAAATCTATGCAAGGAAACTGCATGCCTCAAGGCAAAAAATTATTTCTAACAAGAATCAGCAAAGAATGCAGAAAGGCAAGGAAACTAAGAAAGAAGCATAATGTACTCAGAAACCAGTGTGAGACCCGAAAAGGCTGGATTGTGTCCCTGATCTAACTTAGACTTCATACAGCATTTAGCTGTAAAAAAAATTCCTATTGAATCACATTTGAACTTAAAGGAGATAATAATTCTTCATGTTGTATAAATCTGTTCTGAGATGAAATGCCAGGATTTTAAGAGAATGGCGTCTTGGACTTCATAGGGATTGAGGGGAGACTACAGTGCTATGGAAACAAGAAGTAGGATAACGCTAAATGTCTACAAATTTCTTTCTTCAGCTGAAAATGCCATACAGAGTTTCTTTTTGAGCTCCTGCACAACCACAAGAGACTGAAGTTCTTCCTTTACTTCAGCAAAACCCAATGTCCTGAACTGAGTACTAGCAATGGAAAGTATGTCCTTTCTGTCTATTTCTCATGAGCGGTAGTCTTGAAGTATTCTTCCATTGTTCTGTGAGGAATTGTTCTCAGCTAAGAGGTTTGGGCTTCCATTATTATTATGGACTTGAGAGAAACATAAGTTTAAAAAAAAAAGTGCAGCTAAAGGACAGATAATAAATTTTCTTCCACTGCAGGATTTTTCTCTCTGATTTCTAAATTCTTGTTCAGTTCTTCTTTATGGATTTTGAATTTCTTCTGGTGGGTTTCCATGAAACCTAGGAACAAAATTAGTTTAATTGTGTTCCTGTTTATGTAGTTGTTTAAGGCTTTATGATATGCAAAGAAAATCAGTTTTGGAAGATTCCAATTTTTGTAGATTCAGTTGCATATTTTCAGACTCCTGATGGACTGACTGATATGGAGATGATCTTTGACATCAGTAGATAACTAAACAAATGGTTACCTTAATGTAACTGTTTCTCTAAGGTTAAAGAAATATTTTGCTTTCAAGGTAGGGTGCTTTAAGCACTACATCAATTTCCACACATATTCACATTTTACTATTGTAGTATAAAAGATTACATTTTCCTTTTTGAGACTGAGAAAATATTTTCACTGGGAATACTGATATCTTAACAGCATGAACTTTCTGTCAGTATGACATAATTTTATGAGGTCCTAGCATGATATTGGTTGGAATTTATGTAAAGCACAAGGTGTAAAAATGCACATTTTGACTGAAGCTTCCTGTCAGCATGCTCTAGTATTGACTCAGAATTCTTAAAGCCCGTTTTGGACGCATTTTCTCAAAACCCATTATAGACGAGGTATTTTTCATCAAACTGGATATCTGTCTGGTATATAGAACATCAAAAGCTCGTGTGAAATGATTTAGCAATCACTATCTACTGACACTGTAGTAGTGATTTTGTTCTACTGCCAGACCAGGCCAATGATTTGTAGGCAAAAGCCAAAGGAACCGTTCTGAACCATCCAGGTTTTAATGATGTGAGTGTTTTCACAGCTTGTAAGAGCCATGCTAAGTCTTACGGTATTTTAACATAAACAATCAGGAAACACTTTTACATGAAGGATTGAAAAGAAATTTTAGTTCCAATGACAGTCTTTGACTGACTGCTTAGTACAACATTGAGTGTAATCTAAGGTCAGAAACCTGAAAATTGCTGGTTTTAGTGATGAGTAAGTGGCTTTCTTTTCCTTTCCTATTAGATAGAAAATGGTCAGCTGTGGAACTCTATTGTGAAGACTTCAGAAGAAATATCAATTTTTCCAGTCAGCTTTTCATAATGTAAATATCATTTGAGCTTTCCCAAATGGGCAGCTAAACCATGAACAAGCAGAAAAACCCAATTTGGACTGTATTTCTGGACCAGACTTCACCTTCTCTCTCGGGAACTTATTGAAGGATTACAACTGAAAAAGACAAGAGGAAGAAAACCTTGAACAGGAAGCTTATCCTACAATGAGAATTACAAGTACATCTTGTATCTGCCCAGTCCTAGTTTGTCTCTGTTTTGTGCAGAGGTGTTATGGAGCTGCTCACCATGGCTCCATCAAGGTGACAAGAAATCAAACCAAACACATAGAAGGCGAAACAGAAGTGCATCATCGTCCAAAGCGTGGATGGGTGTGGAATCAGTTCTTTGTTTTAGAAGAACACATGGGACCAGATCCTCAGTATGTAGGAAAGGTAAGGTCATTTTCTTTTGGCTTTGGTTTGTTTTTTTCCATCCCCTGAAGTGTGGCATTGATAAGAGGTAAACCATTTATCTCCTAGATGGCACCTCCTCTTTTAAAGGAGGACACCTCTTGGATTGCTACATGTATTTACAGTGAACTTACCACTTGCCTGTGTATACTGTGTTTATTATAAAGAAGATAAATAAAAGTATATAGAATGAAGATACGAAAATGTGATAAAATAGTTTTTCTTCTGAGGTCAGCTAAACGCAGAGTGAGTGCAGTTGATCCTGTTACATTAGTTTCCATAACTCTAAATGCACAGGGTCACTGCTAATGGCTTTTCCAGACTATTTCCCAATTATATTCAGTTCTGCTTCAGGGAATATTACAAATGTAGTCCAAGGTCCCTAGGGTATTCATTCTACTCTGAGTGTAGGGTGGAAAAGGTCTCCTCCAAAAGGAAATCCTCTGTGGTTTTTTCATACAAGGAGACACAAGGTGTGTTACTTGTTAGAGCTCCTCAGAAGTCTGGGAGAACAAGCCCTGCATTTATGTTTTGATATATAGAGTGAGCTTCAGATGTAAAATTTAGACTAATGTAATTGAACAGAAGCCTGGCCAGCTGAAGTCTGGTTCATCATGTGTAATGTTGTCTGTAGAGCTTGGGTTTTAACTTTGCATTAAATAACACAAAACTCTCCATATAGCTTTAATCCATGATATACGACAGAGGAAGTTTTTCTCTCCCTGAAGACTGTCTCGCCGCATATGATAGAATTTTTTTTATTAGATAATCTACATGAGTCTTAATTTCCTTAATGAAAACAGAGAAATACACAGAATATGAGGGGTAAAGAAAGATGATTAATGGGGAAGAGTGCAAGGAAAAGGAATTATTTCATTTTAGTTTCCCGTGAAATTGGGAATTCTGAAAATTATATTGGAGAAAGATATGCAAGGAAACCAGTACCTTCTGAAATCACAGATGTCTGGTAGTGAGGGCTTCCAAATTTGAACAGTATCATTTGAACTAAAAATAGGAAGTGGAACAACTGTATTTAAGATACTGTTAACACAAAGGCTGAAAAAAATATTCTGTTACACCAACCTTAGTAAAATACTAAGTATTTCAGAATGCTAAAAATTATCGAGATATGTGCAGGAAATGTAAACTGAGAAAGGACCTTTCTAAATGGAGGTAGTGGTTTGCATTGAAAGAGGAGCTTTTAAAATGGGTTGGGGGATGAGGAGATATGCCTTCAGACCCACTTTACATCAATTAACATTTTCATAAATGATTTTGGAATAGAAAAAACATTTTGCGAAATATTGTTGATATAAACCTATTCAGGAGAATCAAAACATTGTCTGGAAAGAGCTAGATATTACGAATATTATTTGGATATAGAAATAAAGAGCAAACCTCAGACATATGGAACAGTGTAATGAATTTCTGTTGTACACTAGTGATTTATTGTAAGTGACAGAGAAAGAGAAAGATCTGGTTACCAGACCTAATGTCATACCTTAAAGAAGGTGAGTATGATACTAAGCTGCAAAAGTTGAGATATAAAAAACAGGGATAAAGGCCACTGAAGCCATCGTGGAGAAAATTGTTAAAAAATTTGCTATTCTGCTTACTTTTGGCCAAGAAAAATGTATTTATATGTGAAGCTGTACAGAAAGAATTGAACATTATGGCTGGCATAGTAATGGAGAATAAAATATGTTTGTTGAATTATTCCCACAAATAATAGATGGGGCACATAATATTCTATAAATACACCTCAGAAGAAACCACAATGAAAAGAAAAAAGCTATTTAAGTTGATTGCAATTTTATTTGAAAAAATAAGGTTTTGGTGACAATGAGTTAATTTAGAATTAACGTCTAGTTAATTTGGAATGAAAACAAGGAAAAGTCAGATTCTGAAAGAGGCTACTAACAGGAGAGAAAACAAAACTGGAGAGGTTTCAAGGTACAGCATACTTGTCTTTATGAAAGCATTTACAGACATGATTGCATGCCAGAAGAGAAGCCTGGATTCAGTGAGCTAAAGCATGGTCCCTTTCAATTTTATATTCTTGTGATACTATTATGTATTTCCTTTCATCCTCTGGCCACTCTATTAATGCCACATTTACAGAGATCAATGAACAGAATTTCTTTCAATCCTTTGTGGTCAAAATGTGACTGCATGCCTTGTTTGAGGACATTTCTCCCTCTGTACTTACTGATTTTTCTCCCCTTTTCCTCAAAGAATTCCCTCTGGTGCCCATGATTTTCTACTCTCAGTACTTCACAACATTACTAAGCTTATCTTTGCAAAAGCTTTGTCAAACTTAAAAGCAACTGTACTTTATTTTCCATTTGTTGTGATAATTCTGATTACCTGATTTGAAGAAAAAGATCAATTATGTTAGCTCAGGCATATACTTTTAATTAAAAAAAAAGGGGGGAAGACTGGCCAAGACTGTCATGATATTAGTAATTAGCAAAATATCAGTTGTGGTCATTAAACATGAAAAATAGACATTTTAGAAAAATAGATGTTTTACTAATGTTGCATTTAATTGTACACACCTCATCAAAGTCTCATTTTACATGCCTTTAATTTGACAAATGATTTTCATTCAAAGCCCCTCAGTTATAAAGGAAGTTGTGCCCTTTAATTCCAGGCTTCTGTTCGGTGCCAGCATGCTGTCAATTTTGTCAATTATAAATTCTGTAGACTACTCTGCTTCAGTGGTGAGAGTTTTGCCATTTGAGATCTGTCCTTTCACATTTTTCACACCCAATTTGGGAGTAACATCACAGAAAGCAGAGTCATTATGTACAATGCTGTTATGATGATCGCAGACATTGTCATGGAAATGTGCAGTGAGGACAAGAATAGGGTAGGCCTGCAATGAAAAAGGTAAGCTTTCTCATTCTTACTGTGAAATGACTGTCAAGAGGATGGAAAAATTCTCTGCCATCATCATACAGACAATGCTAGGACAACAAATTATCATTATATTTTAATATCAAGCATACCCCCATTCCTCAGTCATTATTTCTTTTCTCTAAGAAAATGTCATTTGGAGACTTGAAATCTGTACAAAATTAATCCCTATTAGCCATAATCACAAATTTTTTCTAGGAACATGGCAAGACACAGGTCCTGGAAAAATGAGCTTATGGTAGAAATGAAAAATAATCCTTTTATAAATATTAAGTATTATCTGTGGTTCTCGGATTATTGAACCGGTTCCCTGCTGTTGCACTTGGGGTAAGTCTTCAGTGTTTCAGAGTGTGTTTCCCTGATGAAAGAACTCAAAAAAATAGTTTTGTATTTAGAAGGGTATCTTTAAAGTATTTAAAACCACAGTGACCTCTTTTACCAGAATTATCAATTATGTGGGGAGCGTTTCTGGAAAACTTCTGAGTGATCAATGGTATCTGGCAATGTTAGCTCAGAGAGACTGTTCATCTGCAGATGCAGGTATGTGTGTGTGTGTGTGTGTGTGTGTCTGTGTGGGTGTGTTTGCACTGCAGAATCTGTGACAATTTGAGTAAGCAAGATTAAATATCCTTGTTTCAGATAAGTAACTTGAATGCATAGACCGAGCTTTCAGTTACATGAGACTTCTTGTCTTTTTTGTGTCTCTGGTGTAAATTATTCCAATGAAATTATGGCCATGAGTGCGGAAAGGGGCAGGGTTAGTGAATGCACTATGACCTCGTGATGAATCGGTCACCTACTGCACCAGCTCAGAGGAATGGATATTTCCTGAGGAAATCTAGAAAAAATTTGGGCTGTAGTACTGCAAGCTTTTACATTTCTCAGTTGTCATGGCTGATATAATTTGCATTTCTCTTGCATTTTCTGCATGCTTTTAGGTTAGATAACTCATGTCTCAGCATTTGGAAAAAAATAGCAAATAAAGCATTTTAGGAAAGAAGTGAAACAGACTACATCTTTCAGTCCATAACATTCTTCATTTTGAACCTTCACACCTCTGTCTCCAGAGGGCCTGCTCCTTCTTAAAAGGATATTTCTAAAAATCAGTTGCACTGGAAGCAAGTCATAACTACACATTTGGTGTGGTTTTTACTTTGAAAAGAGAAGTAAATAGGCAGTGATAAAAGGAAGATCACTATGGATTTGAGGCTGAGTGAGTCATGCTATTGACTGAATAACAGAGGAATATAATGCACAAGACTGGCAGTTTCTCTGTGGACCCTTTGGATCTCTGAAATACCAAACCTATACCTCTTAATCCACTTCAGATGTCCTCTGAAGAGTGAATAGGAATGGCTGTTCAAGTATTCAGATCTGTGTTGGTTTTGACCTGCATTTTTCTTCCCTAATTTGGGGAGTGGCCCTTTACTTAGTTCTTACATTTTTACCTGTAATGCAAAAACAGTTTCAGAATTATGTTGATGGAGGAGGTAAGGAAGTATGGAACAGCTGGAAATGAGTGTGACTACAGGAAAGGGAAGAAGAAAGTAACAACTTTTCATATGTCTTGAAATGATTTTACTGAAAGTTCGCTTAGAAAAGTAATCCTAAGTGGTGTGTTGGCTTTACAAGATAGTAATTCTTTTAATTTATAATTTTATTCTTGAAAACATAAATACAGCATAACAGAATTGTCATTCAAAATTATTTTTTCAAAGTAATATGACATATCATTGCAATAAGTTAGTTCTAATACAAGATAGTGAATCCAATCTTCCCTGATCATTTCAAGAGAATTTCCCATCTCTGATTTAATGACAGCAAGGGGACATATATATGTTTTAGAATAAGTTCCAAGGAAGAAACAAAAGTAGAGTTTAACAATTAAAACACTTTTATTCATTTATAGAGCTTTACATAAAATAAAGTATATCAGATATTTCAGCATTTTTAACACAAGCAAATAGTTTAAAAATTTATTTTGATAAAAAAGGGGTTGTATTTTATAACAGAAATTTAAAAGGAAAGTGTAGATGACATAGTCTAAATATTTTGCACATGATTTGGTAGCCATTTTCATGCCTCTGTAAGAAGGTAGACAAGTGGCATCAGCAACAAAAGCAACTTCTCAAATAACATGCACCTCACTTTCTATCTTTAAGGTTTCTAGTTTCACAAATAATGTATTTATATAGAACAATTTTTCTTCTATACCTAGAGAAAATGTAGAAGCAATAACAACATGAAGAATAAACCTGACATCAGTATAGCACAACATTATATGGTCCTCTATTGTGTTAGCCATCTCATTTTCAATTTTTCCAAAAAGCTAACTCAATGTTGTTGCCAACCCAGAAGCTTTCCAAAATAAAAATGCGTGCTTGTTTTGTCCTGAGTTCTCTTTGCACAGACAACTTTGCTGCCTCCTACATTCATTCAACAAATGTTCTTTGGTTTCACATTAAAATGTTGAGGGCACACTACTTGAATTCTACAAGTCATAAAATGCTGTGGACCTTTACACTTTTGGTTTTGGGTTTTAAGTGGAATCTCTAAATACTCAAAGGTTATTTGGGGGAAAACCAGATTCAAGGGAAGAGAGGGCTTTTGTCAGCCTGATCAGTCTGACTTGCTTCCAGTGTGTCCAGTAATATCTGAGGTTTCCTGAAGCATAGCACTGACAGGGGCATTTTGACTTGACAGACCAACCAAAGAAACAGAAAAGTATGAACATATTGAAGCTCAGTCCTAGTCCAAAGACATAGGATAAAGTGTCTACCTTGTTTAACTTAATTCAAGTCAACATGAAATTGCACCAAGAAGAAACTGGCTCTTTTATGTCAGCTACATTAAACCTAATATGTCAAAATAATAACTGTTTTTGTAAGGAAGCTTTACAGAGTCTGTCAGTTCTATATTGCAAAACCTCAGTTCTCTGTGTGGAGACTGTTCTTTAAATTAATGGTTCAAAATAATTTTGTCAAGGTGATCTAATCTTCCCTGAAGTTATTATGGACTGAAGAACTCTGAACAATACTTGATTTCTTTCTTTTTTTTCTATTTTTTTTTAATATTTATATTTTCCTCTTATCCTTTAATGATTTTGACACACCAGCAGCCAAGTTCCATGAGTTTTACATTTTTTTTTTACACTGAACAACAACATTGATGAAACCAATATCTTTTAAGTGGAACTGCCATTTCTCACTTGAATGGTTTAGCAGTAATTTTTTGAGAGGAATTCCAGCCTTGTTCCTACCTAGCCTTGTTCTCTTGTTTGTTTTTTGGGGGTTTTTTTCTCATTTTGGTCACGAATTGGTTTAACACATCCAAGTGCTGGCGCTGGGGCAGTGCCGGGGCTGCCGGGCCCGGCCCCAGGCGGTGGCAGCGGCTGCAGCGGCCCCAGCGCAGGGCACGGCTGAGCCCCTCAGCCACGGGCGGGCGGGCGAGAGCCCCGGGGAAAGCCTGGGCAAGGGAGGGCAAAACGCTGCCCGGCAGCCGGGGCTGAGCGAGGGGAGCCGTGCGGGAAACAGCCCTGCGAGCCTGAGGGGACAGCGGGAGCGGGGACGGAGGCGGGAGAGACCCGGCAGGGATGGCCCTGCGGCCAGGGAGAGACCCCGGCGGGGCAGGCGCTTCCCTGCGGGCTCTGGGAGGGACCAGGTTGGAGCAGGGATAATGTGTGAGAAGAGAGGATGCAGAGAGGAGCTGCTATGGGCTGACCGCAGACTCCCACTCCCCATCTGCCTGTGCTCCTTTGGGAGAAGAGAGAGGCCAGTCAGGACTGAAGGTGAACTTGGGAATAAGTCGGATGGGGGGGGAAATTATTTTAAGTTTTTGTGTTTTTATCCTCGACATCGAACTCTATTTTAATTGTCAAGAAATTGAATTCAATTTCTTCCTGTTAAATGTGTCATAGTAATTAGCCAGTGATCTCTGTTTCATCCCAGCCTATGAACTTTTCTTCAGCTCGTTTTCTCCCCCATGATTTTAAGAAAGAAGACTGAGAGGGGCAGCTGGGTGGGTGTTCAGAAGCCAGCCGAGACTGACCCACCACGAAGTTGGTGTGGCACAACATGCCTCCTCTGTAATTGCATCTTTAAATTATGCCGTACTCTGAATGCATAGCCTCTTAGCCTCTGACAGTCTTTGTATCAAAACTATGTAAAATGGCCATATAATTGATGTCTGTTCAAAAAAATAAAACCCAGAAAAACAAAAAAAAATAAAAAACATAAAAAACAGGTGTTACACCAATTACATACATCAGATGTAGCAACAAGGAAACAAAGATAATTCTGCATATGTTTATATTAATGGTGAACTTAGTAACTTTGTTTTTTAAGGATATTTACCAGCTAATTGTAAATCAATAGGTAATGAAGCTGAAGATATGCTGATAAACTCAAGTGTGAATTAGCATGTCAGTTACTTCTCAAGTATCTTCTTGACCTTATTTTAAGAGAGGTGCTCATTCATGTTTATTGTCTGTGTAACTTTCAACACCCGCATGCCTTGTTGTCTTTTAAGAGATTCTGCTACATCATTTTGCTATTAAATATAGCCTATCAACTCATTCAAGATGTATTTGTAAAATGAAATGTTATCCGGACTTTGCTTGTTTAAACACTGACAGGAACACTTCTGTTGAATGATTGAAACTGTAGGCTAAATAATTTGTTTACTGTATAAAAAGCTACAAAAGTTTAAAAAGGTGAAGTAAACTGAACATCATAATCAGGTCTTCTTTCATCTAGACCAATGTGACAAATGAAACCACGCAGAACATGCTTTTATGGCCTGCTTTTCTATGATGAAGATGCTATAACAGAATAGAAATTTCCCATCTAGTAGTTTATTAATTCATCTCAAAATATCTGAGAAGAAGGTGAATATAAGACTGCAATATTCCTAGAATCAGTGGAGGTAGCAAAGAGTTATTTATATGGCATATTCTGTACAGCTGTAAAGGTAATTACTCATATTTGTTGATTTTGAATGTCGTGCCTTCTCAACAATTGCCTCTTTGCCTTATAAGTTACACTGGCTACATGTTACCTTTTGAGTCTCATATAAAACTTATGTCTAATGCCCAAATTGTACTTTTTTGTGTTCTAGAACCCATGCACACTTTTTAAGGGCAATAAAAATGTGCGAGACAATAAGAAGTAAAGCAGAACTAAGGTTTGAATCTAAAAATTCTCTATCATTTCTAATCATGTAACACACAGTCTGTGAAACTAATTCATAGTGATGAATACTGAGATGAAATGCCTTTGTAAATATTTAATTTCTAAAATACATTAGTAAGTAAATACACATTTTACTTATTGTAGTGGAAAACTCCAGACTGTAAAACCATGAAAGCGCTATTTCAGAATGCATTTTATTTTTCTGCCTATTTATATTAGCTTTGGTTGGTTCTTGGCAAGCAGTTAGTTCTCATTTAAATAGTTATTCCGACAAGTTTATCATCTGCAATTTAAACATACTTTAAATAACAATGAAAAGAACACAAACATCTTTGTTTGGAAAGAAAGTGCAGAGATGATATCTGCATTCAGATTGTGCACAGCGGTTTACAGTCAAGAACCTGAGCAGTGGTAAATCTTTACATCTGAGATTAGAGCAGAATAATTTTAAAGTCATCTTTGCGTTCCTGTGATCTTGGGTCCATTTGCTAAAAAGTTTGTTCCTTCCAGAATTTTGATGAGGTTTTCTAAAAGACAGGTTGCCTGTATGGAGCTATTCAAGACAGGAGATAGAACTGTTGCAAAAATGTCTCTCTGCAAAAAGTTATTATTAAAGGGCTTGGGGAATAAACTCACCAGAAGAGCTTTTTCTGTTACTGAAGAACAGTGGTGTAGCTGTCCTATGTTTGAACATTTGTATCAAGTCTTCATTTTTTTCTCTTACAATATTGTAAAATTTTCCATCAGACTACAACCAAACAAAAATTCCAGTCATCAGAGTTAATAGTTTGTATTCATAAATTTACACTTTGGATTTAAGTTAGGCTTAGTGTATCATTAATTTGTGTGGCAAGAGATCATTGCATGTCCTTGTCTGTTTTGTTGTCAGATATGTGTAACCCTAACTGTTGCCAAAATGTGTTCGTTTTATTGTCGTCCTGTGAATTATAATGCTTGATACTTAAGCTATTTAAGTACAAAAAAGACAGCTTTTTAAAGTTTCATATGAAAGACATACTAATAATTACAGTTCTACTGAAGATATCTTTTCATAATATTCAGAGGGCCTACTTGAGACATTTTTGTGATGCTGATAAAAGAGGCGCTATCCAACAAACAAACCCCCTGCTTTACATTAAGGAAGCCTGTTCAAGAAAGGGTCTTTGTATATGTTTGCAAAGCAAATATAAATGTTTATAACTAATATAAATACAGTCCATTTTGAAATGCATAGTCTGGTTTTACTTTGAAATAAGTGTTTATTGCTATATATATATATATATCTTACTACATAGTATTAATTATAAATCTTAATTGTAAAAGTCAATAGTGGCCCACAGAAGTATAATTTTTCATTTGGAAGTATTACAAAAGCACACACTCTAGTTATATGAATACTTTCTATCTGAATACCTTGAGTGAAATCATGGCACCATAACTTTCAACAAATCGAAGAGCATCTAACATCTGTAGGGATGTTTCAGATGTAACATTAAAACTACAGGAATATCGTCATTATCTTGCTGACTGAAATAACAAAATTGATGACGATGTGTTGAGTGTGTTCAGATAGATTGTAAGACAGGAAAATTGCAGCAGTGATGGGAGACTTCACTTACTCCCTGGAATGCAGGTTGAATTCTACATTGAGCTTGAACCCTAATATGAAAAGTCTCCAAGTATAAAAAATGGCTGCCTCATACGTTATCCAGTCATCAAATCTCCAAAAGAGGAACTAAAGCTAAACTTAAGTAATGCTTGAAGCAAATGTAAAGTACCTGACAGAAAGACGTGAAGGGTTAAGGATGTTGGAATGACCAAAAGATACAGTAGTAAGGGCAAATAAAGGCAGTCTTTTAAAAAAGTCTGTTTCCAAAATTAGAGAAATAGAAAGGACTGAGAAATCTTGCATATTAATTGTAAAGCAAAATAACCCATTAAAGCAAGTTTGAGGAAAAACTGGCAATAAAAAATCCTTCTTCAGAAACACAAGGAAGTGGAAGCCTACCAGAGGCTGCTGTGAGAAAAGGCACTTCTGGGGCATAAAACATGTAAAGAGAACAAAACAAGACTGTTGCAGGAAATCTACAAGAATGCTTTTTAATCTCTTTACTGTGGGAGACCTTGAACAGTCATTTTATGAAGAACGCATCAAAGATGAAGTTTCAGACTGAGGCACTGTGGGAGAGACTATGAAACAAATCAACAAGTGAACAGTAATTATCTCACATACCTGTTCCTATTAGGAAGAAATACCTAACCAAATAACTTTGGTATATAAGTATCTAAAACTACTGTGGTATCTGAGGACCAAAGTGTGCAGTTATAGCAATACAGTAAACAAGCAAAAAACAACCTCAAAAAATCCCCAAAACTTGCATGTGGGGAAAAGCAATACTACTTAGCAATTTAAACTATTTGTGGGAAGCAGCGTGAATAACTAGGTGATAAATTTCATTAATTATATGAAGATGATGATGAGAAAAAAGAGAGAAAGACCAACCATAATGAAGTCCAGCAGAAAGATATTCCAAGACTGACTGAAATTCAATAAAGATAGAATGAAGCACAAGAGCAGCAACTGAGTTGCGTAGTTCTAACTGTGTTGACAGTTGCCAATCATTGAAAAGACTGTGAGGTTCTATGAGCTCTAAGATAAAACTCCATCAGCTAAGTGCTTAGAAACAATCCAATGAACAAACTGAATGTTAGAAATCATTGGGAAGAGAAAAAAAAACCACCAGTAACTCCGTAAAACCACAGTGCGCCTGTATCTCAAATGCAAAGCATGGTTCTCATTTTCTTACCTCTTTCCCCAATGTTGCAAAAGAAGTATTTCAGAGAAGAACTACTAGGCTGATGTAATGCATAGAATAGTCTCTGTATGAGAAGTGACTAATTGGATTATTAGCCACATTATTTGATAAACTCCACATTTTCAATTAACAACTGCAGTTCTGGAATTTTAATATTATTTTATAGCTGTTGTCTTTCTGCCTACAAGATTTTTTTATGGGAAAGGATGGCTTTGGAAGTAGTATGACAAATACCAGAGTAGATGAGGTCTCTTCTGACTGAAAAAAAAAAAAAAAAGAGTTAGGTAGTGGCCTAGACAGTTATAAGTAATATGAACCAGGAATAGTTTTTCACTTTCTCTCCCTTCCCTCTTATGAGCAGTAGGAGTCATACAAAAAAGCCCCCAAAATCATAAAATCCCAAACTAAACAAAAAAGACCAACCAAAAAAAGGAA
Source organism: Lycocorax pyrrhopterus obiensis (assembly GCA_014706295.1). Classification (NCBI taxonomy): domain Eukaryota; kingdom Metazoa; phylum Chordata; class Aves; order Passeriformes; family Paradisaeidae; genus Lycocorax; species Lycocorax pyrrhopterus. Next base: position 77,101,278 of record JACSVZ010000002.1, read on the forward strand.
GGTTGACAGCCTAAAAATAAAGAAAACAATGCAGTTTTTCATCTATGAAATTGGTGTAACTCCTTAGTATAGAACTCTGATATTTAATGCCACATCAGTGTTCCTAATTAGTCTCTCAATAATGAATTGAGATAATTCAGCAGGTAAAAACCATGTCACATTGACAGAAAGGCCATGCATTCAAGAAGTCAGAGCTGTATGTCCACAAATATAGAAAGCTCAGATAAATGTTAAAAAAAATCCCTTTTGCATATCACACACCTATGTCACAAGGGTTTGTTGTGAGACTAAACATTATTCCAAGATTGATTGTGTCAGAGAATATCAGTGATGAATTCAGAATTTCCAGACCATACTCCCTTCTTAGAAAACCTTTCCTCTACATGTCTATAAGAGCATTAGCAAGTCTTGTTTCACATTGTATTTGGAAGAATTAATTTCTCCATGTTCTATCTATATTGCATGAAAACATAGTGACATGATTCTTACCAAGCACAAGGAAGAGTTTTCATACTTAAAGAAAACTGATAATTTACAGTGACTCATTCAAAGTTTGTTTTTATTTAAATCATTAATCATAAGGTTCATGTAAAATTCTAATGTAGTTTCAAGGTAAAAGCTGAAATATATGCAGAATATGGTAGTATTTCTTATTTCTTAAGTCCTGTTTGTGGGGACAAAAAATCCAACCTGAACCAAAAAAACCCTTCTGTCTCACAAGGGGCTAGTGATACTCAGTGACTCCAGTTTAGTGCACTGTTTAGGAATTAAATTATATTGTTATCTTGTTTGATTTGTTTCTTTCCAGTTTTGACTTTAGGGTATAGATACCAAGTACTGTTAGAAACTCAGATCCCACTGAGAAGCCTCTGTGTATGAGCCCTAAACAAGTGACACCCACAGTTCACTCCCTTACACACACTTGTTCAAAATAAAAGCACTCCTAGGTGAAAATCCTTTAGTTGCTCTTAGTTGTGCCACTTTCTTACTTATAGAGCTATTAACTTTTACCTTGGACTATACTGTCTTTCATCTATGATGTATTATTTTTCTCTTGGTGAATCAACTACAGAAAATGATAGTTTTTATTAGAGTGACACCTCTGCATCCCTCACATATACTTCCCTAACTTCAATAGGGATATTTATAATTATTACAGTGGTTAATAAAATCACAGAATCACAGAATTTGCTGAGCTGGGAGGGATCCACAAGGATCTTTGAAGTCCAGCTCCTGGCCCTGCCCAGGAACACCCCAAGAGCCACACCATGTGCCTGAGAGCATTGTCCAAACACTTCTTGAACTCCATCAGGCTTTCTGCTGTGACCACTTCTCCGGGGAGCCTGTTCCAGTGCCCAGCCACCCTCTGGGTCAAGAACCCTTTCCTAATATCCAACCTAAACCTCCCCTGACACAATTTCAGGCCATTCCCTCGGGTCTTGTCACTGGTCACCACAGAGAAGAGATCAGTGCCTGCCCCTCCTCTTCCCCTCCTGAGGAAGTTGGAACTGCAATGAGGTCTCCCCTCAGTCTCCTCCAGGCTGAACCAAGCCAGTGACCTCAGGTGCTCCTCATATGGCTTCCCCTCAATGCCTTTCAACATCTTCGTAACCTCCTTTGGACTCTCTCTAAGAGCTTAATGCTTTTCTTACATTGCAGCACCCAAAACTGCCCCCAGCACTCGAGGTGAGGCCGCCCCAGTGCAGAGCAGAGCGGGAGAATCCCCTCCCTTGCCCGGCTGGTGATGCTGTGCCTGATGCCCCCCAGGACAGAGTTGCCCCTCCTGGCTGCCAGGGCACTGCTGACTCATGTTCAACTTGCCATTGACCAGAATCCCCAGGTCCCTTTCTGTGGTGCTGCTTTCCAGCATTTCATTCTCCAGTCTGTCTGAACATCCACGGTTGTCTCATTCCAGGTGCAGAAGGAGTGCGTATCACCTAATTAGGCAGCATATACAAATGTACTGGAGTGGGAATCAGATGGCTAGAGTAATGTTTCTGATTCTTTCACAAAAAAGACATATCGTTAAGTAGAAATGTTTTTCTCTGTCAGCTCTTTGTAGCAAAGCATGATTAAACAAGCCCTAGGTAGAAATGTGATGCAAGTGTCAAACCACACAGACATCCTAGAGAGAATGTAGAAGTTTCCCTTCTGGCCCAGTAAATACTGAGTAGTAAATTAACTTAAAGTTCTTTTAAAATCAATAGAACCATTTCTGTGTCTATAATCAGCATCCTTCCCACTGCTCCCCTCCCTCTCCACAAAAGGAAAAATAAGCCTGAGAATTTAAAATTCACTGCTGTTCAGGAGTTGCCTCCATCAATGGAAATACATCTGTAGGTGCAATGTTGGTTTATTAAATTGAATACATCTAAATAACAATACACTTATTCCAAAAAAATTATCTGCAATGTTTCAGTCTCTTGAATACCAAATGCAGAAAAGGAATCTTCTCTGTGTGGGAGAGTGTTCCAGTTTGCCAGCCCTTCTGTTTTACCTTGAACAAACTTCATTTGAATGCTCCTAACTTCTCATGGTATTCCTCTCTGTTGAATTGTTGCCAGTTACTTTGCTTTCTAACACCTGCATCCCTCCCCCTTCATCAGTACTATTAAGGAAGAGGAGGCAAACTTATTACAATCTGCAGAAATGCTTTCTCCTCAGTCTTCACTATTCAGCTGTGAAATTTACTGAAATTTCTCACATTGAGGTTTCCACTTTCCAGTGATCTGTGACTGCATTTCCTTCTTCTAATATTTGTTTGTGTTGTTTTACCTGTAACTCTAAAAGATCACCTTGTTCTAACTTCTTGTGGATCCTTTGCAGGCTAAAAGAGGATTCAGTCTTCACATTACCTCAGCTCCATTGGCATTTTATGAAAGATCGTGTAAATATGTGAGCATTATGTATGTGGGCACTAGAAGCTGAATGAAAGCTATTCAATGCACCTTTCTTCAAACCTTTTCCATTCTAAAAAATACTAAATAGGAAGATAATGTATGTTTCATGACTATACATTACGTTAATATATTACAGCTACATGAACTGTTAATGGGGAGCAAGACAGGAAAAATGTGAGTTTTGGTTTGTATTGCCTACAGTCTAATGTCCAAAGATTCTTGGGAGATATCAATTAATTCACCTTCACAGCATGTTTCTGAATCTTAATTTTAAGATTAGTTCAGCATATATCAAGAACCCCTTCTCCCCATTCCAGCATATATTAATTTAAAAAAAAGTTAAAAAAATGTGTACACATGGAGTGGCAGTCAGTTTTCCTGGATTTTGTCACCACAACAGAAAAATGCATTTTACATCAGACAGATACAGACTTGCTACCAGTATCTACTCAAATATGTCTGAAGGCATAAACCAAGAACACAAAACAAGGCACTTTAACAAGCAGACTTTTACCCTGAAGTGCTCATCACTCCACTGAAGCCTATAATTAACCGGCAGTCATGCAGTGTAAAAGGGAGCTCTGCACCTCCCATTTCCTTGTTTTCTTCTTCTGCATGCAGATTTTGTGCAGAGAGAAATCTGTATCTCTATTGTCTTGCTAATAGAACATAAGTACTAAAGTATTGGAGATCTGCAGCTTTCTAGAGAGTAGGTGTAGCATCTCCTATGATAATTAATAACATCTAATGTAACATTAGCATATTATAGAAGTTTATGAGGTTAGATTTAGTTTCTGAAAAACTCTAGCAAACCACACTAATGTGACTATAATCTGAATTTCACAGACTGGCTTCTCAGCAGATGCAAATGGCAAATCATTGGATTTTTTCTCTACATTTTATGATTTTTCCACATCTGTAGGGAATTGTATACAATGTAATTTTTTGTTGAAATCTCCATCCTAGCTGCTATTTCATGCACCCTCTGAAGACTTTCTGGCAGAAACCCATTACGAATTCAGTGTGTGAAGCTCTCCAAGAGGGGAAAACATGGATTAGCTTTATATAGTACAATGTTTTAAGGAAGCATATATGGTTATAAGGCGACACGTAGAAATTGGTTTCTGTTCTGTTAGTCACTGAATAATATCATGTGTGGAGCAGAAGTGCATGGGAAATACAGAACAGAACTTACAGAACCAAGACAAAGTGCAAGTGTAGAAAGACCCAAGTGGCCACTATGCAGTGTCTGTAGAGATTAATCTCAGATCAGCCAGATTCAGGCATGAAATTACAGTGAACTTGTTTGGTCAAGATATTTCATCATTTTTTTGAAAGCTGTCTGATTTGGGTCAGTGTTTTAAGTTCTGTCCCTCTTGTAGAAACATAGAGGTTTTTAGGCTTTATATTAGTTAAATGAGATGTCTGAGTTTTCAAACAAATTAAAATGCTCATCTATGATAATAGAGTGGATGGCTTGTGTTTAACGTCTGTGGAGAACAATTTTTTTAATTCCTATGAAGTTCGCATATCTGCAGATCACTAAGATGTTTTTTCCTTGTTTCTTTTCAAGTTAAAACAAAAGAATTGCAAATCTGAGATACTAGAGTCCTGAAAAATGAAATTAAAATATTAAAGTTTTGGACTTTATCATAATCAGTATTTCTTTCTGAGAATTTTGCAGAACCCTGATTAATTTCAGAAAATTTCCTAAGCATTGAAGCAATGCTTTATGGTTTTTGTTAACGTTCAGCTGACAGTCAGAAGCTAAATTTGGAATTGACTTTTGTTTGATAGGTCTTTGTTATGTGGCAGTAGCAGGATCTGGATGAGGTAATAGATAAAAGAATCTGTGTTATTCATACACTGAGAGTTTCAAAGAGTGTAAAGGAACAATTCTTATCCATCCTGCAGAGGTGGGGCACCCAGCAGAGCACACACTGAGAAGCTATGTGGCTGGATTAATTGTGCATGTGAGACATACAACAAATACAACTTGATTAATTAATTAACCACTCTGTTTGATGATTAGGTGAGTTGCAAATGTCTTGATTTCTGGCCTTTAATAGTGAACTTAGTTTCCTGACAAGGAGGGAAATTGAGAACTAAAGACATTTGTTCGTACATATTTATGAAACTCTACATGAGGGAGGAGAAATAAGCCCCAGTTCAACTCTGAATTTAACTATATGACTGGAAAATTAAATGTGTATTTTAGGATGAGAGTTTTTCTTTTCCTGCTTAAACTAATTAGAAATGTGCAACAAGAAGGCCAGATTTATATTCTGTATAAATGTCACTGTTCCTTTTTTGTTTCCCATTCTATTAAAGGTGTCAAGAATATTTTTATAGGTCAGATTCTGACATGACACTTTTTATGTTGGATCTGAATATTATCTTCTGTAGAGGTACTTTATTTTGTCCATTCATGTCTTTAAATTTTGGCTGCTTGCTATTATTATTTCCTCTTTTGTTTTCACCAATGCTCATCATGTTGAAATAAGTTAAACTGCCTGTAATTTTTTTTTCTTTTCCTCTGCTTTGAGGATTTATATGGTATTCTTAGTGCAGGGTGGCAGTGGAGGGAGGAGGTGGAAAACCAGAGAGCACTGCTAAAAGGTACTGCTAAGTCTCTAAACAGACTCTTAAGTCTCAGGCTGAGATGAGAAGTGGTGCAGGAAGTGCATTCTCTCATAGCTCAGGGCAGCCAGAACAACACCACATTGGTCAATAGTGAGTCATTACACAAGACAGGTAGAAAGAATAAGAACAATTATGTGCAAAAGAACTTGATGAGATGGAGCTAACAGCCTGAACTGGAAGCATGAGGACTGTGAGGGGAGAGTAAGGCTTCAAATCAGTTTTGGCTTCACCATTTATTTATCATTAAGTTATCCACTGCAACTATGAACCATAAAAAATGATCCTAATTTAAATTGTGCTGTCACCTCTCTGAGATCTTCAGATTGCCAGAACAATGGAAAGGATTGTTAATTAAATAAGTCAGTACTGTTAGGTTTTCAATAGTATCTATTAGTTGAGTAGTCCTACTGACTGACATTATCTTTCACAGTGTTAACATTGCCGTTTTACAAAAAGTTAAAAGAATATAAAATATTGGGTTTACAGTGTCCATCAGTGTACAAATGTCCAAGAGCTTTAGATTTTTTACTTTCTATCCTGCTTTGTAGCTGCAAAGGGGAAAGAAGCTTTTGTTATGATTTGCTTGAAAAAGAAAACATGGAACTCCTCTAAATGGGAGGATCACCAAGCATTTAGGGAAGTCTCACCACTTTGTTGAAATGATGGGCAGGAGATAAAAGTACACGTATAACAAATAAATATGTAACTCTATGAGTTGAAAATATGCAATTTTATTTAAAAGTTCCTCCATAATTAAGCATCACCTCAGTAAAAAACTTCTGGGTTTTTTTTTTTTTCCAGAAGTGATGATTTTCTTCTGATGACCTTGTATTGTGCTTAAAGTGTGTGTGCAGAGTACAGCAGAGTATTGGCCTGTTAGGTGTATACATTTATATGATTAAGAAGGACAAGTAATTAACACGTGATAAATGCTCTAACGCTAATGTTAGTGGTATGATCACACATTATTTTTTTATGTGAGCCCCTTATTCATATGGAACTAACCCTAAACATAAATAGCTATTTTAAGAAATATAAGAAAATTAATAAATCTGTTATTTGTCAAGCCTTACACCTCTTTAGAAATTTGAACAAGAAACAACCTGTCTTACAAATTGCTTGGGTTTTTCCGCAGATTTTGTGTGGTTCAAGAAAATGTGTTGTGGTAGTATTTCAGCACTCCTGTCTGCAAGACAAATTAAGTGTTGCTGATGTGTAAAGAAATAATGATTCCCTGAAAAAATTAGACCATTTTTCTACCCTTTATAAATGCTACCTTTAAAAGTTAGAGTCTAATTTATTCATAGAATTGAACCTTTACCTTTCCCTAATCAAGGAAGGATAACAGATTAAAAGGAGATGATTTATACATGAAATAGACAAAATGCTTTCTAAAAATTAGAGAGCCCCAGAATTTTAGGTCAGGAAGAAACATCAAAAGATCATTCGTTCCGTAATGATAGCCTGCTATGGGACCAGCTATGACTAGGCATTTTCTAACAGAGTTTTGTCTACTCTGTCTCATTTAATCAGTACACTTTTGCATCATCTTGTTAATTTCTTTATTCATTTGTTCATTTTCTCTCATGTTTTCATTTTTTAATGTGTGTTTGTGGGGAGATTTTTTGGAGGGTGGGATTTTGTTGGGTTTTTTCTGCTTTTTTTGTTTTATTTTGGGGTTTTTGATTTTTTTCTTCTTTTGAGTTTTTTTTTTTTGTGATTTTGTTTTGGCTTCGTTTTTTTTTTTTTTGTCTGAGGCGATTGTCCATAAGCCAGAGTTACTTGTATATTAACCACTGAAAATACATGATCAAGTTGGGGGTGTTTGAGGGGAATGAGTAGAATCATTGCAAACTAAAATGAAATAATATCCAGAACTAATCATATAGAAACGTTTAAATATCTTAGCATGATTTTTAAGTGTATGGTTATTATTAGGACATTAGGAAATGTCCCAAGATTCCCTGGTGTTGTATGATTCATGCTGGACATTCCAGGGCCCACCCGATTTTTTTGGAGCCCCGAGACAATGTGTCTTTTACACAGACAGGTACCTCTTCCACGCAGAGGCTCCTTGGAGAACTCCCATATACGAGCATCAGAAAAAAGTTATTTTGAATACTTGGTTAGTAGGTAGTATTTCTGATAATCTAGTCCAGATACCTCACCAGCTAAGGTTTTGAAATATCACCTCTCTCCTCCTTTTGCATGAGTCAGGGGAGCACAGCTGCGAAAAGACTTTTTCCTTTACCATAAAGAATAATATTTTTATTGTTAATATCATTATTGTTGGAGAGGATTATCCAGAACTGGTATTTTCATGACCAGACTAGTCTGAAAAAAGTCTTGCATTTCTTACTAAATAGATACTGGAACTGACATTGAAAGACAGCTGAAGATGTATTCATATACAGTAAGCTGTGCTTACTACTGGTCAGGAGTACGTGGGAAAAATTCATATTCACTAGAAAGAAACTTGCTGATTTAATATCAAGTAGTATTTTGTTTCTATTTCACAGGCCTTCATTTTTCCCTGGGACAAGTTTTAAGATCAAATGAAACTTGAAAAATAATTGTTTACATGAGAAGGAAAAAAATTTAAAAATTCACAAAACAAAGCACAAGGTCCGTGTAGCGTAAGAAGTAAAACTACAGAGACAGAGGTAAAGCAACAACGCTACTGCTGTAAGATATAAATGGAATTAATCCGTAACTAGGTGTACTAATCCCAACTGTGGGCTATGAAACCACTTTCTGGGTTTTTATCATTAATTAAATTATGCTTTCACAAGGCTTCACTTGTCCTTGAGCATTTTCAGAATTTTGCAAGCAACTATTCCCTTCACATGCTAATTTGAATAACAGCATGATACCAAAAGCACCACTTCCAGCGAGGAAATAAATGGCAGGCAAACTCATGCTTTACTGAATGTGTCCTTGGTGTCTTTCTGCAAAGCTGTTATCACAGCCATATCATGTGCTTTAAGATGAGTGCTGGAAGCTTTCTTCTTTATGTTGGAAATTTATGTAGAATTGTGAAAAATGTCTTAATTCCCCATTTAAAAGAAAACTCAAAATGTGACTTAAGTATTCTAAAATATTTGTATTTCTAAGCTGCCTTTCTCAACTTGACTAAGATTGTATGTGTGGTGTACACATAAATAGGTGTACACCTGTCTTCACAGAACTAAATGTGGATATTTTGGTGGGAAGGGGAAAGTCGTGTTTTTAAACTGAAAATTCATTTTTTGCCTGCCCATGGAGCCTTTGGATGTGTTTAAGAAAGGCTGAAACACAGATGGCCCTGAGACAGAGAGCTCCTTATCTTTGAATTATTTACTTTAATGAAAATTCCACATTGGCTACCTTAATTCTAAAACAAGCAGTTTTAGTTCTGGATTTCTTTATGTTAGAAAGTATAATATCTGTTTAATATATGTTTATGTAACTCTCTATTCACTGCAGAGTTGTGCACCCAATCATCCTTCCAAAACTCTCCATATCATTCAGCAAAAAATTTAAATGCCAAAATCTTAGGTTTAAATTTTCATATGTCCTTGACATTGCAGTATATCAGTGCATTCAATGTGAATGCTGCTGGAGGTGGGATGGTAGGGACTGCAGTGCACGTGGAGCATGCAAACAAGAGTGTTACAGGCTAGGATGCATAGGAGAACACAGGGTAAAGTAGGAAAGTGAAGAGGCATGTTGGCACTTTTTGAAAGATAGAGGGATGTAAGATAGCCTGAGGAGAAGAATTTGATCAGATAAGGATGTGATATCCTGGGCTAAGGAGAAGGATTTCTCTCTTTGGAGTAAAGGTTCAACACAACAATCCGCCTCCAGTTTGTGAAATTAAAAAAAAATAAAAGTAATTCTGCTCTGAAAGATCTGTCTGAAGTCTTCAGAAAGCTTCTCCCTTTGATCTCCTGTGCCACTGAGTACTCTGCAGCTTTCCTGAGAGCTCACTGCTCCTGCCCTGGCCTTACTTATTTACACAGACAGCTGAGCCTGAGCAAGCAATTAATAAAATAATAACCATTTAGTGTTTTGAGAACCATCTTACCCTCCCATTCATGACCTAGTGTGAATGAAAACTGTGGAGACTTGTACTGCTTACTGCCTAAGTTGTATTTTAGTCATGTGATGTCTGCAGATGTTGCTGAAAGCTGAGGGAGCATCATTTGTTGGCTCAATAGGCCTCATCTTCAGAATAGGATACATTATCTCCTTTTGTTTATTTTCATGCAATTTGAATCTAAACCTGGGTCTAAAGAGGAAACAACTCTTCTCCTGCGTGTAAGCCGAAAGGACCTTTGTAATTCAAACCACAGGATATTTGTATGTATAAGTTCTTAGTATGATTTTTTTTTAAAAGTGCAACCATTTGATGATTGTAAAAAAATAAACACATTTAAAATACAGTAATTTTCCACTTTTTTTTCTAATTTTATGCATTGTAGAAAAAGTCAGGCATTAAATAATGAAAAAAATGTAGTTTTGAAGCAAATTTCCTACACGTTATGACAAGTCATAGAAGACATATGCAATATTTTTAGTATAACTTCTTTTGGAATTAGTTGTGAGCCACATAGATAAAAAGTTGCTCTAAAGTAAAACTACTTCAATGCTAGTGTTGCTAATCTCTGATGGAAATGATAAGTGACTGTTCTTCAGAATGTAGGTTTTTTTTCCCCTACAACTTAGGTCAAGTCAGGAATTTATCCTTCTCAGGAAAGACAAAATATACCTCATTGGCATTTACAGAGGAACAGTTTTGATACACTCTGTCTTGTTTTACTCCTACCATCAGCATTGTTCTGATGTTGAATACTCATTCTGTAGTTGTCTCCTCTTGCACACACACGAAATTCTCCAAGATGTGAATTTGTATCTGAACAAAAATTGTATTTATATTAACGGAAGAGGTGGGAAGCAGGAGGCATTCCTGGTTTTACCCAGAGTTTTCTTTAGTTGCCTTTAGAGAATGTGATATTTACTACATTTCCAACATTTGTTTAGGTTGTTTTTTTTAGTTCTAAGAGCATAACACTGTTTGGGTCAGAAGGAACATATTTCCAGTTGATTACATGATGTTAAAATTATCTTTTGAGGGGAAAAAGAAAAAGCTGACCTCTTGTCAAAATAAGATTTGCATTTCTGCTGCCTAACCAGTAGCCATCTTTGTTGTCCTGAATTTTTGTTTTGGGACTATACTGTACCACTGAACATAGCAACCTGCTAGATTATTCCTTAAATGGAATAGATAAGATTTTAGCAATATGAGTAATATTTACTCACTTCAGGATGACTAAGTGAAAACTTGTATTCAGTGGGAGTTTGAAGTACCAAGCAATATGTTTTTATTATTTTCATTTTTTCCTGAAAAAGAATAAATATTTTTGGACTTCACAGTATTAGGTTAGGAAAAAAAAGACACTGGGAGAACAGAATTGTACCCCTGGATCTTCTGCTGGGCCATATGGGCACTTCCTCCCGGGCTCCTTAAATGTAAAGAAGACAGTCTATTATGGAAAATGTGTTAATAAATAAACTATACATCCAAAGAATACTATATGTGCTCTGTATTGACACTCTCTTGTACTGCTAGCGAGAATGTCAAGTAATACATCTATTAATCATCATTTTAATGGCTTCCCAGAATGAACTATTTTTATATTTCTTTCCCTGTCATTTTACACAAATTATTTTAAAGAATCATTTGTTCCTAATTGTTTCTTAGCAGCCAGTCGCTTTAGGGTTTGTAATCCTATTCTGCCTGAACATTTTTTGACATGGGAGAAGGTGTTGGAGCATCTCTGAAAAGAAAATCGTTGAAATGTTCATGATAAATTACATCTATATTGATGTATCAGCATTCACATAAGGAACACTTAAGGAGAGGAATATATTGCCTTGAAGTGAGAAGAGTGTGTTTATGGCTTTTAATATAATTGGAATACTGGTTCTGGAGAAAGATCAAATTTTAACAGACTTCTTTTCATCCCTTATTTTAGTAAGTGATAGCAGTGAAGGAAACGCCTTGTCTGGGATTCTTTGCATGTGCAGAAAGAGAACATTGGTGTTACCTATTGGAATTGGATGATAGTGAACATAGCATAGTTCTTAATCGTTTTGTGTTAAAAGTAACATGCAGATTTTATTACTGTTCATTTTAGTAAATCAATAAGCCTCTGACTTGCTTTGTTGAAATGCTTTCTGTTAAACACTGTCAAAGTGTAACTGGAAGAAAGTAGTTCTCAACTAGATTTTTCTTGTGCTGAATTCAAGATATTTCCATGGTTAAGATATATATTTATTCTACACAAAAATGAAAACAAGTTCAAGCATGAAACTTGACATTACAATGGACAGGAAAGTACATAAATGTTCTTCAATGAGAAATTTAGAACTTCGAGAAGAAAGCAAAGAATGGTGGTTGTCCATGTAAGGATGGAAATTATCTGTACTATGCTGAAAAGATGTCATGCAGCACTTGCAATTACATTGTCAGGTGCAAAAAGTAGCAAAACATTACACATTACATCAGTCCTCTATAGGAGCGCTGTTTCAAAACGCCAGTCAGTCATCAATAGTGATGTAAAACTGTTTTATAAACTTTTTCAGAACTTGTGTTTTACTTGTCTGGAAGTTGTACTGAAGTAAATGTGAAAAATGAGGGGTTTCTTGTGTCGTAAAATCAAAAACTTGCAGTTGTGGAAGTTCAGATTTTTATGGACTGAAATGGGTCATGGTAAATCTAGAAAGACAAAAGAAGCAGTAGCACAGTACCCCTTTGAAAAAACTCTGCTAATTGGTGAGAATTACCTGGTTAAAAAACCTTGAGCTCAGAAATTGTATTTATACTTGAGAATGCTTGTGTGAAGTAGGGAAATGCACACAAAAGATTCTTAAATTTCCCCAGTTTACATCCATATGGGATACAGAAAGTTTTTGTAACAGCCCATAAAAAGCATGATAAAGCTAAGGAAAGTTGTTTACATTCCCATTCACTGGCATTGATAGGTTTCTATTTCTTTATTCCTACTTGTGAAAGTGTTGTCATCTTTGTAAGAGTCAGGATCACTTTGTCACTTTGTTATTGCAGTCATTACATGACATATCTGTGGAGAGGGCTGGTGATAAGCTTCTGCTGTGAACATGAACCTTCTGACATACACAACAAAGATGTTCAAAGTAGCAGAGCTGGCATTTTTCATTATCAATGGATTTTGAGACAGGTGATCCTTCAAATTTGTGGAAACATGCCCTCAAAATGATGATGTGGAGTTTTTTTCCTGTGTCATGTAGTACTTTTTGTTTCTAGCAAACAGGAAGAGTTCTATATTAGAGGAAGAAGGAAAATGTCTGTAATCAAAAAAAAAATCATACTCTCTTCTGAGAGAGATGCAGAAGAAGGGTGATCAGTTGTGAGACTTGTAATGGAAAGTCTATACAGAAGCAGTTTTTTTACAACTATAAATTTCACCCAACAAGGAGAAAAGCTGTAGACCACATAAAAGAGATGAAATCACAATCCAGATGCAAAACCAGAAGATGATTTTGAGTGTTTAATACAGCATATGCAGTGAATCACTACCCCAATAAATTAATATTCTGATATTCAATGTTATGATAACACTTCCTAATATTTCAAAAGTATGTAAAAAAGAAATCTTACCAAATAAAGTGACAAAAAGGAAATAATCTTCTCAATAATGAAAACGTGCAATTATTTTACCTGGAAACTGCATTAATATGAGTTGATAGGGAGCTCATAAAAATATGGAGATTAAATCCTTTTTAAACAATGATATATGCCATTCTGAATGACACATGGTAGTGCATTCTTTCCAGTTTCTTCAGAATGAAACTACTTTTTCACCTGAAATAGAAGCCATTGGACAGTAGCTAACCTGTTTTATTTCCAGAGTCTTAAAAATTTCCCAGCAAATTAGCTTCAAAGACATCAAAACCAAAAATGTGTGAAAGATTTTTGGAAGGATGGGATAAAAGGAAGCTGGTAAATTAATTATCTCTCCTTGATCTTTTCTACATAATATTTTTTTCCTAATCTAACTCTGTAATTGAGTAAGTAATCAGGTCTCTGGCAAAAAATTTCCCCTAGCTGATTTTACATGGCTCACAAATACTACAGCAGAAAATCACACATTTATTTTTTATCTTCACAGTATTTCTTAGGAAGAGCAAAGTAAAAAGAAGTAATTTAGAATATCACATGAGTACACAGCAGAGTTGTTTTCCCAGAGCTTAAAAATTAATGTGCTGTCTTCAGATCTTTCATAGAGTAAACAGTATTAGCTGTACCACTGTCAAACAAACAAGCAAACAAATAAATGGTACTTTAAAAAAGAGTTTGAGTACTATTACACTTACAGCTATGTGCTTCAGTGAGCTATTTCTATCACTCTCACTATCAGGAGAAGTTCTGTGCACAGAGATCACACACAATATAGAATTTGTTGATCGGGGTTTTAGAGAACTAGTAGTTTTTTCACATTTTGAAAAATCTGAAATAATCCTTAGGTTGGCATTCCTGTTCAGTAAAAGATACATATCTTTTCTTTTTGGAAGATCCTGTTAAAAGGGATGTGTTCCCTTCTTGCCTTTTGTACTGGAAATGGAAAGAAAAAGAAGAGTTTGATTTTCTCCTCATACACGTAAAAAAAAATAAAAATAAGAGTGCAATGAGAGTAGCTTGACTGAGCAAGCACCAGAAATGAAGGTCAAAAGCACAAAAGCACCTGTAGAAAGCCTGCAGAAACAGTGCGTGGAAACAGACTGTTTTTACACATGCTTTTTCCCCATCGTTGTCACAAATGTGCAATGTTTGTCAGTGAAGAAGAGCTTTTCACTGCATCAGTGAGTTTCCAAGCCCTGAACTCTTGGATGTCTTGGGTCTTTTCAGAGAATATATGCACTTACTGTTTTTCTGCTTTGACCTTTTCAACGTCCTAAGCAAACATCCTTTCATATGAAAGCAGGCTTACTTGAGCAGGTAAAGCAAGTTACGATATTGGTACCTAGGACTGCTTTTGGTATCTTTGAGATGTAATTCATCTGTGACTGTGTAGCTTAATGGTGGGGCATTTACAGACAGGGCAGAGTTTCAGTGGTCTAAGTAAATGAGAGTTTTGCAGGACCTGTGCCCAAGAGTAGTTCATGAACCGAAAAGCTTTTATTTCCCATTTATGCTTGTGCCCTTTTATAGGAATGGTGAGATTTTTAAAAGTGTTTTATGCTGGCATATCACCTTCTTATTATGATTTAGTTACGCAATCAGAAGCAAAACATTCTTCTTACAATGTTGATGGTGTGTGGTCAGGGCTTGAGTAACAGTGCATCATCAAGGCATTTGGATTCAAACAGTCAAATTTATGGTCCTCCTGAATGGATCTAGGAATCTAAGTTATCACCATGATTACGGATTTATTGATTGTAAAGTGCCATTTGGTGACAGTAATTGTGAAGAGAAACTAAAAACTGAAGACCAAATATGAATTTTCTTATTTGTCTGTAAATTTGCTTCTGTTCAAGACTGTGAAACTCTTAAAAACCTCTAAAACCCATATACTATGTCAATCCTACTTGCTGGGGAAAAAAAAAAGAATAGTTTCTATGCCCATCACAGCATTTGGCCAAGTAAAAGGTGTCTGAAATGAAAGCTTACTGCTGTGAAGAGAGTTCAGATGAAAACTTCTCCAGAGTGTAATTATTTTTCTTCCATACAGAAGGCACATAGTATGGACACATAGTACACTGGAAGAGCAACTTGGAATTCTATTTTTCTTAAAGACATATAGTATTCTTTGAAAACAAAATGACAGTTTTATATATAAACGTTTATGGTGTTGTTTTAGAATTACTTTTTTTTTTTTCTTTTCTTTTTAATTCCCTGGAGTCCTTTTGTATAGAAAGAAAATAGAAGCTAATGTTGACCACTTGTGACTGCTTTAGTACACTTGATGTTGCTTCAGATGTGATTGCTTACTGCATGCGTCTGCCATTACAGTCTTCCTAATGGCTGCAGCAAAGGAGCAGACTTCAGAGAAGCCGCCTGCAAACGGGAACATCTTACAAGAACAGATGTTTGTGTGCTATAGTGTTACATTGTGAAGTTAATACTGTTTCATTTGTGTTTTTCCTGGATGATTGCAATCCAATTATTTTTCTTCTATCTCAGAAAACTCATTCAGCAGATGGCGGAAATTGCGGTTTTCTATTTTCTTCCTCTGGTTGACAAGGGTGTGGAATAACTTCTTGTCAATTTGTGGACACTGCTGTGGATAGTACAGTTATCTCCTGGGCTAATGATTCCCTCTGAAAATTCCATCAAAATGTGTGACATTGCCCAGAGCAGTGTCTTTCATTAAAATACATATTATAGCTCAGACCAAGGGAAGCAAGTCTGCGGCAAATTTGATGATGTTTTTACTGCATAGACACAATGAACATTTCAGTAGTATCAGCTAGATTCTGCTTTTGCAGTGTGTACAATCCAGAAAAAATTTATATGCCGTTTTTACTACTAAGTTACTGTGACATTTATTTTAAATGAAATGTTTTGTCTACATAAACATCAAAGGAAGTCAGTATGATTGCAGTTAATATTAGAGGGAAGATTAAAATATTTTTTACTCAGTATTTTAGTGCTGTACCATTACTTTTTTAAATATCTCTCTATATTTAGTTGTTTTTAGTGAGGCAATAAACAGTTCTGTGTGACAAAAGCAAAGTAACAATACATTCCTCTATGTTCTGCTAAAGCTCATAGCTCATGTTGTTTGGGCATAAATTTGTCATTCCTCTGGGTTGAGCATTCGTTGGCAGACTTTGCTGCAGTAGTGTTGTGCTGGGCCCCTCTTGTCAAGATAAACTCGTTGACAATGACAACAGAATTAAGAAGGAGAGGTTCTGCTGCTTTCTTTGAAAGAATGTGGTGCTCTCTGAACAGACCACAATATTTTATTCAAGACATAATGGTAGTGTCATGACCATAACTGAGGTTTTGCTTTTGTATTCTGTGCATATTATTTTTATTGTTTACTATTTTTCAGCAATAATTTTTAGTTATCTGCAGTTATTTCAAAATACTTTAAGTGTATATGTGCATAACCACTTCTACTCTGATTAAAATCATTAGGTTAGTGCAACAGTTCTTGATTTTTTCAGTTCAGCCTTGGATTTGAATTTAGTGCCTATAAGGCAATCTCTTCATAATATTTTTTTTCTGGAACAAGATATATGCAGATTCAAGAGTTTATTGGTAGTCCAATTAAAAATATTGTAAAAATCATAAGTAGTCCACTTAAAAAGCCACCCACACAACACTCCAAGAATGCAGATTGTTCAACTAAAGCAAACAGGAAGAAGTAGTCACACAGTTAAATCACTAATAGACAACTCTTCTACTTCAAAATTGCCCCTCTTATCCAGGCCTTTTTCTCTTCTGGTCATGCATGGTTTCCTGGTTGCCTCTTGTTTTCCTGAGACAAGTGCAGGGGAGCGTGGTGATCACTATGAGTTGTTAACATTCCACATTCCCAGTGGAAGCAGGATGTTGGCTTTCTTCTCAATTTTTGGATTGATTCTGTAGCACTCATTGATGTGTTTTTCCCATTGGCCCCCTTTCCTATTGTCCAGTGGTTTCTGCCTATTTGTGGTCAGTTGCTTGACAAGTAGGTACGTTTAAATGTTTGGATATATGAAGTGGCTAAACATCAGCTAAAGCAATGCAGATGTATGAGGTTGATTGGTAGTGAATAAGGCCAGTAACTAAGCAGCAGCCACCTGATATTTGGGGTTGTGAATAGGCTTTAGCCACTTGACCATTTTTCAGTTACAAACAGTAACAACACCGTACTAGCTGGGCAATTAGCCTCAATAGGTGCATTCATTTTACAGCAGTTAATATGCTAGTGCAGCAAAAAAAGTATTTAAAGATTCATAGTATCAAAATTAACATAAGGATATAAAGAAAACTCATTAACTGAAATATTTGCAAGTATCTGCAAATCATGCCTTTGATTAATGTAGCCCTTTTGCAGTTTCTGCAGGAACTCTAAAAGAAAATGAGCTTTTAAATGGACTGATGGAAGAAAAATGTTGAAGTCTTAGCAAAACAAGGACACCTTGGTTACTGTTCTGCAAAATTAGACACACACTGCTGATACGGGCTAGTTAAAGATTGAGGGACCATCATAAATCTTCCTGGATGCAACTTGTCATTAAATATGTCAAGAAGTGTAGCCCACTGGGTTGACAAAGGGGATATTCCAGATATGTCCATTGGCTATTATTTTCAGCTTCTTCTTTCCCTAAAAAATTCAGAGAAATAAAGACAGGAATAATGACCAACAGGGGATGAAAATTGAATACTTTCTGGCAGCTTCCGGTTGTGGACAGACTCAGAATATTAAATAGATCTCTTCTTGTTGGAAGTATAACGAAACCAGCAGTAATTTTTGCAGAAGCCAGCCCATCACTTAGAATAGAATCTGCATTTCCACAGGGAATTCAGAAGCCTGCACTGACTGCAGTCTGGGGAATTGGAGACATTGCTGTCAGGGATCAGCAGAGCGAGGAAGCTCCCTGGGACTGGTACACTGGAGACTCCCCCAAGTGGCTCATGTCTAGGCCCAGCCTGGAGAGGAAACCCAGGGTTACAGGCGCAGCCCCAGCCCAGGCATTGAGCACCTCCTTGGAGACAGAGCCAGACTGCAGTTGGGCAGGGCAGGGCTGTGGGGAGCTGGAGACCAATTCTGCTGCAGCATCGCTGGGGCAGCACTGCTGCCCCTGGGGTGCTGTAATGAGGTCCTGAGACATGGGCAAGGGGGAAAGCCCTGCAAGGCTGGAGAGGAATAAGTGATAAAGTGTAAGATGCGCTAGTCTCTAGTGGATAACTAGGCAAAGTATTTGTTGGTCTGAGAAGGCATTTTTAAAATAGTGTTTGGGGTCTAATGTCAGATTGCTTAGGAAAGCAAGTTGGAACAATTAAGCAAGGGGGAAAAAGCGTCTTTAAGGAACAGTTAAGCAGCCAATATCACAAATCAATATATAATCATCAGACTGTCATGGAAACTAAGATCTATTCAAAGATAATTTTGGTAATGTTTTCATAATCATAGTTAAAACCTCACACAGATATCAAAGAGCTGTGTTCTAATGTTTGGCATATTTCCCTTGCATCTCTTTTCAGTGCTCATTATTCATCTCAACATTGTGAGTAATCATGTTTCAGTTTGCAGTGCTTTTGTATTTCTCTGTAAATTCTAAGATGCAATGTTGTATCTTTCTGTCTCTGACTGACAGAGCAAAGGAAAAAGTAACACCAAATTTTTTGTTTATCTAAGATACTGAGTCACAATGCTATAGTGTGTGACTGTCTCATCCTCTCACATATACATGTTCTTGCAGTAGTCATTGGCAGAGGTGATGGAATCGCACTGAAATGGAATGGCCACACCCTTTCTAGGGATCTGCTTTGAGATGACTTCCCCAGGTCACACGACTTAGGCCTGAACTGGTGAACGAAACATGGGTTGCCTTGCGTTTGCATTTCTTAGTGACATCCTTCTCTCCGTCAAATTAATCTGAAAGAGAAATAGTTGTAGCAGTCCCAAGCAGAGAGAAAGCCCACTATTGTCCAGCTAGATTTTGCTGCCTTGATGTCTTTTAGAAACTATTATAAGGGAGTACTGCAGAAATACACTCTCCCAAACCACGAATTTGTAACCTAAGAGTTGAATCGCATTTATTTTAATTGGAAATGCTTTTGTGGAGTAAACCTCTTGTTGTGGAGATGATTTCATAGTACAGAGGGAAAAGAGAGAAGTGTACCCTGCTCAGGGACATAAATCTCTCGTTAACATAGTAAACATTGTCTTAAGTAGGGTTTCCCAGGGGCTCTCTCGGCACAACACATATTGCAAATAAGCATTTGAGAGAAATCTTGATATTTTTCTACTTGGACCAATTTGTACAGAGATGGAAGAATTAAAGAAGACAAACAGTTCTTTAATCTTTACTTTGCAGAAAAACTGAAATATAAACAACTGACAAAGAAAATGCCATTTTGCTATGCAACATCCTCCTTTGTGAATTTAAATTTCAGCATTAGAAGTTAAAAGGCATAAATCAAAGTGTTATATTTCAAACAATATAAGAAATATTAGGAAGTAAGCAAGCAGGAACTTCTTTTAGCTTTTACTTCTTTTCAGTTGTTGCCTTACAACTGCAGTTTAAAAGACCCAGTTGTAAATGGAAGGCTTTTCGTGATTATTAATATGGAGATAATTTTCTTCTGATGATATTCCTGCCTGTACTTTTCAGTTGAAGCTTATTAACATAACAGAATGTTTAGCAGGAATAACATATACTTTGTTGACCATGAAATCAGCTGAGTATCTTTTGTGTTTCTTAATTTTCTTACTTTTAGATGTAAAAACCCTCTGACTCAAAATACATCTGTATTTTCTTCACTGATGACAAGTACAAGTAGTTGTTTCTTCACCATAAAAAGATAGCTAATGTTACTAATTTTCCAAGTGGTCTATGCATTTCATGCCATCACAGTGAATTTGTGAATGTGCCCTTCTTCAGTATGGTATTGGAATGGCATGTCTATGTTGATATTTGGGATTTTGGAGAACCTTACTTCTCATACGCTACAGCAGTTCCTTATTCTGTGAATTTCTTACCTAGCAATGTAACCAACTTTTAATTGATTCGTATGTTCATAATTCCAGTTATGGATGCAGTGATTTTTACTGGGATCTCTATTTGGTATACCTGAATATGCTTTTGCATATACACTTGTAGAGGTAAAAGGAGAGAAGTAGGATGGAAAGTCTTCTGATCCTTTGCAGTTTGGATTAGTTTTGAGCTCCTTATAGCATCACAAACTCATCAAATTTGCCATTTTGCTGTTAGCATTTGCAAACACCAGCATTGAGGGCTCATTTTATCCCAAAAGGATCCTACAATTCTAGTTGGTTTTGAAAAATTAGAGTATCAGTAAATCTATTCTAGAATAACAGAATACCCACTACGCTTGTTTTTAGGAATAAATCACTTCAAAAAACATTTTGACTTTATAGGAAGTTTGGTTTCCTGGTATTTTACATTGAGTGGGTTATTCCTTTGTTAATAGAATACAGTGCAATTCTGAGGATAAGAAGCGATTAATTTTGCCAATGACTACTGTAAATGAAATGTGTAAGACTGTTCTGCTGTCCTACAAAGGCATGCCAAACAAACAGACCCTTTTGCTGCTTCTTTCTTTATTCTATTAAGAAAAAAAAATAAAAGGATCCACAGTGGTGACCCAGTTTTTTTTGGTTATTCATTCAGATCTTCATGTGACTCAGACAAGTATATAGTGCATTGACTGAATTTGTGCTGAAATTTATATGAGTTGAAAAACTTCAATTTATTAGATTTCCCCTTTCCAAGCCCCCTACAGTACAAAATATAATTTACGTGCAGCACCATAATTTCATTAATTTAGTAGACAAGATGAAAAGTGTTGTCAAGCGCCATATGCTTACTCCTTTTACAAATAAGAAGGAAGATAATTTTAAAGGCAAGACAAAGACCCGGAAAAACAAAGATACATCTAGCTTGTGTTTTATGTAAAATAAAATATGTTTTCTACCCTACAGGTCTTATTTTCTCTCTATCCAGCCCTCTATGGTTTATGAACTTAGAATGAAAACAGGAAAGTAACACCTTGCATTCTATTAATTAAAAACAGTATCTGTCATTCTCTTTCTGCTTTGCTCAGATTCTGTATCAAAACTTAGTAATGACACATTGCAGATAGTGAGAAATATTCAGAGCAGTAGGATGAGGATAAAAATGAGTGTCTTCTGATTTCACAGTACAACTGCACAATACCTGAGGCTGTTCATTTCTGCATTATAATTTTGTTCTTATTGTGCTCCTCAATAAATACATTCTGTTCTCAAAATTGTTTCAAAGAAAAAAAAAAAACAAAAAACCACCAAACCCACAAATCTCAGACTCTATAAAAATCACCCTTTCTTATCGAACAACACATGTTCATTTTTAATCTAAACAGGCAATTCTTTAAAGTCAGGTTAGGAACAGTGAGGCAGTGGGAAGCCGTTTCATGTTGTCTTTTAACACACCAATCTACTTACTGGCTTTCCCTTCTCCCCCATCCCCCAATAAATTAAATCTTTATTGTACTCAAGGAGGGGTATAATATATTTAATGTATATTTCATAGCACAAAGTATTATGGACAACGAAAATGCTGAAATATCTGTCAAGCTTCATCATTTAACTATATATAATTTAAATACAAGCAAGTTAGATGATCTTACAGCTAAATCGAACAAAACCCAAAGAAAACGCCTGTGTTTTGTTGTGGGATAGAGTTATCTGGACAGGCATCTGCCACTGGTACACTGTGCAGTGTTCTTTCACAGTAGATGATGCTGTCCTTGGGGCCACAGAAGAAAATGTAGGCGGGACTGAATTGCCACCACTGCAGTGGACAATCCTCACTGGGACTGCATCTGGTTTAGTGCTTAGGACAGGGTTTCCAGCAAAGAGTGCTGTAAGATAACTACTAGAAGGACTAAAACCAGAACCAAATAATACAAAAACCATCCCAGATACTAGAATATTTTTGACTTAGGGAAGTTTTGTAGAATAGACATAGAACTCAAGAAGTCCCAGCTTAAGAAATGAACTATGCTGGGTGGAAATGACCCTGAATAAAATGACTGGGTTGCCAGAAAGAGCATAGGAGGAATTACGGCAAAAGCTGGGAAAGGTGAAAACAAAGTGGAAGGGTGCTAACAGTAATATCATAGTTTTTATATCTTATGTGCAATAACCTTTAAGGAAATTTGATAATTAATTTTATATTATTTTATGTGTTTTTATTCTACAGCTGCATTCCAATTCTGACAAAGGTGATGGATCAGTCAAATACATTCTTACTGGAGAAGGGGCAGGGACTATATTTATTATTGATGACACAACTGGAGACATCCATTCAACCAAAAGCTTAGACCGAGAGCAGAAGACACACTATGTACTTCATGCCCAAGCTATTGATAGACGGACAAACAAGCCACTTGAGCCTGAATCTGAATTCATTATCAAAGTGCAGGATATCAACGACAATGCACCAAAATTTACAGATGGACCCTACATTGTTACTGTGCCAGAGATGTCTGAAATGGGTAAGGAAAACAAACTGTGCTATTCAACAATCTTTTAACAAGTGCAAATGCCGCATACTGTATGTCAAAGTTATAACACCATCACGTCATTGAGTGTATGTTAAATATATTGGAGTTATGAAGAGAAGAACACATGAAATATGACCTGTATGTTACTGGTGACATTCATAGTGAGAAAACAGTACACACACACACACATGCTGGTTGTAAGAGAAGAGTCACTCTTAATCTTGAATGTGTTAACCTACATTCTTTGGCAAATTGTACTTTCCATTCTAGAAACAAGATGTACTCATATATCCTTATTCAACTGCACACTTTATGGCATTCTCTTATGTCCACATGAGCATTCTATACAATTCACAGAATTAAACACAAAGGAATAGTAGTTTCCTAGATTATTTTAGGCATATGTTTATTTATCAAGTTTCTTATAAAGTGAACTGAAGTTCAAAAAAGTACCAATCTTTGGTTTTCTCTGTTACATAGTTCAGATATTCGTATTCTTTGAGGTACTGTATTATGCAATCAGTTTTCTTTATTTAATGCTTCTCTGGTGTTGAAATTAGTTTATAACTTTCCTCTAATAGAAGAATTGCCAACAGAAATTTGTACAAGGAAAAAAGGGCAGTATTTCTGTGAGAAACACCATAACTCCAGGACTATGCAAGCAATACATATTTGTGTCAATTACTACAGTGAGTGCATAGAGCTTCCAGTAAGAATATTGTGGGTCTGTATGAAACGTCTTCAACTCTCTTTGATAATTCACTGTGGCACAAAGCTTTACTGTTAGAGTTGCAGTTCATTTCAGTATCATCTAAGCTTTTATCTCAGTTATCTCCCATTGCACCACAGGCTGTCTTAATGAGTAATTCATTTCCTTTACCAACTGTGTCCAAAAATACATAACTCCATCTTTCTCTTTCTTTGGTTTCCTTTGTCTTTAATGGAAACCATTTTAATTGATTATTTCCTTCACCTGTAGAAGCATTTTATTTTCTGCATAGGGGGAAAGATAGTGGAAAAGAGATCAATATTATCTTCCAAATCAAAAATAGCTAATATAATATAATATAACATATAATTTAATATTAATTAATATTAATTTTTATTTGTATTCTATTTATGAAAGGTTTTTTTTTCATCTTCTCAGTATTGAGCATTCTTGCATAAATGTTAGTAATAATTCTGCAGTAATCAGAATCTGGTATTACTGTACAACTACATCATACGTGTTACTGTTTTCGAAAGAATGATTCAAATAGTCTGGAATGGTATTTTGTGTTATAAAACAGAGTGGATTGTGGTAAGCCAATGAAATTTTGCCAGTAAAATAGAGAATTGATGCATATGTTTATAAATTAAATAATTTATTGGTTGTACTTGAGGGAAATCATTAAAATATCTATTCCACAAAGTTTTCGTGTTGTGTGAATAAACCAGAATTTTCATATCTTGTCATACAGTCATTCTATTGTAGGTGTACATTATATTTTCATTGCAAATTTATTATCTCTATTTTCTTTTTTTGTTTGTATTTGTTGCATTCTTAAAGGATTTTTATTGTCTGCAATTTCGGGAAGACTAATTCTATTATTACTTCCACAGGATATACTCTTTGTGTCAAATGATGGAGATACTTCTGTCACTTTTATTAGTTCTATAATTAGCACATTTTTTTACATTTAGTTGTGGAGTCTATACATAATTGAACTTCTTGATGTTATTCTATGAATTTCTAAGGAGGCCGCACTATGAATATTTCTTGTGTTTTTTACACGATCATTTAAAGATCTTTCAAATTTACTGTCTCTCTGCAACAGTTCTCATGCTAAGTGGTGTTATTTTTGATCTCCATTATGCTGTTTAGTTTCAGCAGCAGTTCTTGTTTGTCTCCTCAAGATGCTAGTTGGTATTTTCCCCACAATTTGAACTTAATCTAGCTGTAAAAGCTGTAGGATCTTTATGGCTTTTCTTTTTTCTCAGGTCACTGACAAGTAAGCACAGGAAAGTTTGTTTAATTTTTTTGGCAAATATTAGATCACAGTTTTCACTGTGACACAAAATAAACATACTATTTATGCTTTATGTACTATTCTGAAAGCCATGAAAGAAAATGCCTATTCCATGCCTTCAATGAAACTTTTCCCTAAAATTTGGCTCAAGAACCAAGATTTATATCTGAAATTATTTCTTCTGCTGCATAAAAAACCCAGTTACATTGAGATCTCTGTGGTCTGTTTTAAGGTTTATGAAAGTCATCTTTATGTAAATTAAAAGAAAATAAGAATATTTTTCAATCAGTAAAAGACTTACATATGTGTTAATTGTCAGCTGCAAAATGAGTGAAACACTCCATGTTAACATTTGAGTGCTGAGGTCATTTAGAGGTGAGACTAGATGACCTCTCAAGGTCCCTTCCAATCCTAATCATTCTGTGATTCTCTGATAAGAAGAGTATTCCCAATAAATTCTATTTAAGAAATTGATAGGCACAGTAGGCTTTTCTGACTTCTTTTGAAGGTATTCCAATGTGAGGTAGTCATAATTTCAGATAATCTGGAAGACAATATTAATGTTGTTCATAAATATGATTTTTATTAGAAGTGCCTATTTTACTTTCTGGGTTGTGAAACTAAATCACATTTTGTTGATTAATTAGTGTTTTAAGACAGCACTAAGAATTACTTTAGTTAGGCAGAAAATCCCTGTGTTTATTAAACTTCACCTTTTTATCAGTTAAGTTTTTTGTTCACTATTGATTCATTTGAGATTTAATACTACAGAAAACTATGGAAAGTCATGCATACAAATTTGCATTCTCAACAGACATATTTTATTGAACTGCCTCATTAAACATTAAAAATTTGTCTTCAGAGAGACAAATTGAAATATTCCCTTTCAGCTTTTCTTTGACATATAACTTCACAAAATTTTTATGGCAAACTACTTAAAAAAAGAGAAAAAACAAATAGAGATATTTTGAAATAAAAATACAATTTAGTTCCCCAATTGAATAATCCTTATTTTTTATACCAGAAAAAAGACAAAGCTTACAGAGTGGTGTTCAGAGCACTCAGACATGTTTTACAGCTCTTTATAAAGCATTAACTAAGAAAATGGAATTTCCATATTGTAATCTCCGCAATGTAGTGGGAAAGCGTATGGAAAGGTAGTTGTACTCTGAATAAACAGAGACTCCAACTGGGGAAAAAAGTCATTTTTATTGCCTAACTGGAGTGACAAAATTATTTCATAGCAAAATCTTGAGGTTTTCTTGACAGGCACTTTCGCAGTAAGCTAGTAAAGAAAGAATGGAAGGTTATGAGTCTGATGTTCATATCTGTTCTGTGGTGTCCAGAGAAACCTGGACCTTTATCTTTTGTATTTGATTACTCTTTTTGGACTTGTTAACATTTAAAATAGCAAGAGAGCTGTACTGTATAACTCTCCATCTGAACCCTTCATTACACCTAGCTCAACAACAAGAAATGATACTGCATTTAAATGATATAAATGCATCCGGAATTGCAATTTGCCTGTTGTGCAGACGAGCCTGAGTGATGCTAACTTTGAAAGGAGTAGTTGGAAGGTAAAAGTACCCGCTTTGCTTTTTTTCTTGCAAGGCATTCTGACCTGCAGCTTTCACCAGCTGCCTTTTGTTAGTGCACAGCCAATCAGGCAAGAGTCAGGCAAAAAGCTGCTGTGGGGATATCTTATAAAATGCTGAGCGTGCTTGTGTGAGATAGTGAAGAAGTCAAGCTTCTGAAGTGCTGCATTCCACTGAATGAGAGTTTGAGAGGTAGGGTGGGAGGTTGAGTTAAAATCTGTGATTCTAAGGGCTCTTTTAGGTGGAAAGAGAACACTTTGCCACTATTCAATACTAAATTGCTATTATCAGGTGTTTCTTGGGAGAGAGATACAGTTGTATTAGAAAATCACTGTGGCAAATTTTAAGATACAATGGCATTCCATTCATGCTAAAATGACTTCTCAGTTGCTTATGTGAGATGCTGCCTTTCACTGGTTCTGTTTCTTTTCTCTCACATCAATGAGTTATACAAGCACTAAGTTTCTTTTAAAATAAGGAGAGAGAAGAAAGTGTTCAAAGAAGGAGAGAACTATGAAATCTCAGTATTTCTGGTTTTTTTCTTCTGAAATATGCCAAAATATGTTCATTGATTTCAAGACACCTTGATTTCGTAGAATTCTGGGAAGAAGTGCTGGCGGAAACTCACACTGTTGGTAACTGTTTTCCTGGAAAAAGGAAAATCTATAGATAAAAATGTAGAGAAGTTGCCCAGTATTCTGGATAGTAAACTCTGGTAGGTGACTGACTATGCCAATCGAATGGCTATGTTTTTGTTTTATGCAACTACAAAATAAAATAAAATCATTGTGCATTTATAACCTGTTAATCTTCAATGATCCCACAAGGTTGAAACGTACAAGTTCCTCTCAAGCTGGAAATTATTTGCAAACTATGCTACAGAAATATGTAGTTACAGCATTTCAGTGTTATAGAATAGTGGGGAGAAATATCTTTTCCTGGAAGTGACCTCTTATTCTATGTTTAGATAGCAAATAAATAGGGCTGAATTGATTCCTAGAACATTTTAAGAAAAAAAACACAAACTTTAATTCACATTTGTTTACCTTTCCACATGAACACAAATACAGTAGTTTAGTTACTTTTAACATTAATGTCTGAATAATTATGAACATACAACTAGCTCCAGCTTGATTTTATTACAGTATTCAGCTTCAAAGTCTTCCAGCTATCCTCATACTTGCTTTGTTAATATATCTATGAGACTGTATGCACTTGGGCTTTTCAGAGACCAGAAGACACTGTATTTAAGTATGCAGATATATTTGCATACAATTTTACTAAGTATTCAGTAGAGATACAATCAGCAACTCTTGGTGCTCAAGTTACAGTGGCACAAATGAATGGAGAGTTTCTCAAAAGTGAAGAAACCAAATCTGTGAAGGTTTGCAGGCTCATGAAGTGAGATTCCATGACTTTAGATACTTCTAACTCAAGTGTACACTGAGGGTGTGCCCATTAATAAATATTTCTGTGCAATGAAAATTGATCTAAGAGGATGAATAACTATAACTGAGGAACTGATGTCCATGCCATATGTGTTTGGGAAATCTTATTTCAGATTAGCTCTGGCCTGGTCTCTGAGACTACGTGCCTATTAGCAGTCAGAATAAATCAGATGTGCTGCTAAAGCACATCTCCTGGTTTAGTTTCATCTGAAGAAATCTAGTTAGCATGCTCTGAAACTCTTCCATAAGTCAAATCAAAGTGTAACAAGTGAAGAAGATCAAGGGCTTCAATTCAAAAACATACTTCTAGTCTCCACTAAATGTGAAATTGAACACTCCACAGTGGAGGCGATACCTCAGCGGTTAATTTAGATGAGAATCTGCTTTCAGATGCAGAGTTATGTGAGAGCAGCCTGTTCTGTTATTATTGTCCTGGTATTTTAATGCTGGACCAAAGGAGCCTATAGAAAGCTGTGTCTGCATAACGATAAACAAATGGAATGAAGTCTGAGACTTTACTATCTCACAATCTTACACTTACTGATTTCTTATGGGAAGTGTTTGACAGTGATAGTAAAGATTTATCATTAAATGTCTCGAAAAATACAGTAAAATGAAAAAAATCACTTGTCTCCATCCTATCTGTGCAGTACTTATGCATTTTATTTTCTCAAAAGGGTAGCTCATAACTTATCCCACCTAGTGATATGTTAGAAACTGTGATTTTATTCTTCTAATGGTGTTTATTACTAGCATAAAAATAATTGTCTTTTGAACTCATCTTTCTAATTTTCATGCCCAATAAGGTTCTAGTAGTTATTTCATTTCGAGATCTTTGATGCCTTCCGATAGCTAGATTTCTTTTTTTTCTTTAATCAACTTTTTTTTGATATTGGGGCATTTATACAAGTTATTTTAAATACTTCAACATTAATTTGTATTGTGGGTGAAGATAATCCTGAAGCCCATAAGTTTGTGTTATTCAGAAATCAGTATCCAAGCTTGGGTTCTATGTGTGTGAGCATATGTAAATATGCATGCTATGTAGTTACAATTTATGTTTACATCCTGTGTAGTTTCTGTTTAAGTTTGTATGTATGTAATCAATTACCACATAAATATATAAAGATTTTTTTTTCAAATTAGTGTAACAATTTTTCCTTAAAAAATGATATTATGATAACAGATGGAGAAAATGTTATTAATCTCTCAATTTTAGAATGTGAGGAGTTTAGAGGTTTTTAAAATGTATTTGAAAATATTTACAATGAAATTGTATTTATTGCAAGTTAATGTTTGTTTTCCTGTGTATACAGGTACATCTGTTCTACAGGTGACAGCCACAGATGCAGATGACCCCACATATGGAAACAGTGCCAGAGTAGTGTACAGTATTCTTCAGGGACAGCCATATTTCTCTGTTGACCCCAAAACAGGTGGGTATTTTATATTCCTGTTGATATGATTCGGCTAATATGTTGCAGTTAATTAAGTCTGGTAGGTGAAAGGCAATGCACACAATGCAGGTATTTAGACTTTTTTTCTTATTCCTTTTGTAGACTGCTTCTTGCTTCAGCACTCTGAAATGTATAAGTTGCTATGTTTTGCTGAGTACTAAAATGAGCCTGCTGTGTACAGAATTAATTCTGCATCATGTCATGATGTGAGCCATTCAGCCAAACTGGAATAGCACTCTTTCATCTTTTCAAGCCTCTGTTTAGGAAGTGACTCAAGTATGCCTAACACATTACATTTTTCAATGCTTTGTTTTGCCTGAAGGATAGACTTGAGAGGATTATTGAACGTGTGCTTCAACACATATACCACAATAAATTGTTATAATTCGTGTTTTTATAAAACTGCAGGATAGCCATTTAACTGAAAATTTATTCTATGATTGGAGAAGTAGAATGAACTGAAATATTTATGCTTAAACTCTATGCATCATCCTTTTGTTTTTTTCCACAAAGTGTAAGTTATGTATAATGTATCCAAACTGGTTTATTTAAAGAGAGAAGAATTCTCTTTTGGGAATGGGAGTTGTTACTAGCTTTGGGTTTTTTGAAGAGCATTATTATAATAATGATATTAATATGATTATACATTTTTAGTGTGTATTTGAAAACCTCAATAATGAATAAATACAATATAAGAAAACATATTTTTATATAAATTTTTTAACTGTTTTTACCTTTCTATATCAAAGCTTTAATACTGAGGGGGAAAAATGAAACACACTGAACAGTGTACCTTTCACTAGTTAACTGTAGGGAATAATAATGGCTTTTAAAATGTGCTTATGTGAAATAAGCATAGTGTAAATAGTTTTCATTTTAATGTTTTTGCATTTAAGTTTCTTGGCTTGTGTACATTGATCTCTGTGGCACTTGGAGGTGTACCCTTGCTTCATTACAAGAGAAGTGTATCTGTGCCATCTCAGAGAGCTTTGAGGTCAGTGCTGCTTTGATTACGAGACTGAGCTCCGTGACCCTCAGAGGAAGGTCTCTCTCAAACTAAAATGTTCTATAAATTTGGGAGCTCGTGTTAGAAAGGCACAGAATGGAAAATCAGTGGTATAGTCCTCACGCTCCTCTTGCCCTTATGATACGTAGAAATACAACCCTAGTTCATATATCTAAATCTGTTTAGGCACTCTGAGGCAATGGCCTGCATTTTTTGTTTTTATAATGGTGTAGAACTTGCAGTCCGAAGCTGCTGTTCAGTCAGTGAAGAATCATAATGGATATTCTCTGTATCAAGTCTGCATCACACATGAAATAGTATTGTTATAATGAAATAACAGATGGTAGTGTATTTTCACTCCTCAAGCCTTAGGATTTGACAGCGATTTAATAACACTTTATGAACTTAAACTCTTTTTGATATTTGTCTAGAATATGAAAATTATTCTGATACCATAGTCTATGAAAGTGGGAAAATGAGGTAAATAGTGTAATAGCAAAAAAACAGGAGAAAGCTTTTTGTTTTTATAAGTTGCTTTTTTATAATTGTAGAATAGCACTTAATTTAATTTGGCATGATAAAATGGAAAGAAGCGGAATATTGGAAAAGATGGGAAAGTCTTGAAGAATGAAATCTTTCACTATGAAATTTCACTTTGAATTTTTGGGACTTAAGACTCATTTTTTAAAACATCACTCTTCTGAACTTGCAAGCATTTCTGTGACCTACTTTTCCTAATACCTCAACTGTTCAATTCCAGCTTAACTGTACTTTATCTGGAAGTCTTCTGAATTTACACTTACATGCACAAGCTTCCTTTACAAAAAGGAGGTCCAAAAGAGGGAAAAAGGGAAAGAGAAAGGTCCCAACATTCATGACAGAATGTAGTTTATGAAGCCTAAGGATCTCGTATCACGATCAGTAAAGCTTCTCAGAGCAATCAGAAGCAAATATCAAGCTCTAGTGTGAATACTCATCTTAAGAAGTCCGCTACTTCCAGCTTAGTACTACCTATACCTGGTTTTAAACAACTTAATATCTGAAGACTTTAAGTTATGGATTTTTGGAAGCTTAGGTTAGAATAGTTTAAATAATATTGTAGAATAAGGCTATAGAATTCATACATTTAAAGAATAATAAGGAAATAGCACCAAATTACAAACTCTGAAGTAGGAAAAAAGTGTGTTCTTGGCAGAAGAACAGCTTTGTCAGCTTATCTGATAAAAGGCTCTTCTCCACACACTCAAAGTGGGGCAGAGATGCAGTGCAGAGAGAGAGTAAAACCCCCTGTCCTAAATAGACTCAAGCCTGAGCTCCTACCAGGGTTGACCCAGGACAGCCTCAACACTATGGGTCAGGGCTGAAACTCATCGTGAGGAGTCAGAAGGAGACGCTGCCCTGATCACCCTTCGGACTGAGAAAGCTACTGCCTACAGGGCCATGAGACACATTATGAGATGCAAGTAAGAGTGGGATTGTGTAGACTTATTCTTGGAGGTTTAGAGGAAGGACCATAGGCAGGAAAAGGGAGGATTGAGATGGATTGGGGAGGGAAAAGCAACGGAAAATGGAGGGGTAAGAGGATAAAAGGGGCCAGTCATGTGCAAACAGGCTTTGCTCAGCATCATTTTTTGGCCATGCCCTGTCCTTGATCAGCAGTCTGTTCTGTGTTTTATTATGTTCCATTTCCATCTCCATTTCCTGAGTACAAGGTCTCTCTCTTGCATGCATGTGTGCATGGAGATTTAAGTGCTATCAGCTGGAGCAGGACCATGAGTCAAAGGGGTCTGTGTGTCTGGGGCCAGCAAACTGGAAAATGCAGACCGTATGTGTATTACATGGGTGTCTATGCCAGTGTGGGATCGCTATAGGGTCTCAGGCTGGAGTAGCCAGCAAGCTGGATGAGTGGCTTGGGTGATGGATATCCATTTGGCCAAAAGTCCAGACCGGACAGCTCAGGAGTCAGCTGCAGGTGCCAAGACCAGTCTAGAGCAACTGTATGGTGTGTGGCTTGAGAGCCCTGTTTGTAGCTATGTGTCTCTCTGCATGAGGCAAGGGGAGACCAGAGAGCCAGGAGCCAGCTGGATGGCATTAGGAACTGAGGGCCCAAGGGGTCCAGGTACTGTTACTGGGTGTGCTCAGTGTGTAAGGCTGTGGGGGATCAATAAGTGTGCTGGGTTGAGTGGGGGTGTGTGACTATGCCCAGGATTAAAAGGGGGTCTGTACCTGGAGCTAGAGGGGAGATGAAGGTCCCAGAGTTGTATGTCCAGATGGCACCAAGTGCAAAGTCCAGGTGTTGGCTACTGGATACACCAAGTATGGCAAGTTACAGGGGCAGTCCATGCTGAGTATGTGAGTTTATTTCCAATTATAAATCATCCTTCCTCCTGGTCAGCTGGAATAGAATGAGGCTGTTTGTGCTGTTTGTGTTTGAGTGCTGAGTGGTTCTATTTCTGTGTCACCCGTTGCATGTTGCATCTGTGTATGTGCCTCGTGGGAACACCGCTTGACCTCACACTGCTTCTAAATCATGGGTTAAGAATAAGGAGGTGCAGCAACCTCATCTCCATCAGGCTACCAACAATCTAGTTTATCAGCTGATTTGCTCTAGGACCTGTGTTTTGCTTTGTTTTGTTTTCCCCTGGGGAAAAATTGTGAAGTCTCTGCATAGAAATTTGCTGCAACTATGTAATTTTGGCTCTGAATGTCAAAACTATTTTCCATGCAAAACCTAAAGTTTTAAGACTTTCAAAATCCTTTGATTTTGAATAACTTTCTAGGAATTGCTCTGTATTTGTGGTTATTATTTACTTTTGGTAATTAGCTGTGGAATGTAATAATAACTAGTTACATAATTAATAATTACTTGCAGTAGCCTCTACTGATTCCTGTTTGTTTTCCTACCCAACTGCAGCAAAACACTCTGCTGAATTTATAAATAAGTATGTACTAATAATGCTGGAAAAAGAGAGGGAAGAAGTCAATGTCTAGATCTTAGGTACATTCGCAAAGATTATGCGTATAGGATTGTATGTTTTCTTAAATCAAAATATTTAGGGAACCCCAGAAACATGAAATGCTTCTCTGTAAAAAGAAAATAATCAAAAAGTGAAGTTATTAGTGAAAAGTAGAGCAAATAATTTATTTAGATACTTGGTGTTAATAAGGGTTCTCCCTTCTCTTACTCCCACATTTTCATGTATACATCCCCCCACTACAACCTGTCTTCAGACTTTGAGCATCTTTTGAAATGCCCAAATATACATTAAATCTTTTCTGGAAGTTTGAATTGCAAATTCAATATTCTACTTTTTCCAAACCATGAGGTCTTTTGATCCATAAACTTGATTTATGATCTATCCTTGCTTGTTCTTTGCTTATGTCAAGTGTGGCTCATCAAGCAGCAACAGCTAACATTTGGCTGGTAACTCAACCCCAGGAGCTCTTTTTGTTTCTGAGGAAACCTCAAATTAGACTATGCGTTTTTTGTTGCAGCTATAGCAGCCCACTTTCTATTGCTACAGACTTTGGGAATGAAAGTGAAACTTGTAGTCCAATTCCACTGCTAACATGGTAAATCCTATCTGGAGTGTGTTAGTTCCACACAGCTCTTCCCAGGTGCATCTGTCTTTCTGAACAGAATATACAGAGTGAAGTAATCTGTAGGGCATATGTCCTTTCAAAGCAGCAGTTCTGCTGCAGCTGTTATAAAATAAGAGATAAAACCTTCATTCACTGCAGTTTTGAATTCAAGTGTAGATGTTGGCAGGACAGGAAACTCATTTGTCGTTGAATTGAATGTGAAAAAACCTTAGATATTTGTATTTGTATTTATAATGTTCTGCTGTTGCAGCAACAATATTATAAAGGTCTTAGTCACATATAAGATTGTTTGTTTGTTTTTTTGTTTTACTTTAAGATATTAAACAATAAAGAAATAGGTATTTTTATTTATCAAAGAATGTCACTGCAAATTAGTCCAGGCTAATAATGAAGTGTGAGAAGAGTGTCAATCTCCTTCTGCTTTCTGTCTTCACAAAAATAGCTTCAAGAATCCCTACAAGAAATGACCCATTCACTGATTATCTAATTTGGTTCCTGACCGAGAGCACAATACAAATGGTAAATAAACATAGCTAATGGCTGAATAGATGCTTCCAAATGTAGAGATGAGCCTCATAAACCCCAATTAACTACCCCGGAAGTTCAAGACTTTTGTCCTCATCTGGAACTATTCTTACACCTTTTTGGAAGTTCTTGGCCATAGTTCATATGGGAATGACAGATTTTGTAGCATTAAAATAATTAGAGTGTAATTTTAAATTTGCATGTGTATTGCTCTGAAAAACAAGAAAAATATATTGTTTATCAAGTTATTCACAAGCTTAATACTGCTAAATAAGCATGAATACTTAAAAATATAATTAAGTAACAGAATCTGTTAAAGTTCTTTCAGTAGTGAGATAATAATTATTGGTTTAAGGAATTAAGGCCTACCTCATCTCCTTATTATAGACAAGATAATTTATATTGATATAAAGACAAATTGAATAAACTTTCCAGTTACAAATGAAGAGCACTCTTTGCATGCTTTAGTAGAGCAGACTGTAATGATATCCCAGATAAGAATCTACTGTGTTAATTGAAATAATGACAAGGTATTCCATGACTCTATGTCCCTGCATACACAGAAAATCATATGAGTTAAGAAAATAATTTCAGAAATCAATTTTCTGCCACTTTCTTGAGCAAGTGTTCTTATTTTTCCTATTAAGAATTCTTTTTTTTTTTAGTTGAAATATCTTTCTCAGTGACATCTGTTTAAAATGAGCATGTTTAGTTTACTAGGGTTAGTGATTCCCTGATGAAATGCAGGTTAGATCATATTGGACTGCTAAGTGAATATGAAAATTAAGTGTGTTTAATTTAACTATCTCATTGCTTCCTGCTCAGAGGCTCCAATATAATTTAAATGACCTTACAGGGCTATAGCAGTATCTTATGTACGTTGAATGCTTCTGCTCTGGGGGAATATCTTATGACAACCCCCAAAATCCACAACTAAGACACCACAGCCAGTTCCTAGGTTCCTGTACTGGTCTGAAAGTAAACTTAACTTTGTCTATCACAGTTTTTGCACATGGGCTTTTAAACTGTAATTGGACACTGTGTATGTAAAGGGCAGTGAAGCTGGTGAAGGGTCAGACAGTCTGGAGCACAAGTCTTATGAGGAGCAGCTGATGGAGAAGGCGTTCTCCTGTCTGGAGAAAAGGAGGCTCAGAAGAAACCTTATTGCTCTCTACAACTATCTGAAAGGAGGTAGAAGATAGCAAGATGGAGGTCTGTCTCTTCTCACAAGTAACATGTCACAGGACAAGAGGTAATGGCCCCAAAATGGCCAGGCAAGCTTTAGGTTGGATATTAGGAAAAATTTCTTCACCGAAAGGGTTGTCAAGCATAAAATTTTGCTAATGACACGTTCTGTTTGAGCTAGATAAGGAAATACCCATGATGAAACTCTGGAATTCCACATGTGATTGCATTGCAGAACACTTATTTATAGCTATTGGTGAAAGCTCCAACTTAATTAAATGTGATTGGTTTCTACTCAGTATCAAGAGGAAGTCATAGTGAAGAATCAGTTTGAAAGTTAGTTATTTTAGTAAGTGATACATCTTGCTAACAGTGTGTAGGATTAAAATAACTTTTTTTTGTGCAAGGGTACTGAAATTTTGTCTTGAAGTTCTAAGAACTGTATTTCATATTCAGGTTTTTGTATGCTTGATTTCCCTCAAGGAATTTCTGAAATGTTGTAACAGAAATTACATCTCTAGTGTAGACCTTTTCCAATGTCTACACTTCACTGACAAGAGAATCACTAGAAATTCAAACTCAAAATTTGAAAGAGTCTTACATTGTTTTTCTAATTCCACCAGGTACTATACAGTGCACTCCTCCATTCCTGAAGGAACAGAAACATGTGCTTCATCTAAAAATATTGTTATGAACACTTGTTTGAGAATGTCATCTGTCAGCTCTCAGCTAAGAGTAAATATTGAACGTCCTTTGTTTTCAATTTTAAGTAAATAATGGATTTTCTACACCTACAGTTTTGACACTTTTAAAAAGCTTCTCTGAACAATGGACTTAATTCTCACAGTTTTCTATTGTGTTCAAAATACTGATATATTCTTACAGTTTTCCCAAGAGTCATTTGAAGAATAACTCAGGCCATCAGAGAGATAGGCAGAACAATCTACTGTTTCTTTTAGATTTCTAAGGATTCAATTTTGGTACAGTTGTAGACTTTATGAGGGCATTGGCACAACTAAAAACCTTGTTGCTTAGACTTTGTTTTCCACTATCATGGTACCAATCAGAAAGTCCTTTGCTAATCAAAAGTGTGCAAAGAGGAGTGGTAAAATGTTCTGTGCAGCCTAGCTTAGTGTCTCTTATGGTGACAGATATTTGCTGGTCCATCATCCTTCCTATGTATCCTGATGCAATTTTTGGCATCCACCTCCAGGAAACTTTGTAGTCTACGTGCTGGAGAAAGCTTTGCAGGGCAAAAGATGGATTGATCACTCATCAGGAGCAGTGTCCTGGCACTGTATTTTCTTTGCTTGATATCTACCAACACTCTCTCTCCCAGAATCAATCATATAGTTAAAAAGGACAGGCATCGGAGGCAGACAAGCTGGGGAAAAAAGTTTGCCTGATGTTCTTGTTTTTCTTCTTTGATGAGATGGACTATGTGTTTTGGAGAATGATTACAGAAGCAGGGAAGAAACTTTTCTTTGGTTGTTCCTCTTTTGTTTGTTTCTGTGTTTGTTATTTTCACCATCTGGTGGTGTGAACATCTACTGTGGAAAATCTCTGCTGCTCTTCAGCCACAAGTTGTTCTAAAATAAAAAAAAAAAAATTAAAAAAAGACAAAAAAACCCCATGTGTTTCTGTAGCCACTAAATGGCAATAGGCAAGTTCCCAGACTATGATATCATCTTGGCTTCCTAACCAGTACTACTGTACTGTGTTCCTTTTTTAGTAGACATGCATTTATTTATATATGTATATATTTTTAACCTTTCATCTGTAAATACACAAATACATTTTTACACTTAAAACATAATGATATCTTATTCTGGGCTAAGCCCAGTAGACAGCTCAGTCACACACAGTCACTTACTCACTCCCCACAAAATGGAATGGGGGAGAGAACATGGAGAATGGGGGAGAGAATGGAAGAGCGATACAAGTGAGATAAATACATTTTAATAGGGAAGGTAAAAGTTATGTACACAAGCAAGAGAAAGCAAGGAATTCATTCACCTCTTCCCATGGGCAGGTTGTTGCTCAGCCCTCCCCAGGAAAGCAGAGCTCCATCACACGTTACAGTGACCTGGGACAGCAAATGGCACAACTCCAAGTGCCCTTTGTTTCTCCTTCTTCCTCCCACTTTTATCATTGATTGTGATTTCGTGGGATGTGGGATGTCCCTTGGGTCAGCTGTCCCAGCTGTGTCCCTTCCGAGCTTCTCGTGCACCCCCAGCCTTCCCGCCGGTGGAGTGGTGTGAAGAGCAGAAAAGTCCTTGTTGTTGTGTAAGCACTGCTTGACAAGGCTAAAACATCCCTGTGTTATCCGCGCTGTTTAGGTCACAAGTCCAAAGCAGCACCATATGAGCTGCTGTGGAGAAAATGACATATCCTAGCCAAGACCAGTACACAGGTGAAACACTGTTCTTATTTGTGCAATAAGATTGAAAGCCCTGAACTGAAAGCAGTGAGACATACATGATCACGTAGGATAGATTCTGTGGCCGCATCC
Organism: Lycocorax pyrrhopterus obiensis; assembly: GCA_014706295.1. NCBI lineage: Eukaryota > Metazoa > Chordata > Aves > Passeriformes > Paradisaeidae > Lycocorax > Lycocorax pyrrhopterus. Next base: position 77,139,409 of record JACSVZ010000002.1, read on the forward strand.
TTTACAGTCTTTCTCTTAGATATAAAATTGCTCTCTGCTCACCATTTCAAGGTTTTGCTTTTACTTTCTATTGGACATTGGAAAAGGTTCCTAGTCTTAATGTTTATTAAGGTTGGCTTTTCATACTTCTAGGCGTTCACATCTTTTCAGAGGTAATGAGGACTGTAAGGAGTTTGCTGTATTTCGAATGTCTAAAATACCACGCTATATCTATTAGAAAAGTTAAAGATCTTGATATGAGGAAAGCATTACATTGCAAGTGTCTGTAAAATGTCTGTTTTTCCAGGGTAGAACTGCTTTTATAAACACGAGTTTATCTCTGTCTTTGAATTTTACACAAAGGAAATACGAACCAATAATTTAAGTCCTCTGTTTTTAAACAAGGAATGCTAATTCATCCAAACAAAGTATGGAAATTGCATGTGTGATAAAATGTGTTTAACTTTAGGGAAAGGGAATGAATAAGATTTTGCCCTAAAGCAAATAATACATTACTGTAGTTTTTAGCTCAACTGGGATGAGAACCAGGACACTGACTCAGAAGATTAATGCACTGGACTGTTTAAAGGCTCTGCCCCAAAGGACCAGTTCACATGTTAACAATACTTTTACAGATCAGTCTTTATTGTGAAATTAAGTGGTGACTTTATTGTCTTTAATTCAGCTAACAGGTGTCCTTTTTCTAGACAAGGGTTTATTATTTACATCTCTAGTTCTAGAAGAAAGAATTACCAAGGCATCAAAACAAACTCTTCACACACACACCCTTTAAGTTTTGGCTAGGGAACTGAAATGAAGATTTAGAACAAGGCATTAAGTTGAATTTCACAGGGGTGCCCTAATTCATACTTATCTCTCCTTCTTGATCCACATTTACCTTTTCCAGCTTAATTTTCCCTTTCCCAAACTCTTGTGGGTATTGCTATGGTTGAGGATAATAATTTCAGAAATGCAGTTAAAAGTGACCATGAAACTTTGCAATGGCAGTGAAAATGAGGCAAAATCTCATTGAGGTTCTGTTCCAGAAGTTGTTATCCACCAGTTTGGTAATGCTAAAATGCCTGCTTATGGTTAGAGATACACTGGTTGTATATTTTTTAAAGGGCCTAACTTCTTGCAGTTCGGGTTAATGTTGTTTTGGATTTTTTTTTTTTTTTTTGGTACAGATATATTGTGTTAATAATGTTATTGCTTTAATAATAAGCTTCAATAAGGTTGCATTTTTACCTTTCATATTTTGAGGTTTTATACTTAATTCACATTGGAGTGGACAAAACCACTATTGGTAGACATGTTAAAAGAAAATTATAAATATAGAACTGATTGAGAATACTGTTTTCTTTTATACATTTTTATTAATATTTTTATTTTAATTTTTATAAGACTCACAAATCCTGTGATTTAAAAACATAGCTAGTCTCAGAATTCATGAATAATTTGCATTAGATCAATAAATATGCATGCATCTGGTTTCCCATCAGTCTTCATCTTTTAGAACAATGCATTAATTTTCAGTTACAACCCGAAAAAATGTGTCTGATAAAATCTTGCCTTGTAATAAACCATACAGAACAAAAAACTAGTATGATGACAATGATTTGCCAAAGATTATGCATAAAGAAAATGCTCCTCAAGTAATCTTACCTGGCAAAAATAATCCACCTGCAGTTGAGATGCCTTATAAGAAAAACAGCAAAAACTTTACAAAATTAACACAAGCTCCATATCAATTGGCCATCTACGTGAACAAACAAGCACAACCTATATATGAACCAATTTTACACCATTTTTACAACCATAACAACCAAGATGACATTTGGGGACTGTTATAATTCAGTTTGTATCTGACTAAAAAGGGAAGAAGAAATTACTTTCAGAAAACACCAAGAAACTTGTGATCTTTCCAGGAAATTCAACATTTGCCTGTTGTGTGACAGCATTTGTCTTCTCTTCATTATTCAGCTTTGCTGCCTTCACACCATCAGTGCCTGTGCAAATGGGGAAGGAAAGCCTTGCAATAAGTTTAGCCCATTTCCCTTAGGTGGTGTCCATCTTTTCTGAACTTGCTCCAGAGTGCGTTTTCATTCGCTTGCCGACTTTGACAAGGAGCAGCAGCAGAAGCAGTACAAGCAGGCTTTCCCTGGTCTTTAAGACTGAAGATAGGCTCTGATCGAACACAGTAACCAGCAAATTTGCCTCATATCTTTGTAATTGCCTTTATGAGTTGCCATCATATTTTTAAATTTAAAATTTAGGAGAGACTTCCTAGAGACACTGTAACTGTATTTCCAGGAGAGGATTCTGTTTAATTCTATTTCTTCTTTTTACTTATCTTTGCTTACGCATACATTCTGTGACTTGATTTGTGAATGATAGTAAGAGTTAATTGTTTGGTTTGGTTTTTTCCGAGAGTTAGATTAGTCAGCTTGTGTCAGCCTGGCTGAGGTGGTCTGTCCCTGTCCCCAAGTCGTTGCCCCAGGGAGGTGCCAAGGCCTGGGACTGGGGCTGCTCCAAGGTCCCTGGCCTCCCTGCCCCTGGCTGGGGGTGGGACAGGCCGTGGCTGCCAGGCCCTGCCATCACCATCCTAGGACACCTTGGCACCTGGCCCTGGAAGCTGCCAGCCCCTCTGCCCTGACAGTGTTGCAAGTGCTGTTGTCAGCAAAGTTCTGTAAGGTGGATGTTTTTCTTCACGTTCTAAAAACCATTTGCAAAACCCATCCCTCAGTCAAAAAAACCCCAAAGCTTTTCAAATTCGCAGTCAGTACATACTTTATGCAATTTGTAAGCATTAGACAAAGCCCCTGAGAAGTCTCATGCTAGGAGAGGGAGAAGCGGATTTGTGTTCACTACCCATTGCAGAACAGCGAAGCCCCGTCTGCAGTCTATAACTTAGGTCCCTAAGGAAGGCTTTTGTTTTCTTTTCACATAGTTTTGTCTTGTTTTTCTCTTGGTACACTCTTCAGGGTTAAAGCATGACATTTTTCATTATATTTATGATCATGATTCAATATTCAAGTATTCAAAAGCTGCTGATCCTCTTTCTATTTCCTTAGCTGGCCCCTATTTCATTCCTATTTCCTTAGTTAGTTGTCAGTATTTCTGTTACATAGTATTTTGATAGCATGCTTATGATGTTTGCAAGGAACAGTTCAATTCCATCTGTAACACCAGGGAAGGTGCAAGAGTAGAAGCCTCCCTGGAATCTGGTAAAGCACTTGCAGTCCCAGAAGCAGATATAGCTATCATGGGAGCTGTCCTAAGGAAAGAGGGTAGATTAAATGAGAAGTTGTTCTCTCCCGAACTGTTCTTTCAAGAAATACTTTTTAGATCAATAGATTGCATCTAAAAATGTTCAAACAGAAAATGCAACAATTGGCTATATATCTAAGCACCATGTGAGTTAGACTTCACTTTACTTGAATTGAAGATGAAAATAAAATGAGGGACTTCAGAGGCTAAGGCTGTTTCTTCCTCAGAAATCTCTCCTATGATAAGGTTTTCTCTATTTTCATTGCCTTCAACATGAAATGACAAGGGCTGGTAACACAATGTAAATCCTTTCCCTTGAACGAATTTCCCAAGTCTAGGCTTTAATCCAATTGTAATCAGTTCTGATTAAAAGTTACTTTCACAGGGAAATGAATTAAGCATCTGTAAAAATAACTGCATCAGTGAAGGAACATACAAGTGTGTTTACTTGTGTAATCCTTTGCATTTGCTTAAATAGAGTATCCTTCTGTGCTTTAGAGATGAATGCTCCATTTTCAAAGTGGACATCTTTATGGTAAATAGCTGGCTTACTTTGCCCTTTTGAAGAGAAAAAAAAAAAAAGAATACTGCTTTAAATTAGAAAAATCCAACAAAACTTATCCTGTTGTTTAACAGAATTTTGTACCCTTATGTAATCATGCTTCTGGATTTTTTCTTATAATCCTCTGTTTTAGTAAATAGATTAGATTTGGTTGAGGTGTGGTACTACCTCCAAGAAATTCTCAATGGTCCTGATAATATATAATAACTATTGCATTTTCAGATTTAAAAAAAAAATGATGTAAAATACCATACTTTTTTTTTAAAGTACTCAAAATTTTTCTTCTAACCTCAAATTTGTGTAATGCAGTACATTCTCCAAGAGTTTCAAAATGCTCTGGTAAAACGGCAGTTGCAATAATACAATGCATTACAAAAATGCAATAATACGTAATTTCAAATTATTTTTTGTAATAGCTGCCATGGCAAATGATTAATTATAAAGCTATAAATTGGTGATGTAAGAGCCTCATTTGTGAACTATCATGAAAGAGGGTAAAATACTTATTGGAAAGCCATTTTTTTCTGATTGTGATAGATTACTGTTACACCATACTGTTGTTAAAAATTTTAATATACATTAAAGTATAAAACCCCTCCATTTTGTATTCAACATGCTGATTTATTTATTTTGAGACACCATCTTCTTGTTCAGCTAATATCTCATTAATTCAGGAAACTAAGAGTGAGTGCAATGTAACATGAAGCACTTGTAGTACAAATGAATTTGGCTTGTTAATAGTTTTAAAAATACTCTTTCTTGACATAGGTTTTGAATATTCATCATTCTCGTAAATTCTGTATTTCTGCTTTTCTCGAGGTAGAATCTGCTTTTACACTGATAGTTTTTCCATGATAAACATCTTGCAAGTGGATTTTGTAATCTGGACTGCTGAAAAAATTATGCAAGTGTACCTAAAATCAACATCTGTTAATTTTAAAATTTTTTGGAACATCCATTTCTGGAACTGCTTCTTTTCAGAGAAGAGCAGATGTAAAATGAAAATTTAAAAAAATTAAAATTTAAATATAGTTGGTAGGTCTGTGACTTTTTGGTGTAGGGTGAAGAGAGGGTGATACATATTTGCCATCCATGTGTTTCTCTCAGGATGTTTTGTTCTTTAAAGATAGGAAGAGTTATAAACGTCTTGTTTCTCATAGGAATGGCCTCCAGGCATAGGAATTTGTTACTGGTTATATCTCAGATACACATTACCACCAAAACAAACACTAAGATACATGGAACTATTTTTCTTGACCAGCTAACCATAAAAGAGGTGAAAGATCTGCAGATATATTTCATTTGAAAGTGGATTAATCTGGCTTCACAGGAATCTAGTCCACCTTTGAATAGAGACTCCCTGGCAAGACCTGAGGAACACCCTAACCTCCATAAACCTTTGTTGTGGGTTATCTACTGTACTCACCAAGCACTGCATTAGGTTGCTTGTCAAAATCTAATACGAATTTTTTTTCTTCTTGATTCATTTTCAATTAATAATACAAATAACAGCTGTTGCCAAATGAGCCACAAGGTTGCTGTATTTTTAATATTTTCTTCTTTTCATTTTGGAGATCCTTTCTTTCTGATGGGAGTCCTCAGGTTGAATCTCAAGGCCTCAAAATTAAAATGATTCATGTAGCAGCTGACACATATTCCTAGGCAGAAGCAGAATAAAAAATCAAAACCAAATGTCCTTTACATTTTCTCTTAAGTCAGCCATTTTACCTAAAAGATCCTAAATTATTAGTGAAAATTTCATTTTTAATAGGGCTATACTATATGGAATAACATAAAAAGCAACAGGTAAAAAAAGTAGCAGTGCTTTTAAATTCATGTTAAGTTTTAGGATCTTTTTAATCTACCTCACTTTCTCACTGCATTGCTATCTATATTTTATCTATTGCTAAAAATTTTGAGCCATGTATTTTATGAAAAATAACTTCTGCTTGTAGAGCATATGGGTGGAAATACTCACTGGTGCAAATATAGAGAGGAAAATATATTTTTTATTATAGGACGTAGGTCTTAGAAGAATATCTGGACACATGCTTTTTTCAGTACTTGCAGCTTTTGTGGTACCTTTAAAACTCAGCCAATGATGTTGGCCGTGCTGCAAGCGACCTGTGGCCCAAAATAATATCAGAGCACCTGTCTCCCTAGTGCCATAGTTATCTCAATTCACTTTATATCGGGGGCCTTCTCCAGGGCTCACTCAATTTACACGTGCATAAGGACAGTCCAGCATATGTGTCATCAGTGTCCCCTGAACACATCTGTACTTCCTGTCCTCAGGAGCAAGCAGGGTCTGAGGGCAGAGACTTGTGAAGGGAGAACCCAGCCTTTGAACTGGTGTTCCCTGCGGCTTCTGTGGACGTGCTCTGCTTCCAGACCCTGCCTGGTACATAGTGAGCAGAAGAACAGAAAAAGGCTTTGATGGCATTTTCCTTTTTGACTAGTCGAAGTGGAAGGAGAAAGGTCGTGTTCAGATCATCAATCTTAAAGGTCTTTCCCAACCTACCTGAGCCTATGTTACCATTTGCTTCTGCTGGCCAGTTTCTTATAACATGGACACTGAAAGGAAGGTCTGTCTGAGGATCACTGGTCCTCATATCCATGGTAAAAAGGGTCTCCTCTCTGGTGATAATCACCATAGTGCCTGTGCAACACTATGATGTCATCTGGTTCCATAGGAAGTGGTTCTGATCTTCCAGTCTAAATCAGTTTCTTATAGATTTAATTGCACAGCAATATATATATACATATAATGATGTTACTGTTCTGAGAGGATGGTTTAGTAGATCATGGTGTAATCCAAAATATAACATGATGGCATTGCTCCTATTTCACTGCCTGTTGATGGCCTACTTCAGTGACTTACCTATAACAGAAGTCAGTGGTAGAAAATCTGATTAAACTCTGTTCATTTCAAAGAGATTTTCTTTTGCTATTCAGTGAAATTTGTATTAAGCTTCTGAAGTCTAACCTTTCAGTACAGAATCAGAAATTATTAAGACAAAAATGCAGGATCTAACTGTACTTTACAGTCTTTATGTGTGGTTTGGTTTTGTTTCAGTGTCTCCTTTCTGCCATTAGAAATACCAACAAACAGAAAAAAAGTCAAGTCTATTTGAGGAAGAAAGGTATTTCTAAAAGCCTTCATTTTTTTTTATTTTCAATCACTTTTTAAATATCACCTGATGGCATATTTTGAGGGACATTACGGAGTGGTTTTTTATCCTTATAATTTTAGCCAAAAATAACTGTTTATTGCTGAGGATAATAAGAAAAACTATCTTGGAAGAAGGGATAAAAAAATATCTTTTTTTCTGAATCACAATGGATTTGTCAGTGGTGTGTTTAGTACGTATAAATTTTCAGCTATGAAATAATTAAGTTTTTCTGATTCAACATCAAAGCTCTGATTTGCAAGAATTTCTGTTTAGATTGCCAGTCACAATGTTTTTTAGATAGTTTAGTGTAAGACATTAAGTGGAAGGATTTCCTGTCTGGTGGAAAAGTGAGAAGGAAGAACTTTTTCTGCTCAGTCACCTGTTTCCCTGCCCAACAAAAAGCACAAAAACACCCTTGTGTATTAAAAAGTGTATTTATCTTTGAAAAACAATTTCTACTGAAAACCTTCAGACAAACTTGTAGCTTGCCTTTTGAATATATTTCTTCCGTTACTTGTCGGTTTAGAGAATCCATTCTCATATATATTTTTAGTTTATGTTTCATGATTCAGTAACAGTTGATGAAGTAATACGTAATGAACTAATTTTGCTATTCTTCTTGTTGGAAATGTGGGTGTAATACTGAGAACATAACATAAGAAGTAACATGTTTAAAGTTAGAAATTGCAAGTGGCAGGTGGTAGGTTAGACTGCTGTTAACTCTGAATTAATTATGTAAGGCACAAATTCTGTTAACTGGAAAAAAAGATCAGCTTTCAGATGTGTGGGGTTTTTGTACTGTATTCTGAAAAGAGCTGATAGCAATACCTATAGTTGAGGTTAAGTAACAGTTCCACTATGAGGCATATAGTCTTTGAAACATTTTATTATTTGAGCTGAATTGGTCTATTATATAACTGTTATGTCTGGTGATTGTGTTATTTCAGCAAAAGCTCTATAGGCTTACTATTGAGCAGATCTACAAAAAGATTATTCTTGGAGGCCTTTATGGATAACATGACTGAGAAATTGTAGTAGGTCAGCTCTAGAAATCAGAGAGAAGCCTGAAAAATTGACAAACTCTACCAGTATAAACTTGCTCAAGTTGTAAGATGCTCAAAAGAACTCTTCTGCCACTGTCAAAGAAAAAAAAAAAAAAACAAAAAAAACCAAACCAAAACCAAAAACCAAACAGAAAAGACACTTGTATATGATTATAGAATTATTTAGAATCATTTAGAATCATAGTTTTCTTTAGGTTGAAAAAGATCTGTAAGAATGTCCAGTCCAACCATTAACATAACACTGCCAAGTCCACCACTAAACCATGTCCCTAAGTAACACGTCTACACATCTTTTGGTGACTCAACCACTTTCCTTAGCAGCCTGTTCTCAAGATTGGAAACCCTTTCCATAAAGAAATTTCCCAATATCCAACCTAAAGCTTCAATGATGCAACTTGAAGACATTTCCTCTTGTTTGTCACTGGTTGCCTGGGAGAAGATACCAAAACCCACCTGGCTTCAACTTCCTTTCAGATAGTTGCAGAGGGCAATAAAGTCTCCTCTCAGCCTCCTTTTCTCCAGGCTAAACAGCCCCAGTTCCCTCAACTGCTCCTCGTTATACCTCCAGAATCTTCACCAGCTTTGTTTTCCTCTGGACACGCTCTAGCACCTCACTGTCTTTCTTGTAGTGAGGGGCCCAGAACTGAACACAAGATTCAGGGTGCCAGGTACAGAGGGGGAATTGCTGCCCTTGTCCTGCTGGCCACACTATTGCTGACACAAGCCAGGATGCCACTGGCCTTTTTGGCCACCTGGACACATGCTGGCTCGTGTTCAGCTCACTGATCCTTCTCGCAGTCAGAAGCTGTTTTTTCTGCAGTATCTTGATTTTGAAGGTATTTCTATTGTGTACAAAATGGATATTTTTTGTCCCTGGTTAAATGAAAATAACAGTTACCTGTTTTTATCTGAACTGGAGCTGTATATAGACATTAAAAAAAATTTATATTCGGACCTTAAAACTTCTAAAGATGTTTTGGTTTATAGAAGAAAATTTCCAGTACATATGAAAACTAAATGTTTGAATTCCTGCTATGTTGTAATGTCTTGGATCTCAGTTTCAGCTAGCTTTCCTGCTTCTATCTTCAGTCATTCTGTGCAATACAATATAATGTGATTATAAGACCTACTATGAAATCTCTACCTGGAACTACTCTCTCAAATGAGATTGTGTGTTTACATTTATACTCAGCATGATAGAATAAATCAACAAATATATTAAACAATAGCTCTGATTATCAGTGGTACACAATCATAGTTCATGACTTTCATAATCCAGACCTATTTGAACTGGTAAGTGCAGTTTTTTCTGTTCTGTTATTCCTTGCGTGTATTAGTTTCTGCAGCTTCAAGATAAAGCCCTGATCTTGTAAACAGTTGTATGCATGCTTAGCTGTAATACTAGCCTGTGTTTACATTGGCTAATGCCATAATATGTATGAAATGGATTAAGATAATGCAAATGGATTTTTTAACTGTTTCAGTCTGGAGTCTCACACATGTGAACTACACTTCATGCAGTCTTGATATCTTTCTAGCAAAAGGTGAAATATTTTTTTGTTCTTTAGACTTAGAAATTTCTTCCTTCTTCACTCCTAATAGAAGACAAAATACTATGCATGGGCTTTTTATAAAATAAAGAAGCTATGAGGTACAAAAGCATGCAGAAGCTCTTTCAAAAGGATGGAATATCAGATATTGCCAGTAACAAGATGACCATATTTAAGAATAAAATGGTGTTTAGCAAATAGGAAGATAGGAAAAAACCAGCTAAAACTTTTTGAGAAAGTTAGAAAGCTATTATTTTCAGGATTGCAAGAGCTAAAACTACTTTTAATGAGATGTTGAAGAAAAATAAGAATCATCTTTGGGATAGATATAAACTGTGTGTCTTTCAGGAATCTGCATTTAAAAAAATGGGAATTTGTAGAAACCATAAAAGAAATTACTGTTTTAGTCTAGACAAGACAAAATGAAATAATGAATGAAGATCTTAGCTGAAGTAGAATTGAAGTATTTCATTACAATGTCTATGATTTTTATGTCTGTGAGGACCTTAGGACTGTATTTATATAAGCAATACCTTTCTTTGAAATTAATAATCTCTGTTTTTGAAACCATGTGCCCTCACAAAATTCTTTCCTATCAGAACTGGTACAAAAGAAATATCTCACTGGTACCAAAAATGTTGTTCCTGTTTCTGAGTTTCCTCACGTAGGGATGTAAAGCAGACTGTGAATCATAGCAAATGTTCTGGTATCTTATTTCCTGACATATTCTCTGATGTCAGGAAGCGTATTTAATACATAGCCAAAATCCAGATACCCCATTTTCATTCTTAGCGTGTGAGAGGACACTGTTGTGGTGATTGTGGAACATGGGTAGGCCCATATAAGCATCCATTATTTTATTGCAGACGCTTACCTTATGCATTACTGTTGACAATCCCAGTACATTTTTTGTTAAACAAGTTATATAAATGCTCCCCTTTTCTGTAATTAATAATTCAAATGTTATTTCTTCAGAATTGGTCTTAGTTGGACATGACATTCTTCTCTTTGATAATGAACAATTGCATGCTTTTTTGCATCTTAGAAGGTCAGGAATGGTTCAGTATGGTTGGAACATATAGTAGATTATATCATTTATACCCAGGTAGTGATTTTGTCTGACACTTTAAGAGCACACTGATTATTGATTTCTTGGAAAATGTGTTAGCACATCATCATTCTCACTTGCTACTTATTTTGTGGACCTTTTCTGTGTCAAGTACAAAATGGTCTAATTATTTTTGCATTAAAAAGAGTAGACTTATTTCCATTTTCACATGGACAAATAAGAAAAAAGCTCACAATACTAATAAAGCCAATAGAGTCATGCTAATATATCCCAAGCATGATCTGACTATTCTGATTTTACAATATTTGCTCTTAATTATTCATGGTACATATGCTCCAGTAAAACCTTGTGCCAGCCATCATCATTCGTATTTCATGTTAATAGGTGATTTCACCTTGTGACTTTTCTTAATGAGACTGGTGAATGACTGGTAGTCTTAAAAATCTAATGAGACCATTGAAAAACAATAGCTTTGATTTCTTTGTCAGGAACTTTAGTGATAGGACAAGGTGTAATTGGTACAAATTGAAAGAGGAGAAATTTAGCTTAGATACCAGGAAGAAAATTTGTTGCTGCAGGGATAGTGAGACACTGGAACAGGCTACCCAGGGAGGTTGTCGCTGCCCCATCCCTGGCAGTGTTCAAAGCCAGGCTGGATAAGGCCTTGAGCAACCTGGTCTAGTGGGAGGTGTCCCTGCCCAGGCCAGGGGGATTGGGAACAGATGGTCTTTAAGGTCCATTCCCTTAATGCTATGATTCTATGATTCAGAGGGGTTTCGTAGCTCAATATTAAGATACATACACCTTTAGCTTTTCACTTTGTTAATTCATTGTTTCACTGATGTAAAGATAATATATGTTGTTGTGTTTACACTTTTGCCGAATTATCTTTATCTAATAGAGAATACATTTGGAACTGATACCTCTAACATAATTAAAGTCTTCTGCTCTGCTATGGGGCAGTGATTTTAGCTGCTATCACTGTATGTTGATGAAGAAACCTCCTCATTTTGGGATGTGTATCCCAGGGGGTAGGAGTGGGATGTCATACTGACAAAACTCTAGCTTAGGTGTTAAATGGTAAGCATTGCAGCAGTGCAAGCTGGAGATGAATCAAATCTTTTTTCGCAGCTATGAACTCATGATTTTGTGCTGTGATAGTTATTGGCTTGACTACTTTGTCAATAGCAGTAAAGTATTATTTGTTCTCTCTTTCATTTAGCTACACTTTTGCCTAATTTTGAAAAATATCTTTTACAATTAATTTTAAAAGAACGTATTAAATACTTTTTACACTTGAATAGGTCATGTGTCTCTGTTTAGCTCCTCCAAATTATGTCAGCAGTGAGCACAGCCATCAGTGAAACCACGGGACATTGCAGTTGAGCCTGAAAAGGATTGGTCCTTCCAACGTTGATAATTTAGCATTAAGAGAATTATTTGTTTATTTTGTTTGTTTGCAGGATTAGTTGGGAAAAGGATGAAAGACGTTAATGTCAAACTGATTTTTTTCAATAGCATTCTTCAGTGGGGAAAAAAAAAATTGTTCAGTCATTTGTTCAGAGCCCGTGACACTAAATATATAATTAGTTTTGGTGCATTCATGATAAAGTTGAGAAATTGAGGACTGGAATTACAAAGCTGCCAATAGAAAGATGATGATTTCATTCTCCATTTTATCTAGTAGGCAATTATGTAGGAGATGGAATTTCATATTCTCCTTTGCTTAGGGTGTTCAAGTCTATACTTTGCATGTGAAGAATATCGTTAAAATGGCCAGACTGTTATTGTTTAGCTGCACTTTCAGATTAAAAAATGGAAGTTGCAATGATTGTTTTTGCCAGACAAGAAGGAAAATATTCTACAGTGCAACATTATTGTTTTGATATCTTTAGAAAGAAAATTTTTAAATCCATTTTGAAATTATTTAATCTAAAAGTTTGTTTACTAAAGTCTATTTGCTATTTAAATTGATTTACCAGCTTCCCATACTGCCTAGAACAGTTTTAACAGCAACAAATACTCTGTAATTGGTGACTGAAATACACCCTTGAGATGGAATTCCTAACTCAGATGCCCTTATTACTTTCTATTAATAAAATATTTTATATTGAAGGGTAAAGGTGGGGTTGTTTTTTCCTTTGTTAATAAGCTCTTCTCTGAAAAGGACATTTGTGGCATTATAAGCAACTGTCCTGCTTCTAGAACCTTTTGTTATTATTACAGTGGATATGTGCCATACTTTCTATATTCAGAAAGAGTAGCCAAACATCTAATATTAATTAAATTGATAATATTTACAATTAAAATGAATAGTTTAATAGAAATGTTTTAAATTACTGAAACATCACTGAAATGAGTGGTGAGTTATTAATTTATTTGACACAACTGTAGTCAGACAGCAAACTGGAAAACTTTTTTTTTTAATGCACGTTTAAAAAAAATATGGTGACAAGGAACTGCAAATTTATTTATTATTTTAAAGGCTTCTCAGAAAAAGATCTGGTCTTTATTTGGTGACTACATTTGCTTTGTATCCTTAATGGAATTGTTTCCCAATGAGTAACACCTGTAAAATTTCGGAGTACAGTTCCTTAAAAATATATCTCTAGAGAAAGCATTTCTTCTGAAAAGTTATACTCCTCAGGCATTCGTGGGAGTGGGGTCATGAAGGCTGCTGAAGGAAAAATAGACTGGGCAGTCGAAGGAAGGAGAAAGGGGCACAGACAAGTGTAGGAACAGTGACTGTTCATTTGTGGACACAGAAATTATAAGGGATCAGGGGCATCAAATGAATGTTCACAAGTCCATGTGTCCATCATAAGCCTTTTGATACTGTCCTTCACAGTATCCTTCTGGAGAAGTTGCCCAGCTGTGGGATGAGTGAGTTCGCAGTGCGCTGAGGGAAGAACGGGCCGAAGGACAGAGCTCAAAGGGTTGTGGTGAATGGGGTTACATCTGGCTGGTGACTGGTCACCAGTGATGTTCCTCAGTGCAATTCTATGGCCAATCCTGTTCGATCTGTTTATCAATGATCTGGAGGAAGGATTTGAATGCACCTTTAGCTAGTTTTCCGGTGATGCCAGAGTGAGAGGTGCTGTTGCCTCCCTTGAGGGGCAAGAGGCTTTACAGTGACATTTAGACAGATTGGTGCTTTTGGCTATGGTTAATGGGATGAATTTTGACAAGTCTAAATGTCTGATCCTGCATCTAGGATGGAATAATGTTGGACACAGGTATAAACTGGGAGAGGATTTTCTGGAGAACAGTCCCGCAGAAAAGGACCTGTGGGTGCTGGTCAGCAGCAGCTCAATATGAGTCAGCAGTGTGTGCTCTCGTGGTCCAGAGGTTATTGATCCCACATTCTGGGGTGTATCAGAAAGGGCATCCCCTGCCAGTCAAAAGAAGTGATTATCCCACTGTATTCAGTGCTGATGTGACCTCATCTTGAGTACTGAGTGAACTTCTGGGCCCCACCATTTAAGAAAGATGTGAAGGTCTTTCAGCGTGTCCAGAGGAATGCAACAAAGTTGGTGTAATAGCTGGAAGGAATGTCTGTGAGGAGCAGCTGAGGAGTTTGAGCTTGTCTAGTTTGCAGAGAAGGAGGCTGAGAGGTGACCTCATTGCTCTCTACAGCTTCCCGCGGAGGTGAAGGGGATAGGTAGATGCTGGGCTCTTCTTCTTGGTAATCATTGACAGGATGTGTGGGAATGGTACAAAACCGGCCAAGGAAAGGTTTAGACTGGGAGAGGTGGTCGATGCCCCAAGCCTGTCAGTATTGAAGAAACATTTAGATGATGACCTTAAATAATATATTTTAACTTGGTCGACCTTGAACTGGTCAGGCAGTTAGACTGGGTGATCATTACAAGTCCTTTCCAACTGAAACAATCTATTCTATTCTCTTGCACTCTCTATTCCTTCTGAATCTGTGAAAATGTTAAACTCCCTTGTCTATGTAAGTCCTACTGCTACAGGCCTTGCTAGAATGTCTGTCCCTACCCTTCTTATAGGTCTCCTTCAAGTACTGAAAGGCCACACAGTAAGGTGTCCTGGAGCCTTCTCCAGGCTGAACACTCTCAGCCTGTCCTCACAGGAGAGGTGCTTCAGTCCTCTGATAGTTTTTGTGGTCTTCTTTTGAACCCACTCCAAAAGTTCCACAGCTGGATGCAGTACTCCATAAAAAAGTCATAGCCATCATGAATTAGTAAATTACTAGGAAACAAATCATTATAAACTAGTCTTTATTCTTTATAATACAGTCAAGAACTGATATATTAAATTTGCTCTATTTCTTAGCTTTTGTCATTAACCCATTTTCTGGACTGCAGAATGCAAGAAATCCCAAGATTTTGCTTCATGAAAGATGTGCTACTTCAAGTTACGAATTTAGTTGTCCCTAGAATCAAAGCATTTTTAAGAAAACACAGTTTTGAAATTTCAGTTCCCAATAATAGGATTGTACTGCACTAATTCATGTAACTAGAAAAACGTGGATAGAAGGAGAGAGTACAATTTATTTATATTTTGAATTCAATATCCCTTCACACTCTGAATTTAACCTCCAGCCAAATTAATTTCTTTCTGATTAAACTGGTGCTGTCTTTTGCATTGATTATTGACAGATTGAAGACTTAAATACATGTGAACTAAATAAGCAAATCCATTCAACAAAATTAATAACTGTTTGCTGTGTTTAAGTCCTACATAATAACTCTGCTATGTTTATTGTAATTTTGTGCTGCATTTTTATTCTCAACTGCTTCTGTACCAGCTTCTGCTGCTTCTGGAAAACAAAGTTCCTGGGTTATCATTTCACAAGTAGCAGCTACCCAAGGGAAACAGTTAGATTAAATCATCTCTACAGATTGTCCTCTGTTTCTAGTATTCTAGTACTCTAGTGTTCTTTATTTGCCCACTTGTGACATTTAAACCTTCAGTTATTTTCTCTTTGTGTGTATGTGTCCATTTCTTTATCTTGTAGCTTGTTAGTATTTTTTACATTACTATAAAACTTCACAGAGTTTTTGATTCCTGAGTGAATGGAATTGAAAATCTATGTAAATCTTGCCTTTAACACAAGTTGCCATAATATCTTAGAACTGAACTTACCTCTCAGACCTAAGCCTGTATTTTATTAGATATATTTTATTTGATTTTACTTGAACCATGAATATATGAATAATTCAGTCTTTACTGAGAAGATGCAAAACAGAAAAACCTATTGAACAAAGCAATCTCAAGTAATCAAGATATTCTAAAACCCTTCTGGGTTAGTGGTCCATCTAGCCCAGTATCGTGCCTCTGACAACGTCAGTAGGGATGACAGCGTCAGTAGAGTAACTTGGGCACCTTTTGCTCCTATACTTTCCCAGCATCCAGAATGGTTCCATTAGGGTTATAAGGGTTTGTCACCTTGGCTAGTCTTTACACTATCCTTTTATTAATCTATTGTCTGTAACTTTGGCCATTTCTGAACTTGCTAGTACTGTTTTGTGGTAACAGGTTCCAAAATTCACTACCTGCATTTTAAAGAAGTAATTTCTACCTCTTTCAAACCAGCCTCTCTTAGGAGCTTCATTTGTTGTCTTCAATTATAATGTTGAATTTGCTGAATAACAGTTTAGTGTTTATTTTATCTTACATTTTATTACCCAGAAGAACTTACTGTTATCTTCTTTGAGATTCCACTGAACACTCCTTTGTCTTTGATAGAAATACTGAATAATAGTACAATAAAAAAAGCAAACAAAACGATGTAACAATCCTAGTTTTCTTGCAGCAAAATGCATTAGCTTCCTCATTCATAAACCTTGAGTGTATCTTCCTGCAGTTCTCAGTCAATAGATCAAAGAATGTGAGCCTCTCTAGTTCCTCCTTGTAAAGTACTTCTACTAAACAATCAATCTACTGGTTCATTTCTGTTCCTGACTTAACTCTGCTTGGACTGCAAGATGTGTGTTTTTATACCTGAAGGCCAGAACTTCTCAGTACTCAAGATGTGGACCCATTAGGATTTAATGAGTGGCACAATGTCATCCTCTCTTCTGTTCTTAATACACATCCAAATGTGTTGAACATTTCATTCTTTTTTTCTGTTGCCATTATTCCTGTGATCTAAAACTGCCAGCATTAACTTAAACCTTTGTTTTCCTTATTTTTAAACACCAGTATGCATAGACAAAGTTTAAGTAATTTTTCCCTAGTGTATTACTGTACCTTTCTCTACACTAAATCTCATCTTTCTGACCATTTTTTCTAAGCTTTTTATAGAATTTCTTGCAGGAGTTGGTGTTCTGTGAACTTTTTAGTTTCCAATGCCAGCAGCTTTGCTCCATTACTACTAAAGTATAGCCTGACTGGTCTGTCCAGGTTTCTCTTGTCTCAAAAGGTTCCCTGGATCCTATTTGCAAAATTCTTCCTCTCTACACTGCACTATCATCCACATAGTGAGACCATAAGTCCCTACCTGCATCTCAGGTTTTATATATCAAGCTGGCAGTTTTCCACGGAGACCCTGGACCTGAGTTTCCTTGCCATGAAGCTGTGAGCCATCCACCAGAGCATCCCTCCTGCACTTTTCTACACCCCTGATAACAACATGAAGTATGCTTACTGGGTCCTCCTCCCTTTTACCTCCCAGCTCTCTTGACGTGTTAGGAGACCAGTGTAGCATTTACACCTAGCATTACACCTACACAGTCAACTTGTAACCTCTCAGATGTCACAAAAGTAGTTACCCATGTATGTAATAGTTAAATCTTTCCACTGCCACTATGTGCCTCTTTTTGTTTCTCTGAAGTGCTTCTCTGTGAAGGGAACAACCTGCAAGAAAGAAAAGAAATTTCAGTGTCAGAGCAGGTCTTGACCACTGGGTTAATCTCTTTTTCTCAGCTAGGTACCCTCAGCTGCTGAGACTCCTGTACTCTGTGGTGAGAACTTTGGTCCACTGCTGCTGTAGAAGCGAAATTGTTCTACCATATTCCTGCAAACCTCAGCTATTGACCTTCCAGGTTTTCTTAGCTGTTCCAGGGAGGTACAATAGAAGAAGTTCTGTAATAGAAGAAGTTGTGTAATGACCACTGAATACTGCTTAATACTGACAAACAGAGTGGGAAATGACAGAGAGAATGGACCCTGACACAGTGATCTGGAACACTTGAGAAATTGACATAGGCTAAAATGCCATTGAATGTAAATACTGTTCAAATACACCTTTCTTTGTCTGAGCTAGTCAGCCTCAAATCCTTTTATGTTTTGGGGAAATGGGAATTTCTGTGAGTTCTCATTTCATTGAAACATCTAAAGAATCCGAACACTATCTAGTTCTCTTAGTTAGTTTGGTAGAAAATCTAGACAACCAGCTCAAGCTTAGTTATTGCAGGTATTTAAAGTTAAATCAGATGAGTGCACAAATGCCCAGTTAACATGGAGAGGAGAATTACAATAGGCTCTAGCATGCATTGGTCCATACCTTGTTTTGGTAACAGGTGTATTTTCATTTGAATGACTGAAGTATAATATTTTTCACTTCAAAATTTGCTGAAGAAATTCAAACCCTATTTATAAAAAATACCTCAGAGATATACCTTGGAACAGCCCACAGTCTTTTTCCTTTAACAGTCTTTAATGAGTTTGTTTTTTTAAAAAAAAAATATTACTTCCTTATAGATTACATTTTACTGGATCTCAAGGAATGGATATCCAGCCTGCTCTTTTTTAGCAAATGAAGCTCATAGTTTCTCTTTTTCCATTGCTTTTCTAGAACTTTACAGCTCATCTTTCTACACTTTTAGAAATTTTAATATGACCTAGATGATAACCAAATTAAATAATTTAATTTAATAATTTAACTATGAGAACTGCTTGCCTCTTCCACATTTACTTGTTTTACATAGAAAAATGTATACTTTTGAAAGGCTTTAGAAAATGCCTATTAGCAATGCCAAAGGAAAAAATGTTTAAAAGCTTAAAATTGTTCTCTTTCATGCCTAAGTTGATGAATCCGTGGAGCATTCAAATCCTCAAAAACATAAATCTTCCAGTGTAGCTTACATTTTTTTACTTTTAATCCCTTTTCCCTTCTCTTACAGAAAGTTTTTCTTCTGAAATTATTTATATATGTTCATCTAGTTAAATATATGCTTCTGTGTCTTTGGAACTTGGTCTTGACACCTTTTATGGTTAGTTGAGGGAAATGGGTACTTCTGTCACTTTTTGCCCCATTGGAAAGTCTACAGCATCCCAAAAGCATGTAGTTCTCTTGATCAGTTGAGAAAATATTTCATTGGTTAGGAGATGGCATGACTACATATCTGAATGAGAACATAGAAGTTACTCTTATCATACCTGTATAAATATCTTCCAAGATGCTACATTTTAGTAATAAAGTTCTAAGCTGAAATATACTGTTTGAAACAAAAAGCCACATAATCAGTTCCGTGTATAATACAGAGGTTACAAAACATTAACTTAGTAGAAACTTAGAATATAATGGTGATTGAAGGATATATAGGGCACTTTTGACAGTGATATACAGTAACACTTCCCCTAACAAAATCTTTCATTAAATGACTATAAGACACATTATAATAAACTTTCTACTTTGTTTGACCTTGGTGTATCCTCAGCTTGAGTCTTGTACTAGGTTCTTGGTACTCAAAAAATCATGGAGTCCAGAAGGGTCCAGCAAAGCTAACAAGTATGATAAAGACTTTGGGGAAAATTTGCTGAAAAGACATATTGAGAGCTTCGTCCTTGTTTGCTAAGAAGGAAGTGACTGGGAAAATAAATCATAAGAGTCCAAAAATACCCAAAAAAAGACTGTAGCAAAAGGAAAATTGCTTTCTGTGTCTGTTGCATATGGAAGTGTTAATTAATGTGGATTGCCAGATTTCATATTATGTCATCCTTTATTTAGATTAGCTATAAGGAAGTTTGTTTTTTTTTTTTTGCAATGGGTTTGGTAAAACACTGACACAGGTTGCACAGACAGGTGCTGGATGCCCCATCCCTGGAAACATTCAAGGTTAGGTTGGACAGGATCTGGATGAAGATGCCCCTGCTCATTGCATGGGGTTTGGACTAGATGGCCTTTAAAATGCCCCTTCCAATCCAAGCTGTTCTATGGTTTTATGAGTTTAAAATAGGCAAAAACCACAAACAAACAAAAAAACACATACAAGAAAAGCAAAACAAAAATCAAATAAACAAAAATTCAAAACCAACCCCTGCAACACCTTAGGTTTTACAGGGAAGAGAAAATCCTCTCAGCCAAACAGTACCCAAGTTATCCATGTTATTCAAAAAGGGTTTGGAACCTTTTACCACTGAAGTTTCTATGATCAGGTCAAATAACATCTGGTAAGAATACTTGATATGAGGTTCTTGAATTTTCATGTGGGGACGTGGGACCTTACACATACATGGTGGTGAGGGCTGCAGTGTGAGGCTGCAACTGTAACTGGGATGATTGAACTCCCTGTGTCAGGCTGCTTCCAGCACGGAAGACAAACCTTCACCTACTCTGTTAGTCCAAGGTGTCATGGTTTCACCGCAGCTGGCAACCAAGCAATGCTCAGCTGCTTCAAGACATAGCCCCATGTTAGCTACTGTGAAGAAAATTTACTGTGCTGCAGATTAAACCAGCACACAAGCTTAAAGTGATTCTAGTGGGGGAACTGCAGAGCAAGCTATCTGGCTGAAGTTGTTTATCCTGGAGAAAAGAAAGCTGAGGGGAGACCTTGTCACTTTCTACAACTACCTGAAAGAAGGTTGTAACAAGGTGTGAGTCACTCTCTTCTTCCAAGTAACAAAAAATAGAACAAAAGGAAATGGCCTCAAGTTGCACAAGGGGAGGTTTAGATTGGATATTAAGAAAAATTTCTTCACTGAAAGGGCCACCAAACATTAAGTCACCATCTCCGAACGTATTTTAAAAACGTGTAGGTATGGCACTTAGGGACACGGTTTAGTGGTGGACTTGGCAGTGCTGGCTTCATGGTTGAAACTTAGAGGTCTTTTCCAACCAAAATGATTCCATGATTTTAGTACTTGCAGAATAAAGGAGTATCAAAGAGGCATTCTGCTACAAATGTTAAAAAACCCTATAGTTGCAGTGGGGAAACTATGAAGAACTTTATATATATATACATATATATGTCTTGTACTGGAAGTGGCATGCTCTTTACAGAACTATTTTCTACTGACTCTTAGATAAACTTTTTTAAATGTATCAATAAATATGACAGTAATGTCAGCATCGATAGGAAAAAAGAACAACATTCATGTACAAATTTGAGGACAACATATTAAAATTCTAAGAAAGTTACAGAGAATAGACTAGAAAGTACATTAGTAAATTAAATTAATTCAACAATACATTATTTGTTTTATGCAGTTTACATAGCTTGACAGTAGGGGTGCTTTTTGCAATGATGAAGCAACACATGAAATGGCAGCATTAAAAATGAGAAAGAGACTACTCACATGTGTAATGCTACAAAGTGTACCATAGTTCCTCCAGACTTATCTGAGCTGTCATAAAGAATACAGGAAAAACTTACTTGGAATAAATATTTCAACTGCTCACAGTATGAGTGATATCTCTATACTGAGGGTCTCCTTGCAGAAGCCCAGTTTTGCTACTGAATAGACTCTGAAGCCCACCAGCCTACAGTGTTACACACCTTGTCATATACCAGTAAAAGCAGGATACGAAGGGAAATTTAAGATATTTTATGTCTCTATTGATGGTATTTTTATTTCAATTCTATGGTATGGCTACGTAAATAATTTAATAGATAGCTTCTATGAAAAACTGGTGTATTCTGTCAATAGGCATTTTAAAAACAGTTCATAAATCTATGTTTGTTTCCGTTTTCTCAGTGATGCTTTGTGTTCACAGTAATAAAATAATTTTTCCGTCACTATGGTGGAAAAATGAAAGATCCATCAAGCAGTTTTACACCATGAGATTGTCAATTTGCTGATTATTTACTAGAGAACAAACCTTCACTGGCAAAAAGAATAGGACCAGTAAGCTATACTGTCCTCTTTAACTAATCTATCCAAGAAGTATGTATTTACCAGTAAAAACAACACAAAAGTAAAAATCCCAGTGTTTTAATACTGAGTTGTTTCTCCTTTACATCAAGGGAGAGCATTTAGATTTAATGCCTGATTTTCCAAGTGTACATCCCTGCGTGTAAAGAATTCATTCCTGGCCGTGAATGTGTCAAGTAGCCAGTTCTCAAAAAGATGGAGCCTCATCTGAATAAGAAAAGTGTTTTCTTAAGATAAAGATTCCCACTGTGTCAGTTCATATCTTATCATGGCTTAGAAGATTAAAGGAAAAGAAATAAACGAATGGAAACAACAACAACAAAAATCAAACAACGAACAACAAACAAATTGTGGGGCATTAGGTCTCTGTAAACAAGAAGATCAGCACAGCACAGTGTTTGTCTACCCAGGAAACAGCCCGACATAAATGTGCCTTGCAAGCTATTTTGTACTAAGAATAAATTTACTGCCAACTGTTGATGTGGGTGGCATCCACTTCGTAGTTAAGCAATCAATCACATAGACTTTTCATATCCCTTGTTTTTGCATACCTGCAGATGTTCACATAGAAAACACAAAGATGTAAGGATTTTAATCCTATTATAGTTTTTCACAGTTACCATTTCACACTTCCATACTTATGTAAAGGTTTATAGAGGGTACTTCTTAAAAATATCAATAGGAAGGAAGAGAAGTATGTTGAGACTTGAGTGTATATATATATATATATAAAGAACATATATATATGTAAAGAACAGATACAATGGCTCTAAATAGAATGGAATGTAATTACAGGATTTTCATGCAGGAGTGTTTGGGACTAAAGTGAATGAACAGAGCTTGTGTATAAATTGAAATTCATTACTTGTTTTACTGATTCATTCAGATTAGTGAACATCATTTCTGACAGAACATAAAAAATCTTACAAAAAAAAAAGGCATAGCAGTATTTCCCTCCTTGTTCCACTGCAGCAAACTCGCTTTGAATATATAAATATTCACTACCGCAGAAAAATCAAATCTATCCTTGGAGCTTGGGAATACTCTGTGTCATTCAGAAAAATCCTTTTCTGGCAGACACCTGAAGTTGTGTCAAAGCTCTTTTATCTAGGACGGTGGTCACAGTAATATGGGGCCTCTGGGATAGAAGAAAGGAGAATGAAGGGGGAATTATAGCCCTCCATAAACCATTGCTTATTTTTGAAGTAAGCCAAAAATGATACATTTACACTTCCTTTGGATACAGTCTTCTTTTTTCTCCCCTGTGACATTTTTCCAGACTATCTAACGTTGTCAGAATTTTTAAGTTGTTTTGGCTCTGCTGATATTCCTTTACTGGGATAGTAATGTACCACCTTCACAAGGGGAAACTACACCAAATGCACAAATAACACATACAAAATTATTATACAAAGGTTTCTGAAATCTGCTGTCTTTTCTGTTTTTCTGTCTGCTACATTTGTAGCTATTTGGATGTATTTTTGAGCTGTATCAGGATATTTAGCATATTTATTATATTAGAAATCATTTTATTGTTCATAGTTTAGATAATCCAAGTGAGGTAGCTGTCCTTTTAAAAATTGTCAGTCAAAGGTGGACTGATTTACTTCCTTATTTAACAATGAATTTGAATATATACAATGTGAGTGGATCATATATTAAAGCTATCCCCAAGTGTGGCACTTAAGGATCCAGGAGAAGAAATGAATCCATATTCTCTCTTGCCCTGCCTACCAAGATAAGGAATGGAACAGTGGTATTTTGTTCTCTTTATTTAAGGGATAGTGAAGACTGAAGAACATCATTCATGAAACCTGTCAATGACAATCTCATATGTGTTATACAGAAGTGACTGCAAGAAAATGGCTTCTGGCAAGAAGTAAATGTGTAGGCCTTGTTTGGAAGAAAGGAATGCAGAGAAGTCAGTGCTCAAATATTTCCTCGTTTGCACAAAAGAATATTGGTCTTCACAGTGTAATAGAGAAATCAGTGTCTTTGAGAAGTTAACACCCAAGGCAAGTTAATGTAAAGCGGCTTTGCAGTATTTATATGCATCAGCAAAGCTACATTTGGTTCATGTGGCATTCAGTCAAGGATCTCCTACTGAAAATTACCAGTTTTAAACTCCAGATGTTCATTCAAGTTAACAAATGCTATCTTAGACAATTCACCAAACTAAAATGGTAAATGAAAGCAGGTATTCTTTAAGATGGGCTGTACATTTGTTGTGAGGAGTTACAGCTAAAAATTATCTGCTTCAGTTCCATTCAGAAACAAGGGAGAAACAGAAAACCTTCCAACAAAATTGAAACTTAAATAGAAGTACAATAATGTTCAAAATTTTGAGCTAAGCATTTAACACAAACCTCCAATGAGAGTCCAGTAAATTTCTTTTCCTGGCTTTTAGACAGATTTCTTGTAAGACATAATAACAATCTGCTTCTGCTTACTCTAAAAACAACTATATTTCCAAACTACTAGAAGAAAGTGACAAGGGTTTATCCATAGAATGTGGTTTGCACTGTGAATCTTAGATAGCCTGTCAGGTGAATTTTGGCAAAATAGTGTGAAAAAGGAATCAGAGCTCTACTCGATGGCAATATGATTTCTCACATCTGCAAAGCCAAAGCAGAAAAAAAACCCAAAACCCCAGAAATACTGAATATGGTAATGAAATAGCTGTGAAGATTTGTTTACTTGAAAAGACACAGTGTGGGTTGAGTTTTTCTTTAAATCCATTTAGATGCAAAGTCAATTCCACAGTTTAAATTATATGAAGCAGTAACGCATCTAAGGAAAGTTACTTTACATAGAAATTACACCTCAGTTAAATATTCCTTTGTGGGTTCCTGAACCAGAATTTCAATTACACCTTGGTTTGTCCTAGCATGCCATTCAAAACCTTTTTGAAAGGCTTGCAGAAGAAAACTGACCTGTTTCCTTATGCTGTGAACATGTAAAGAAAGGGTCAATTTACCCTACATTCTAATCCTAAATGGAAGAAATTACTTCCATTGAAATCTAGTGTAATTTTTTGCAGGCTGTCTGTTAGATAGCACTTTCTGAAGATGATAGAAGACATTAATTGATTTTGTAGTTCAGTGACACTAGGATAAGTGATTTTCTCAATCACACAGCTTGGCTTTGAGACTTGTTTTCATTTTTCTTCTTCTTGATTTTAAAGGTTTTTATCAAATATGTGGGAGGCACTTGATGGGAGAAACATAGCATGCAACACATAATTAGTATGATGAATGTATCTGCCAGTGTCTGTCTTTGGTTAACTTACTGGATTTTAGAGTAAAGGCATTAGTGGCTTAGGAGGAAAAGCAGAGCATAGATGAGAGAGAGGGAAAAGAGTAAATAAAAAATGTTCTTCAGTGCTAAGGGTTAGTTGGAAATTATCACTAAGGTATTAGAAAATGGAAACCAGTTTTTTTCGAAGCAAAGTTAGTGTCAGCATCGTTTAGCAGCCAATTGCTGATATTGCATATTATTCAAATTATGCTCATAAAGGATCCAATACCTGTTTAAGATGTTATGTATTCTGTAAACAAATACCAAATTTTTCTTGTTCAAAAACTCAGTTTCAGTACCTTGTGGTCTAGTGGAGAATGAGTAAATTCATCAGTCCCTCATCAATCCTTTTTCACTTCTCCTTTTCTCTGACAAACATACGATAGCTACACCGTATACAGCAGAGTTCTGTGACCTGATCTTCCTAGTTTAAAAGATCATCTTCTCTTGCTGTGTGTTTTGACAGTTATCCAATGCCTATAGCTTCTTCATCCCTGCCCCTATAATGAATGAAAAAGAAAACATATTCTGCAGATGCAGTTCTCATAGGTGGGAGGTGTGTGTGTGGTGGGGGAGGGGTGGGGTGGAGAACAACACATTCATTTTCCCTCCTCCAGATTCCAATAAATAACATGGGAGAATTGCTAATAACAGAAAAAGAAAAAGAATCTTGACAGTTTTGACTAAGTACACATATATCACCAAGGAAAGTTAAAATAAAGCCAAATGTTGCTGAAATTAGACTTATATAATGGAATAAACAAGATAAAATGGCTTTCAGAGTCTATTCCCTCCCACTTGAAACCTGTGCATGGTTTAATTTCCACAGACTGTATTTAAGTTGATCAGAGAAGAGTCTTTTTTTTTTGCATTTGTAAAGCATTTTTTGTCCAGTTCTGCAGTGAGCAGCAAGCTTATGCAGACCTTGAATTTTCATTTTGTTTCATTCTTTCCAGACTTACATAGCTGTACATCTGTGCACTTATGCTGAATTTATTCCTGATAGAGTCACTTTGAAGGATATTGTGCCAGCCCTGGTTTTAACTGTGCCTTGGACCTCTGGCTTTGAAGTATGTTTGTTATCAGAGACAGTAATAGGATCTAGCTGCAAAGCTAAGTTCTGGTTAAGTTTATATTTCTCCAATATTGCATTTTCCAGTGCAACTTCTATTATATCTCACCTCTAGTAAGAAAATATTTTGTACTGAAAACTTATCCCTAACTGGGGGTTCTGGTGCATAAAAAGCTGGACATGAGCTGTCAATGTGCCTTTGCAGCCCAAAAAGCCAACCATCCTTGTCCAGCAGGTGAAGGGAGGTGACAGTGCTCCTCTGCTCTGCTCTGGTGAGACTCCAGCTGCTGTACTGCATCCAGCCTTGGCATCCCCAGAACAGGAAGGATATGGGCCTGTTAGGATGGGTCCAAAGGAGGACCATTAAGATGATCAGAAGGTGGAAGCAACTCTCCTATGAAGAAAGGCTGAGATAAGGCTGTTCAGCCTGGAAAAGAGAAAGCTCTAAGGCAACCTTATAGCTGCCTTCCAGTACTTAAACAAGGCTGATAAGAAAGAGGGAGAGAAACTTCTTAGCAGAGATGATTGCAATGCAACAAGTGGCAATGATTTTAAACTGAAAGAGGGTAGATACAGGCTGGGTACAAGGAAGAAATTTTGTACAATGAGAGTCGTGAAACATTGGAAAAGGCCTGCCCAGAGAAGTGGTGGATAGTCTATTTCTGGAGACATTCATGGTCCATTTGGACAGGGCTCTGAACAGCCTGATCTATTTTAAAATCTCCTGCTCATTGCAAAGAGGTTGGACTATATGATTTTTAAAGGTTCCTTCCAACCCAAAAGTTTTGATGATTCTACTGTTTTAACAAACCATTTAAAAGCTAAGCAAAACTGGCAATCAAGACACTTCAGTTTCAGAGATGGCTTATTAGAAATACTGTGGTTGGTAATGAAAATTATTGTAAGATGTGGAAGGGTGAGTGGAAATGGAACTGATAGGAGTGACAAATCTAAGCAAATGTGACAGCACAGATAAAATCACCTGTTGTTATACAGTAGGAGATTTAGCTATGATCTGTAAAGAGCAAGTTTATATAAGCATAGTTACTTCTCAGGACATGACTCAAGAAGGAAGTATGACAGATTGCTAGGGGCTATGCTATCAAAGGCTTTTAACAAAAAATAACTTGAACAATATAAAGTTATTCTACCACATTCTAGGCAGTCAGCCTGAAAGACAGGCATGATGATTGAACGGTTTTTCAAGGCAGAATGCTATATTCTGTACTAGCTATAAAACAACCTGTACATCTTCCAAAAGGGACCTCTGGCAGGAAATTGCAATACTCAAGCATTTTAGTTACACAAATGCAGGTTTTTTAGTTACACACATGCATGTTTTTTCTCCACAAAGTCATCAAGACATAAAAATAAGAATTTTGTGAAAGAAAAAAATCCCCTTCAAGCTTTTGGATACATACAATTTTCCAACACATTTGACAAGGATTATGTTAGAAGATATGTGGTTTTTTTTCAAAAAGCATGGATATCTGAAATTAAAACACTTCATACAGTTACAGAATCACAGAATCACAGAATGAACTAGGTTTGAAAAAACCTTTGAGATGATTGAGTCCAACTTATGACCTAGCATTACCTTGTCCACTTGACCATGGCACTAAGTGCCATATCCAGTCTTTTCTTAAATACCTCCAGGGACAGTCATTCCACCACATCCCTGGGCAGACCACTTGAATGCCCAATCACTCTTTCTGTGAAGAAGATGGTTTTGTTTGGGTTTTTTTAAGGTTTTTGAAATATTTTATTTTTATGTTCATAAGTGGGAATTCAATTAAAAAAAAAAGAGGGACTTAAAAAACATCTTCAATATTAGTCATCTTTAGTCTTTTTTTTTTTCTCATAAAGAATCATGAAGCTGTTTTACTTTGATCCTGATTGTGAATGGGGAAATGTTTTGCTCTTTCAAACTTTGACAGACAATGAAAAACATTTTTAAAATATACTTGATATATATCAGGCAGAACATCAAGAGTCTTAGCCAGACACTTTTTTCCCATGTTTCTTCAATGTCCACAAAGGAATACTTGTCAGTAACTGAAGTAGGGATAACTAATGTTTTTGCAACTTCTGACATATCTAGCTAATGACATAATGCAAACATACTTGCATAGCTGAGAACTAATATAAAGGTTTTATGAGAAAGGAAGACTGAATGTCCTCCAAATCTGGGAGCAAACTTTTTTTTGTTTCTTTCTACTGAGCAGAAAATCATTAAATTGAAGGCAGCTCCATTTGTATTTTGCAATTATGGTTTAAGGAACAACTACCTTTCAGGTAGTTGGCGATAGAGATAAGGTCTCCTCTGAGACTCCTTTTCTCCAGGCTGAACAACTTCAGCTCCCTCAGCTGCTCCTCATATGACTCACTCACCAGACCCTTTACCAGCTCCGCTGCCCTTCTCTGGACGTGCTCCATCACCTCAATGTCTTTCTTGCAGTGAGGGGCCCAGAACTGAACACAGGATTTCAGGTGTGACCTCACCAGTACTGAGTACAGGGGGACAATCACTGCCTTGGTCCTGCTGGCCACACTATTGCTGGTACAGGCCAGGATGCCCTTGGCCTTCTTGGCCACCTGGACACACGGTGGCTCATGTTCAGCCTTCTGTCAACCAGCACCCCCAGGTCCTTTTCCCCCAAGCAGTAGAAACCATAGTATGAAACAAGGGCCTGAAGGCTACAGTCATTAAAAACTTTTTTTTTTCCTTTTTAACTTTTAAGGCATTGTTTTGGAAGTCACAAATTAAGGTTTCTGCCTAACATTTTCAGTGTTTCAACTGCTGTGATATGTCTTGCAAAATAATAATTAGGGTGTTTTGCACATGCATTATGAAGTCTTCCGAAATGTGGAGGAATCTGTAATCCCGCTAGTGTTAAAGCAGCTTAAGTAGGTGTTCTCTCTGAGAAAGCTTCAGAGGAGTTATGCCTTTGGGGAATTCTTACTACTCATCATCTTGGAAATACACACAGTTGAGTGCTGCTGCTTTGTTTCTTCGTAAGTGTACATGTCAAGACATTTCACTTCCTTTTCGTGTTTTAAATCACTGCGGAGATGAATGGAGATAACGGCAGAAAGCCGTAACTGTGCATCAAAAAAATGATTGTCATTTCTAGTTGAGTTTCTTGCTCATTTATACGTGTAAAACAGCCTTATGGTTTATACCTCTTGCATTAAGGGTATAGAAATGTAGCAGAAAATAAAACCCCTTGCTTTTCAATGGGTTCTCAGGGATCAGAGGGGCTGTGTGCAGCAGAGCTTAGTTTCTGATCATAGCCAATCTAGCACTGTAAGTCTCCTGGAGTTCAGTAAGAGCTTTCACAAGCACAGATTCACAAATACTGCAGTTTTATCACTATAGGTGTGGTTGTATACAATAAGAACCTGTACAATCACTGATTCACAAATAGTTCAGTTTGCCAATTCAATGCCATAGGTCTGTCCAAATTCAACGAGAACTTAACAGAATCCAGGTTCACAAATAGTGCAGTTTACTGAAGCGACAGAACGGCAGGTTGAGGATTGCTGGTGATAAATTCACTAACTACGGAGTGTTATATGTATTGAGACAGAAAATAAGATCTATTAGCACTACATATATATACACATATACATATAAATATATATATATATAGATGTATGTATATATATATATATATATATATATATGTAACAAGTATTCCTGTGTCTGTTCCAATGCATTTGGAGGGGCATAGCTCACCTAAACATATCCCTTTAGGAGAGGAGGAGAGATGGAGTTCATCAGCTCATACTGAGCCAGCAGAGATGTAATTTTTCCCCCTCTCTGTCTTTTTACCCCAAACTCCCTCTTTTATATTATAATTTTTGGCCCTTCCCAAAAGGATGGAACAATCACATGCTATAGGTGGGGTTTTGGTGACTGTGACTTATACATGTAAGGCATGTTCTCTTTTCTCTTCATTTGCATTGTTAGGGGTGTGAATGTTAATACGTAGAGAGGGCTCAATGACGGTCTTGGTTACTTGCTTATGTACTTTCAGTCAGAATTTATGGTTCATACAAAGGTAAAATAAACACACTGGTCCTCCTCTATCTGCTGAGGCATCAGTAAAGGCTGTCTGACCTTCTCCAGAGCGCCTTTGTGAGCATTCTTACCTCCTTGAAGGACCAGATTTACAAGCCCTGTTATGCCCAGTGAGGGGGAGTGAGGCTGATGGCTGGTACAGACATGTGGGTGCTCTTCCCTGCCTCACTGAATGGCTGTGAGGCCTCCTCTTCACCCCAGACATCCTTCTGACATTAGTCCTGGTCTGAGCCTGGTGCGAGATCACCGACGGGCCCAGCTCATGTTTTTCTCAAGAAGCCTCACCAGTTCTTCACTGACTTAAAGCAATTCCATAGCAAGTCTGACAATTTACCACAAAACCAGAGAAAACATATCATTTAGACTTGAAAACTGTGATGACTCCTCCTTCATTTCCTTTCATAATTCCTTCTGAGGTCAGTTTATTTAACCAGAATTTAGTTTCATTCTTTAGGCTTTGCAAATACTCTGTTGTTGTCGGGCAACATTATGCCAGCTGATCAGGAAATATATATACCAAACACAGACATTGCATTGAAGTAGAGGATTATAAGTGATGACTGAAAACCCATTTTCCTTCCGGTGTTTTGCCATTTGACGGGTTTGCAGCTGTGTGTACTTGTTTGAATTATTTCTGCGTTACTATAAGCATCTCAGTCTTTTAAGTGGGGAATGCACCTAATGGTCTGGAAAATTATCTCAATGTTGCTCAAAAGCTGTTTGTGACACTGTAGTGTATGGTACCATAAACTCTTGTCAGTTAACACCACCATGAAAAGGGTGAAATACAGTTATAGATAGTGCACTGTAAAACAACATATAAAAGTAGCTTTTCTTCTCATTAAATAATTTTTTAAAAAGAGGGTAATACTATCCAATGATAGTATGTTTATGCATAGATTTTTTAGTAAAGTATTTATCTGAAACTTGGTCGCTGCTTATCTGTCTGAATCTCGTTTAAATAAAAACGAAAATAAATAATTAAACAAACAACCCCACAAAATATATTTATAGTCAATAATGTGTACTTTAACCCATCTGTATCTCACCCAATTTCAGTTTCAAGGAAAATACAACGAGAAACAATGAACCTGTCCTGTGACTAGACAGGTTAAGGCTAGTCATTAGGAAAAATTATAACGATATTTTTAAAGCACTGGAATGCATTGCCTGTTAAGAAATGCCAATTTTCTTAAAAGATATCTTTAAAATATGTTAGATCAACATGTGCCAATAATGCTTCAAACACAGTTGATCCTTCCTTAGGAGAGGAAGGATCTGTTCCTCTGTGATTCTTTTGCTTTATACTTGGACAGATGCATTTATAGCAGTAAGATTTAGTGCTTTAAACTGATATCCTTGTAGATTGTATTCATGTAGAAATTGAAGATTAGATTGTATTCATGTAGAAATTGAAGATTAGTTCAGGCTGGTAAATGTGTTGGAGAGGGGATGTTAGAGATTATAATATTTTCATTGCTGCCAGAGTGATTTTCATGGTGAAATGCTCATTTCTCATCTCAGAGGAAAAGTGAAATTAATTTTGTTTGAGGTTTTTTTTTTTTTCTGGAAAAATGTAACTGTTTCATTAAAAAATGTGAAATTCAAACTTTTCTATTTTTCTATGTCTATAACATAACAGACAAAAATCAACCAAGAGTTATTGTGGTAACTAATGGGTATTCTCTCAAAATGCAAGATTAGCCTAGCCTGGAATGAAGATACTTGCTCCTGAGCCATCTTTGAATGAATGGGCTGGGTGGATATCTGGGAAAAGTAGGTGAAGAGCAAAACATAGAAATAGTAGGAGACAGTAAAGGTCAGTGGAGGAAGGAGTCCTTACTCAGTGGAGGAAGGAGTCTCCTCTTTCTATCTGGTACTTTCAGAATTATATATTCACCTGTATTAGACAACTATGTTTACAAACTGCAGTTGCTCTGTGCATTGTCAGTAAGTTCTTTACATTCAGGGTGCATCAAAATATGGAGCATCTAAAGACTCAATTTACAGTGGAAGATCTCTTTACTCCCTGGATGCATGACACTGGTTGTGTAGGTACTTATCACCTGTTTAGTACCTCAGTAGTAAATCCAAACTGGGATACATTTCACCGGGAGCATCAGCTAGTTAGATTTGCTGTGTATAGGGAAAATGCACAGGATGGATAGAAACACTGGTTAGAAATCAGGGGTTTTTGTTTGTTTGTTTGTTTGTTTGTTTGTTTTGTCTAAGTTTTTAGTATAGTTTGACACCATTGTTTACAGTGTTAAGATTCTAATCTATGTAAATTTGAATATTGGAGGCTAGATTGTCACATGGTAAATGTATCCTTCTCATAACCTGTTTCCCCAGTTCAAAAGGAGGGAAGAAAGAATCGAACATACACACATACACACATGTGCATATACAGCATGGAAGGAATATCCTTCCTTTATTTTCTTTCCCTCTTCCTTTTTTATTTGAGTCCTTGTTGGATAAGTTATTGATAGCTCTTGCATTTCTATGCTATAGCCAATATTCTTTTTGATCATAAAAGCATATTGTAATAAACTCATTTTATTGTCCATAAACAGCGAAGTGGGAACATCACCATTCTGCAAACTAAGATAGGTAGCCACAGAAGAAAACAAACGAGAAGAAATAGTGGTCCTTTTAATAATGCAGAAATACTCTCAGTTGTTAATGTAGTGCAGTGTTTAAATAATCTTAATAAGAGTTCTTATGTGAAAAAAATCTATACTAAAATGTTTAGGATATTTCAGAGGATTTCTTTAAATGTAGTGTGTTCCTGAACAAGTGGCACTCGAGAATTGTCCAGTGTAAAGCTGAAGGACATTGAAAATTGGTGGAAATTCATAGGCATTTTCATAAGCACTCTTAGAACATCAGACAGCATCATTTTGTTTGTATTGCTCATTAAAATATATGCATAGTATATTGATGTATTTGTTTCTTGTCCATTTTGCACCATTAAAAAGAGACTATATTTCCTCCTGAGAAAGTGTAGGTTTAATAATGGAGCACAAATACAAAAAAACATTGTGTAGCCTTCAGAATTCATAATTGCAGGGCTGGCAATTTAAAAAAAAAAAAAATTAAACACTTTTTGAAGTATGAGAGAAGATTAAGTTCTACAGACATTTTCTCACTGTTTACTCAACATGTCCCTTTGAATGTACTGTTCACTAAATTCAGTAAACAGATATATAATTACCAAGCTGTCCTTTGTGCCATTATAGAATGTGAATTTAATTCATGAATCCCAAGTGCTGACAATTCAGTCTTTTTATATGCCTTTGTAATAACAATAGTCTTAAAAAAAGAAAATAAAAAGTTCCATTTTGACAGATTTATGAGAATTTATGGTGTTTATGCAGGACTGTCAAACACAGACATGTCTTCAGTCTTTTCCTAGAAATAGCTTTCAAAAATGTCTCTAAAAACACTTGTGTGGAATTGGGATGACTTCAAAAAAGGTTCCCTATGTGCTGGATTTGTAAAGCTCAAATAAATAGTGAGAACTTGTAAAATGCACAGAGCTGCAGCCTTAGACACTGCAATGGAAGACCTTGTGTGTCTCTGGACGCTAAAGTACAGCATTTTTCCTGAAATCAAAATGTGATGGTAGTCTGTGTAGGAATTACATACATACATTATGCAGCAGTCATACTCTGAGCAGCACTTTTCTAGAACTTGAAAATATGAAGGGACTATAGCTATGGGTCAAAGGGGCTGCTCTGGAACCAACTGGCCTGGGCTGCTTTCTAATCATCCCTAAATATTTTCTATGCGTCTTGATATGTATTGCACGTGAAAATCAGAAGGAGCTCTGGGTCAGAAGTGTGTGCAAAAGTAGCCAGTTCATCGACTGGTCTGTGAAGCACTGGGTTTGTCACGGACATGCATTCATTTCCCGGGACATGGGAGTTCCCGTTCATGATTCTCACCTGGCACCGATGGGGAAGATGAACTGACTGACAAATGATAGACCAACACTGGACTGTTTGGACTTTGGTCCTAAATGTTCTGCCATTTGGTCAATATCACTTATGCAGTCATAAATTTTCAATAGTTAATAAGCAGTAGTATTACCCAGGACATAATAAATGATCAAACCCCTCTTTCTCCCTAATGTAATCACTGTCCCTTGCTTTACACAGAAAGACTGAATCCTTTTTATTCTTCTGCAAATCAGTTTTATAGACACAAGAAACTAAGGGTGAAGACAATGGTCTTTAATTTCATTGTCCAGGGTTAGGGATGATTTCTCAGAGACAAGTGGGTACACTTAATTGCAGGCCATGTTTTTAAATGACTGTTTTAAGGCATTTGCAGTTGAAAATTGCACATTTTATCTATATTATCTTGCTATTATGTAAAGAAAATTGTTTTGCTAGGGCTTTAATTTTTTTCAAAATTAAAACAAAAGTAGAAGATTTAATGCTTTGAGATAACTTTTAGAAACCTTTAATATCTTGCTCTTAAAAAAAGAATTTGGTACAAGCAGAGAAATATAGCTTTGTCCTTTGCAAACTATGCATGTATAGGCCATTAAATTACCTTAAGATTCTGAGGACATGTGTTTCATTTTCCTTTGACAAATGAAATCTTTTAAAAAGGGTACTAAAAGTCTGTTCTCCAATCTTTCTGTAAATGACTCCTGTAACAAATTTCATAAAAAACACTAAGTGATATTGTACTACTGCTACAGATTACCATGTGAATGTTTTGTGCATGTCAAAATATATTTTTAAGGCTTACTTTTTTTGTCTCCTGACAATCAGAATACAACTTTTTGTTATGTCTTTGAAAGTATTTAAAAGAATTTATTAGGACAGTATATCCTCTGAGTTCAAGCTGTAGATTTTCCCATACTCAGGAGACTGTTCATCACTAAGAAAGAATTTTTCCAGTGTAAGAGTTTCTAATCAAAATTAAGAAACTACTGTTGACACAAATGGGCAACCTCTACTGATTGTAAAGAGGCTACTGTGCACCATTGCCACTTCATGGACAATTATATATTAGAAGTTTTCTTACAGATACAGCAGAGCTACTCAATTACAGCAGAAAAATAGCCATAGCATTTGTGCAAACGTGCAATTCCTTCAAATACTTGTGATTCATTTTCACCTTCCTGAGTGTTACCACAACTAATTGTTAGCAAATACCTGTCCTAGATCCAGGAAATGCATAGTACTTTGTAGTTGTCTCTTGACTTAGATCTGTTTAATTTTCAATATTTGATTTAATTTACAATAGTTGAGTGTTAGGAGGTCAGAATTTTATTTCACACTCACACTGTTGGTTTACTTAAATCTTGTCTCATAAGATGCAGTTCTAAATTTCTCCATGAGAGTTTCATTGGTGGAAATATACCACTTACAAAGCTTCTTTCTTTAATTATTTCATGTTGTATATTGGAGCATCACTGTCACCCTATAGCAGATAATGGGCTTCACTTTTATGCCAAACTTTCTTCAGTAAGACAAAATGGTAGAAGACTCTGGACAGTCTAAAATGGAGGAAGGGAAGTAGAGGTAGAGAGATTTTAATTTAATTGCAAGTTCCTAAGGGGAAATGGCAAATGGCCCAACTAGGTATGCTCTCTGTGTATTCTATTCCTGACCTCAAAACACTGATTCAAATATATATTTTGCCCTTCGCCTGTGATTTTATTAACATTTTGGTATAAACAAAATGTAATTATTGTCCAGATTCTAAGGAGCTGTAACAGCAAACTTGCTCATGTAAGACACTCTTCCCTGATATGAGCTCACATCACCAGTAACACCTGCAGAGTGAAAAACTCATCAACTAGATTACTAGATTGACAACTTAGTCCTAATCGTACTAAGAAGCTTTTTGCCTAAAAATAACAGATAAGATTCTTTACTGGTGTCAATCAGCATAACTTCATTATCTTGATATGAACTATCTGGATTTATACTGTATCAAGATTGACAATATCAGGTCCTGCTCACCCTCATCATGTATGTATTTTAAGAAGGTCTTATGGAGGGTGGACAAGAAAAACATGTGACAGTTCCAAACACGGCAGGTGATAATAGGGGGAATATCTGCACTAGCAAAACTCCTGTCCACCCTGTTTGGAACTCCCCATTCATCCTGGTACCATGTTCTTTCCTGGTACATGAGATAATTTTTTTTTTTTAATTACATGTCAGATATGTAGATACATGTAAATTTCTTTAGGTGTGCTCTTTCATATTACTTCAGGTCATTCTAGAGATTTAGAAAACAGAGCAACACATTCAGAAAAATGCTTGTTATAGAAGATTAAATTTAGAGGCTAGACTTCCTATACAGACATATATAAAGAAAATGCTGGGTAAAAAAGTTTCTGTGCTTCATTCGATTTAAGAAGAATGCTGAAAAGAATTCAGAATGAAAACATGTATACTGCTCTGAATTGTTTCATGTTGTCATTATAAGTAGAAACAGGGTATGTTTTTATAGCCTGTAATGTGGTGTTCAGGAACAATTAGACCAAGAATAATAATTTAGCCTGACAATAGGTAGTTAAACAAAGTGAGTGGTTGGATCTTAAATAAACAGCCTTCTTCCTTACAAACTTTCAAAACCATTCTTAATCCTCCTAAATGTTAGTAGAGTAGGGAATCAGTTGGTTTTTTATTTGTCATTTATATACAAAAATTACGGTAATAGCATAATTTAAGGTCAGCCATGTTAAGGAAGACAGCTTTGCTTGTTGTTATCAAAAGTTTATTTTCTAATGATTGGTTTACAAGTACATTTCAATAAGTTTCAATGAATCTTCATGTCATTATTTAGAATATACACTTAGAACAATCACTGACACTTTGTACCAAACTGTAAATCAAAGTAGGCCTATTATCTTTCATCTGTATTGTCCTACTGTGAGTTTTTTATATGAAATGGAGATATTAAAAATAATTTCAGAAAATTTCATGTGCTTTAGAAAGACCAGACCAAGGATATTGAGGTCCACTTTTTTAAGTCATTCCAGGTCCACAGAAGGCAAGAATTTGCACAAGATAGAATCCCAGAGATGGGAAAAACCTCTCTGACACTGCTATTGATCTGTTTTCTTGCACTTTGTTTATTAAGCTTATTGATGACTGAGCAAGTAAGACGAGTCTTAAGTTGGTAGGTTTTGTTATTTTCTCATAGGGAAAATTGAAACCGGAAGGTACAAAACAAAGACTGTTGCATTTTTGAGTAATTTTAAATGAGAATGATAAGGAGGAAGAAGAAGAAAAGGAAAGATAACTTTTTTTTTCCTTTCCTTTTTTTCTTACAGAATCCAGCATGGAAATTTGTAATATATGGTGCTTGAGAATTATGGTAGTTGTGATTTGATTCATAAAGTTGTATAAGTTCCCTCATTGTGGGTGGCTAAGTTGCAACTTTTCCAGGACAAAAAACAAGATGTATGCTGAATTACTCCCAAGAAAGTCTTGCTCCAGTAAGAGTTCTTAAGAGTCAGAGCTAGTACTTTCAAATTTGTGATTTGTCTAAATTCAGAATAATTTCAAATTCAGACAATGCTTGTTTCAAGTCAAGAGGTGTCCAATGCTAATCTGTACAGCAGCAGTTGAGCGCTTTGTTGAATAGTGTATTCACTCAAATTAGAAAGAGAAACAGCTGTATAAAATGGAGTCGTGTCATATTTTATGTTCTGTCTGACCTTATTGAGAAGTTTTTTAATCTATTGTAGTGTGAGAGTGCCTCTTTTCAACAAGTTACACCAGTAATTCAGTAATCCAGTAACCATTTTCTTGATAGCAGTGTGCTGTAACAAATGAACAACAAAGACTTCTGTTTTCAACCAACTGTAAGATTTATTGTGCTTCCAGGTAGAGATTTATCTTTTCTCTGACTAGATCAATATGTGACTTTCAGGTCAATAATTCCTGATTGAATCTCAACAGAAGTCAATAGCTACCTATTATGTCACCTAATAGACAAAGATTTTGTGGATGTTGGGTGTAAGAAAGAAAATAACATTTGCAAACATGTATCAGATTCTTTATAATGGGTTTCCTTTAAATTGTATTTATATATCACCATCATTTCTGTGTGCATCAGAAAATTTTGAAAATTGTGGTTCACCTAAAGCTACCAC
The DNA here is from genome assembly GCA_014706295.1 of Lycocorax pyrrhopterus obiensis. Lineage (NCBI taxonomy): Eukaryota > Metazoa > Chordata > Aves > Passeriformes > Paradisaeidae > Lycocorax > Lycocorax pyrrhopterus. Next base: position 77,177,724 of record JACSVZ010000002.1, read on the forward strand.
AGACACATTTTCAGCGTTCAAAAATGTCTGTTATCTGCCATGGTTCTTTAGTCAGCCTTCTGTTTATCCAGAGTACAGTTCTTAGATACTTTTTTCTCTTGTGAAGATATTTTTTACTGTGTGAATAGATTAGGATTTTTATATAAGTACTGAGGTTTCAAAGAATTTATGATTTTTTTGTTCATTAATTTTACTCTTTCAGAAAACATTATGATAATATTCTTTTTCTAGAAGTTTTTTTTTCAAGGACTTGTAAGGAAACCAATTACTCATATTTTTAAAGTATTTGTTGTATCATCTATACATATATATGTATTTACACTCCGATACACTAAATCTAGCACTAAAGCACTTTCCACAATTAAGAGTTTTTTTTGCTGATTGTATTCTGCTGGTTCTTGAATTTAATAGTTTTTCTTTAAACAGATATTAGCTTGCATGGCCACTGTCATAGCACATGAAGCAGAATTGCTTTCATTGTAACCTATGTACCTGGGATACATGGAAAAATTTATTCACTTTCCATATTGACACCAGTCTCAATGTATTTCATTTACACTTTGCAAATAAGTATATTGAAGTGCTCAGTAAAGTTGCACTCTAACTGGCTTATAAAAGTAATATATTATGCTATACTGCTATAAGGTCCTGAACACGTTGTGCAAGGGTCAATGAAGCATTGCAGTTCAGTAGGATGCTCATGGCTATGTCAGGAGTAAGTATGATAGGGAGAAAAGAACACAACCACCATGTAAATGCTTGGTATGTTGGCTAAGTTTTCCCACTAATAGATAATCTGAGTTATATGTCTTGACCTTGTCAGTCAGTTGTAATTAAATTATTCAGCACATGAAAATGTGTCCAGATGTGGAATCTTTTCAAGACTGTATGTTGAATTCAGGTTTTTTTTATTAGCTGGACACAATTTTGAACCTTTTATAAAGGGGGGACTTATGCCTATAGTCATTGTCTCTCTTCTTGACCTCCTATCAAGATGATCTACTTTGAAAAGAAACCAAAATATTATTCAGCTTAATGGGCAACTGTGTTAATTATCTCCAATTATTTAGATACATTATTATGTACTTATTAAAGACAAAAGGTTTAATTCATATAAAAGGCTAATTTACTAATAGTAGATGGGAAATATGAAGTAAAGTCTGTGGCTCCATCTTTATTTTCTTTCATTATGAAGAAAGTGCTAAGGAGCTTTGGATTATTACTGGAATATTAGCTGCTTTAACCTTCAACTGCCTCTTCTTTTGTCATTTTCATTCAAGCTATAGATCAAATATATTTTTGTGTAGGCCAGAATATATGTGACATTACAATGAGAAATGTTCAATGCTAGCAGTCTATTCTATTTTAAGAGAGCAGGATTTCCAAGCTTGTGAATATAAGTAGTTAGTTTTCAGATAGTTTTAAGCTCTTTCTTGTCAAATGTGATTTCCTTTGAGAAGCCTCATGTACTTAATTCCCATCTGCTGTGTTCAGAGGTTACTGAATGCATACCCTTTTTACTTAATTGTTTTGTTCGTCACGTGTCATTAGGCTGTTCCTCCTCACCAAGGATTAAATACACCTGTAAGAAGTTTATATCTGAAGAAATTGCACTTAATGAGTATTTTAATCTCTTACAGCATTCTTTGCCCTTGTCTCCACAGTGAGATCATTTGCTTTGTTCCTTCACTTGCATATGTGACAAGTAAACTGTTATGGAGAAGCCCCCCAATATCTAAATGGCATGTATGTTAGTCACATGTATCTGTATCTAGGTATGTTCCATAGCTATCTTGGCCTAACATTCTATTTCGTTATACAACCAGCAGTCACTTGTTACCATCTTTGAGCAAACAATTATTCTATTCCCCCTCCCTTGGGGTACAGATTCTTCTTCCCTTTTTTAATACATTTTTAATTAAATTCTAAAAAATAAGTTTTCAACAGAGCAGTAGCATCATACTTCTGCAGGCTTTATCTGAGACACATGCCTACCGAATTAACAGGTGCACATCAGAGTTTGAGCACTGTATTGGTCAAGGTGGAGGATCTGACCATTTATCCCTTTTTGCTCCTAGCCACATATTTCTTCAGAACTGTAGAAATGCCACTAATTTGGATTCCAAACCCAAAGAACTCGTGAGTGTGTGCAAAAGCACCAAGATGTCTTCTATTAAAATTGAATTATTTCATCATGCACAATTATGCAGAGAATTAATATATAGCGGCATGTTGCCAAGACACAGAAATGTTTTTATTCTGTCATTAAGGCTTTCTTCTACTTCTCCATACCACATCTCCAACAATTTTGTGTGAAAAAATGTGTGTTCAAAAATGGAAAAACAATTTTATAGGCGATCAAAACCCCTCAGGTAGGAGATTTGCTTGAAAGAATGCTTAACTATATTTTTATGTCTGAAAAATCATAGGAACTTATGTGCAATTTGTACTTCAAAAGAAACTACTTGCACATTTTCAGGACTTAACATATTGATAAATAGTTTCTGTGGAATTAACCCCTTTTTGAAGTATTTTCAGAATCTGTATATGGAAAAAAAAGACAGAATTTCCACTTTTCTTCACCCTGAATTGTTGACTCTTTTAGGAACAGAATTAGATTAATGGGGAACTATAAACATTGCCTAGTCCCAAGTCTAGGAAGGGTGGTAGATTCTCCTTGAATAAAGTAGATAAGCAAGTTTGCAGAATGTAAATGTGTGTCAGTTTTCTGAGCAGTCAAGCAAAAGAAATTTGCAACATGAGGCTGGCAAATTTAGGCAAAGACTAAAAAAAAAAAAAAAATAGAAGCTATAGAAAGAATTTAGCCAATTAAAAAACAAGAATAGCAATAACATATTTCCATGTGTTTTTCTAGAAAATAGGCCATGCTAAACAAACCTGATTTCTTTGTTTTATAAAATCGCAGGTTATATTAAAAAATATAATTACCATGCCACATACAATTCTAGTTAAATAGATAGCAATTAGTAGCAGCAACAAAGCACGTATTAAATGGCTATGAACTGGGTACCTGGGAGGTAGGAAAAAAGTTATCGTCAAGACAGAATTGTCATGAAAGGAAGAGACTCTGCCAGTGCTCTACAGGGATCAGTGTAAGACCAACTTTATTCAGCTTCTTTTTGTGTGGATTAAAAGTGAACTCAAGACTGTCATTGGGAAAATTTTTGGGTGACTATTTCTATAATAGATATCCCTTTGATTACAGCACTTACATATTGCACATTAGAGTTTATTGTCTTCTTTCTGGGAAGTGTCATGGCAGCAAATTTTTAATTTATTCGATTGAGTTTTGCATTATGAAAACAGGGGGAAGTACTGTGATTACATTTGGTATCCATGCTATTGTCACATAAATTGGTGTATTTTCCACTCGGTTAGTGAAGTTTCATTCAGATTCATTAATTTAGGAGGCATCAGCATAAGACATTTTTTCATTTTGTAATTTCAGTCTGTTTCTCATAGAGATTTTAGAGAAGGCTGTATTTACTAACAGTAATTTAAATAGATTTTTTTTCTCCTAGGGTATTCATTGTAGTACGACCAATCTGGTTAATCTGCCCCTTCTTTTAATACAAAATGAATGCTATTCTAGCCCATTTCTTTAAAACATTTACTATTTTCCTTTTAAAACAGACTTATTTTTTCAGTATTTTTTATTTTTTAGCAGTTATCCTTAAATGTTGGATTCATGCATTTCATTTCAATGCTTATTTTCTTTGGGGAAGGATATACTGTCTTTCAGTACTATAATCGTGACCAGAGAAGACAATTGACCCCTAATTGTCATTTCTATAGTGCTATGACTTTCATCCATGAACTGTCTAGAGATGTCCCTGTAAAGGAACAAAATTTTAGTTATATAAAGCAGATTCAAAAAGTGATAAAGTGATCATAAAGTGATTCAAAGGCCTAGAATAAAAAACATCCTTGTTATAGAAGTATTCAGAATGTGGAGTATGACCATAAGCTTTATATTGCAGATTTCTGTTTACGGTTATATTTTGAACTAAATCACAAATCCAAGTTAAAGTCTATTGAGAGTTCTAAATTTGAACTTTATTTTGAGATTTTAAGGAAAAAAAGTATCTGCTGACTTGTTCAGTGTCTGTCTTAAAATGGAAAAATTGTGTTTCTCTTTAAAGGTAGAATAATATTAGAATTTGGAATGTGTTTTAACACATACAATATTTTCAGAATATTAATTTACAATAAAATAAGCTAAATTCACACCCTAGAAAAAGCAGTGATAAAAATAGTGCTTTTATTCCAAAAGAAAGAATAATATTAATGAAATTACCATCAGTTCAAATCCCTCAGTAAATTGTAAACCCCCACATTTAGTCAGCTATTAAGTAGATAATTTAAAATTACATTTGAATCATTAGTGGCTATAATCATAGCATGACTGATATATAAGAAACTAGAATAGGGGGGATCTAATGTGACCTACTGGCCCTTTATCAAATCTCTAGTGACCACGCTCATGTTCCAACAACAGAATGGAAATTTTCCAATCAAAAAAATACTCATTTCCCCATGACAAACTAGTTTGCCATTAAAGTGGAGTTGTGTGTTTGTCTTCTTTTTTAGAAAATCTTTGAGCTCAAAATATTAAAATAGACCCTGTTTTATCTGGGGCAATTCAGACATCATGCAGGAGTAGGCTGTAAAAAAAAGATGACTAAAATTCTGAAGTGGTTACTGAATCTAAATGAGTTCTTATTTTGTGTAATACGATAAATTCTTTCAAGCGTACCAGAGTAATAGGTAAGTACATAGTTAGATACTTCAGTAAATGCACAGCTATGCACCTGGCTGTGGCAGACATTTTCTTAGTATTTGTCTGTACTTGAATTAAAAAGTCTTGATTTTTACAGTCTCAGTTACAGTAGGTCCTTCTGTTGTAGCTTTTCTTTTATGTAAGTTAAATGGTTCTTCACAGAATGCTAAAAAAGACAACATAACACATTGTCAGATGCTACAGAGCACAGAAGCATCTTTAAGAAAACTTGTTAAAAAAAAAGGTATTGACTGCAATTCAGTAACAGGAATGAATTCAGAGAGCCTGACTAGAGAGGGAAGTAAAACTTGCCAAAAATAAAGTTCTTTTCAGGGCCTTCTCAAATCCAGAGGTGTTGGGAAAAGGAAAGAAAAGAAGCTATCCACAATAGTAGATATATCAATCTTTCATCTCAGTGTTGTTTTCCCTCAGTTTTATCTGATGCTTTGAGGATAAATGCAGGACCATCATGAAGAAATTTCTTGATTGCAAAAAGTTGTGACGAGCTGTCAGTACAGAGAAAGAAGCTTATGTGATTATGGGCAAGAGCAAGAAGAATATCATCTAATTTAACAGCATTATGCAGTAAAATTACTTATAAGACATATTGTTTAGATTTAGTCCTGTGAGTAGCAAGGAGTAGGACTTGATCCTTATTGGTCCTATTCACATTAAGATATTCTATGGTTCTACAGTAATTCTGGTCTCATGAACTTGGAAATGTCAGTGGAGGAAAATGTCCTGGGTTTATTAGTCAATTAAAGATGAATCATCCATGTCATATATTCTGTATAAAAAATAAAAGTGTTGCAATTAAAAAAGGGGGTATTAAAGTCTTAATTGGAAACTAAGTAGGTTTCTCGTCATACATGGTCAAGAAAGATAAATTCAAATTGGAAACTGTGCTTTCCAAAACTGTAGAAACTGTCGCACACACACCAAAATTAAAAAAAAAAACCAAATCCAAACAAAAACAAACAAAGCAAAGAAAAAACAAATAAAATACCAACCAACCAACCAACCAAACAAAAACCCCCCAAATCCTACAAAAATTGGTGTGCTTTAGAGGTGAATAAACTTAGTAAAGGAGTTAGAAGAGAGAGGCTTTCATGTGGGAGAAAAACATCTCATAATTTTAAGATGGAAATAGGTATGACTATTTGTGAGGCCAGAGGCCCAAAGCTGTGTGTTCTTCTCAGCTCCATTCCAACAGATTTACCCTTCCATATGTTGTATTTGATTTTTGACACAGCAGTCAAACTTCTGTAAAAATTCTTTACTTAATACCAGAAGCAGGATGGGATGTACCTGTAATGACGTCTACATCTTGCTTTTTTAATTTTCTTATTTTCCTTTCCTACCAAAGATGAATAAGTACTGAAGGCATAGCTGAAAAGTACTTGGTTAACAGGGTCAGAGTGCTTCCTAACAAATATGAGGCAAAATCAGGGCTGTGTTTAAATTTAAAAAACCTGTGACAGCTTTCTTTTTCAGTATTTTTTTGTAACTGTTTTAGTCAGGGAAATATCTTTCTTAAGATTAACTTCCTGTCTTCTTGTGGGATGTATAGGAACCCCTGTCAAGCATACTGAAGATACTCAGGGGCAATTCCTACTTTAAAAGAAACTACTGGAGCATTTAATATTGTCTTAGTGAAAAAGGTAACTAAGTTCTCCTTACACCTTTTGGGATCATTAGTGAAACTTGAGATTGTGCACAGTTCTAGTGCTATACTGCCAGAACAGGTGGTGGAGCTGCCAGTGACAAGTGATGCCTTGATGGGGCTACCTGAAAACCGAGAGTAGACAAAATTAAGAGAATAAAAGCAGATATATTTATTGAAGGGCCTTCAAGGTACGCTTTGGGCAGTCAAAGCCTCAGGGCCACACCCAAAATGGACCCCCGGGTCACGGGTTTTCATACTTTTATAAGTTTGGTCTATTTGCATATCCTGGGTTAATCCTCCAATTACAACTTCAGGTAATGAAGTCATTTACCTCCAGGCTGCTCCCCATTAATCCACTTTGTTTACATATTTCAGGGCCTGAGACAGAAAGGTGTCCTTGAAGTTCAGGCTAGAGAGTATTTGTTTTGTCTGACCAGAATGGAAGAACAGTAGCTAACAGGCTATATGGAGTCTTAGAAGTGTATGCTAAAGAATCATGGAAAAGCTAAAATCCTAAGGCATCACAAGGACAGAGTGTTAGGGTCCTCACAGAGGTTACATACCTCCTACTGATGATATGATTTCAGGATGTATAAATGCATATGCAACCCAGGAAAGAGAAAGAACTAAATCTTCCCTTACCTCCTGCCTTCAGCCCATCAAAACTTTAAAACTAGTCTTCTTATTCTAAACTTTGCATACAAGGTTTTGAAATTAAGAAACTGCCCAGTTTCATTGTCTCTGTTAGCAGAAAAGAGGAATCTGCTGTAAGTGAGAGAGATGATTAGTCTTGACTAGTCATCCACAAGTCCTTATTAACTAGAAGCATTGATTCAGTATCATGCCCCTTGAAGAAAAAAAAGAGGAAAGTAATTGTAATTCAGAGGAATTTCTGTTTGTTTCAATTACTTTAAAAATGCAAGTGGCTTGTATTAGTGAGGATAGTATGGAAGACATGTTCTACTATGTAACATTTGGTCTGCTACAAATTGAAAAAAAAGGTTCTTTTAAAAAATCCCACACTTCTTACATGCATATGCATAAGCATGACAAATTTGGTTTCAGTGGGAAAACTAAAGCAATTCATTCAAAAAGTCAAAGCAGGACATTCTCAATTCTAATAATTTCACATATTCCTGTTTATCAGTAAAATGAATTTTCAGAATAGTAGTACCAGATTTTGTGAGCCAAAATTATTTCAATGAAAATGCATATTTAAATTATACCAGTTTCTTTTATCTAAATGACTCTGTAAATTTCTGTTTCTAAAATTATATTGTGTATAAGCTGTGGTTATTTTCAATATATCATGTTGCAATTTCTGAAAAAAGGTCTGTTTCAAACTGTATAATTTTAAGGAAAAAAGCACTGATGAACTAAACCAGACTGGTATACTCTTTTTAGCCAGTTTGTCCAAAATCTACACTTCTGATGGAAAGTAACTTACAGTGCAAAACTGTGTTAAAGTAATTCTAAAACTTCATAGATACTTTAAAAAAATATTCTTTGTGGATATATTTCCTTATTTATGTGTCATTTGCTTTCAGAACCGAATAGAAACAGTGGTATAAGCTACACGAAAATTACCATTTCCTATGTAATAATGGCTAAATGGTTTTATAGAAGAAATGCAAAGAAAGTAATTTTAAAATACAAGAAAAATAATGCTCTGGAAACAATTTTTACATTATCTGAAACTGTGGGAATCAAAAAGCTTGAGACTCATGCTGTACAGCAAGGTGTCCAGAATAGCAAGGCTCTACTTCTTAAGATTCTTTGCATTAGTAACTATTATATGATTAAAAGCTACCCAGAAGCAACATCTGATCATACTATGGTGTATTTTCTTACTGGTTATAGCAATAACGCAGAGTCCAATAGAAGTTAAGCTAAAATTTTAGCTCTTTAAAAATGTAATGCTAATAAATTTGGCATTTTATATATTATCTTTATTTATTTCTATGAAACTCACTACAGTCTATCAATGTCTTTTCTGTATTGATGTGCTCAAAACTGGACCCAGCGCTCCAGATTTGGTGAGCAGAGGGGAAGGATCCCCTCCCTCGACCTGCTGGCAATGAATTTCTTAACGCAGCCTGGGAAGATGTTGGCCTTGTTTGCTGCAAGGACACATTGTTGGCTCATGTACAACTTGAGGACCACACCAGATTCATTTCTTTACAGCTCTTTCCCAAATAGTCTGTCCACAGCATGTACTGGTTCCCTGGCACTGCACGTGACATTTCTCTTTACTGAATTCCATGATTTTTCTGTCAGTGTGTGATCAAAGAAGTTAGAGGAGCTTAATTTTACAGGTATCATCATAGGACAAAAATGTCCCATAAATGAAACCGTGCCCACAGAGTTGTCTGCCTCTACTTTTATTTCAATCTTTGTTTCTACATGTATAGGTAACTAAATGTGAAAAAATTTTGATGATGATGGATAAAAATTAATAGAATTTTAGGATCATTCAATTTTGGTTTTCTCTCTCTAGTGTAGTGATAACAATAAAGGTTTATCTTTAAAGACAATTATTAATTTAGTCAAACTTACAAACATAGATCTATATGATTGACATATACCAAACACAAAAATATCTTTTTTTTTTAAATTTGTCAAATAGGAAAATCTAGCTTTTGGGTTAGTTTTAAGAGGTATGTGATATACTAATTAAGAAATTACCTTTTGTTAATAAACAATTTTTGTCTTATTCAGTGGGGTAAGAGTTCCAATTCATTACTTTTTCTATTAAGTAGCTACTTAAAAGAGTTGTATGAGAAAACACTGTTATTTTGGCAACGTACCTTTGGGTCAGAAATGTTATATAAGTTAGATTAATTATTTAATAATATAATAATTGATTTAATAAACATTGTTTTAATTTCTTCATATTATTAAGCAGGTTGATTGTCTAGCAGCATCTGGAGTTGTGTTTTATATATATATATCTATGACACAAACAACTGAAAACGACTTAGCTCCACCTTCCCTTAAAAGAAAGGTTATGCCCAGCCTTTGCTCTTGCTTGAACAAGCTAATCCTTTGTTTGTTTGTTTGTTTTCTTTCCTTCACAGGAGTCATCAGGACTGCCTTGCACAACATGGACAGGGAAGCCAGAGAGCATTATTCCGTTGTCATTCAAGCCAAAGATATGGCTGGGCAGGTCGGAGGGCTGTCAGGGTCAACAACTGTAAATATCACACTCACAGATGTCAACGACAATCCACCCAGGTTTCCTCAGAGTATGTACAATTTCAACATATAACTGATTTGAAAATCACGCTGATTTTCAGTGAAGTAAGAAGCAACCAGTGAAATCCAGTTAGCAGTCAAATTCATGGGGAAAAGGCAGCTTGAAAGCATTTGGATTCACTGATATTTTTAAATTTTCCAGTATTTGCAGATAAAGCACAGAGACGGCATAACTAAAATACTGAAACCACTAAAGATTTCTTTCAGTTAACCACTGAATAATACTGAGATGGGTTACAAAGGTATACTGTTCTCATATGTGGGTTATTCTGCAGTCCTTGTTAAATGCATATTTCAATAACTGTGTGATTTTGATGCCACGAGGGAATTATGATATTCCTACAGCAGATAAAAGCAAAAGGCATTAAAATATTTAATCCAACATGCCTTCAGCTGCTTCCATATGCATCTATCAATTCTTTTTCTTCTGTTTCTTTCTCTAGACCAAACTAAACTTTTAAGATCAATTATTATATTTCAGATGGTCAAAATCTAAGATGATTCTCACTATTGTTGAGCAATGGTGGAGTCTGAATTTATCACAGACAAATGAATTGTTGATGTTGACTTCAAACAATATCATCACATGCATATATGAAGAGTAAATACCACAATAGAATATCTTAATGTGACCTCTAATAGGAAGTTAATTTCTATCCAGCTCATTGGGTGCACATTGATCTGACACAGTAGCTGGGATCTTGTAGGAATTCTGAATTCAGTCGACAATTTATTTAAAAATCTTATGGAAGGTAAATGCATTTTCTCTGCATATTGGCTCAAGGCCAACAAGAATGTTGTAATCTGGTCTCAGACATTGCGTGAGCTGATGTAGAACATAATGGACTGGTAGCTGTAGGTACATCCACCAGGAAATGCATTAAGCTGTTTGAATGAGAAGATTTATAAACAATAGCAGAGATCACAAGGCTCCAGGGAAAAACAAAGCTCCCTGGCAATACACATTATATAAAATCAGGCCAAACAGTAAGTAGGCTTATTAAGAGTGTTGTAGAAATGAGTATTTTTTCTGTGTCTCACAAAGACATGAAAACATAAAGCTTTTGAAACACATCCTTAAATAAAATAGATTTGGATTTACATTCCACAAAATTTTCATTGCACTCATCATTCTATTTAATACTTTCTAACTATTGGAAAGGCAAAAGGCAAGGCCTATCTTCAAATAAGAGCTAAATTAGAAAGAAAGAATGTCTTAAGTTTCCTGCAAACTCAATACAGGAGTGGATCCCCACCTATCAGGTTTCAAGAATTGGCCGCTTTTATTTTGAATGGAAGGGCTTAGATATCAAATTGACTGGCAGGCAGAAATGTACATTGGCATATGTATTTCTTTATCTGTGTTAATATTTTTTGGAAATCAAAGCAATATAAAATATTCATGTTGTAATTTAAACATTTTAAGGGATTATAATAACATTGAAAATGACAAAACATTTCACATTTAATGAAAGCTTATTATTTAGGGCAAAATAAAATTGTATTTTAATATTTATTCTTTATAACATAAAAATGTTATTTCTGAAACAGGTCTTGTAGAATACAAACATTTACTTTCTTTGCTTACAGAAGATTCCTATGCCACAGTTATCACTGACATTCTTTACTCCTTCTCAAGAACTATATTTTAAACCCCTTGCAAAAGAGCAGTAGCTACATGTTAGTAATAGAGAATGAAAATACAATTGATCTAAAAAAGGACGTTTTACCATCGTGAACTATATACACGAGTCTTGCACTAAAAGAAATAACTTCTTTGTTTATTTTTCTTCTGTTTCCTTTGTGTGCCATGATTTTCAGTTAAATTTCTCTTCAATTTCCTTATTAGACGGAATGCTAAATGAGACTTACTGAGGCTTGTCACATTCAGAATTGAATTGAAGGGAAGTGCTAACCAAAACTGCCTATATCGAGTGTATAACCCTTGGGACAGGCTGAGCCTCAGCTAAACCACAGACTTTCTTTTGGTTAGTTTCCTTTTCTCCGTTACCATACTTGTGAGTTTTGAATCTGATTCTAAATGTATGAGTACCTTACTTGAGAACATGCTGGGAAGTACATCTGATTGATGCTGTTTTATTTGGTTTATTTATAAATATACTTTGTTGTATATATTTAAAAGATGGTACCTTTCTGGCTTTAGTAGATCAGTGTTCATTAGACATGCAAAAAGTAGTAAGATATGCAGGCTTTTTCCCCTTAAAGAAACACTTTAAATCCCTATTTAAAACAGAAATAAAGATTGTAAATAAATCTGCTAAAAACAGTTTATTGTGTTTTCCTCTGTACTCATTAGAAATAGAGCTGACTTTCTTTCAAAGAAATTCCTAAAAGAGCTACAGTTTTCCAAAATATAAAAAAACTCAGGAGGAATAATATGAAACATGACTGCATAATTTTATCAGTCTGATTTCTGGTACAGGAAACACAACTGAAAAGTCCTGATTGCAAAACAGTAGTATGTCTCAGAAGTAGGAAAGGGGTTGTGTATTCAGCAGGAGAATAGCCTGAAACCTCAAATATTTTTTGCTTATCAATTACTTCAGTGCATCTTGTATAATACTGATTTCTTTTTCTTCATCTTCTCAAATTTCCTTTCTTTAGAGAGACAAGTAATAAATGAACTATCTATTTAATCTAAGCTGACAGTGCTCTGCATGGGAAGATTTTCGCATCCCTCAGTTCTTGTTAGTTTTACCGCTGATGGATCCATGTTCTTGATGACTGAGGGCCTTAATTTCATAGTCATAAATTTATTTCATAATTTGATAGAAGATATTCCATCTTCTGATGACACCGTTATCAGCCTTGAGTTACATCAGAATGTACTGTATGCTTTTATTTCATTAATTCTCTCTGGTGTTGCTTAAGATGAATTCTCTGCATTTTGCTTTGTTTAGTATGAAGAAATTCTTATAGCGTCAAGATCATCACACTAGGCAGAGGCTTCCACGGACATGCACCAGTTCTAATGATTACATCATTAGAATATCAGGTTCTAATGATTACATTCTGGCTAGTGTGTAGAATATATATAGTTGCAGTGTCTAGACTAATTTGTAATATTCGTTTGATATATCTAGCTGATCCACCTCACCTAGTTCTTTAGGATAAAGCAGAATTTAAATACAAGTCATGGCTTAAAACAATTTTTATAAAGCTTGATTGTTGAGGCTCAGTAGTTTCATGGCAGTAAGTAAATATAATGTGAAATTATTTATATGCATAATTAGTTTGGCCTCTCTTTTTACAATATCCTTATATGAAAAGTACACAGCCATGTTTAAATAGGAATATTGTATGAAGGTGCTCCTGTTAGTTCTGAAAAAGTGAACTCACATCCCAGAAGCAGACATTAACTCTGTTCAGTGCTAGTAAGGTATCCACTGTCTGGCCTTGTTAATATAACTCATTTAGCTGATTAAGTGCAAAAGTATTGGCTACCCATTTTCTTTTGAAATTCATACTCTAGTGTGATCCTTTCTGAACCCCCAGTTCCATGTAGTACGTCCAGTTCTCATGATTTCCATACATAACTGTCAGCACCCTCTCATTCTCCACTGCCATGTGCTGCAGACTGTCCTGTCCTACTGGGTGACTAGTCTAGAGTTATCTGCCTTCTCTTTTACCACTTGGCTCCTCCCAAATGTGATGAGGAAAGCAAAATTTTCTCTGATTTTTTTTTTAGCAGGCCTTTCTCCTTTTTTCATCCAGTAATTGCTAAGAGGCTTGTAGAATCATAATGTGTTTTAGGCCTCTGTCCTTGTGTTAGATTTGCCTGACACTGGACAAGGGCTAAAAGTTACTGGAGACTATTGAGTTAAAAGGATTACAGAAGTTTTGTGTCCTCAGGAAACTCAGATTTTAAATAAAACAAGATCAGGACATGATAACTGGTTTCTCTTAAGATTGCTGACATCTGATCAACTGCACCTTTCTAAATTAGATTTTTTGCATGTCTAGTATAATCGAGATCCTGTTCATTGTGCCACTTATGGGCTTGAGTAGTGGGACCAGATGAACCTAATGTAGTTCAAGAAGCCCAAGTGCAAGGTCTGCACCGGGGGCAGGGCAATCCCAGGCATGAATACAGACAGAGAAGGCTCTAGAGAGACCTCATTGCAGCGTTTCAGTACTCAAAAAGGACTTACAGAAAAGACCGAGAACAACTTTTTACGTGGGCAGCTAATGATATCAGAAGGGGAACATTTTAAACTGAAAGAGAGTATGTTTAGACTAGATATCAGGAGGAAATTCTTTACTGGTAAGGCTGGTGAGGCACTGGCACCGGTTGCCCAGAGAAGCTTTGGATGTCCTATCCCTGGAAGTGTTCCAGGCCAGGTGAGGGTCTGAGCACCCTGGTGTACTGAAAGACGTCCCTGCCCATGCTAGGGGAGCGAAAAACAGATTGTCTTTTAGGTGCCTTCCAACCCAAGCCACTCTATGTGTCTATGATTCTACATGTTGAAGCAATGATCCAGTATCCATGGAAGTATTAGGAAGCATTTCATTCCAGAAATTATTCTACATTTAAAGGTTGCTTAATAAATAAGATTTTTTTCATTATAATTAGACTAATATCTTTTTCAGATTTCTCGTTTATCACTTCCTATCTGTGTGACTACTACATTTTCACATAATAGTTGCACAAAATCATTCTGGTGCCAAAAAGTATTTTGCTTCTCACATATTCTTAAAGGTAGATATATGTTGAATTAATTGAGGTTTTAAAGTGTGTGCTCAGGTTTCAAAGTCAGTGCTTAGGTTTCGAAGTGGATGACCAGTGAGTGACACTTCCTTTGTGAGCACAGTTGGTGTTCAGTATACTGATTTTCTACCTTTAAAGAGAATTACCACAAGGCCCCTGACCTTTTTTTTTTTTTTTTGAAAATGGCTAAAGTGTCACATCAGAAACTGAATGAGGGGCAGGTATCAAGTTTCTATTTCTGTCAGTTTTCAGAAACTTCTTCCTCACTGTGACAGCCAGGAGCAAAGGTAAGGAGGAAGAGCTGCTATTGCGTGCCTGTATTACTTGGTGAAGATGTTAGTTTTGAACATTAGAGAAGTATATTGGGGCTTGATTCTCTAGAAGTATTTAGAATCACTTGATTAGAAAGGCTGCTGCACAAAGACAACAAGCTGTTTTAGAGAGTGGTAAAAGAGACAAACCTTGCTGATCTGAGTGATTTTCTAAAATTTCTTTTTTAGTGTATCTTTGTAATGTGCTACAATCACTCATCTATGGGATGCCTTGGACATATGAGAAACCCATTACTTGACAGAGATATGTTCAATAAGTTCAAAAGGGAGTTAAAACATTAAATAAAAGTATATGTACTTTTGAGTGTATGCTTCCATAGACTGGAAAATGTTATTTGGAAAGTGATTTGTTTAACTGTCTTTTTCCTTTTTTTTTTTTTGGGAGAAGAACGGTATGTTCTAATATTTGCACAACATTTGAAGTTAAAGCTACCAAATTGTTTCATTTATCACTGAAATCTGACATGAGTTATTTAATGGCATTTGATCGCATAGGAAATCTTGTGATGTTCTGCTTCCTAAGCAGAAATAGTGTGATTTCCGTAATCAGTTTTTACTGTAAAATTTAATTAACTATAGTACTTTTCAAGAGTATTCAATATCTTTTTTTTTAAATTCTCCTTTAATGAGAATTCATGACAATAAAATTTGGTGACAGAATTGTTTATGGAATTCAAATATTACAGGAAGTTTTATGGGGGAAAAATATATTTATGTCAAAGTCAGATTAAATATTTGTAATAAATATGTGGTCTACATACTGAGTTTTAACTCCAGCTATGTGCATCAGCTTTACTCATAACAGCACCATGGAGCCTTATTTCACTTTATTGTCATCCATAAGGATTTTGTGTACCAGATCCATTACTAATTACGTATATCAAAATAACTTTGAAACACTCTAGACAGAAAAAAAACTGTGCAGGGTTTTGTTGGTTTGTTTGTTTGTTTTTCTATGGGCTTTTGAATGAGACCGTAATGGTTTTGGGAATGAGGGAATGTTGTTTGTTTTTTCATCTGAGTGGAGAATTGGGAGCAGGACCACTCCATTTTGAGGAGTGTTCTTTGGAAAGCCTAAATCTTCATGCCCTTTATGAAGCTAAACCCCAATGTGATCACAATCCTAGCTGTGCTAGTGCCGGGGAAAAGCAAGCAAACAAACAAACAACAGAACAAACATAGTGCAAACGGAGTTTAACCCTTTTGCAGGTGTTGCTATTGCTCTCCGCTTTACCCAAGCAGCCTGAGGTAGCCATGGTCCCCCTACAAATGGCATAAAATATGCTGAACACAGCACAGCCTCTAGAGACTGCTACAGATCACACCCAACAATTAAGTTCCTCATTAGTGATTATTATGAAGTGCATATGTTGCTTTTCCCATGCCATTTGCATAGAAAATATGGGTTTGGGGCTTCAATACCTGCAGGAAAGTACTGAATCTGAAAATCCAGGAAACTCAGTTTTCTTTATGTTTCTTCTTTTACCTATGAGCGGCATAAACATCACACTTTTTACAAGAAACCAGAGTACTTTTGTCCTCCAAGGTCAAAAGTTCAGTATTTTGAGGTCAAAAAGTTTTCAAGAACTTTAAGTTACTGTCTCTAAAGGCAAAGTGTCATGGAACATAAACTCATCACTGATTAAAATTGTAATCGTCATCATAACTCCTGTTTTACACTGAGATGTAAAAAGCAGGGACATGATGTACAAGTCTTGTTTCAGCCAAAGGAGCCTATTGTATCAAAAAAGAATGTTTGGGGTTTTTTTCTAAACTGGCCCAAGATTGTTATGTTCTTCACACTTTCAAGGCAAGAAAAATTTTGAAGGATTTGAGGTTTTTTTGAGGTTTTTTTTATTGTCATATTTGCAAATAAGAAGTAACTTCACTTATAATTCAATTCAAATATGTTTAGAAAGTGCAATAGCATTGGGGTTTTTGGCAGGGAAGAAGAATAAGCCAAACATACGTCTTAAAAATTTCTTAGTTTAGTTTTATGAATGAGATGTTGGCATCAAAAAGAATATTTAAATCAAAAATAGTTGATATAAAATTGACTGAACTTCTGCAATCATAAAAGTTGCTGTATTCTTAATGATGATGGATTAAAATTGGATTTATTATATTAAAAATAAGCATAGTAAAGTAACATGTGACATATGTCCAAATATGCTGTGACAAATAGGCTTCTAAAAAGACTGCGGTGTCAAAAGAGAAATCCAGAATAATCTGTTACATGTAATGAAAATAAGGAGCTCTGTGAATGAAGAATAGCTTTCTCAAAGAAAACCACCGAGGAAGGTTGAGCACAGTCCACAGTTGAAGTGCCACTTCAGTTTTATCAAAGATGGCAGGCAGTAAAACATGAGACATTCCTTCATAAATGGCAGGATCATAGGTTCATGTGAGACTTGAAAAAGTAATCTGACCCAAAGCCCTGCTTAAAGCAGGTTCAGTTAGATCAAGTTGCTAAGAGTCTCGCCAAGTAAAGCCTTGAAAGGTCCTTTTCAGGTCCCTTTCTGCAAAACTGCTTTACAACTGGCTGGCCCCAGCATGTACTGATGAATGGCCCTATCCCTCCCTTGGTGCCATCACTGAATGTCATAAGGTTTGTGTCAGAACATTTCTCCAGCATGTCCAGGTCCCTTTGAGCAGCAGCCCTGCCCTCCAGTGTACTAAACACTTTTTCCCAAGTTGGTGTTCAGTATTATGTCTCTTCTCTCTTCCACTGTTAAATAAGATAGTGTCTACTGTTTGAGAAGACACCATAACCTGTAAAAGTAAGTCAAAATTATCAACAGAATAGAACAGATTAATAAATACAATAATTGTAATATCATGCTTATTGGTCTTCATTGAATACTGTTATACTTCTTTTTTTGAGAGGCTTAGACAGAAATTACTTTTCTGAGAGTAAGACACAGCATTGAAGGTTGCCTGGAGGCTGATTGAAATGAAAGTATATTGTCCTAAAGAGAAATAAATTGTTTCTGTAGTATAATGACAGAAGCCATAAAGTTTATTGAAAGGTGAAGATCATATACATGAATTTGGAAAATGTTTCCATTAGCACAGGTTAAAGTCCTGCAAGGTGGTATCCTATACAGTACATTATCTGGAAAAGAGTATTAATTTCTTCATATCACGAGCAAAGTGAATGCATCCGAGCGAGTGTGATAAAAGTTGATAACTGAATCAACAAGATTCTAGATCTGTAAGAAACAGGCCAGCTTCTCTAGAAAAAATTAGACCATCCCCAAAAGATTTCTGCTTCACAACAGCTCCTGGAAGTCTGCAGTGCTGGAAGCATAGGAACAGTCTGTTCTACATGGGCAGATTTGGTGGAAAAGTTTTGCTATAGACTGATGATACCTGATCCTCAGGGCTCCTATGTTCCCAGGCAATTGTTTTAGAGGGTTGAGACAGACTCATAGTTTGCAATACAGCATTGTAAATTTGCAGTATACACTTCCTATATTTTACAGTGTCCTATCAAACTTTCTTTATGCAATGCCCAAGGAAACATTCATAGAATCAGAATCACAGATTATGCTGAGTTTAAAGGGACCCATCTGAGTCATTAAGTCCCAATGGAGAACACCCAAGGAGTCACAGCATGTACCTGCAAGCATTGTCGGAATCCATCTTGGACTTGGACAAGCTTGGTGCTGTGGCCTCTTCCCTGGGGAGCCTGTTCCAGTGCTCAATTGAGCCTTTAGTCAGTTCCTCTTACTAGCAATAAAGCTCCCAACAATTTAGCGTTTAACATTTCCAGTTTCCACCAGTAGCCTAAATAAATGTCTATAATGTGGTTTATCTAACCTTCATGTTGCTGAATTTTATTTTCTTGTCTGTTTGGGTTTTTTAGATAGTATTCTTCTGTATTTATCTATTTGGCTCATGTCTGTATGAGATATCGTCAGGCTGTCTCTATGAAGCAGTGGTTAAATGCTTGTTGGAAGACTTTTCTGACCTTATAATCTAAGAGTTTTTATTTTTTCAACAGTTTTCTTTTAATTCTATCTGCTTTTTTAAAACATTTCAGTTCTACAAAAACTGACAGATAATTCATGAGTCATTTCAAATATTTGTTTTGCTTGAAGATTTAGTATTTAGGAGTCTTTGAAACTGGTATCAGTAAAACAATTTTCTGAAACAGATGGCTAACATTTGGGGTGTGATTATAAAGCAGAGTGTAGTGTCATGTAGATAGATATATTTGAACAAGCTCAACTATTTGGAAGTCTCCAATTAGTTCACCCTATCATATGAGTTTATGTACGTCCAGATCCTGAAGCGGCTTGATTATATAACATATTCTTAATGGCCTTAACCTTTTCCTTTTTGGAAGAACAAAAGTGTCAAAAAACCCATATTTTGCATTTATTTTAATAAGTAAGTTTCAAAATTAATTTCATCCCATTACTATAATTTTATGTATGAAATAAATCAACCAGCATTGCTGAAGTGTCAGTTGACAGCATCTGTAAGCACAAAACATTGCAGGGCATTTATTTGGAAATTTGTGTAGGTGGCTTTTACATGCATAAAAAGAATTGCACCGAAGTATTAACTATGAATTTTAATTGAACTAAGTAGTTGTCCTGTTACATCAGTGTTGGTATTTTATCTTTTACATGATAAATTGTACTTTTTCCTCTTGCTCTGCTGGACATTTCTTATTTTCCTTAAGATTTCCAAAATGAATAATAACTTATTTTTCTTTTTCCTAGAAAACCTCTCTTTCCCTTTAGACTAACAAAGTTTAGTGTCCTTGTCCATCCTTATCACACCACTAGTTGTTTAGTAGTACTATGGGATAGTAATAAAAAATTAATTCAAAACTACAAATAGGTTTTGGAACTGTTGTGAGAGAAATTTAATAGATTTATAATGAAATCTTCTGTTTCGTAGCAGGTGTCTGTAAAGGTAGCTATATTTTAGTGATGATATCTATTCCCTTTTCAATTGCAGCTTCTGTAGGTTGATAATTTCTTCAATCCATCCAACCAGTAGTGGGTTTCAGCCGCAATTCAGGTTTAATCTCTGAATTCAATTTAAATGTTGCCTTTCCCTTGCTACATGCTTACCAAGGGCTCCTCTGCAGTCATGCTACCTGGATTAAACCCAATAAACCATAACAACATTTTAGCTTTCATACGTCCGCTCTCAAATCTGCTGATCCACCATCCTGCCACTCAGTTTTGCACTACTGCACTCACTGTCACAAAATGCCTTTAAAGAACATAAAAGAAACTTGGTAAAGTTTCAGAAGATGCGTAATAACAGAATTTATTTTGCTCTCTTTTCTGTGTTGGTGGTTGGACAGTGATGTAAACTCTGCAGACTGTTAGGGACGCACTTGGATTGGGGTTGTTTAGGTGGAAAATGAGGATGGTGTTGATACATGCACACCCTCTATTGGATGTGAATTATTCTTTTCAGTTCTGGTAGATTTCAGCATCCCTGCTGTGTTACAATGGTAGCATTACTGGAAAAAACTCTAAGGTGTTTTTCTGGCCTAGTTTCAGATACAGATTGAGGTTTATGTAATGAAATTATGTCTGTTTGCCACTTTTATTTCCTTGTGGCACCTTCTTGTGCACCAGAAAACTTTGTACCTTTTAGGAGCTATCATAAAAAATCATAGAGACAGTTAAGAAAATTATCTTTTACAAAAATATTTCACTTACTAATTATTAACCTAACAGGTTACAAAACACTGAAAGGAGGTCATAGTTGTAAAGGAAGATTTTTCTGGGCACAAATGTGTAATACTTCATTGTACTCATTATGTTAATTTCCATTTGCTGTGGATGGCAGTTAAAATTTTTGTGCAAAGGGTAAAATATTAAGATTTACTACCTTTTTCCTTTAGAAAAAAATTATGTGTTGAAAATGTTGATGCAATGTTGTAAAAATGATTGGATTTTGAAAAAAAAAAGGTAACAGATTTTTCAATTCAAAAGTACTCACCTGACCATGCAATTAATTGTAAGTTGGTGAAATAGGTATATTTTGGTTATGGAGAATATAAACTTGTAAAAATACTGGTATGAAGTAATTTCTGTGTTATGCGATGTACAGCAATAGCTGTGAAAACTAAAATCCTATGTTAGGTAATTCGGATTTTGAATAGGGAATGAAGGCATCCCAAGTAAAATACAATTCAGTTTTGAATTCTTCTAGGGATCTAAATAAATTCATAGGTTTATTTGTCACTTTTGTATATGAAATACTCTTCCATTGACTCAGACATCTATCAAGCACATAATGGTTCTCTAATTTAGTTTGACTAGAAAATGTCCAAGCTATTATGTTGGTTTTTTACCCCCTTCAGAACACTATCAACTCTATGTTCCTGAGTCAGCTCAAGTTGGATCAGCAGTTGGCAAAATCAAAGCAAATGATGCAGACACTGGTTCAAATGCAGACATGAAGTACACAATTATAAATGGCGATGGCTCTGGGGTATTCTCCATATCTACTGACAAAGAAACAAGGGAAGGAATTCTCTCTCTGAAGAAGGTAAGCCATAAAAGATGTAAAATTTGGGTGAAAATTCTACTTTTGTCCCTAGACTACTTGAATCTTGACTTAGAAAGTTTATCTCTGGAAATGAATGTGTAATTCAGTTTTCATAGACTGTTATTCTTTGATTTACTTTCCAGCTGGTATCTAAATCATCCAGTATTGTGCTAAAGACTTAAAATGTTACTGGTCAAGCTATCATAGAGTTACCATTCATATGAATTACCTATATTTGTCCCAGTCAGTCAAGAGTTCTCGTGTAGGTTTGTTGTTATTGAGTCTTGTAGATATCAATTATATATAACCATAGACCCTAAAAATTAAAAGTGAGTGTATATTCAAAATTGCTTATATGTATTCTGGTCTTGATTAATGGCTGGAGGAATGAAATCCTGAGAAAATGTGAAAAAAGAGAATAAATAAGAACTATCGTAAAGCATGTTATATTTTTTTTTGCTTCTGAATATGTATATATGTATTTAAGATATTAAAAATAGTTTCTAACTCAATGAAATATTATTTTCATAATTCATAAAGGTTTTAAAAGATCTCTTCCAATATCTTAAAAAGCTTTAACTCAGTGTCTTTTGTAAAGGCTATGTAATACCCACCTTTTTCAACCACATAAAAGTAAACTGTCTTTTCTGTACCACTGAATTTATTTCCTGATGGCCTTGTTGTAGCTAAAACCATAATCTGTTATTTCTTCTTCAAAATGAGCACTGTACTCTCATCATGGCAGCTGTTCATTAACTACAACATTTATGCATATTCAAAACATGAAGCAGAAAGGAAGAATTTGCAACAAAATGAAATACACAAAATCTGTTAAACCACATTTCTTACTGGTTTTGACAGACCAAGTAGCTTCAAAAAAATTTTGCCATGATTTAGAATATGACAAAAACTTATGTTGCCTGTTCTTGTACATACACATGACAATGATTTACGTGTCATTTTTACAGCAAGACAAGAAGTACGTTTTGCTTAGGTAATGTTATATTCCAGTTGAGCAGAAATTTGTCACTTAAAGTTACATAAGTTTGTGTATAATACCTCCATTATCTCCTCAGATAACTTATCTCTTTGTACAGTATATAAAAAAAGTGATCTTGTTTTTTTCTTTGTTTATTTTTCTCTTTTTTTTGCTCAGATCTTGTATGCAGTTTAGTAAGTGTATTATATTCTGTGTACTGTAATTGCTTTTAATTTAGATTGGGTTTCAAGCTGAATTTTTTGATAGCCCACCCAAAACAGATAATCTAAACTAAGAACAGAATTAAGTTTTGTATATCAGATGCCAGTGCCTTCTATAACAATAGAATAAAATGATTTGTCCCCTAGTACTTCTCTAGAAGAACTTACAGTAGGCACATCAGAAAAGCCAGAAATAAATATATTATTTTGTCTAATTATCTGAAATCCTCATCAAAATATTAAAGCTTCACTTATGTGAGATTCTGTTGCAAAAATAAATTTTTTTAGTGCCTCAATTTAGTCTTTTCAACAGGTGTGCAAAGGCTTTGAGTGTTAGACAGAATCTCTTCTTGTCTCATTCTGGGCTGACCCGAAATATCCAGTACTTTCATTATCTTTCCTATTGACAAACCTGTGGAGCCATTCTTCAGTCTCAAAGATCCTTCCACAAAGGGTTGATTGCAAACTGTCATGAAGTATTTCCACATTACCTCGTGCATTTCCTTGTTTGAGTGGGAAACTGGAGGAAACCCAAAAAAAAAAAAGCTCAGTAAAAGCCATTATTCTCTGTATCCTTCAGACAAAGAATGGTTATCATGCTCCCCCGTTGTTATGATTTTCAGAAAAATATTCTAGAACTTTCCTGACCTCAAGTCAGCAAATATCATTCAAGCTGCCCAGAAAAAGTGCCTAACGGCCCATGTCTCTTCCATTTTGTATAATGAGACTGGAAATGTTCAAGAAATATGTAGCTATTTCTCATAAAATTCTGTAACTCCTTTTGGGAGTCTCGTATTAGAAACTCAAGCCACAGTATAATGTAGAGCTTCATTTTCCAGTTAGCCCTGTAACTGTTCTCTTGAGCTGCACTTGGCATTTTCAGTTTGGCATGAAAATCACAGTAGCCTGTGAATACATACTGAAGTTATGTTGGTTATTGTCATGGAAAGGCATTATTCTTTGCGAAAATAAGAAGGAAAATTTCTGTTTAATTCATCTAAAATGTAAATGCTTTGCTTTCTTTCTGGGGAAGACTTAATGACCTTCAGTGTTGGGACAATTTTAAGTAAATATAGAAATTATTTGCATATCTAGAGACACAAGACAAGTCTGCCTCTCACCTTATAGCTACAGCTAATGATTGAGATATTATAGGAAGGAAAAAAGCAAATGAAAGCAAAAAAACTACTTTGGCTATACATGAAGTGTCAGCTTTTTCTGATTATCTGAATAGATTATTCCTGGAAAAAAAAAAAGTGTTATTATTGTCTGATCAAATAGCTACATAAAAGCAAGAGTTTGTGTTACTATAGGACTTTGTGTCATTCCACATGTGTTTTCTGAGAGAAATTAACCTTTCTGTAGAAATTAATGTAGTCATTGTCAGTATAAACTCAGTTTTACAAAAAGATATCAAAGTTACAAGTTGCAGTCCTGTTTTAAACCTGTTTACTCTTAGAATATAGATGCTGCAGAGAAATGAAAATCACTATTCAATATTTCGCTGCTCATTAAAAAAATCATAAATTAATGCACATCTGAGTTAGAATTTATTAAACTTATATTTCTTTATTAATTAATTTGAGTAGCGTAGTTAGCTCTCTTTTTATACATAGTAATAGATTTCCCAAGCTATGGTACATTTCCATGCTTTTAAAATATTTTGTTTTTACATTCAGGAAAGGGAAACAGAGAATGTAAGGGTCCCAAAAGTCTTATACTGTTAAGAGTTCAGAGAATGAATTAATTGTTCTTAAGTACACAGAGGAGAAATCAAAGTAATATATAAAGCATATATAAATCCTGACCAATTTCTCTTACATATCATCAGTCAAATTTATTGTAGATTTTATCTTCAAAACACACACTGACAAGTGACGAATCATATATTGAGTTCTTCATATGTCTTGCCTATCGTACTACTTTTCCACCCTTTGGGGTGACAGGAGATGCCAGTTTAAACTTGGATGAAGAGTTTTTGTTAGACGGGCTGTCAGGTCCACACAGAATGATACTAGTATCTGTGGAATTCTGCCATGTCATAATGTCAATAAAAATTTTGATCCTAAAAACCAGAAATCCATGCATATGCAACTTCTTTTAATGATATGACTGTGTTTTGAGACTGTTGGAAACAGATGGACTACATCTGCAGCCTTTCCCTCATTCACTAGAAGGGTCACCTGGTCATAAAAGTTCCTGTCTCTTACAGTAAATGAGAAGTTGCTTTTTTTCAGTTGAGGATTTAAGAGATGCCCAAAAGAATTTTAAAATCCCTGTTACTGTCTATAAAACTTTTTTATTAAAAACGTGAAGTTAATTTAATTCAGCATACATCAGCCTCTACCGTTTTCAGGATTTAGGATTTATTGATTAAAACCAAAAGGTGACAAAATCCAGACAGTTTACGTTATCATGAAAGCAGAATCTGAGGCTCATTCTAAACCCTGGCTTATTTTCAAAACTGGTACCTTTTCCAATACTCTGTTGTAGAGAAAAACTGAGTCCATCCTGCTTCATGTATATCCATCTACATACAAGGCGTGGCAGTGACTGCCAGAATATCAAAACCACCATCCCTTTCCTGTAACATGAAGAAATGTCTAAGTTAAACAGAAAAGATGTTGTTAAGTTGCTACCAGGATAAACTGGAGAACAGAATGGCTCTGACAATTATTTTTTTTCTGCCAACAGCCACTCAACTATGAAAAAAAGAAATCATATACACTTAATATAGAAGGGGCAAATACTCACCTTGATTTTCGCTTTTCACACCTGGGACCATTCAAAGATGTAACCATGCTGAAGGTCATCGTTGGCGATGTGGACGAACCTCCGCTCTTCACTATGCCTTCCTATGTCATGGAAGTTTATGAAAATGCAAAGATTGGGACGCCTGTTGGCACAGTAACGGCGCATGATCCTGATGCTGCAAACAGTTTAGTGAGGTATAGTAAATCCAAATTATATGGATTAATTTTTCAAACATGAGATTGAATTTCACAAGCTTAAAGGTTAATGAGATCTGGAATGTATGAAGACTATTTATTTTAGTACATAAAGGGAACATAGGTCAAAAGAGTGTCATGATCAGTCTGTATGGATTAGATTTAGTAACACAACCTTCAACCTTTCTTTAGTTTGCACTATAATTATGTATGTAAAATTCCCAGCTCTGGTCTGAGCAAAGGTCTGATCTGCCAGCGGTATCCTGACACTAGCTGTGAATCCATTAAGGACTATAGCACCTTTTTTTCCCGTCTGTCAGTATTGTGCTGGCCCTCTGCACACTTGCTGCATTGTAGTTGTCCCAGGTGTTTGTGCAAGACAGCAACAGGTTTAGATACATCTTTCTTTTAGAACAAGCAGGATCATTTTTGCAAAAGTTTGGTTGAGGATGAACCCAATATTTTGTAATACGCTTCAGCTTTAGTGGAGTATCAAAAAAATCAAATAGGTGTAAAAATGAATTTTGTGGAACAACACATGAACTTCATGTGTCAAAGGTAGTAGCAGATTTTAAAAGTTTTTAAAAAAATAGACACGAAAACATTTTTGATGCTATTCCTTTTTATGATATAATGGTACAGTGTTTCTAGAAATTTTATTATTATATCCTTGGAAAGCAGTTTTTCTTAAGCTAATTGGGCATATTTGGTCTCCTGACTGAGTTGAAATCTGCTGGGTATGTGTAATAGTCTTGGTAAGATGAAACAATTTTTTCAGAACAATGAAAATATCAGGGTTTTATGGTTCTTTTGTGCTAATAGTCTAAGATTCAAAATGTTTTGTGTCAGAGAATCAATATAAGAGACTTCTTAGTGCAAGTTATTGCCTTTGAAAAGTTGCCATTATGGTATTTATGCCTAAATCATAACATAAATAATAAAATTTTGCTAAAAATAGCTGCCAAATGCTGATAGCTTTACTACTATAATTCTGAAGCTACTAACACAGTCAGACTGATTACTATCATGGAAGTTTGGAGTAGGAAGGGCAAGTGCAGATTTGATTCGTTGGTCCATAATTCAACTGTTTGTTGCCCATAACAGTTATGTCTAGAAAGAGATAACTCTGGCAAAAGGGAAGCAGCAGCATTTTGTACAAAGGCTGGGAAGACCAGAAGTAGATTTTCTGGGAGAAACAGGCAGTAATTTGGAGATAGAGGGATCAGAAGGAAAAAATATTTCCAAATATTGAGCTTTTTGGATTTGTCCTGTTTTTTAACAAACCTGAATTTGCAACCAGTGATTGAGGACAGAATATTAGGTATCAATATTACTCATATAATTGAGGGAAAAAATTGCCCTTACTTTTGTCTATCCTGTTTTCTCCTCCATTGACATATATTTTTGAGTTGTTCCTTCCATCTCTCTCTGTCTCAGTGGGGAAAAATATATAGTGCTAACATAACATACCAAACCATGAAGATCTGAAGGGAGCCAGCTCTCACTCAGTTGCATGTTGGTGGGGTTGGCAAGGGCAGTGGCAGCTCAGATATCCTTGGCATTCTATTGTGACCAGGTCCACCCTCTCGCCAGGCTTTTTCCATCTTGGTGAAACTGACAGTGAATGTCATTTGTGAGGGTGTGGGCTTTTTATAAAGATGCTGATTCTCTAAGGCCTGAGCTAACACATTGCTGTATGGGACTCTAGACAGGCACCAGGCTGGGTTGGTGTGCCCTCAAGTTTTCCTTGAGCTTCCTCCTGCGGGAACAGAAGGGTTGGTCTGAGAATGGACAGCTTTAATCCCCTTTCCCTTACCCCAGCTTCACACAGAAACACTGATGTGATGCAGAAGGGCTTTGTATTGTTTCAAGATCTGTCTACAGCTTGGGAAACCATGGGTTGGAAAAGGTGTGACCTGAGAAGCGGGATAGACTGCATGGGCTGAGCTGCTCCTCCACTTGGAGGCAGGGTCCTGCCCCACGCTCCACTCACAGAGACGAGCAAAGGAACGGCTCAGAGGCAGCTGTATTTCTCAGAAATGTCCACACAGTGCACTTATGGCCTTCTGTGCTGCTTTGCAGGAAATGTCTCCACTGTTTGTCTGAAACCCTGGTGAGTCTGAAAGATAGTCGGAGGGTAATGAGATCACATCTCTTCTTTGTTTCCCCACAATTCCTAGTTCATTGAAAATGAAAATAGGGATTATAAAAATGTAACCAGGAAGATTAAATGTAACTTTCTTAGAAAGCAGAGATCACAATCTCCAGGGAAGATAGGTACAGATAGGACTTGCCCTGCTGATCTCTGTGCAACAAGGGAGTTACAGAATAGCGCTTCTTATCCAAATGGCTCAGATACATCTCCAAATACTGTGAGGCTACAGGACAAGATACAGAGCAGCGATTTGCTTATCAGTCTTTCCTAATCCACTTGTGCATCCTTTCCAGTTTACGAGGACACTCGCTGCTGTGTATGAGATTGATGAAGCATTTAGGCCCACACAGTTGAAAGCATATCACTTTGCTGTTCAGCTGCTAAAACAGATACAGTGCTGTGATTTGTTCACTGCCCAATTAAGTAACAGTTTATTTTGATGGCAGGAACAATTCTTGTATACAGAATAATCGTTGGAAGT
This sequence comes from Lycocorax pyrrhopterus obiensis, assembly GCA_014706295.1. NCBI lineage: Eukaryota > Metazoa > Chordata > Aves > Passeriformes > Paradisaeidae > Lycocorax > Lycocorax pyrrhopterus. Next base: position 77,205,819 of record JACSVZ010000002.1, read on the forward strand.
GTAGTTAAGGTAATTAACAGTGATGAAATCTTTTTAAGAAGTTATTTGAACTGAACACAAAAATAAATTGCAACATCTATTGCTCTCAGTAGAGGGAGACAAAGTGGGTTTTGTCCTTATTTTCTCACTGCGATTTCATCACAGTGATTTCATCTTGTTCCTGAGCTGAGCAGTCTTCAGAGGGAACTGACTTTTTGCCAGTGCTTGTACTAGTGTTTTAATCTTTAAACCCCTGCAAAGCAACCTCTGTAATAACAAACGTAGCTAATAGCAGTGGGGTCTTTTTATTCAGTACTTATCTGATTGGCAATTTGGACTGCTCTAAAGGATTTTTCTTATTAAGCTGATTGATTTTTTTTTCTTTGAATAGATAGAAATTTATTTTCAGAGAAAATTTTTAAAGTTCTCTGCTTTAGAAGAAGATTATTATTCTAGTGAAATATGAAAAGCAAGATATAACAGGAAGCATAAGAAAGAAATATATTACAACTTCATCATGTATTAATTTTAACTATAAAGAGTTTCTGAAGAGTTTGAAAATCACTTAAAATTTACTTTAAGAATTGTTTTCTAAATCAACAGAAACCATCCTTATTTGTAATTCATTCACAGGTATTACAGCCTTGTTGGAGCATTTATGAGAAACTAATCCTCTTTCATTGCTTTGTGTTAAGTATTCTGCTTCCATACTCGTATCTTTTGTTGCTTGAAAAGGTCAGGGTTAAGTCACATCTCATAATAATATCTGATGTGCAAGAGGGTCTTGAAAGGTCTCTTCCCACACAATATGGAAGAAAGCATGACTATTAAATGCTCTAATTACAATTTTTTCTTAGTCTATGATTCATTTTAAATCTCTCTATATCTACTTAGAATTCTTTTTTTTTCCCTGAAATCATACACAGAAGACTTGCATGGAGATTAGGGTTGAAAACAGCTTTTATTTAATTGTCAAGGCACTTATGTGCATTGAGAGCAGCCCTCGGCTGTTAGTGCTGCCTCAGGGCTGCAGCAGCGCCTCTTGAAACCCTGACATCTTCCTGTAGGTGGTGATCCTTGGGCGGTGAGTCCACCGAGCCACAGCGCATACTCCAGATGATCCTTGGAGCTTTCTGACTGCATCTGCTCTGTTTCCAGTGGAATGGTTTTCAGAAACACAATGCTGCAGCTGTTTCCCGAGCCACTTCCAAGTCAGTGATTCAGAAAAGAGCAAAGACTTAGTTTTAAGATCATGACACTTTCTGTAACTCTGATGTAATAGTGAAAGTAGTTCCATGGAATAGACCACTTCCCCCAGAATAAGTTCCCAGTTTGATAATGTGCTATGAAGATCTGAAAGCCTTTATTAACATTATACTCTTGAAACAGTAGTGTTTGAGAAATAAGACATCCAATTATACAAATACTGTAACATCAGATCACTCCTTTGAGTGCTGCTTTGTCATTCAGCAATTCAGAAGGTAAATCACTGTTTTGAGCACTAGTGATAGGTCCTCTGCCCCCTCTAGTCACTTTTTTACACCCAGTTATTATGTTTAACTTAGGTTGTTTGCGTTTCTCGGAGGAATTGTTCTTTTCCTGGTGTCTAACAGGAAACTTCTGGTGAACAGGGTACAGGTCCTGATCAGGACTCTGCCTGTGACAGTAGTGTCAAAAACTAGAAAGATAAGTATCTTCCCTTTTCAGAAGGTCTACAATTGCTTGGTTAAAAACAACTTTGTATTTTTTTGGTCCTTGGAAGATTGATTTGTTATATTAATATGTTGGAATTCAAGTAAATTTTGTGTTGGACCTTAATCAGGCTGTAATATAACTTACTATCATGTATTTTATTAATGAGGATTGATTGATCAGCTATAGGAAACAGAAGTTGGAAGAAAAACATTGTTTTGATTTTGGTTTGGGTTTGATTTTTTTTAATTTTGTGTTAAAAATTAATTTTAAAATCTTTTAAATTTATTTCGTCCTAAAAATTGACTATTAATTTTGTGCTAAGATGGTGAAGAATAACAGTACAACCTCAGCTCTGATCCTGGCTTCTCACTTTTCCAGTGGCCCTATGGTGTTGCCTTAAAATGGATGATATAGCATAATGGTTATAATACAGGTATATACTAATGAGTAAAAAACTTAATTTCTAACACCACACCTTGTACATAGAAGCTCTAATAAATACATAGTTCTCTTGTCCTACTTTGATTTAAATTGACAACCTTCTCTTTCCTTCTTTCAGAAAGAATACTGAAAAGTTCATGAATTACAGATGCATATGATTGTAACAATTAATGTGGTGTAGGAATTTTTTCTTCAATTCCTGCATTAGGTAGAGAAACTTATTTTAACTTTTGCAACATTGATTGTAAAAGATAGTCATCTTTTACATTTATCTGAAGGATACTTTCTGTCATCAGCCTTTAGAAAGTCATCTTCATTTTCCGTAAATGTTAAGAGGCACACTCATAGGTAGATGAAAGAACATACCCAGTAAATTTTATGTATTCCTATTATTATTTCTCAAAGTCTTAAATGCATAAGTATTGTGAAAAATTCAGGTTTTAGACTTTTTCTCTGATGTAGTTTAAATTTGCTACAGGTAGAATAAAACCTCAACTTGTGATTCAAACTGAAGAGAGGTACAAGACAACTGCATGAGAGGATCAAAGGGAGGAGCTGAAAATTAGTATTATATTTTTAATGGTTTTTTTTCCTCCTGTTCTCTGAGATCAGTTCAGTTTCTATGCCACTCATCCATACTGTCAGAAGGGAGAAGGGATAAGATTGATCCCCTGCTGGAAAAAACAGGAGTCTTTTACCTAGTTATATTCATTTGTCTTACTTGCCCCTTGAATGTTAGATAAGAGGAATAAAATCAGTTTCTTTCCTGCTATCCTGTGCACAGCCAGCACAGTTTCACTAAGGGCAAGTCCTGCCTGACCAGTCTAGTGGCCTTGATGGAGTGACTGTATCAGACGACAAGGGAAGGGTTACAGATGTCATTTATCTGGACTTCCGTAAAGCCTTTGACACAGTCCCCCACAACATCATTTTCTCGAAACTGGGAAGAGATGGATTGGATGAGTGGACTGTTGGACTGGGGTGACCTGATTGCAGCTTTCCAGTACCTGAAGGGAGCCTACAAGAAAGATGGAGACGAACTATTTTCAAGAGCGTGTAGTGACAGGACAAGAGCGAATGGCTTCAGACTGAAAGAGAGTTGGTTTTGCTTAAATATTAGCAAAAAGTTCTCTACTGTGAGGGTGGTAAGACACTGGGAAAGGTTTCCCAGAGAAATTGTGGATGCCACACAGCCTGGAAATGATTAAGGCTTGGTTGGATGGAGCTCTGAGCAATCTAGTCTAGTGGAAGGTCTCACTACCCATGTCAGGGAGGTTGGAACTAGATGATATCTAAGGTCCCTTCCAATCCCAGCTATGATTAAATGAGTCTATGACTCCTTGTTGGCAGTATATAGGGCAGCTTACTGAGATCAGTGCCATCATGTAGAGTGACCATCCCTCCCTCATATGCCTGTGGGGGAGCATGTGACAGGTTCCAGACTCGGCTGGCCCTGTGCTTGTGGAGGCAAAGGCAGACATCTGTCCTCCTCAAAGGAGACCTCAAAGCACAACACTACCAAAACCCTCCAGTATTCTCTCTTAAGACTGTCAGTAAATTGAGGCAGAAAAACAATACCCTATTTTGAATGGCTGGAGAGAGATGGGAATTTTTCTTCAATGTCGTCTCTAATTCTCCATCTGACTTCACAGGGAGAAAACATTTTAAAAACTTTCTTTATGGTGTTGAGGTGGGAGGTCTGTTGCTGTTTTTTTTCCCCCGAGACCTCAAATTAGTTTTGATTCTTGTCAAACTATGTGTCCTAGGTCTCCCAGTAACAAAAATATCCATCTAGTTGAGCAGGAACTGGTAAGATGTTCTGACAGCTCTTCTGACTAGGAAGAATCCAGCTCAGGACAGTGGTCAGAATCTCACATCAACCAGAACTGCCTTCACCCCTCCCTTAGAGCTGAGAGAGAAAACACTGACAGATCATCTTTTTGACCATGAAAGATTGATTTTTCCCACCAGAGCATCATCTTTATGTTTCTATCATTTCTACTGACTTCAGAATGCCTCAAGTATCAACATTCTTTTATGGTTTTAGAATAAGCCTTCATATCTGAACATCTCTAGAGTGTAGTTATTTGATAGGGTCATTCAAGTCCAATAAATAGGCATAAATCCATCAATCTTGGTTTTATTTGATTTAGTCTATAACATGTAGAGAAAAAAAAAGATAGTATGTAAGTAGAGTACCATTCTTTAACTGATAGGTAGAAAAGTAGCTGTAGCTGTAGCTAGCTTGTAGGGAAAATAAAAGTGTTTCTCATGTAACACTTACTGCACCTTATTTCTTATAAGCATTGATACCGGAATGTTAATCTCTTTGAATAACAAGCAACTTAGATATAATAAGATAGATATAGTTCTGCCATCAACACATTTACCTGAAATGCATTTGGACAGTCATAATTCTCTGCAGAAATTCATAAAGTCATGGAAAGAAGACAAACCTTTACCTTGCTTTGAATTCTGAATTATGCCTCGAAGGTTGTGGCCTGCTCTTAGCCCACATTTACTGGTAGAATTAGCTAGAAAAATGATCACTGGTTAACACTCGCAGACAGAAACTGCCAGCTAGAAATGATGAGTGTCTAGAAATAGCTTGTTTCCTTAAAATGAACAGCGTTCCAGATTTCCTGTGTTCAAGGTGAGCAGTGTGCTAGCAAAGCATAGAGGATGGGAATGAGAACTGGAGCAGGAAGCTGACTTCCGCATAAAATTCAAATCAGTAGTGGCTGCCTCTCAGGGGCTTTTCTGGGAGACAGTGGTTCACTGCTGTCAACTCCCTCGTGTCTCCTGGGATCTGCCAACTCTCATCTCCAGGATTAGGAGATGGAAAGCTGCTACTCCTGCTGAGCTGAGATTTCAGTATGAGATGTGAGCCAGGACTCCTGTACAGAAACAAGGTACTGCTCATCAGCTGATGGATGTCAGCTGGCAGCCAGCACCAGCAATAACTCAGTGGGAACAGCGTATTGAATCAACTTCCTTTAAATGCTCTGAGAGGAACAGTATTTTTCTCAAAGTTATGCTATGTCTGAAAAGAAAGCAAAGGAACAGTAAACAGAGGGATTACCTTCTTCAAGCTATCTTCAAATGCATTCAATTTTCACACCTGGAAAGCACAGTTGAAGGCTGTAGCTCTCAGTAGCCGTCTTTTGCCAAGGAGCTCCGGAATATCGAATGTCTCCTTAATGTACCAGACATGCCGCAGGGAGAAAATTGGTTACCTGCTGATCGGCATGACTTCTGACTCACACTTCACAATTGCTTTTCTCTCCTATCTGAGTTTGTTTAACTATGGGAAAATAGATTGGCCCTGGAATGGAGGTAGTGTAGTGCAAGACAGTCACGGCAACAGAATGTCTCCCCACTACCTCATTTAACTTCGAGGGTTTCCTGCTTGTTCCCAGGCTCATGAGTGCTGCTGTCAGGAGGCAGAGAGAAGATAAAAGGCACGCACTCGAGTTATGTCCCAGCATGGGCCATTTCTCATTGTTCTCCAGCTGGTCAGACACAGAGAGTGGCAGCTGGTCAGTTCTCTTACTCTTTGTCATGGTATACCTCCTTCTCTCACTCTATGCAGTTGCTTACTCTTCCTAAGATATTTCATAAAATGAAATAAAAATTTCTGTACTTTCAATCTATCTCTTTCTTATAAAGTTTCTTGCTTAAATCTTTAACTGAACAGGCTTCCTTATAAAGGCATTTGATTTCTAACTGAGAAGTCTTTAGAAGGTATAACTGGTTGGACAAGATTCTGTTCCTTTCCCATGAACTTTTTTTTTAATGATTCTTTGTAACCAGTTTCACTTGTTATTTCAGAACTGGCTATTTGCTTATGTCTCAAAACAAAGGTCCAAAGAAGTACTGTGATCTTTGAAATCACATCTGGCTGAAATATGTCTTTGGAAGTTTATTATCAGTATGAGGTTTGTAGCCACGTTAGAAATATGTATGCGTTCATTTTTGCAGTTAATACAAAGGGTAATGAATGAAAAATAACATAATGAAAAGATAAGTTAAAGATTTGGTTAAAAACACAAAGAGACAACTTAAAATCTCAAAACTATTATAAAAGTTCAAACTCAAGGTTCTTCCTTAAAACACAGTATATAGAGAGAGCCATACCAGAATAGTAACAGCCTATGCCAGTTGCCTATCCAGTGATAAACTGATGTTAATATTAAGACTGAATAATTTAGGTAGAGAGATTCTGAAAATGCTTATTCGTTTTAGGTTCAGAAGCCCTCCTAAAAGGCTTGGAGATCATTAATATTCCTAACCTATTTTAGCACCTTTTAAAATATTCTCAATTTTAAGCAATCTTTGCATTATTAGAGTCTGACAGATTTAATACTGAAAGCAGGCTTATATATTCTATAGTGACCTTCTGCCCAAGGGCCATCATTCATATATATTTCTCTTTATTTCCTAATTGATGCAAATGCTTTTAGTTTTCAGTAAAAACGGGGGGAATATCTGTCACCTCTGACCCACAGCTTCACTAAAAGGCAGGAAGTGAGGAACAAAGCCAGAGGAGCCAGTGGCTTGCTTTGGTCAGAACAAGGGATAAGGATATGGATGAAGCTGGGAATGTCCTTCCATTCACTGACACTGCCTAATAAAAAGGTGGCACATGTTGCATTTTCCAGCACTAGCAGGATTCAGTTTTGGTGCTTAATTTACTTCAGATTATCTTCAGATAGTATGACTAATAAGTTTTCTATATTCATGATCCTTTTTAATGAAGTTTCTTTCAGATTGGTTTCTGTTGCTGGTTTGAGTGCAAACAGTTTATGAAGAGCTGTTTATCTAGGCATGTCTTGTTATTAAGTCTCTTTATTAACATGTGCCATGCAACTGAGATATGCTGATTTAATGTGTAGGGCTTATAAGTATGCTAACTCACACGGCATTGTCACACTAAATGTCTATAAATAAATATCTCAAATGGATATTGTAAATTAATATTTGAATTAATGCATTCTAAGTGAGCAGAAACCGTCAACTGAGTTAAGGAGAAAAATCTCTCTTGAAATGACTCTTTGAAATTAAAAACTTGCACTATATTTTTTGTGATCTAGAAACAGCATCAAAAAGCAGACCAGTAGATGTGGAGTGAAGGGTAGGAGTGGAAGGGAATGACTGTGTCTGCTGCCACTATTATCCAAAGGAAAGTAATTTTTTTTTTTTAATAAGGTGAAGTAAATTCGGAAGCTTAAGTAAAGCGTCATTGCCTCTAGAATGTGCTCTATTTATGGATATATCTGGTCTCTATTCTCAACATGTAGATAAATGAGTGACTAGTGTTTATAAAGGTCTAAATTGTTCAGCATTTTGTAAGTACAGTGTTCTAAATGTCCTCTAAAGTGACAAAAATGAGTTGCTCTACCAAGAGAGTTCTTGTACAAAATATTTTTTAAAGCACTTGGAAGAAGAACTAGCAATTCTAGGTTTTCTACTGTGTGGGAATATCTTCTGTAACTTGTTTTACTGACATTCATGAAGGCTGGGAAATAGAGCAGTGCAAATGGCAGCTCTAGATATGATGCACAAAACAATTTTAAGGAAGAATCTGGAGTAATGGAGGAGAACTGAATGTTTTTATTATGGGAAAGCCTAAGAAAGTACCACTCTCTTATTTATTCATTGATGAAGAAAATAATTTTCAATCTGTGAATATTTCAAAATATCTGTAACTGTATGCAAAAGTTAGCACATGAAAGGGAGGGGCTATTGCGGATAAATTAGAAAAAAAAATCATTATTCTAGTATCATTGGAAGTAAAAGTGTTAGTACAATAAGTTACCACAGGATCACTTTGTTTCCATGAATTATGCAGAAAATACAGTTGAAGTTATTAATCCAATCCTAAATTCTTTAAACAGAGATTTGATCTTCTGTGGAACACTTTTAAATAACTGATTTAGGAAAAGGTATTCATATTAAAAAAAAAATAGACCATTTTTTACAATATGTTTATGAAAACTAATCATTAGATGATCACAATTCATCAGAAAATCAAACATCAGTTTGTCTATGCAAGGTTCATTTTTGGGACAGATATTTTTTCATTTTTTTTTCTGTACTTTACTCAGAGGAAGAGGTAATGTTTTGTTATAAGTCACACCCACACAAAAGCAGCTGTTTTTTTCTTATTAAAGCCCAACATGAAATTCTGTCTATTTTTAAGCAACTGTCTACAAATAATACATAGCCTTATTTTTATGGTTCTGTGGTCAGGACAGTAGTGACTCACAGAATAGTCACTGTGCCTGAAGTTGATAATAAGCAAACAGTGTCCAGAGTATTTAATGTTTGCAGGGACAAGACTCTTGTGTTATAAATTGATCTGGATTTGCAGTATATATTCCATAAGAACAGGTCAGGAAATAATATTTGATTTCTTTTTTTCAGCAAATAATTCTTGTTATCAGGATACTCTTACAGTCAAGAAAAACAAAGCTATACTAGCAGAGAAAATTAATTAAATTTTATCATCGCATAACTGATTGTAAGCTCTGCCAGTAAAATGTCTTCAAGAAAACTGAAGGACAATTATGCTTTCCATGCTTTCTCTCTTAACCTTCTGGTTCATCATGTAAAAGATGTTTGTGTACCTGTGTATGTATCTCGCCCTACACAACCAAACGTTCATTATTTCTTTGTTAATAATAGTATCATCAAAACATTCCAACTATTTTTCCTAGCTCAGTTTTCCTACACTGCCAAGCATAAGGCGTAAGGCATGGGGGCATTTCACCACCTGAAGCATATATCTTCTGGACAACGTTCAGATGCCAACATGACTCTGTAGCAAATATGGCAGCTTTATGGATTTTTAGAGGTTGATACTACTCTGTCTCCAAGCTTTTGTAAATACTAAAAGGTAATGCCATCTGTGGACATGGGAGATCCAAGTTCTCCACTGAGACTGACGTGATTGTAGATTGGACAAATAGGGCTGCATAAAATTATGCCAAGAGGATAATTGTGTGGTCCACATTTGTTCTATTTTTTGATGCGTCGTCAGAGGATTGCAGTATTCCTCAAAGCAAAATAAATTTGTTTGGACGTCTGCACCATCCAGCATGTCATGATCAGTGACTGATGAATGTTCATCAGGAGTTTTCTTTTAATTCTTCTCCTGAGTGTACAGAGCATGGAGAACCACACCAGCTTTCAGAAGTGTATCTGCAGTGACTGCTGTAATCCAGCAATTATAAATTAACTAACTTTTTTGTTCTTTTTCTGCCAACATCACTTGTTTTTTTGGGTTTTATCCAGTTAGAGATACACAGAATAATGTCCTCTGAAAAAAAAATTTCCTGACTTAAACTCTTAAAAAATTGCCCCATCCCCTACATAATCAAGATCTTGTCAGTCCACTTGTTTGAAGAAACCTGAGCTGCCATCTTGCACATCCAAAGTGTCATTATTGGGTACATCTGGTGGACTTTGGAATGAGATATTCTCAGCTGTTGGTAATTAATGAACCACACAATAGGTTGTGACTTAGCTTAGATGCGAAACAACAGGGAAAATTCTTATTCCAGAGAACCGTAAAATGCATGGGAACTGAGGTCTACTGTCTCTCCAACAACTCCCACAGTCGTATGACAGGGTTTTCACTCTTCATGATGTTGAAAAAGAAAGATATTCTAGACTACCTTTGGCTGCTTTGATTTCCAGTGACTGAACTATGGTCCTTTAGTTGCTGAAAATACTTGAAGCGTGATAAGAAAATCTGGAGTTCCACAAGGCAAGATGGCACATTGTAAGGCAGATGTAAATATTTCTTGCAGGTGGGAGAGGTGGGTTCAGGTTCTCTCCAGTAAGGAAGATCTAACCTAAGTCACCAAATCCTATCTGGCTTTTCCACTGAGTGTCCAATCCTTTGACCAGTTAAGGTGACTCACTCAGATTGCTGCCTTCCCCTCTAGGTGCCTTCTCTCTTTTGCTTTTTTACATCATCTATGACTTTAATATATCATTCAATTAAATGTCTGTTTGCTTGTTTGCTTTTCCTTTCCACAACTAGTATAAACAAGTACATTGTGGGAGAAATAAAACTTATTTTTAATTATTTTGAGTGTGGCACCTTCTTTGTGTGCCACTCTTTTTATTAGCTGGGAAATACACTTATGGTGATGTAAAAATAAGAGCAACTGGATGGGACAAATAAATCATTTTGACCTTTATGTACCTTCCATATATTAAATATATATGGAATTTCACACAATGAAAGCAGGGATGAAAAATTATCAGGAAAATAGTTATGGTACATAAAATAATGCTTTTCCTTTTTTTCGTTTTTCTGGAGTTAGTTAAGAAGGCTTGAAAGGGTTCTGTAAATGCTTCTTTTGTTAAAAGACATTGTAAATTATTCCAGCTTTGAGAAAAAATGTCTTGTCAATCTCTTCTTTTGTGTTCTTTCCCTCTGCTTCCGTTACCCACTTCAAGGCTTTTACTTTCCCTGCTAGGCAAAGTGCCCAGAAGCCAAGGGAGTAAAGCAGGGATGCTTAGTTCTGCTTCTAGGGTAGTGTCAATGGCTGCTCTGGGAACCAGACATTTCTGATACTCTGTAATGGTTATGTTCCAAATGGCTTATGTGTCGTCATGTCATCGACTTCATGTCAGAGAGGCATGCTTCAAAACAGGAACTGAGGCTGAGCACACCAGTTTGCAGTGACAGGCAACTAAGCAGAAAAATAATACCTTAGTATCCACTTTCTTTTCTGCTTCTCCATTTCATGACTTTTAGTCAAAATACATGTATATCTTACCTTTGACAGGATTGTATACTGCTGTGCAAAATACCACCTGTTAACAATTTATACCTTTGTGACTCACAGAGGAAATATTGTTATGTGTAAAAAAAAATAAAACATTATGAAAGAAATGAAATATGGTGTTACTTTGGGTTTCTTCAAAGTATAGATTTTTTTATGTTGTTTTTAAAAATGTCTATGATTTTAAAAGCTTGAAAGTAATATTCTTATACAGCTTTCTGTTACTTTGGATTATATATACTACAATGAATATATATTTATTGTTATATTTCTTCACAGATATTTCATTGATCATAACACAGAAGAAGATAGTTATTTCACCATTGATGCTAGTACTGGGACCATTAAGACTGCCAAGATCTTTGACAGAGAGGAGACACCTTGGTACAACATTACAGTGGCGGCTTCTGAGATAGGTAAATAATTTATTTAGCACATAGTATGAAAAACAAAAATTAGAAAGGAAAATAATCACTTTCAGATTTTAAGAAAGACTACCTTAATATGTTATGTTCTTTTAAACACCAGTGGGTTTTTAGCTAGTCTGGATAAAGGAGAGTTTCCTGTGTCTGTGTGAATACTCTAACTCCACAGAACAATTAAACAAAATGCTACACGCCGATGTGATTCCACCTGTGTAAATTTGCCACATTTCTCTGCATGGGGAAGAAGGCTGCCAATTTACCCAGCAACATTTCTAAGCATTCAGTGTCCTAAAATCAACAGCTTGTCCCGTTTGTGTTTCATAGTTCATATGTCTTGGAAGTTAAGACTATATAGAACTGTCTGAAAAATTAATCTTTCCTTCTTGTATCTACTATCAATTTTACTATTTTAACAAATTAGATGCTAAATTACTATTTTAACGAATGAGATGCTAAATTTATGGGCATGTTAATTTATAATTCATAGATTCCTAGTAGTTTCTGATTATGTCTCTGGCCTTTTAATAGGCAAATTGCCAAATAAAGATACAATAAATACTTACCTGTGCATTTGAAAGCTCTCTAATTTTGATGAATTTCCGTTGCCTCAGATAAGCCCTGCAAGGAACAAAAGACATCTGGCGGAGTAGTGTGAGACAAATATTTTTACTTGAGGCAAGGACAGTTTAAAGAACTTTTCAGCTAACCTTTTTATCACAGGGTCTTTATTTTTCCACAGTCAAAGTCTTAAATTTAAAAAACTCAACAAAGCAAATGAAGAAAGAAAAAATCCCGTCTTGGATCAATAGATCCAGTCCTCCTAAGCACTATTCATGATGCCATCTTTCAGTGGCAGTGATTTTGATCAAAACTGTGAAATATTTTTATGTATATTCGTTTTACTTTTTTTTTTTGGTTTCTTTTTTTATGACAAAACACAGGTTTTACCTCTAACAGGTGCCACTGACATTATTGAGCCTGGTCTGCTTTCATCTGTTTCATCTCTAGGTTAAAATTTAATCTGTTCTGACACTACATCACTAGCACATACTACTAAATAAACAGCATGAACATATTTCATACATATAACAAATTGTTTCTTATTATTGTACCTACATTCACAACTAAATTGACATTTTGAGTTAAGTATTTTTCTATAGTAAATAATAGCATCTAGAATTTTATGATTAGCTCTTTGAAAAAGTAAACACTAACACTCCTGTGTGCTTCACAGTGTTTTCATATATAGAATGTGCTATTTCAATGTATCATGAAACAAAATATAATTAAAGCCTAATCATAAGCAGCTGCATAGTGTTAATTCGAAAAAAAGATTTAAAAGCTACATTGGGACACTGAAAAAAGGAGTAGTCATGAGTCCTTTTTTGGAAACCATTGAAATGTAATTATTTTCCAGAGAGAAATCTCAATAGCATAAAACTTAAACAAAGCATTCTACACATTATTTGTTTCACATAATCAAAAGAGTTCTGGTACACTTATCATGCTGAGAAGAGCATGGAGAAGGAGGATTATGTTTATAACTAAAATAGAATGGAATGAATAATAAAATTTATATCCTTTTTTTCTTTTTCCTTTTTTTTTTTTTTTTTCACTGCTTAGAATTTTCTGTTTCAGGTGCAATTTGTTACAGGAAAACAGAGATCTGATTTTTTTTGTCCCTTGCACTGTCTTTGTTACTGTTAAAGCTGGGGGTTGGAAAAATAAGTAAATCTATAGTTTCAGTTGGAAAAACAATTTGGTTATGAAAAAAGGAAGAGAGAGTAGTGAAGAAGAGGTGGATGACAGACTGACAGGCAGCCTAAATGACAGACAGCCTTTCCTTGTGTCTGCTTCCTCAGCCATTACAATACTGTTGTTCTCTTCCAAATCCATTGCGAACTTAATAATTGAATTTATGGTGGAGCAAGGAGCATATGCTGTGTATGGCCAAAGCTCTTCCTTTAAGTGCTAGCTATCCCATATCTACAGTCTTTCATGGCTTTTGCTTTCAAGTTCAAGCACAAGGTATTGCAGAACTAAGACAAAAGCTGAAATATACGTCAAAGACTATGACCAAAGAGTTATTTAGCTGTGGGAGTGGGATTCTTCAAATTTATCTGACATAGTAGAAGGCATTTGCAGTTTCTGACACAATTTGCTTAGCCAAGAACACAACAGAACCTGCAAGGCCCCTAAATATTGTACTCCTTCAACAACAAGAGGTGCTCTGCAGGTATAAAGTATTGTTTATAGTTGGTTTCTTGAAGTGTTTTCCTCTCTTGACTTTGTGCTACATTTCCTGTTATTAAATGTCCCTGTGATAGAATTCAGTTTCTGCCTATCATCCTTTTGGCCACTATTTGTAACCGTGGTTATTTTACATAAATGGTATTTAGAATCAATATTATATTTCTACCCCCAAATGTATGATATCTTCATGCTCCAGCCTTATTCTTTCTGAACCTTTCATATGGCATTTACTTTCAGTTTTCATCTCAATATGTGATATATACACTCTGCATTGGTCAAATGTCCTCTCCAAAATCAGAGGAAGTCCTACCACTTGGCTCTGTGGGAGTAATGCTGACGTAATAATCAGTGGGTTTTTTCTGTTTATGTTTTCTTAAAGCACACCATTACATTAAGAACGGATGGTCAATCCTTTTCTTTCTCTAACATTCATTGCTCTTAAACAGCACCATACAGTGAGGAGGAGTGGAATTTTTGTGTCCAGAAGCATCTACTTTGATTGTTTCAGTACTGGTGCTTCCTGAAATTTCTTTGTGGTATTAGGGAATAAGATGATAAAGTAATACTATAGTTTATGTTCAAGAATCTACAGACTAAATCTGGGGCAAGGGGAAGGAATAGTAGTAGTAATAGAAGTAGTAATATTTTAAAATACAGTTTCACATAGAATTATTAGCATTTAATTGACTTCTTAGAATTCTTTGAAAAAGTTTACAAAAGTCTATTTGAAAGAGGGAGAAGATAGAATTTGCTTGGCTCTAGTAAAGGTTTTTGAACAAGTCTTTTTCAAGAGTAATTATAATAGGAAAATACAAAGCAAGTGCACAATGTTTTATAACAGATGAAAGACTGATTTAGAGGAAAGAAATACAGTCATAGTAATACGGAAAATAGTCTGTCCCTTTGGAATTGGAACAAGTTAAGGATGAGCTATTTTAAGGAGTAGTGTAGAATCTGTCAATTAGAATTCATTCTAATGATAGCACTCAATGATAGGAAGTTATTCAAATTCCAAAATTACTTGTCTAGATGATAAGAATTAAGGAAGATTGAGAGAGATTAGTGTAAGAACAAGACACATAGAAGAACAGCCTAGATAAATGAAGGGTGAAGTGGATTGAAAATTGTCTGAAATGGCAGGTTCAAAGGGCTGTAACCAGCAGCCCAAGGCACAGCTGGAGTCCAGTCACTAGGAAGTACTCCCAGTGGTTGATACAGGATACAATACTCTTTAATCTCTTCATTAATGGCCTGGTTGGTGGAACAGATTGCACTCTCAGCCAGTTTGCAAATGACACAAAACTGGAGTAATGGCTGACACATCAGACTGTCATGTTGACAACCAGAAGGGTCTCAACAGGCTGAAGAAGTGGGTGAACAGGAAATCTTGTGAAGAGAGATTTAGTAACAGGAAATGCAAAGTCTAGCACTTGGAGAGGAATAATCCTATGCACCAGTTCACATGGAGGGCCAACTGGCAGGTGGGCAGCTTTTGAAAAAAGGATGTGGAAATCCTGGTTGATGAAAGCTGACCATGAGCCAGTGATGTACCTGTCGCTGTTTTCCCCACGGACGAGTAGAGAAACGACACAAAGTCCAGGCTCAGGGATCAATGGAAGAGCTTTAATGAATTCTCAGAAGACTTTTATATGTTAGTTCGCAAAGTGTATTAAGTGGCATAAGGTAATTGGTTTTTGCCATCCACCCCCTAAGGGGATTGGTCAAGTTCTAAGACACACAGTTCTGAGTGTTTTTCTAGTTAGAACCATAACAATTCTACCAAAACAATCCGCAGCTGCAAGAAGTTTACAAAACGGTAACATTGTTTTGTCTTGCTTGCATGGGAAAGACAGAACTCTCACAAAATGCTGCAGAAAGCCGGAAAATCTCTCTGCTAAGGTTTTTCAGTGTCCACAATGTACCCTTGTGGCAAAGGAGGCCAATGCCACACTGCACTGTGCGAGAAAGCGTGTTGTCAGCAGGCTGAGAGAGGTGATCTTTCCCCTCTGTCCAGCCCTGGTGACGCCACAGAAGGAATGCTGTCAGATCTGGGCTCCCCAGTACAAAAGAGACATGGACATACTGGACTAAGTCCAATGCAGGGGCATGAAATCATTAAGCACTGGAGTATCTCTCATATGAGGAGAGGCTGAGAAAGCTGGGATTGTTCAGCATGGAGAGATGAAGGCTTAGAAGAAGCTTATCAGTGTGTTTAAATAACTGTTACGGGGAGTCTAAAAGGTGACTAAAGATGACCAACATGAGGAAAGACTCACCTGAGTACTATCCATTAAAATAACAGGAGGAAATGTGCACAAATTGAAATACAGAAAATTCCATTTAAACCAAATAAGAGAAATGGTTTTACTGTGGGATTGATCAAAAATTGGGACAGGTCACATCAAGAGGTCGTGGATTCTCTGTCTTGGAGATATTAAAAAGCCAACTGGACATGGCCCAGACTAATGTACCCTAGCAGATCCAGCTTTGAGCAGAGAAGTTGGACTTGCAGATCTATGGAGTCACCTTCAAAATCAATGATTCTGTGATTTTTTGATACTGGGAACTGTGTTTTGAGTGTGGAGAAGAAAATTAAAGAAGAAAACAGAGCAAACCAGCTTCTAGGTATGTTTTTTCAGATGATGTTAACATCAAAAGATTATTGGAGTTCATAAAATACTCAACATTTAGATGGATAATAACTGTGCTTCTAATTAGAAATTGTGATTTTTTTGAAAGCAAGATAAGGGCTTATATTTCAAAGATTTTAAAGGTACTTTCTACTGGGAAGTTTGCACATACTTCTCTAACCCAGCTGGTTATCATATCAGTGTGTGGAATGGATTGCTGGGTTTACTAGATAGATCATCAATAGTTTGGAGAGGGAGTTGTGACTCTTCTGAGTGTCTCCAAAATGCTCTGCAATTGCTTGAAAATGGAAAATCAGGCAATTTTCCACTATTTGCTTAAAGGACCAACTTGAATATAATGGGTGCAAAAACTTATGTTTGAAGGGTCTATACAGAGTTCCTAATTTGTGGCAAGGCTGTATCGAACAGGAGAGTTGAAATAATGGTGTTCCTGTCAGGTTCTGTCAGATCCCCCAGACTTAAGGAAAACCTACCAAGAGACAGCAAAAAAGCACCACATGAAGGATACTGGATATACAGAGCTTTGATACTATAACAGATTAGAAGTGAAAATACTGAAGAGACATCATTATGCAGTTGAATTTACAGAAAAAAACCCCAGAAATCTCCAAGTTATTAGACCAAATCAGATATTGGAAAAAAAAAACCCCAACCAAACAAATATATTTGTCTTTGTTTATACATCTTCTGTGTTTTATTTGCTGTGCATATTCCTTATATGAACTTCAGGGGAAAAAATACCAGAGTGTCAGGTTAGAGCAGTACTTCATTGACAAAATATGCAATACTCTGTGTGCTATGGAAAGGACACCGTGAAAATCCAGTCATTGAAAAAAACTACTCAAAGAAATAACTTTCAGACATATTTTAATAGAGTGACAATGAACCCTGTTCAGAATTAAAATATGTGAAAAGGCAGGATAGCTCACAAGAATAAAAGGTTGGAACAGTTATTTTACAAGAATTAGAGTCCAAAACATTAAAGTGCCTTTTCTAATTATAACATAAGTAGTTTTTTAATAAGTCTTGGTAAAAACAATAACAGAAAGATACAGTTACATAATTCAGAGGAAAACAGGATTCACAGAGACAAATAATAATTTGCAGCAGTGAAATGTAAAACCGCTTGACATGTTGAAAAAAGAAAGTTCTATAATTACATCAAATAAAGAGATAAAGTGTATTGTTATAGTGAGGTGTGGTTATAGCTCTTCTTTGGAATCACAGGGATATTGCTACTCATATTACCGTCATTAAACAGCAAGTTATGAGAAGAATTTGACAGTTCTTTTTCACATTTTATGGTTGCAGGAAAGACATTACTAAGATTTTGGTAGAATATTAAAATATATTACTCCTGATAGCACTACATGAGGCTGTCATATGGAGAAGGATAACTGAAGCTAGAGGGAAGATATAAAGTATACATAGTATTTCTGTTAATGCTATTAAGAGGCATGCTGATTTATTTTATAAAAAGTGAAATGAAAAGACAAAAATAAACAATTCATTTCCATTTATTTTGAAACACTTGAAAGAAATATATGCATTGCCTGAAGGAAATAAGTCTTTGGAGGAATAGTACCCTGGCATAGAGCATTAAAAGAACAAGATTTTGTGACAATTTATTTTCTCATTTTAAATTTTTCCACATAACCAAGAATAACTCTAATAGTTTGTGTCAAATAATTAGTTTTTAGAAAATGTTTCCTTTACAATATCCTTAAGAAAGTAATCTAAATCGGAACAAAATGCTGTTGCAGTTTTATAATCTCCTAGCACTTTGTATCTGGTGGATAGCAGGATGATTGTTTAATACCAGTGATTTTGTCACTAGATTCATGCCTCAGTTTTTCTTTGAAGTGAATTTTTTCTTACAATAAATACAAAATGTCCTCATAGTGATTTTCAGTGTCAGTTTTTTCTTCAAACATAGTGATTTCTGTAGCAATAGAGAATAGAGTTAAACAATGAAATTCACTACATTTTTTTTAATATCATTAGAAGGAAATATTGTCTTTTGTATTGTTTTGCTATACTTATTATCTCTATAGGTACATTACAGTAACAGAAATAAAACTGTTATCATAAATCCTGCCTTCACCAAGGAAAAAAATCACATTCATTCTTCATCTTTGACCTCACTTGCATTCTGCCGGCTAGCTCAGTTTCAGAAAGAGCTTTGGTATTGGTAACATTTACTTTATTTTTCCAAGAAACAGAATCTGACACATTTTTTTTTTCCCTAAATCTAAAACAGATTAAAGTAGATTGTAAAAACAAAACTACAAGGTCTGAATTTTGAGACTGTATTGGTCATGGTGTACTGATGACCTGGGTATCTGCTATCTTTTTACTGGTGAGAGCTGGACACAGTACTGGTACCCTGTCCAAACTTACCAATGATACACAGTTTACTTTCAGCCTTGGCAAGCTGCCTACTAATGCATCACAAAAATATGAATTTATAGCATCATAGAATCATTAAGGTTGGAAAAGACTTCTAGGATCATTGAATCCAACCATTTAGCCTGGAGAAAAGGAGGCTCAGGGAAGATGTTATTGCTCTCTACCACCACCTGAGAGGAGGTTGCAGCAAGGTGGGGGTTGGCCTCTTCTACCAAGTAACAAGTGAGAGGACAAGAGGAAATGGTTTAAAGTTTTACCAGGGAACATTTTATCCTGATATTAGGAAAAATTTCTTCATTGACAGGGTGGCCAGGCGTTGGAATAAGCTGCCCAGAGAAGTAGTGGAATAACAGCTCCTGCAAGTGTTCAAAAAATCATGTGTAGCAGTATCTACTGTTCTTTTAAATGTGCTTACCAACGCAATAAGGAAAGCCTACAAAAAAAGTATTTTAAAAATCCAACAGTTGTTGAAAGGCAGTTTGGTCTCCATCTTATTCAAGAAATGATGCTTCTAATTCCAATTTCAATGCTTATTCCCTGTTTATATTGGTTTAGTCATTGGCTTCTAGGCATGCTGGATTTTCTTTTCCTGTTTCTTTGGGAAAAGCTATGATGAAGATACTCCTACATTACCATCTGAAAATGGGGTAGGGTATAGCTCTTCTTAGCTACCAAGGTGGGGCCCCAGAGAAGGCATAGAACTTGGAATCATACAGCATTTATTTCCCCGTGTGAAGCTTTGTGACAGAAATCTCAAAATGGGCATTTCCAGCCACAGAACTGGTATATTTTGTGGTGCCCTGTTCTAATCAGGCAGGCAACACCAACATCGTCTGTGAGAATTTTGCTTGCATTAAGGCGAGAGGGAGTTTCCAGCTTGAAAGCTTTAAATGTTTTCGGTCTAGTGCAGTGCTATGATTATTACTATTGCTTCTGTAGATGCTGCTCCTATCGCTACTACTGTGATCCAAGAGAACTGAGCGGCACCTTCAGCTTTGTGTTCATCAGTGAAAAGTTAAATTTCGCGACAAGAAAAAAATAAAACTTTTGCTATCCAACTTCAGATAACGTTATTTAGAGATACCCGCTTCCTCAGAAAAAAAGCAGACTGGAACATTGCACTTATTCCTATATTCTGCATAATTTTCTCCTTGCCAGAAAATTTAGTTTATCACATATACACCATCCTGAATTAAACCCAGTATTTTATGGATATTGCCACTCTCATTTGCATATTCGACATTCTTTCATCACTTTAGCTTTGTTTCAGTAGTATATTTTATTCTTCCTAGATCTATGTTTATTCTTCTAATGTGTTAAAACTAATCTTTATTAGAGAAGTGTGATGAGTGCTTTGTACTTCTCTTTAAAAAGTAACGATATAGAGAGCTAGTTGAATTTCCTAAGTATTGGTTTGCATTGTAAGGTCGTGAAAAGACGTCAAAATGGGCTTATACAGTAAGACAGTTATGAACGAGTCTACAGTTAGCTACCAGTCTAACTTTAAAAAAAAGTTAAAAAAAACAAGAAAACAAAACAAGCAAAAAGCAAATAAACAAACCCACAAAAGGTTGTTGATGTCAGGACTTCTATTCTGAAAGCCATTCAGGTAGAATTTTCATAAAGCCTTTGGGAATTTTGTTAGTGTGAAAAGGAAGTCTCAGACATCAGTAACTGTATTAAAAATCTTTCTTCTTAAATGGGGGTTTTAAAGTTTGCCCACAGAAACTAATCAAAGAGAAGATTCAAGGCTTCACATTGGCTGTTAATTGGGTCTTCTGTAAATTTATAGTGGACTTGCCAATAGAGGATCTGATAATGAAATTGGTTCACTTTACAGATGTTTAGTATTCTAGAAAAAGAACTGTTTATTCTGGGAAAAGTCTCAAGCATAAGAAAGCAAGTCCCTAGCATAGGTGAATCAGAGCAATGTTTCTGCTTCAGTTACCCCTTAAAACAGAGCATTCACTTTGAAAAATCTGCTCTTGAGGCATAATGCTAATAGGACTCAGAATATTTTGTAATGCGCAGGCCTGAAATGTATGTCAGCATTGATTATCTTAAAACTGGACATCTGCCAAACTGCTGCAAGAAATTTGTCTAATTAAGAAAAATGTACTATTAAAAGTGCCAGTTATTAGATTGGTTTGGAGATTGCAGGTGAATTGTATTCTTGAAAAAGACTGGAGTTTATGTTAGTTCTCAAAATCAAAACCTAAAAAAAGAAAAAGGAAAAAAACCTTGTATTTCCTTCAATTCCTTCTCATTCTCTTACCCCATTATAAACTGTTCTGTCACCCTGCATGCAAATCTATGTTGTGCGCACACTCTTCAAGACTGTTGTGGTAAGTGGTGTTAATACTGTACCCATTAGCATTTTGTAGTGGGTAGCCTGCCAGTATGGAAATTTTCCTGCAAATATCAGTGATCCCATGAGGTACCAGCTTCCAGAGAGTTACTAATATTACCGTGTGCATAAAGAGCACTTTCAAACTGATGAGGTATTTATAAATTCTTTGTACTGCAAAACAGCTGCAAAAGAAATAAAGGTAAATTTTCTGAATCTCCGTAAACCCTCTGTGTAAAACTACTGCAAATCTAACTTACTCGAGTAAGAGTGCTCTGGGTACTAGTGACAGGCATACAAGAGGACACATTCAAGGTGGGGCAAAGAGGTATGCAACACTGTCCTGAAACAAAAGTATTTTACTCTTTTTGTCACATGCTGGGCTAAAAAGTTTGATTTTTCCTTCCCCAGTAACTATTCCAAACATGCCAGGCCTACAGAGCAGTCCTTTATCTGTGGTACCCTCTGCCCTGTGCTCTCCCTGCTTTTTTGTTCCCTTCCTCTTAGATATATCATGACCCCTTATACCTTTGAAGATGACCCTGCTTTGAGCAGGAAACTGGACCAGTGACCTCCTTTCAACTAAGATTTTTCAGTGATCCTATGATTATCTGATAATCCCAACTTCTGTTGCCTTCTTGCTAAAGCTCTTCCAGGTTTTCTGTAGTATTAAGATCTTAAAATTCTTCATTATCATTTATGAATCCCCTCCCAAATGGATTTATTCATCTTTAACTCCTTACAGTGATCTCTGCCTTCCAGCTCCTTGCTATGATTTATGTATTCTCTCTTTATGTGCATTGTGTCCTTGCTTTCATTTATACCACTTTGTAGTTCACATACCTCACAAATTATATTCAAGAACCTCCCCAACAAAGCCTTAAAATAAAAGTTTCTTTGAGCCATAGATACCATGTTCTGTAATTGTAATTAGAGGATTTTTGTAATTTAATTGTCTGATTATGTTGACAGAGCAAGCTACCCAAATGAGTTGTAAGCTATATTTAAGTGAGCAGTAAGAAATTTTAAATCTCTACTGCTTGTACTGTTCTACACAATCTGTTGACCTACATACAGGAAAGGAACAAACACCTTTTTGTATTAATACTCATTCTGCAAGTGCTCTCCTGGAGAGAAGATTGCTTCCTTCAGAAATAACAGCAAAGGTAGATAAATGTTTCCCTTCTCCCAAATACTTAGTGGAAGTCAAGCGTTGTTCTTCCTCACATTCACTTCATATATCCCTAGCATTTTAACTTTCCTCAAAGTTTTCCACTAAAGGTGTGGAATAGAAATAGCAGTAGAAAGCCTCAGTCTTGCTTAAACACAGCTAAGATAGTCCAGTTTAGTCCCTTAGTTCATCTGTTACAAAGATATTCACAGGTTCAGCATAAAGCTGAAAATAACAACCGTCAGGGAAAATTTCAGCAAGAAAATCGAATTCGCAAGTCTATAAATGTGTTCTGAGAATGTTCTTTTAACTTCTAATGCTAATGGTACTTGGGAATAGCATTCCTCTCTTAGTCAACCATCCCCATAAAATGTGAATAGAAAGGAGATAAAAAAGTAAAGAGAAAAGGAAGAAGTAACTAAGTTCCAAAAGTGAATTAAAATCATCATGTGAACATACACATATTAGCTAAAAAGAAAATTTGAAAAATCTGAGGGAACTTTTAAGACCTGGATGCTTTGGCTAGTATCCCATGTGAAAACCAAGAAGGAGAGATCTCTCCATTTGTCAAATGAAGTCCAACTTTTTTGAATATTCTTTCACTGTGAGCGTACATCACTGGTGGCTTTAAAGCCAAGTATGTGTCTAATCAATGTTTTCCAGAATTTTGAACAGAGATCATTAAAGGTGTAAAGAATATAAGGCATTTTACAAACAACCCTTTTTAACAGAAACATGGTAGGGATTTATTACAAACAAAATAACCATGGTGAATGAAGTTTGGACTACTAATGTTTCTCTCTTTTTTTTTTTCTTTTCTTCTCATGAACACACACAGGGACATGAACTTTTGAAATGTCAATCTATAATACCCCATTCTTCCATTTCATTGCATTTGAAACATTGACTTTAATGTCTTCTACTGATAGTCTCATTTAGTTGGTGAATGTAAGATGAAGTTTGTCATCTAACTGATTGATACTGGTATGAACTCCAGAAGCCATATATTAGTTAATTATAAAAAGTTTAAATACATAATTGTTTCAACAAAATAAAATTACCTTTGTAGTTAGAAGTAAGAACAAGGGTGTTATGGATTGAAAAGAATTGTGGGCTTTTTTTTCCATTTTATCATGGAAAGTCTGTTCTTGTTGAAAGGATTCTATTTAGTGTGCATTTTTGAGGGTGTAATCTTTCTGAGGGTGAGCTCTCATGAAAGGACAGATCACAGCCTAAGGCATTGTTATTAAACATTGTTTTCTTCCTGCAAAAGCCAGAATCACTTCTGGTAAACTTTCTTTCTTTTCTTCTGCTAAAGCCACACTCACTAATTGCTATGTGAAATACCATAGTAACCTGTGAGAAATCTGACCTCAAGCTTGGGAAAGGTTTATATGTACTTATGCATTCATATTTTATTATTAGAGTTGCATTTTATTTTCTAAACTCTTTAAGGAACTGTGAAAAAGAAAAATGCTTTAATATTTTTTGTATTAGATTTAATTCAATACTGTAATGACACTTTAACATTCATTACCAAGCAAGTAATCATTTCTTAGCATACAGTGTGATAGTGTAAGTCCAGCAGCTTCCTCCCACTCCATTTCCAGAAAAACTTGTATTTGATATAAGTGATTCAAGACTCATACAATACTTCCCACTCTTTTTAATTGCTGTTTTTTCAAAAAAGTTTATGAAGCACAAAAAATATCTTTTAGTATGTTGTTAACCTAAATTTCTGTAGCTGCATCCAGTTTTCATCTAGTTATTGTGTTAATAAACCACTTTTAAATTGAGGATGACATGCAATACTGAGTATTTCAAAAGGCTTAATACCATCCTGTGTGTTTTGCAGACAATCCTAGGCTAGTGAGCCATGTTCCAGTTGGTGTTAGAATTCTGGATGTCAATGACAATCCTCCAGAGCTCGCCAGAGATTATGATATTGTCGTCTGTGAAAACACAAAGCCTGGTCAGGTAACCCTCACAGCTATATTTCTCCCAATGATAACAATTACTTTTTTTAATGATACATATGTCAGAAGTTTGGAACATGCCATAATTCTTTCTGATTTCATTTTAGCATTTTGCATTTGATTGAAATTTTAATTGTATTAGGCAGAAGCGAGAAAATTTTGGCATTTGTTCAATATCTCTTTCTTACTGCTGCAAAAAAAATACTCAAACTATCTTCTGTAAAGACAGGCAAAACTTTAATCCTGTCAGATAAGGGATGGAATTTGACAAGCCACTATTGAATGAAGCAGATTTAACATCTCTCATCTGAGTGCCACATAGTAGCAATGTTTCAAATACAGCTCACTGAAATGGCTGGTGAGCATGGCTCACATCCTCGCT
Source organism: Lycocorax pyrrhopterus obiensis (assembly GCA_014706295.1). NCBI lineage: Eukaryota > Metazoa > Chordata > Aves > Passeriformes > Paradisaeidae > Lycocorax > Lycocorax pyrrhopterus. The sequence goes on from JACSVZ010000002.1 coordinate 77,230,349, forward strand.
CTTTGCATGTTGGTTGCCCTTGTCTATGCAGGGTCATTACATGAAAGATCTTGAATCGTTTTTTCGCAACTGTGAGCATGGGAAGGGCCAGGACTGACTGAATAGCTGAATCATATTCCAGCCGCTGCTCCTCTGATTGATGCACTTCATTGCAGTCCAGGGTTTGACAACTTTGACAAGTGCTTTTGCTTTTCTGCATAGATTGATTTTTTACCCACAACACTATGCTTGTTTTGCATTATTGCACAGGTTGTATGTTTCAATTATGAGCTCATATCTCTCCTGAGGAACATATTACTAGTAATAACATTATTTTCATCAAATCCTTGAAAGCAGTGTACACAAATGCATAGTGACATATTTCTGTTTTAAAGCTGAGACTATGAAAATGCCATACTTTGTCTGACTACAGCCTGATCAAAGTTGTCTTCACTCTAACAGTAGCCAAAAGCTGGCACCTAAAGGACAGTCTAAGAACATGGCAAGTGTGTAAGACACTTCCCTCAAATACTTCCCTGGTACCAGATCATTTGCAGGTCATTTTCTGATCCAAATGTGGTTTGTGTATTTTTAATAATCCTTTAATAATCGTCTCATATGAACCTGTCTAACTTTTCCTATAACAAACATAAATTTTTGATATCTGCTACCTCATGCACCAAGGAATTTTGCAGTTTAATTGCATGCTTCTAGAAGACCATTTTTTTTCCCTAATCTTTCATACTGTCTTCAATTTATATTTACCAGTTCTCTTGGGAGATGAAGAGAGAGTGCAGGTGATCCCTATTTATTATCGCTGTGACATGCATAAAACTCGAGCACATTGTCCCTTAGCTGTCTCTTGTCCAGAATGAGTCAATCCTACTTAACTGGGGCAATCCGTGATAAAGCCCTTCTAGACTTTTGATCATTCATATTTTACTCCTTTAAACTTTCTTCAATTCCTCTCTATTCACCTTGAGATAGAATCAAGATCAAGATGCAGTGAAACTTAATATCTCTTATTAAATGCTTATTAAAGTAAAAATAATGTTCTGAAAACCTCAAGCAAAGGCAGATATAGAAGAATTAGAATTTTTTAAAAACGAATGTAAAAAAACCCCCTCTTTTGAGCATTAATTGCAATTGCTTTCAATTTTTCTTATATTTTTTAAATTACATAATTTAACAATAAATGTTAATTTTTTATAGCCAATAATAAAGCATGCAGTGATGCTATCTCAGAAATGTTCTTTGCTGAAAATATCTCAGAAATATTCCTTGTGAATAGCTAATGTTTCATAGCAAAGTTTTAATTCTCCAATTGTAGTTTTACAAATGATAATTTATAGGTGAGATCTTTAGGGGATATGATAGCAGTGGCTCACTATTTGGGTCAGCCTTGTATTTTTTCCCTGAGCTACTGCTGCAAGTGTGAATGACTCCTGACCTTGGCAACACTGCAGTTTAACACCCAAGATTAGTGCTACCATGAGGGACTCTACAAGCAGTGGTTCAATGCCAAAGGCTGGACCAGCTTGATGTTGGATTCTTCAACTAACAGGACTCCTTTACATATCTGTAATGAGCTGTTTTTATTTGCATTTCACAACAAGGTTTCAGAAAAAATGTAACACTAAACAAAATCCAAAACAAAGCAAGAAAGTACGAGTCTTTTTCTCAGATGCTGCCATCTAGTCTAAGGAAAGAAAAAAGTAAGATGGTGTTCAACAAATATTAGGGAGGGGCAAATAAACATTGCAGAACAAGACAAGTGTTCCATATGCTAAAAAGTGTTCCCAGCTGGGTGGTTCTGAATCACTGAAAAGACAGTATAACTTTGAGTTATCCATCATCATGTGAGAATGTTTCATAAGATTTATCTCTAAAGAACAAATTCTGCACTGCTGGGGACATCTGCTTGACTTGGGCTTCCAGGTTGCACTGTCCTGTAACATTAATTATTTCTTTCCTCAGCACATCTATTTTGAAATTATTATGTGTGAGATCAACTAACCAGTAGATTATCATTGGAAGTCTTTTTGTTATTGCTTTTTTGTTATCAGAAAACCCTTCTATGGAGTGAAATCACAGTATCATCTAATTGCAGAGCCTCTGTCTCCTACTTCTTTTTCCCTCCACTGCTCTACGTTTTGCATTAAAAAAAAAAAAAAAAAGCTTCAAGTGGTTAATGTTTAGGCCCTAAGATTAAATGACCAACCCTAAGGCATGTCAAAAAGAAAATGCTTGTGAGGAGACGATCATTTCCATGCTGAAGTGACAGCTTTAGTCACTTAGTAATCATATAGTTGAGAAGACACACTAAGTATCTACAATAGATTCCAAGTGAAGCCTGGTTGATATTATATATTAAAGTAGATAAAGTAGCTGTGATTTGATCTTAGATGACATTCAGACTTGGAGGATACTGACTACTTGACATATACTGATTTTGTGAATGACTCTGAAATTTAGCCGATGTAGGAAAATGACATTTTGCCATCTTCCACAAAAGAAATCAATGTTAGCTGGCAAGGAAAGCCTCTACTATGTGTTTGTCATGTGTGTATTTACTTGTTTATTGATTCAGTTCTAAAAAGATTCTGAGTAGAATTTAGCACCTGCTCTCTGTCCTCTTCAATTAGTTCTCCTCAGTTCTTGAAATTCTCTTTTCTCGTCATGTCTCGCCTTTAAAAGAACAGCATGACCCTTCAGTTTCATCCTATCAGTGTTGGCAACTGGGTTTTACTGAAGCTGAGGTTATGTGTCTACATTTTTATTTTAATCAGCCTTGCAAGGTACATGTTAATGTCTGCTAATAGGCTATTAATTACTTGATTAATTAATTAGAAAAGGGTTAATAGTACATTTGGGTGTCAAGATGACACATAATTTTGTTTCTCATCGCTGAATGAATGTCTTAGAAATCTTTTCTGAAAGTGCATGAACTTTCTGTTTAAAAACAGGTCTCTAAAAATGCTTTGACCTGTCCTAGTAAACATACAATGTGTATTTTCTATGTGAAAAAACATAACTTCTATACCATGTGGTGCTATATTTTTTACATACATTTGTGAATTCAGGGAATACTTGAATTTCTGTGTGGGAAATCAGGGAATATAGACAGTATATTTTAAGTTATAAAGTTAGTCCTAAAACTAAATAATTTTTATACTAGTCATGTGTCACTGAGGCCTTGATCAAAGGTATTTTTGTTGCAAAATGGCATGCTCTTGAAGCAGCGTTCTGTAAAATGTCACGGAATGTTTTATGTAGCATAGGGCAACAGGATGAAAATTTATCCACCAGGCTGTCAAATAAAAGCTGAAGCTGCATGGCAAATTGACTTATATTTCACTGAGAAACAACACTAAGGATTTACAAAAAAAAATATTTAATAAAATAACATCTTTTTCTTATCTGAAGTTTTTACAGATGTATATGGTATTTAACAGTATTTTTAGTATTTGAATAATAACAGAAATTGATTCTTTTGAACATATTCTATCACCCCTTTTTTTGTCTTGCTGTGTCACATTCCATTTCAACATTATGAACTAACTATATAAAGCTAAGAAAATCTTATCTTTCTGGTTTTACATGGTTGTTTCACTAACAGTTGTGCCACCTTTGCAAAATTCAGTGGTGAGAAATTAGCTTCTGCCAAAATTTTCAACCAATATTGCCATGACTTTGGTAAAAGTCATATGCATGATTATAGATATTTCAGATTGTTTCAGATTGACCTTACTCTGCTTCACTTCAGTAAAAAAGTATTATGACAAACTTGTAAAATATTCTTGGCAACCATCATAAGTATTGTTAATTGTCTCAGACGTGTATAGTCAATGCAATGTACTTTATTGTATATACTAAGTGGAATAAGCATTATACCCTATTGAGTCATCATGGCTTAACCCCAGCTGGCAACTCATCCCCACGCAGCCACTCACTCACTCCCCCATCAGTGGGATGGGGAAGAGAATCAGGAAAGTAAAGGTGAGAGAACTTGTGGGTTGAGATAAAGACAGTCTAATAGTATGGCCAAAGCTGCACATGCAAGCAAAGAAAAGCAAGGAAATCACCACTTCTCACAGGCAGGCAGGTGTTCAGCCATCTCCAGCAGAGCAGGGCAACATCACATGTAGCAACGTTGACTTTGGAAGACAAACACCATCACTCCAAACATCCCCTCCTCCATTCTTCTTCCCCCAGCTTTATAAGTGAGCATGACATCACATGGTATGGAAAATCTTTTTGGTCAGTTGGGGTCAGCTGTCCTGGCTGTGTCCCCTCACAACTTTCCCTGCACCTGCTGGGGGAGCGGTACACGAAACAGAAAAGACCTTGACACTGTGCAAGCCCTGCTCAGCAATGACAGAAACATCTCTGTGTTACCAACACATTTTGCAGCACAAAACCACAGCCCCATACCAGCTACTGTGAAGAAAATTGACTCTACCCCAGCCCAAAGCAGAACATGGTTTAAAAATATATTTGTTTTGCTTCTCTTAGGTGAATGGAGGTAGAGAATTGTGTGGTGCCTTTCAGTTTTAAAACAGACCAAACCACTGGAGTCTGCACTGTGTATGTTTCAGGTTCAGTCCAGACAGACTATAGCTGAACACTGAACAGAAAAATTCTTATGAAAAGAGTATTTTCCCTCCCCCTTTTATGCTTCCCTCAGGATATCTATCAGGTCTGCGCAGCAGTCTGTGTGGGCTTCACTGCCTATATCACAAGAACAACTTTTATTGGATTCCACTTTAGCACTTGAGTTTCAAGACCCAGCATGAAAATGAAAGCAGAGGTAGAAATAGTGTTTGGTCCCACATTCCAAGAGCTTAGATCAATTTTAGTTGAAAGTAAATTTAAAAAACCACCAGGGCTTTCGAAGGCAAAGTTCCTACCTTTCAAAAATACCTCTCTCATAGATGGTTGCTACATCCAGTTCTGTTCCTTTTTGGGCAAACTAAATTAAAGCCAGGAGTGGCTGTGATTCTTCCTGTTCTGTTCTCTGGCAGTCTAAAACTGATTCTTCACAGGAATTTTAAGCAGAAATATGGTAATATATACCTGCTATTTTAGTTAATTATTTTTCCTTACCAATATTGCAGTATATCTAATTATCAGGACAGCAAGCAGATGACATTTCACATAGACCATCCTGGTTCAGCTTGTCTATTGCCTCCATAAAAACAGACATTTAGCTACAACTGTAGTTCAGGAAGTCAGTAGGATGCAATGCAGATGGTGATAATCTCTATACCGGGTCCTGACTGTATCAAAACATCAGAAAGTATAGATCCTTTAGATGCTTTTACCTGGCCCTGAAGTGTTGTTCCTAAAATATTTCCTGCTAGAGAAATCGAGTTAATGACCCAGTCATTTCATCTGTTGAATTCAGCAGCAGTCAAGTAGAAAATTAAAATAAGGTAAACTTGAGCATCCTGCTGAGGTCAGGTACTATATGGGTCAAGTTCAAATTTCAACACACTCACTGTTAATTTTTATTTCAGGTAATTCAGACTATCACTGCTACTGACAAAGATAACTCTGCAAATGGTGCAAGATTCCATTTTTCTCTTGATGAAGGGCTTTCTTTGAATCCCAACTTTACTCTAAGGAACAATGAAGGTAAATCAAATATATAAATCTCAAAGAAATGAGCTTCTGTTTTGTCTGGGATGTCTCAATTGAACAGAACAATTTCCATGCATTTCCTGACAGAAAGGGAAAACTGTAATATGTCATTGCTGAGCTCTTGGATATCAAGGACGTGTACACAGTATATTGTTAACTATGAATAATCAGACATTTCATTTTGGATTTCTATTCAATTTTATTTTAGCATTTATAATTCATACATTCAGGAATGTTCCTGAAAAGTGGATTAATGAAAAATATGTAAATTTCGCCTACTTTTAGGAGAATAGCACTGACTGGGTACTGTCAAGGTTATTGCCAATTATTGCTTAAAAGAGAAAAAAAAAATAAGGGGCATAAAAATTGGAATGCATGCTTACTTTTACAGATGTGACACCAAGAGTAGGTCCTTCTATGGCTCCTGGATGATAGTCTTTTGCTTCATGCCATTCCTAAGAAAGTGTGCCTGAACATTACAATCAGAAATTCGTAACAGATAGGCCCGGAAGCAAAACATCTCTCAGAGTCTCCCAACCAAGTGTTTCTGAACATTTCTTGAGTGAAAGAACTGTCTAACCTTTCCAAAACCCAAACCTAAATCAGCCTTGCTCTAGGTCAAGTATTACCTTGTGGTCTCCATTTTGCACCTGATGAAAATAAGAGTAAACACTAAATTTTTGTCTAAATTTTCCTCTTTAGATTTTGTGTATGTGCATGTTGTGGGGTTTTCTTTGTATGCCTGTGTGGAAGCGCGTGGGATTTGCTTTATTTTACAGTTACATATTTGTAGTACTGCTGTGGAATGCATTCTGAGATCTTACAGTTCACTAGTCCTCTGTAATGTATTAACTCCATCACTGGTATGTTTGGTACATAAAGTGATATTGAAACAATTTTTTACAGACTTTTTTATCTGTTTGTAAAATCAATCAGGGAAGGAGATTGTATAATCTTCCTAAAGAATTTGTTCCAATGTTTAACTATACTTACAGCAGAAAAAAAATCATGCTATTTGCTTGGACTACATTAATGGATTTCATATTCTATTTCCAAAAGAGATCAATAAATATATATCAATATTAATAAATAACCATAAAAATTGAACAGCTAATTCATATATTAAAAATATTCTCTAAGTGAGACTCCAGCACTTTCCCAGATTAATGTATCAACCCACTCAGATTGTGATGGAACTTTACAGCAAAAGCCAGACTGTTGTTCCCGAAATGGAAGAGGTGTACTATTATGCCTTTTTGTATTTTAGACTATGTTTCCAACAAACTCATTTCATATTGGACTGTGATCTGATGCGAAAGACCACAGGTATCACTATTTCTCTGGCTCTGCAGCTTCTGTGTCGTGGCGCGAGGTGTAGCGATCTCTAAAAAGCATCTCCAAAGCGAAGCCGCTGAGCAGGATCAGCCACACTCACACACGCGGGCACGCACAAACGCACGGACAGCTTCAGTGATATGGTCGGCGGCAAAGAGGCAGGAAGGGTCTTCGCACAGAGTTCCACAGGAGCTGTTTATTGCCTCTACACTGTGAAGAGTTCTAGATACAGAAGATCAAGAGCAATGCAGGGTCTAGGTTTAAGCACGGGAGTGGAGGGAGCATCAGGGACCAATAGGAAAACTCTGGGGGAGTGGTGAGGGGCAAAGGCCAATGGAGAGAACTGGGAGGGGAGAACCTTCTAAGGCATGGGAGGTAAAACGTAACAAGGAGGTGGAGGGGCCATTGGCCAACCAGGGAAGCAGAACTGGTGTAGATTACCATAACAGAACAAAGCAGTGTGGGAGAGGCTTGTTTTCTCACCATGACCTGGCAGAACTCTCTGGTACTAGGGACTGTCTTACCGAGACCTCTGTGTCAGCCTTGTAGCACAGGCTAACCAGCCACCACACACAGGCATGTTCATTTCAACACAAAATGCTTACATCACTAAGTGTTTTTGAACAGCTCTACTAAAATTGTGGTTTGTGACAAAGTAGATATTTTATGGTTTTGAACATATTTAAAGCTGGATCTGTATTGTGTGTTAGTTACTACAAAAGTTATTTAACTACAAAGATTTATAAGAGGGCACAAACTTCTAACAAGCTTTTGCTACGGCAATGTCATGCTTTGGATAGAAACATTCAGCTTTGGATAGAAGCACTTGCTGCTCTCCTGTGACTTCCCCAAGATCATCGATCAGTGACTTAGCAATCAACAGCTGAAATCAGTGTTTGGACTATCCTAGATTGAATTTTACGGGGGGAAGTAGATGAAGGAACTGAAAAAAAGGTGTCTTTTAAGGTAAAAGCCTATTGTGCATTGTGTTTTTATTTCACCTAAGGAAGTACAAAAGTATGCACTTCCTATGGCATCTTGCATAAAACTTCTCACACATACAGAGACTCTAATAATGCAGCTTCCAAACTGGCCATGTAATTAACAAAATGACTGCTTAACTCAAATCATAAGAAGAAACTTATCTTAAAAACAAATGCATAGTCATGATTTTGCTTGGTACAAGACATTTTGAGTGTATTGTTTAACCACTGTCCTTTATTGGGACCTTTTCTTTGTGACACAATCTATACATAAAATATCAGTGAAACACCTATGAAGTACATGCACAATATGCAGTTATCTAGCATTTGCAACTATCATATTTCTCATCTATTTCTATTCAGAAACAGATATTCTGTTGCTTTTTATTCTAGGAAATAGCTGAAAGAAGGTGGGCAGAAAAGGCTTTTCTTATGTCTGTGACAAGTTTACACTTTTGAAAACTCATGTTTTCGAGCATCAGGCATTAAAAATAATCTGAATGTTCTTAACAGAAAACAGCTGCTATTTTTACTTCTGGATTTCTGAATTCTATAAAGGCTGGCAGTCTTGGAGAGTTTTATTTGTTTGTTTATTATGTTATGTTATGTTTTTAAAGAAAAAATGACAAAAATTGCCTAAAGAGAATTTTCAATAATGTTCTGCAGAATGATAAAACCCAAATTCTTGATGTCACATTGAAAATGGTAGTCAGTAGTAGCTGCATCTCTCTCTACAAAACTATATTTCTCTTGCAGTCACCTTCTAATCCAGTCGTCCTCTCTTTTTATTTCTTCAGGAAAAAGGTTTCATTTCATAAAAATATCAGTAGATATTTTCCTCCCTTGTTTTCATAACCAAAAACAATAGAGTTTTGTTCTTTGACCCCAAATAGACTTTTGCATGGGTGTACCCCTACACATTTATTATCAGTGTACTCCAGAGCAGTGCACTGGATCTTCAAATATTTATGCCTGTATCTATGCACTCTGACTGAAATCAAGGGCTTGTACAAGCATAAGATTCTGTAGTTTGTCCCTATCTACCTGTATAGATTGCAGCAATACATAATCCCAGCATGTGTATGATTCAGGTCAATAATATTCTATGGCTTCAGCAGACTAAATAGGTATTAAAGCCTCAGTCCAGGTAAAATTGATCTGACCAGTTAAACTTTTATCTCCTGGGCCTGAACTTGTGCATTTTCTAAATTAAAATCTCCACAATATTAAATCTCCATTTGTGGAATATTCACCCTCATAATGCAGAGCTTAAAACCTTCAGGGAAATGTAGGTCAGGGGAGAGTCACAGGGCTATACCAAATATACCATCCAGCAAAATTAAAAGTTCCTTGGATTGCCTTCTGGATTCCATTTGTGCTTCAATATTGATTTGAAAGGGAAAAAAAAAAAGGAAAATACAGAATATTTTACTTTTACTCTACTGTATTCTTAAGGTGCAACAGATTCTTTGTTGCTATTTGAGTTTTGTTACATATTGAAAAGTACTATTCAGAGAGAATAAAGGCTTACAAGTATGAACAAGAGGACAGACAACAAAATGATGCAGTATCTGTGCTTATGTAAGCAAGGCAGAACAGGAGCTGGAATAGAATTTCTTTGTTATACAAAGAAAATACATTAAGTTGTAATAATTTTCTGCAGCTTTAGACAGCAAACCCAGAGAAGATGTCTTTTTTTTTTGTTTGGGAATTGTACTTATGAAGGGCTTTTGATGAAAACAGGGTTGTTTACAATTTATTCTGCCTAGAAAATTGTTACCATTTCTATTAAAACCTGAGAAGCCAGGTACTTTTTCGGCTGTGCTTTTATATTGTAGATCAGATTCTACATAACTCATTTCGTTGTTGTCTGTGTTCTACTCACTTTCTATTTTATGTTGTTGTCATAGATAATTTTGTAATCCTTTTCTAATGTCACAAAGTTACACTTTTTGCCTAATCAGAAATATCTGCTTTTGCATATCTCATTAAAAAATTCCCAGAGCAATAAGGGGCGAAAACCATCTTGTGTTGGGAAAGCAGAATAAAGATTACAGAAGTTCTTCACAATAGATCCATTTCTATGTATTGAATTCTTGACTTGTACTTTTTTTTTCTTATCCTAAAAAGTAATAATATTTATCCAGACAGTTAAAGAATTTTGGATATATTTGTCATTTTTTTTAGTTTGATGGAAAACGCAGTTGAACATGTCCTTATTATCATATTTCCAAGCATTAATATGTAGACACACTTCGCTTTCAGAACTTACATAACATTTTTCAGGAGATGAAAAAAGATTGAACCCTCAGAGAACAGTTCACTTAGAACATTTAAGAATTTTCTGCACTGTAAAGCACTGTTTTGCTGGTGCTATTTTTTATCACAAGATGTACAGTCTACCATTGGATGCTTCAGTGGTATTGTAAATTTCCTGGACAAAAAGGGTTTATGCAGATAATGGACACATTCACCCAACACTGCCGATAAGATCTGTGCATTCTCTTACTTCAATAAATTGAGATTGCTGACTTCTGATAGCAGACTAAGTTTAGCTTACTGTCAATGAAGAACAACTCCCTAGAGAATGCTTAGCATTTGTTCTCCTTTTATTTCTTCAGGACAAAGGTTTCATATCACAAAAGTATTTGCAATTTATTTTTCCCCTCTGTCCACTTATCTCAAAGATCTGGCCCTTTGATTATTGCCCAGTGATGGAGAATATTCTGGAATTGGAATAAAGGTATGCCATTTTTCTGGTACTTAATTCTGGAGATTCCATTTTCTTAATTTTATGTCAGAAGATCCATTAACACCCGCAGAAGTGGAGATGTGGGTTTCTGTAAAACAAAAAAATCTAGAGCACAATGATTTCAGTGGCATCTGTATAAAATGAAATTTATAATGTGTTTATCCACACATGCCTGTGATAGATATTCACTTTTTTCCCTGTGTCATAGGTCAAAAAATAGTAAAAAAAAAAAAAAAGAAAGATAAATTTTACTCATCATTGATGTTACCTAGAAAGAGACCAACCTCCAGAGAGTAAGTGAACCCACCCCAGGGTGAATTTCTTACAGTACCTTCTGTTTATCGCTCTACCCTTCTTACTTCCTACCATACTGGACAATGTGTCTGTGAACTAACTTCAGGGCTTTCAAGCTGCAAAAGAGCTTGCCAGATACCAGACCATGTCTTAGTTGTTCTACAACATCTGAAATGGCGTTTAAAAAGGTCAGATTGAAACCCACACTTTGTAACCCAACACGAGGGGAAAACAGCTGCATAGTTCCTGCTTTCATTTACATCACAGTGTCATGCTTGTTCTGGCTATGTGGTACTGTGAGTTACTGCTGACCTTCTGTGAAATATCATCCTGCAAAGAAGACAAGTTGTAACTCGAGAGAAATGATATCTGAGAAAGTGCAAAGTTAACATCACACATGATGACTGTAAGTACAGTCCACAGAAGGGCTGCTACTCTAAATGGATTGAATGTATGAGTAGGTATTATCAAGAATCAACACATGGAAGTGAAAAAGGAATTCTACCATGAGTACAAGAGACAGAAAACCAGGACCAACTAGTTTAGAGGGAAGACATTTTCCTTCTTCAGGCCTCTGAACATCTTTGAAAATTTTTTGATTTTAAAAAGTTGGCTCTAAGATTGATCATAAAAGTAGGTTAGTGCATAGTGTAGAGGTTCTTGCATTTCTTTTCTGGACTGCAACCTGTTGGTGATTCACAAACCAACCATAAGCAAATAACTATATTTCAGGCCAAAAATGTGTTCTATGTTACTTTTCATTTTTGCTACCCACTGAACTAGAAACTTGTAATAGCTTTTTGCCCATTGGCAATAGCTTTGAAGCCAGCAAAAAAGAAAAAATATTTACAAGGGTTATCAGTAAAGAAATGAAACAGAAATGCCTATCAATGTAGTCCACATAAACAAATTAACTGCTCCAACTTTAGAAATGTAAGAAATGCAAATCATTCCAATATATCTTCTTTGGGTTTAATTAGTTTATGACTTCTCAGAAAATTTATAGTAGTTGAACTGCTGATATAAGCAGAACTGAAAACTGAAACATGCCTTAAGGTATAAACAAGATTTTACTTTTTTTTTTTCTACTTCCATTTCTCTTGTCTCTGCTTTTAATGCAAAATGGGTCAAAGGAATTCTCAAATTATGGATAATAAATGAGCATCTTCCAGTGTGCTTCAGTAGTCACCTTCCATGGTGTTACCATTGTATCTCTGCATCCTTGATTTTCCTATGCCCTCCTTTCTTTTCTTAGTTCAGAAGCTCAATGTAAAAAGGCAGAGATGGTGGAAAAAAGACTGTGATAACAGCTTTGTATACAGTGTACAGTCTGGCTTAGTGAACCACCACATCTTCAGAGTCTGAAGAGTTGCTGCATTAGAGCCATGCAGCATTTCCCGTGGGTAACCTCAAACTCACTTGAGATGTATCTTACGTTCTAGTTGATATATTTGCAAAGAACAGCCCAAATAGGAGTAAGTTTAGATCATTAGAAAGTTTAGATCATTAAATGGGGCAATGTACAACACAAAGAATCAGATAAATGTTTATTTCCTATGTGGGAGTTGTTAATTTCCCTTAGCACTCAGTCCTTTAATCTCCAGTGAGTCCTGGTTCTTATCATACTCCTCAGGGGTGAAGTTCACCATTTAAATCTATTGAGATAAAAAGGTCTTTCCTTCCAGGCCTAGAACAATGAAATCTGCAGTTCTCATTATCCTACTGCTATTGCTGCTATCCTATATGCTTGTCTTCCGTGACTATTTGGTGTATCTGTTTTCAGATATCAAAGAAATTTCTCAATACATAACCCCCTGGCTCACTTTCAAACTACTGCTGTTGATATAACTTTTTTTCCCCTTTCAATAAACTCTTTTCTAGGTCATCGCATCAGTGTCTCTTTTTATACTTGGCTTCCTGTAGCTTTTACAGATTGTGAGATTTTTTTGTTCTGTGCAAAGCTCTTAAAAGTTGCTGTCTTTCTAGCTCTTCTCTCAACATGTTCCTATAATGGTGTTTGATAACGAACAAAACCAATTAAAATTTGAGAGCTCAGAACACCAGAACAGTTGTCAGGATGCAGTCAATATTGCAGTTTGCTGAACTTTTTTCTATCTGTTCATTTTTTTGGCATACCTTTACATATGATTGTCCTCAGAAACAGAGCTCTGACTAGAGCATCAGAGATGTAATTTCTGTATTATGGCAATATGATTAGCTTTGATTCTCTGCTATCCTTGATTCTCAGGGATCTTTGAAAAACCAGACACAGTTTCCTTTTTTGAAAAAAATGTTAGATATCTTATTTGCAACATATTTTAAGAAATTTAATGAGAAAAAGATAGTATGTAAGAGTTCAGATACTTTCCAGTATTTTACTTATATGTGAATACAATGCACTGTTACCATATCTAAATCTGTGATAGACTTATAGTGAGAATTAACACCTCTGACAATATTGGGAACAGAAAATTTCCAGTGTCTGAAAGGTTATACTTTGTATTAAAATTTGTGAAATTTCATTGAAGGACAAGCTTTACACTGTTTCTTTGAGAGTGCTTATCACTGCATATGTTATTACAGAAACTCCTGGGTGTGTCATGTAACATCTGTTTCTACAGAAATGTACTTACTAATCAAGAGAATACAAACAACACAATTCCACCAGGGCAATTCTTTGAAATTAAAAGTTTTGTACTCGTTCTCTCTTTTCCTTTAATTGTGTCTTGTACTAATATTTCATTGTATCTTATACTAATATTTAGTTGTATAATTTAACAGTACAAGAAAAACAATTTAATATTGAATGAACAAATACAACATTGATAGAAAAAAAAGTCTATTTTCTTCAATTTGTATTTATTTTGTGCAGTATAAATATATCAGTTCCTTGTTTGGCAAAACCTTCCTCCCATAGAAGCATGGTGTAATTATAGCTTTTTTCACATTTTTTCACTGTAACATCAACTTGTATAATTTGCTCATTTCTTAATTTTTTCTCTTCTTTTTTCTCTTAGCTTTAATTTCTTTTTCCTCACAATTTTTCCCCCATCTGTCCACAGTTACCCTCATACCATAGTTACCCTCATGTATTCTTACATCTCAATGTTCTTTCCTTTTCATCCTTGCCAATACTTTCTGTGCTAAATTTCTATCATTACTGCAAGATTTCTGATCATTAATCCTCAGTTTTTCTTCATCATATTCAGTCTCTGATGTTTTTGTTGTCAGCTAGCATTTTCATCACTGCTTCTGGAGCTGTGCACTGGTACTGGATCACTCAGTCTTTTTAAAATGTATGTCACAGGCAGCATGCACAGCGCTTGGCCTTGTACCTCCTCTCGACTCTTTGTAGAACCCAATGGAACCCAGATTTCATTATCATGGGGTTTTTTCTCTTTTGAGTTTACAGAATAACGTGAAAGTTACATTGCAGCTCAGCAGCATACTGTTATCATATTGCAAAAGGGATTTACATGTCCCAGTGTGTCATGGTGCGTGCTTGAGGCTGTTTAGGGATGCTTAAGGATCTGAAGACTGTTGGAATAATGCTGAGGCAGAAAACAAACCTGGTGCACTCTTGTCCATACTGCCCGAGAAGGGCTGCTGGTGTATGTTAATAACAGTGACTGTTCTTGGGTGTTATGTAAGAGTCCTAGCTGGCCCAGAACAACAAAATACAGAATATTTTGGGGGAAAGATGTATGTGTAACAAATAACTTTGTAAAGTATGTTATATCATAGACATTTTATAACCTTTATGGAAATATAATTTCCATAACATGATGTTCTTATGATCCATCACAGTTTTTCAGATTAAAGAATTATCTGTTTGCCTCATTCTGGTTCCATTAAGGTTCTGTAAACTGAACGAATATAAACAGCATAATAAGTGACTGGTGTCATCAGTCATCAAAACATAAACTTGTAGAAGTAAACTTGACATAAACAAGTAGAAGCAGGACTCCAAGGCGTACAGCAAATAAATAAATAAATACCTTCTATTGCGCCCACTCCAACTGAAAAAATCAGCACTTAATGAATTTGTAACAAACTCACCATGCTGGATATTTCCAAACTGGGGAGGAGGGGAGTGTGGAGGTGTGTGGAGGGGTCTTGTGGATGTTGCTCTTGTGAGGAAGTAAAGCTAAAGGACTCCGGGGCTTAGTTCTTGGCTTAGAAGAAAGAGTATCACTTCCCAGCTCATATATGCATTTCTTGTGTGAAACCTGTTTCCAAATATCTTGTGATATTATGCTGATGTGGGATGATATGCAAAACAAAATGTTGAGAAAAGTGGGTTAAAATGAATGTTTTAAAATTTTGCACAGAGCTTCATGGAAAGTGTAGCATAAAGAGTAGTCACCTGAAACAGATTTTGAACCCAGTTTAAACAGAAACTTAACTCTTTCACTCAGATGCACGTGCATCAGTCCAATGGGCTAATACATGCCACACTGGCTATATTGTTGCACTAGATTTTCACAGAGTGACACGGATTTCATTTTTTCATAGATTATGATAAAGCCATTTAATACTGTAGCTACAGTGGTATGGAAAAATAAGAAAATTTCTTGTTTGTTTGTTTGTTTGTTTGTTTGCAATAGAAAGAGAAACCTGGCAGATGTATTTTGTATTCATTATCCTTCTGTTGTTTGCTAAAAAATTCCAATCTTATAACCCTGCAATTTGGAAACCACGTGACAAGCAATTCAAGAAGAAAGCTCTCTTCTTCTAATGTGTCTTTCCATTTATCAGTCCCCATCTCTCTCTCTCCATAACTGCTTGTGTCTCAAATTCTCACTGTCTCCAATTTATTTTTAATTTATCTTGGACTTTTATGCAGGGGCTAGTACTTTTATAGTGGTGGCAACAAACTGAAAATAAACTTTACACCTATGAATATTAGCTGTAACTATATATTGTTGTAGCATTTCTTCCCCTGCATTCTCTTCATGCCCCTTAATTTCTTGGACTTAAAGGGATATGGGTGGCAACTTCCTACCCTCCTTAATGCCTACAAATGCTCTTGCAATATGTGATTAATACGCAGTAGACTTTCGTTGACTGTAAATTATGCCAGATGGACTTGTAGGGAACAGAAGGGTGACAAAATCTTATGTCGCTATCTCCCCTTTTCATACTTATCTTTAAACTCTACTAGTTTAGAACATGTAATATCCACTCTTTTCCCTTCTTCTGCCTTCCCTCTTCCTCCAGACCTCTCCATAGCATGTGTCTTTGGTCACTGTCCTTTCAGATGCGTTCTGAAAGTTCACTTAAACTTTAAAACCCTTTGCAAACACTAAAAGATTAAAGTCTTATTTTAGATTTACTAAAGAAATTTTAGTACTTTTCTGAGAATCAAGAGGATTTTGTGTTGTGCAAAAATTTCACAACAAATATCCTCGTAATTCCAGGTATTCAAGTTGACAAGGGTCCATATGCAACCAACAGCATAACATGGGATGAAAACACTTGCAAACTGGGCCCAAAACGTTTGTCACTTCGGTTCCAATAAGAATACAAGAGTTTAAAATAATCTTATTTACATAACGTTTGTTATTTTCCACTGCCTCCTCTTTTTCCTCTGTTGGCGAGAAATGCTTCCTGAAAAATTTTAATTTTAGATTGTGCATTTTCACAGAATAGGACTGTCTAGTTTTAAGATGCCCCATGCTTCCATTTGATGGGAAACATGCAGTAAATAACTTTTTTTTTTTCATTTTTTACTTCACTGAAAGTCTATTCTGGTTTTGATATTGTAGATAATACAGCCAGTATCCTGACAAGACGAAGGAGATACAGTCGAACCACTCAAGATATCTATTACCTGCCAGTTTTGATTTCTGATGGAGGAGTGCCCCCTCTCAGCAGCAGCAGTACCCTCACCATCCGGGTCTGTGCCTGTGAGAGAGACGGACGAGTGAGAACTTGCCATGCGGAAGCTTTCCTCTCCTCTGCTGGCTTGAGCACAGGAGCTTTAATTGCAATCCTGCTCTGCGTTGTCATTCTTCTTGGTAAGCCATTTGCAATATTAAATGATGCTATCCCTCCAATCCCTCTTGGAATTTGACAGGGCACAAGGTTTTAATAAGGTATGCATTTGAACCAGTGGCTGCCTGGTAGTAGGAGGCAATTAGAAGCACATAGCTGTGATTAGAGGGGAAAGGTTTAGCTAAAATTAATAGGGAAAAATGTTTTTTAAAGTACATTCATGAATATCTGGAATCCAGCAGAAATTTTTTTCAGAGGTTATCAAGTAATTAGCACTGCAGATCTTTTTTTCTGTAATTTGGAAAGATTTCAAAAAGCGACTGACTCTAATTCCATGTCTTGAACAGTGTGAAAAATGATAGAAAATAGATGGGCAAGGCTTTTTGAAATGCATTATGCTGTAAGAAACACCATTAGCACTCTACAAAAGCCATCTCTTAATTACCTTTGTGGAATAAACTGATAGCAATGCACAACATAATCCACAGGGGCAAGGGACACAGGAGAATATAAGCAGACTCATAAGATTAATGCCATTGCAAGTGCATTTCCTCTTGACTCTTTTTAGGTTTTTTTATTTTCCCAGGCCAATTTGAATGTTATCCATTAGTTAATATTGTGGTTGGTTTTGGTTTTGGGTTTTTTTTCCTGTCAGAGGCACAACTTGCTTGCGTACATGACTCTATGCTATTCATGTGACTTTCTACATTCTTATAGAGTGGCAAGAAATAATAGTAATTGCAGTGTGACCGGCAGGATATTTTGAGGATTTTTTTCTCGAAGGAAAAAATCTAGCATTTTCTAAGAACTACTTTCCTTACAGCTTACTTCAGTATTTTCTTGTCAGAAGGCTGGTTTAAAATATATAGTTATACATTTAGCTTGCAATTTTGTATTTTATTACACAAAATTGAATATTCATAAGAAAAAAAATAAACCTTTTACATATTAATTCAATTTATATGCTAAACATTGGTTTTAATGAAGCACTGAAAACCTTGGACTATATTTCTGAAAAATGCCAACTCTAGTTACTCATTTCTCATTTACCTGAAAGAATGTTATCTCCATTTATCTCCTTTATGAGATCCCTAATAAACTAAGTAGCAGATGATCCAAATACCAGTACTGAAAATACCAGCCTGAAAATATTACATCTCTGTATTTTTTACTTAGTGTCTGCTATTTCTGTGACATATTCAGATGTAAACTTTAAACCTACTCTAATATCTGCAGTTTTCTCTTTAGCAATTGTGGTCCTTTTCATCACCCTAAGACGTAGCAAGAAGGAGCCTTTGATCATTTCAGAAGAAGATGTCCGGGAAAATGTTGTGACATATGATGATGAGGGCGGTGGAGAGGAAGACACAGAAGCATTTGACATCACAGCACTGCGGAATCCTTCTGCTGCTGAAGAGCTAAAATACCGGAGGGATGTTCGTCCTGAAGTGAAGCCTCTGTCCAGGCATCATCCCTCCTCAAGCCTTGACAGTATAGATGTTCAGGAGTTCATTAAACAAAGACTGGCAGAGGCTGATCTGGACCCCAGTGTGCCCCCGTATGACTCCCTGCAGACATATGCCTATGAGGGTCATAGATCAGAAGCTGGGTCTATCAGCTCTCTGGATTCAGCAACGACACACTCCGACCAGGATTATAATTACCTTGGAGACTGGGGACCTGAGTTCAAGAAGCTAGCTGAAATCTATGGGGAAATAGAATCAGAAAGAACAACTTAGTTGTAATTCCCAGAACAGAGAAGTTGCTAAACATCTGGACAGATAATGACAGCAACGGTAACAAAAAAAGTGAATACAGTACTTGGAACTGAGTAAGTGTATGCAGTTACTGTAGAACAAGTGCCCTTTTCATATTTGAAACTGGGTTCTCCAATTGGAAGAAAGTCAAATTTTGAAAAATACAGAAAAAAGAATCTATTGTCCCTTGTGTATTTTTTTTTAATTGCTCAATAAAGTCCGTGGTACCTTATCTGCAACAATACCTAAAGTAAAGGCAAGCAACAACATTTTTATTGCAATATGGGTAACATCTCCAAGCTACAGTAAGTTTATGGTCATGTCTGTTTAAGAAGAGAGCTAACAGAGGAACAAATCTCTTGCAGGTTGTTGTGATGTTGCATTTCTAGCTGTGCTCTAGGCCTTGTGATCCCAACGTGAGGTAGCCAATGGGGTTTACTATCAGTGTGAGAAGTGCTACCAGTCTGTTTCCTTTACAGAGGCGATAAGCCACACCTGTCCTCTTAAATAAATGGTCCTTTGATGATTTAATCTTATTGATTTAGCAGGTTGCATTGAGAAGCTGTCATTTCATTATGTCCTTCATAATCGCGTCATCCATAACCTGCTAACAGATGGAGGGCGTCATTATCTGTAGCTCAAACACAGCTCTAGCCCTTAACCCCAGACCTGCTCTGTTTCTGCGTGCTAGAGGAACTGTGTTGTTTCCAGTGTTGTGCTTATTCTTTTTATCTTTTCAAAGGAACATCATTCATTTAAATGGAATAGACCCAAAGTACTCTTTATGCAGCGAAGCAGATGAAGCATAGGCTTTTTCAATAAAAACAACAATGGCAGCACCATTTAACTATGCAGTTGTTTGGTTCACTGTGCTTCACTTCTGTTAAGAGCTGAAGCTTTTTAAATCTGTTGCTGGTCTGAGTCCAGAAGCTACAACAGTCTGTTTAAAACACAGTGTTCTTAATTATAATGTTTCTCTATTTCTGTGTGTGACTAAAAGCAAAATAGAGCTGCTGGTAAGACATTGGGATAGAGAAAATTGAAACAAGGAGAATAAGATGATGATGATGCGTTTTTCTTTTAAGTTCAATCTACTGATACTTATTTCTCCTAGAGTAATTGCCACCTAAGCAGAACAAGAAGATTTTTCCCTATGTCAAGCATCGTGGAAACAGGAACATTTTAAATCAGTGGAGGAAATATACCATTTCTGTGGTTCCTGTGGATTAAGTAAATTGATTTCTTACATTAGTAACTTTATGGCATTACAGAACTGATAGTTCTCCTTAACATTGCAGACTGCTTAACACCTAATCCAGCAATTTTTTTTTCTTTTTATAGCATTGCAGCTGTAGAACTGCTAAACAGTTCTGCTTAACATAGAAGCCTGCGTATCACCTCATCTAGCAGATTCTGATTTTTCCTTTGCTTTGTTTGAAACTTTAACCTTTTCTTTGTCTTTCTGGTGATAATACTATGAGAGGACCAGGAACTCATAATATCCCATGAAAGATTATATATAATGCTCACAATTGCTATTAACAGTCCTTTGCTTCTATCTGTAACTCCACTTAGAGAAATTGACCTCTTCCAGTATGAATTAGATACGAGAACTGTCAGAGTAGAAGCTGTGTACTTTTTTCTTACTGTCCAGTCTGGTGTGCAGAGTGATACAGATTTGTATGCTGCACTAGATTCCTCTCTCTGCATTTTAGGTGCCACTTACATTCAGCTTAGTAAAGAAGGGTCTGTGTTTATTGCTGATCTACTGTGAGCCACACAGGTGAACTGCATAATTAAGCCTTCTTTTCTTTACTCTATGGTTGGGTAGCTCCTAGACATGACTGAAATTTCTGATCAGTTTACTTTGAAGAGATTTTTTTTTTTCCTTCCTAAGATGTAGTTGACTGTTTTTGGTTTAAACAGCCTTCTGGAAAAAATAGCAAGCAGTTTTGTAAGAAACTTTTTACCCTCTAAAAAGTATTAGTTGCATTGTAGTTCCAGAATTGGTTTTTAGTACACTATTTTGTTTAAAATTTGTAATCTTCTTTCTTTCAGAATCTGAACCCACAGGAAAAATATAGTAGGGAAAACCCCCTGAATCCTAAGATATTCTGCTGATGACTTGAAAGTAGTTTAATAATTTGTGTTCATTTTCTTTTTTAAACTTTTTATGAAATACAGAATCTTTTAGAAATGCATTTAAGGAAACATTCTTACTGTAGAGTGAATTTAAACAGATGCAGTAAGAGTTACACACAAGCTGAGAATGGTTTATATATTGTCTTTTTTGGGGGGGGTAGATCTAGGATATGTTTCAGTTTTGTCCCAAATAAAGCAACTATTAGTGTGCGCTTTTGTTAGGAGAAATTTTCTTTTTATTTAGATCATACTTGCTTTAGGCCAACATCTAAATTTTTATACTGTATGAGTAGAGTGGTAAAAACAAAATGTTTCACCATTACTACTACCATAATGCTTTGTATCACAGCTGCATGAAAATTGCATTCATTGTTGTATTATAGTTTTCAGAACTAGGTATTAGTTATCTTTGTGTCTATTCCCTCTGGCCCTACACCAAAGCAGGGAAAATCAATTGTATTTTGTGTTTTAAGCACTGTTCTTGCCATTGTTTTTTTATTTGCATCACAGAACGTTCAGACTTAAAGGCAACAGAAGTGCAGTGACATAAGCAAGTAGTCACTCCTTATGCTAATGGTCTGTTTAAGTTAATAATATCTCAGAGAAATAAGAATCCCCTTTTCACCATCCCTGGTGCTCTCTTTGCTGCTATAGAGCACATGCTTCATACCCCAGGAAACCTGAATCCTTTAAAACTCTGCAGGGTTATTGAGACGCTGCTTCTGTGATGCTGCGGTGTGTCCTGTTTGGTACATCCTATCCACAGTGATCGCCAAATGTGCTTCTCTATCATGATATGTCTGCATGCATGCTATGCTTACTGTGTTTTATTCAAATAGACATCACAGTGTCGTGTTGTTTGCATGACAAATACCAGAATATTAAATCTTCAGGGCCACAGAAGAAGGCCTCACAGTGCAGAAGAAACAGGTTTACAGATTTATTATTCCGATCTCACAATTTTTTCCTTTGGGTCTTTGTGTCCTTAAAACAAATTTAAACTATATCTGGGAAATTCAATATTGACCTAGGTTGAAGTGGAAGAAAATTAACACTGCCATGGATGGCACAATAATTTCATAGCATTGCTGATTTAAACAAAGTATACATTCAGTGAAAGTATTGTGGGAAACTCTTTCCTAGTTTATGTTAAAGTCTGATTATATAGACTATGCTTAAAGCTTTCATGGATCTTTTGTGTACTCATATTCTCAAATATTTTTCTATTAGCCTAAAGAGTAATCCTGTTGCTGCTTAACAACTGAATGCTGAAAACTGCCAGTTTGACTTAAACTGGAAATACTGAGTAAAGTTAAATGGCACATGCAAAGTGATACTTAAGGGCTTTTCTATTTACTATTTGATTTCTACAACAGCCGTTCAACTAATAGTACATTTCCACCAAAATAATCAGTTGCATTCCTTCAATTCCCTCTTTCTTGTAATGGTGAGGGCACTCGGTATGCTGTAATCCTGACAAGTCAAAATTGTCTGAAGAAATGGTCAGTGTAAGAATTTTAAAATGTGAAACTATATTGTCAAACTAAAACCTGTCAAAAGTGTAGTTTAATGCACTTTAAAGACAGGGAAGAGCTTGAATTCAGCTGGTGTTAGATTAAGATTCATACATTGAGAACAAATTAATTTGTTTATCAGTGTTACCTTTTATTACATACACATAGAATACTGTAAACATTGAAAGTAAGTTCACTCTGTTATGCACTTTAATTTTTTGCATTCTTCTTAGAAAGCCAAAATAACTGCAAACATTTTTGAGTTTTAATTCTAATTGATACAGTTGTTTAAATTGTGAATACTGAAAGAAAATGTCTATGTGAAAGTATTCTTTCTGGTATTTAAAAGGAATTACAAAATTTCTGGGGTCTAAGAATTTTCAAAGTCATCCTTTAGAAAATATAAGTATTGGACCAGTCTGGAATTAACCAAAACCATAAGCTCACACAAGGGTAACAAAGGGAATATTCTAAATGCAAAGAAGGATATAAAATTATGCTGCCTAGCGTTACTTTGTGGATTCTAAAGTGCTAAGACCTTGTACTTGCAGTACATATAAATGGCACAGTGCATTCTAAGGAACATTAGAAGTGTGTTGCAAGTTTTGGGCCATTCTTATTTTTCCAAAGTCTCCAAAAATATATATATTTTTTTTAACAAAAGAGTAATGTAAAATATACCTCCTTATGCAAGTGTTACTGATAGAAATTGTTACATTTTCTTTTAATAAACAAAAGGGACAAAATCTTTTATTCGTATTTTTCAAATAAAATGTGCTCTTTGCTATGGTGATGGGTTATTGTATTCCTCACCACAACCAGAATGTGTTATTTTGTCTTCACTCCTGTATTCTATACTCACCAAGGAACCAGAACATCTAAAGACTCTCTGTCCTTACACCTCAGGTGTGACACAGTTGTATTAATGAGGCCAATGTCAGAAACGGTATGGGAACTTGAACTGGATCTGTAATTCCTGATATAGCCCCTTGGTCGTGCCACTATTTCAAAGACTCTCTCACATGGTTATTGCTCCAGATGGATAGGGATGGAGAGAGACACCATAAGATACTTTACAACAGACTGCAGTATAGCTGCTAAATGGCTCATTACTTTTACTTGTGGCAACTGTTCTTCTCCAACCATCTCTGTCCTGAAACTGAAATACAGTGTCGTAGGATGAATACATTATCCACATGAGTGAATTGGGGAATTGCACATCTATGAATCCAGATTGGTGATAAAAGCCATGGTTATTATCCTAAGTTGACACAGAAGACAAAAACAGGCAAGGACATTTACAATGATCAAGCTCAGGCGCATGCAATGCAAGGGCACAGGAATCCCTCATTCTTTCTCAAAGGAATGAATAGGCTTTATCAACAAATTCTGTGTCAGAAAATAATGATGCCACAGCTCACAACAAACTTGTTGCATGCAAGGCTGTCTTTCCCAGACTGAAGTAAAATTCAAAAATAATGCTAGGGTAGACAGGACACAAAAGTAGAATTTTCTTGTTGAACCCTACTTACTCTACTTTATTATCTATGGGCCAATTTAGATTGTGTACCACCATACTATGCAATTTTCACATGTGCCTCACCACAAATCCAGAAAAGAAATATTATGGTAAGATAATATTTGCAAGATAGATATTGTCAGCCTGAATCTGAATGCAAGTTCAGGGAGGTTTTGTGGTATTTGTTTTGGTCCTCAGTTGACATGTTAAACTTTCAAAAGAATTTTTAGAAATATTTTAGATAATATTTTCTATTTAAGATTGAATTTTCTTTTTCTTTTATTGTCTTAGCAAAGCTTGCTATCATCTTATCATATTATCCTGAAATTGATTTTTAGTTTATTTGGAGTCCATACTACTTCCATATATGTGCCAAATGTATTATTTATACTTAGGTGCAGAGTCTTCAAAAGCTAGAACGTTTTTCTTGTGAGTTTAGCAGACTTGTTCTATGGGCTTCATGATTCCATGTAACATATTTGTGTCCTTGCAACTCCTCACAAGTCCATCAAGGAAGTCCCAAAGATCCCACAAACTTTCCACTCTATCTTTATCTTAATCTGGTTTGTTCTGGAAGTACGTGCAACAGAGCGTATTACAGCGGATAGGCAGTCAGCACCTGCAGAAACATACTCATCCAACAGAGATCACCTCAAGGCAAATATGGACATTGAGATTAGCACCCTTAGAGGATCATAGGGCACACAGACCTTGGAAGGCGTTAGAGTCCTAGCCAAACCTGAATAAAATCAGGGTCCACAGGAACTTCTACCATAGTGGACCTTGTCATCCTGCATGTTCAATGTGCAAATACCTGGTGAGCTCAATGGAAATCTCAGTAGAGGTACATGTAAATAAGAGAACTGCTCAAATATCAGAACTGCCACATCTTCTGCTAGAGTTCTGGGTGGGAATTACTCTTAATACGTTTGTCAGTCTAACGGTGTGAACACGATTCTGACCCATTCTGCAGTTCTAACACACAACTTTACCTACCACATTAACTGTCTTGAAACAAATTCGATGGCTCTCGACGTTATTCTTAAGGCTATGTATTGTTTCTTTAAATCTGAATTAATATCCTTGGTTTAAGAGCAATTCTTCCCTTTATCTTCTGGAACTGATCTGGGGACAAAGCACCTACAATTAAAATTCAGCCCTGTTTTGAAGTCTCGAGCACACACATCTCACAGCCAGTTTCATTATTGGATTTGGGCTGGGCAAAAATCAAACACTGGTTGTGTATGAAAAGTAAAGCTCACTCTTACTAAGCAAACTATTTTTTTTTTCTGCTAGTGTAGGTCTATTGATTTAAAACTCTGCTTGAAGTGAAAAAGTATATGAAACTACACACATACTGATTATGTCATAAAAACCACGTTTGGATTTCTCAAAGAGAAGTAAATACAGCTTATAATCTGTACTATTTACAAACTATATTAACTTTTTAAAAATCAAGCTTGCATTTTCCAGATAGTTTCAATGCTTTGTGGTACATAAATTTTCATCTGAGAAATGATAACATGGAGAAGAAGAGTTAAGAGTTCCAAATCTTTTTAATCTCTAGCGGCTCTAACTATTAAAAAGGAGAAAACTTGAAAATATGTTTCTTTATGATACGAATTGGATTATCAGCTCTGAAAACCAAGTCTCTTGCATATGATGTTGGTAACAGTAAAAATAATTATGTTATTGTTCTTTCTTACTTTTTTTTAGCATAATTTTTTTAATGTAGGCTGTCAAAGTATGCCTTAAGTGTTGACTAAATTAGTTATATAACTGCAATTTTCTAAAAGAAGGAAGTGTAATGTAAAGTAATACTCTCAAATCTTGTACGTGAAACAGAAGCTCAGACTCTTTAGGTGTATCAGAAACCACCACCCCATAAACATATTCTATTCCATGTAGTGCTATTTAAAGAAAAGCCCTCTAATGCTCACTTGATGTTGTGTCATTTGCAAATGACCATTTCATGTATCTTTTCTTACTTTTTCATTAAGACTCACTACATTTTTTTGACAAACTTTCTTCTTTTGATTTCCTCAGAACATTAAGAAGTCACTTCTGTTGAATTTGATGGAAACTGTCAGAAGGACAGTTTTTTGACCAAGTCCAGGATAGAACTTCCCACCAAAATCTGCAGGGACTAATCAATAACTAACTGGTCAAAGCACTTTATCATGGATGTGCAAGACTGACTTCAGAGCAGGATGTTAGATGGGGATCTCCCACTTCAGCTATTCCTTTATCATAATCCCACATTAGAAGTTTCAATGAATTTTTACTATTTGTTTAATGCATATTTTTGGGTAAAACAACATTCTTGTTTTCTCTCAAGCTCTGTGGGGCTGAGTGATCCTGAAAACATGAGTTATATATTTTTCACTTTGTACCCTGCTTTATTGTTCATCCTTTTTTTTTTTTTTTAATTTTCTACCCCCACAGGCCCACTTTTGCATTGGATGCTTGAAGAACTGCAGTATAGTAACTTAGGTTAAGAATATCAGGGGAATCTAGGAATAAAGCTTCATCCCTCTGAAAAAAAATGGAAATACTTTTCAGTGGTATCTGATGCCAAATATACTAATCTTCATTTTTGTACCCTGGGGCAAACATTTAAATTGGACTTTATCACAGCTGAATTCCTTAACTTTTTTTCCCTGCATGATATTACAAAATTCAAATCACCTTCTATTATAATTTAAAAAGTGGTTTTAAGCTGGTTTTAAGCATTTATATTTTCCAAGACCCTACTGTCTGAGGTCACATAGAAAATGATATTATTTGCCTAAGTAATTGCATAAAAACCAAGATTTCTGATTTCAGTGTTACAAAGAAAAGACTTATAAGAGAGAGAGGGGAATTATAGGAAGCATGAAGAGCAATGGACACACCAGGACAGATGTGATTACACAGAACTGATCAGAAATATGTCACAAAATAAAATACATAGTGATACAGGACAGATTTTTCAGTAAGGTATTACAATTGGTATTGCAAATTTTATGAAATAAAATTGCAATATTTTATGACTAGTCCCCTTCAAGTCAATAAAAACCTAAGTTATATGTGATGTAAAATGGGGATAGATTAAGAAATCTGGAAAAAAATGCTGTGGAAAATGGACATAATTAAAAGCTATTTATTTGTTTCTTATTGTGTTTCTTTATACTGTTCAGGTTATGCTATTTTCTATTGCTGCTATTGCAAATAACCCACACTGCTGGATCAGTCATATACATACAGATTCCTACCGGTACGCCTAGGTTTTTGGCTTGCTAATTTAACACGGATTTTGAAAGTATTTAGTTTGTTTTGCAGGAAATTTTGGACTGTACTTTTCTAATGAAAAACTGCTACAACTTCCTCACTTCTGGAGCAGAATTTTAATTTTTCTGATAAAGATGATATGTTGCAAGAACAGTGACAAAAGCTACCCAGAGGGCTGCAGGTGAAAACAGTTATGTGCCCACTTACAGGAATCTATAAATTTTTGCGTGATTTGTATCCACACAAAATATTGTCAGAGCTCACAAGGCATTGGGGAAAGCTGTGTTCATGATGTACATAAGAAAACCTGTGCATACTCAGTTCTGTTTCTTTCACATCTAACCAAACTTCAGGTTAGGTGAGTCTAATATGGCTTCATTGCTCACACTTTGTTTAGCTTGTGTGAAAAAAAAAAAACCACAAAAATACAGACATTGCATAAAACACAGAACATAAATGCACAGTATGTCTCCCTTATGTTATATTCAGCTTACTATCTAAGCTTTGTCCCTACAGGAACAAAGTGAAGAGGGGTAAAATCTTAGGATATCTTGGACATTCGACCTCCACACTGGATTCTCAACTGTCAGTCAAAGAAATAGTAGTTTTAATGTGTACATGCAAAGATACAGTGTGTCAATTGAAACGTCAGTGACTTTGGACAGCAGTTTAGACTTGAACTCAGACTGTCTCTTCCCAAGTTATATTTTAGAAGGAAAGAATACTTTTTGAGAAAATGTGTCAGATGACAGAAATTCAAGTGAGTGGAAAGAGTACTTGGTGTCTTGTGAAGTTCTACGTGATTCTAACAGCCAGGAAGATGCTGCTATGATGTATTACTGTGGAAGAGAAAACTTTTGGCCCCTGAAAGGGAAAATACTCTCCTTGTTTTCATGATGTTTCGTGACAGACATTATCACAACTTGAAAGGATTTATCCTGAAATTGAGAGGTTGTGATGATCAATCTGTCTTTTTGCACCTTGGGCAGTTCCCATTGATGGTGCAGTCAGCATGGTCCCTGGTATTGCTCAGGAGCATCCCATTCTTGACAGACTTTTTAATAAGAGTATAGTGGTAAAAGAACTTGGTTCAAAAAATTAATATAAAACTCTGAGCATTTCAGCTTAAGGTCACTAGTTCATATTTGACATGAAAATGCAAAACGCAAACATGATTAGCACTAAATGACTACTTCTTTACAGGAAATTTGTTTCTAATCTTACTTCAGTGTTAGTACAGAAAACCTGCAGGATGGCAGTGCCAAAGAAATAGTCACTCAGTACGTTCACCATATGTCTGCTCCTAATTATACTCTGAATCGCTTGTTTGACTATGGGGATTTGACAAGTAATCCTATAACAGACATATCCAAATTTTAAGTAAAAGCACCGTGGCTGTATTCAGCACAACATTCCATCTGCAGCTTCCACCCTTGCTACATCACTGCTGTTGTTCCCAGATTGCAGTGGAACTAAAGAATTTCTGGATGATAAGGAACTGAACTTCTTGCTGCTGAATAAACACCAGCTGAGATTTGCTACCTCAGGATCCTTAACATCTACAAGAGGCTGATAAATGCTCTCATCCAAATGTTGACAGAAACAACATGAATAAAAATAAAATAGATGATATTTTGTAATTTAAGTCCAAGAGACAGATGAACTAAAGGAAAGATAAGATTGAAATATTTCTGAGAGAAGTGGAATAAATAACTTGATGCTTCTGGGTGACTTGATATATCTGGTTATTTACAATGGAAAATTTATGGATGAGCAAAAGTCCTTACACTTTTTTGAAATTGATAAAGGATAACTACACAATGTACACAGGAAAGAGGAACAGCCATATGGGATCCAGTAATAATGGACATGAAACTGCAGTTCACTTAGTGATAAGAAAGCTCTTTGTATATGCAATTATATAGAATCAAGTTCAAATATTTTGTATAAGAACAGTAAAGTAGAAGAAAACTTGTTCCTTGAGCTTAGTATACAAAAAGCAAAATTCTGTTTCATGAAAAAAATGATGATGCATCCACAAAGAAATATACTTTTCCTGTCTCTCTCATTGATTCCCTATCTGTCCTTAGGAAAATACCCTAATATATGCGTATTAATAAGGAATTAATACTTTTTTCCAGTCTGGAATGAATTAGACCCCACTGTTCATATATGCTTTCTTGAAATTAATACTCTCCTTTTATAAATGTACTCTAAACAGAAGATGCTAAAACAAAATGTGCTAAATCTTCCAAGTCATAATTTCTGCTAAAAACCTGGAACTTTAAATCTAAGTGATTTAGAATCTCAACTTGAATATTCAGCTTTGAAAATCCTTTTTTGTTAGATACTTTAAGAAACTGGGGCGAAAGTGTTGAAAAAGTTCAAAACCTACACATTCTATTCTGAAAATGTTCTTAGAAAGTGTCTAGGAACTTCCACAAACAGCAAAATCAAGTGAACACAGTGATTCCTAGGATATGCAAGCTAAAAGTAAACCTAGTTTATATGGAAGGCTAATCTTCTAGGTTTTCTTGAAGGTGTCAACAAGCCTTTGAATAAAGGTAATGTGATTTAGTCACTTGGATTTCCAGTAAGATTTTGATAAATTCTTTCATCAAACTTATGATAGAAGGACACGATCTTAAAGAGAGATTTAAGAACAGGAAGAAATGCACAGGGCTAATTTGTAAGGCTTTTCAGTGCAAAGAGTACTGTTAGGCATTATTTTAGGATTGGAATTGTTTGATAGAGCCAAAGGTAATCTAGAAAAGCAAACTGTGGCTACTTGCAAAGCAATCAATGGATCATTACTGCATGAACTGAAGTTGTGGTTGAAACTGAAAAAAATACAAGGTAATGGGCACAGGCAAAACCTACCCAAAGTGCACCTGCGCCATCAGCTCAGAATAGATTTATTACTCAGGGAGAATATTTTGAGTTGCTGTTTTTAACTAAATACCTGCTAGGTAGTGGCCAAAACCAACATAAACAAACCTGGTATCAAAATTTATTAGGTAACAAGAGAAAAAAACAGAAGTGTCATTATGCTATTTCAAAAATTCAGTGATTCCACATTTCAGCTACTCAGTAAAACAGTCTAGTCCCATGCAAAAAACAAGAGAAAGCACACAGAAATCAAGAAAATGGTTAATAGTTGTGAAATAGTATGCATCTCAGGAGTTTTTAAAAGTTAGGACTCTTCAAAGTGGAAAAGAAATGAGTGATGGGAATAATATCTAAGTCAAAAATTTCGAAATTACAACTGACATATGGAAAATAAGCAGAAATCTACTATCATTATTTTTCACAATAGAAAAGTGAAAAGAAAAAAATAAGAACTATTAAACAAGCTTTTAGTTAACAGATTTGAAATAAACAAAATTAGATAATTTTTCATGTGGCATAAAACCAAGCGGTAAAAATGAAGAGCTGATAGAGTCTTTTTTCCACGACAGATGTGACTTTGGAAGTCACACAGCTGCAATATTTTCTTAGCTATAGTGTTGTTGACCTGCACTATTGTCCTGGTTTCTTGCCTGCTGACAAGGGAAAAAAAAAAAAAATCTGGCTTCTGACGAAAAGATACTAAAAATGAGACCAAGTATCAGTAGCATTAAAACTGGTTCCAGTGTTTCATGCCTAACAGTTTGGAATACAAAGAAACCATCAACTAATTTCCAGCCCTGTAATTCTTGCCTTCATCCTGTTCTGTATCTTTTAAATCTGCCAGTCACCCAGTTACAGCTGTAGTTCATGAACCTTCTTCAGCTGACTTGGTTCATCCGTAGATAATGCCAGTCAGGAAAATGAACTCACAAGTTCATTTAAAGTCCAATGAATTATGAAATGGAAGTCAAGAACTGCTGGCCTCTACTCATCCTGTACTGTCCACAGGCTTCTATTATCCCATTCAAAATGCTCTGAAGTGAGTCATTACTTAATTAAATTACTGAGAGCTGTGGTGACAGAGAAACCGCATAAAATATTCAGAGAATCTGTTTTAAAGACAAATAGAAATGTGAACCACTACGTTTCTCAACTATTAATCACATCACCCGTGACACTCAGGGGGTTCTTTCCTTTTTTGCATGAGACTTTAGCTGACAAAATACCTGTTGAGAAACTAACTCAGCTACGTGTTTTATTCAGCATTAGGATAGCTCAAAGACAACTTTGGAAGCAATGATTCCAATTATATTTGTTAAAACCTGAAACATTCAAAGTAAACCCAAGTAACCGTTTTAATCCATCCATTGCCGAAAGTGGTAATTTAGAAGAATACTTTGAACTATCACATCTTTTTCTTCAAATGTGAAAAATTAAAAGAAAGGAAATTAATATTTTAAGCATATGAACTTATAAATTTTACATTGTCCATGTAATAAGCAAGTAAATTATTCACATTATGCAGAAGGAAAAGAAACGTGTGGCCAAAACACATTTACTTCTTACCTGCAAATTAGTGAGTGGTTTTATTATAATTACTCCTCTTTTTTCCAGTGCCTAAACTTTTAAAATAAATCACTCTTAGTTATATTCCCTGATAAAATTTTATACTTTCTATGTAAAAATACACTGTTTTGTAGGAAAAATAAATTCTGCTTACTGAGTAAAAATAGTCATGCATTTAATTTAACAAAAGACAGTACAATCATATTGATTATAGTAAAATATATGTATGGGACTGGGACTGTAAATGGCTCTATGGAGGTCTTTCTGTGTGTAAACATATCAAGTAAATACACTTAAACTTATAATTCTCACTTCCTCTTGCAGCACGAAGATTGCATTCTTTGCTTACTAAGAGTTTATTGCTAATACACAAAAATTCTGTGGGGTATTGATTGTTTTGCACTGAGCTATTTCTTCCTTCCTTCTTGATAATTGGAACATTTTTTTTTCTTGTCTTTAAAATTCATCATTCCACCCAAGCTTGTATCTAGCTTGCAGCATTTTATTAGCTCTGTCAATGTCATTTGCAAATGTGACAGATACCACCCATGGTTAACAGCTTATTTATTTATATAGAATTGCACCAATATGCTGGCCAAAATAATCATAAAATCCAGTTAGGTATGGGCATTTAATGTGCTTCTGCACAAAATGCAGGAGAAAATATTGATCATATAAATAAACAACTGCCTATTTAATTTAGAATATTTTGAATATTCTAAGGTAACAGCCTTACAAAGTTCTGCTTACAGATCCAATTTTACTCAGTAGATCAGATCCCCCACTTCCACAGAGTCACACCACACATACATCCCCCTGACATACTGTTTCATTTTAAGAATGTTAAATATATGGTAAAATTACAAACTTGGTTTGAATAAAGAGTAAGAAACAATGTCGTAAAGAGAGAAGCAGAAAGTCGTACCAGAGCAACAAATTTCACGCACTCGTGTCAAACTAAAAATATTTTATTCTTGTACTAAAATGTTTCAATACATCATCTTTACTGTTGTGTTTATTTGATAGAAGCAAGGGGTTTTTTCTATCAAACTGAAAAAAACAAGTCTTTCTGATCAGTGAGCTATACTAACTGACTGGGATATTCTTTTTTATTCATTTGGGATAACATTGGAGCTAGATTATTTCTGTATGATATATTTATATTTATGTGTCTGTTTTTTAGGATGAACCACAAGACTGAAGGGACCACTTAGTTCTGGGATGGCTCCCCTGCTCTGCTGCTTCCATTTGAAATAAGCTCAAATTTTCTTTTTGTTCAAAGATGCTACCCTGATAGCCTTCCTGGGGGAAAATTGTTTTGCATTCCAAGATGTTGGGGACATGTTAGGGTAGAAATGGCAGTGGGAGGTGTGTGCTTAGAGGCATTTAATTTTCTGTTTCAAAAAGCCTTGCAGAGCATACAGAATATTATGTATGGGAAAAATATGACTGACGTTTGAGATTCAAACATCTTTTATTCAAAAATTTTCTATTTTAACCATTCTATATGAGGCAAAATGTAGATAACTGCCTATAAATCAAAGCTATGGTGTTAAAAGAAATAATGATGGGTTTTGCCCTTCTGTCCTGCAGAAGCACAGTAGTAGGCTGACCTACATCAGAATAGTGCTTCTCCTGAAGCCTAAATTTTGTGCAGCTGGGCATGATGAGCTATCTTTTGTATACTGTTGGATGGAGTGAAACTGCATCCCAGCAGGGCTTTCTAAATGAATTTTTGCTGTAAGTCACACATCCAACTGCAGTGTATTCATGCTGTTGTCAGAGACACAACACTAAGAAAGAGGTTTCTGTATGAAGAAGTCACACAGTTCAGCACTTGGGAGTCATGGCTGCTGATATCTTATCATGGAATATAGGCATGACAGAATAAGAAGCTCTGCTTTTCCGTACTCCTGGGAGCTGAAGTATTCATTAATGTTGTTTGGCACTTAGACCTCTGTCTAGTAGGTGACTTGATTTCATTTGTTAGCCTCAAGACTAGGTGGACAAGGTCCAGACTCCCCTAATACAATTCCACTGGCTAGTTTTTCTTTTTATTTGTAAGTAAATTTGATTTTAACTTAATGTATGATTTGACTCTCTGGCATGGTGGAAATACAAGTAAATAGGAAATCTAGAGCAGAAAAACATTTCCTGAACTTCTCTGTTTTACTTATATGCTCCAGTTAGTGGAAAATAAAGCATTAGGAACTCAAATGCTTTCAAAAATTTAATGATTAATTCTTTGCTATCAAGTTTGGGCAGACAATTGTATAATGATTTATGTTAATGTGTTCTTGTGCATTTAACTTGCCAACCATGAGCTGGGGTCACCCCTGTCCCAGTGATGCTGCAGCAGGGCCGGTCTCTATCTCCCCACAGCCCCACACTTCCTGGCCATAGGCACCACTAAGCACCCACTCTCAGGCCCAAATCCTGGCCACTCCACCCAGGGGTCACCCCTGCAGCCCACCCTTGCTGTCAAAGTCTGGACATCTGGACACAACACAGCCATGATTCATCCATGATTTTAATATGCGTGGCAGTCCTTTTTCAGAGACTCCTATGTGATTTCCAAAAGACTTCTTCATCTCGTCCCTATCTTGTCCAGTCTAACTTCTATAAAAGCCAATAAGAATGTTGCTGCCCTTTGGACTGCCCTGTGCCTGCAACCTGAATTCCATAAACTTAAGAGTAGCCCCTCATGTTTACAGGTCAGACAAGAAACAGCCTTGAATGATGCATTTTTACCCAGTGTACTGGGTCCACATGGGCAGGTTTTGGTAGTGGGGGCCACAGTGGTGGCTTCTGTGAGAAGCTTCTAGAAGCTTCCTCCATGTCCAGCAGGGCCAATGCCAGCCAGTTCCAGGACAGACACATTTCTGGCCAAGGCTGGGCCAATTAGAAATGGTGGTAATATCTCCGTAGTAACATATTAAGAAGAAAAAAAATATTGTGCAGTTGTAATTGCAGCTGGAGAAGAGTGGGATCAGAACATGTAAGATGTAATAACTCTGCTGACACCAAGGTCGGTGGAAAAGGAGGGGGAGGAGGTGCTGCAGGTGCAGGAGCTGAGACTCCTCTGCAGCCTGGGGTGCAGACCATGTTGAAGAAGCTGTGCCCCTGCAGCCCATGGAGGAGCATGTGGATGCAGAGATCCACCTGCAGTCCATGGAAGAAACCCACACTGGAGCAGGAGACGTCCTGAGAGGAGATTGTGAACACATGGGAGGCCTGTGCTGGAGCAGGCTATTGAGAGAGACCTGTGGACACATGGAGAGACGAGCCCACTCTGGAGAAGGTTCCCTGGTAGGACTTATGACCCCACGGTCTTGAAGGACCTGAAGGACTGTGCCTTAAGAACTGCATACCATGGAAGTGCAACCCATATTGCAGAAGTTTGTAGAGAACTGTTGCCTGTGGGATGGACTCATTGGAAAAGTTCGTGGAGAACTTCCAGAGTGGAAGGACTCTTCTCCCTCAGCAGCAGCAGGAACAACATGCAATGAACTCACTGTTACCCCTATTCCCTGTCTCCCTGTGTCACTGGGGGGAGGAGCTCAAGCTGTGATGGAGGGAGGGGTGGGGAGAAGGTGTTTTACGGTCTTATTTTGCTTCTCATTTTCCTGATTATTTCTAGTAATTGTTTCAGTTAATATCTCTAATACAAGCTGGCTTTTTTCTGTGATGGTATTTGATGAGTGATCTTTCTCTCTCCTTATTTCAACTTATGAATCCTTCATTATATTTTCTCTCCCCTGTCCAGCTGCAGAGGGGAGTGATAGAGATGCTTTGGTGGGTGTCTGGCATCTACCACCTAGCTATTCTTATTTTGTTGTTTTTCATAGCTTGAGGGCAGCCGAGGTGATTTAATACATCTAGCTCAGAGAATAAATTAGATGGTTTTCTGCTTGGCAGCAAAGCATAGTTACCACACAGGACTGCAGAAAGGAAAAGTTGTTCTCTCCTTGCCATTAGATTTTGCCACTCCTATAAACTTTAAATTGAATCTGAAGTAGCACAAACAGAAGTGTGATCAATTTCTCAGTGTGAATGAAGATGGAGGAGCCTCTAAAACATAACATAATAAAAGCTACGACCCACAAAAAAAAACTCCCTCTGTATTGAAAAAATCCCCCCCAGTCTTTGTACAGTACTGCCACAGTATGTGCAGGAATAAATCATGAATATTGCATAATATATGTTCGGAGCATAGTACATGGTGTAATTCCTGAGTAAGTTGTTACTGTACATCACCACTTTTAATGGTGTTTGCCATAAGACAACATAAATTTTATTTCAGGCATAGGAAAAAATACTATTTTCTTGTGCCTTTAAATCTAATTGCTTAGAATATTCTATAAAATTCCATGTAGTTTTGTGCAGAGAACAAGACAACAAGAAATTCTTTCTTTAGTCTATTTTAAACATTGCTTCCTCTACCTCTCATTTTCCACAGCAGTGATCAAGGCTCAGAAAAGCTCTTGTAACACTTTTCAGATAGTTTCAGTCATTTTTGTTTCACTTGATGGAGATTACTATTCCCATGTGTTGTGTTAGCAAAGTAGTCATGCAACACATTTGCAGCTTGAATTAAAAGTCCATTTTTTCCCCTGAACAAGATTCATAAATAAAAAATATCTTCTCTGAATAAAATTCAGGTATTGCACTGAAGGGAAAAGGCTTTGTATGTTAACACTGTCAAGACTCAACGATGCATAGTAAAATGGCTACAGGAGTGATGAAATTCAGATTTCAAGTTTAATTCTCCAACTTTCATTTTAAAAATCGCTCCAGTTTACTCAGTTTTCTTAGGATTTCCATCAGGTCACTTCAATTTTATTATGCATATGTGCTAAATAAAAGCCTCAGATATATAGGGTGCCTTTCTGTACCTTAAATCATCAGTCATAGGGTTGTCCCACTGCCCTAGAGGAGATGGCTTTCAGAACATTATATCTGAGAGACAGTGTTAGGTGACATCTAGGTGCATCCATTTATCACTCACACACTTTTCCTCCCCCTGACTCTAAAGTTCATTCAGCAGGTTGTGTCCTACTTCATCCTCGTGCACCTAGCTGATTGTCAGTGATAAAGAAGTGAAAACTTTTACCAGTCTTTAGGATCTCTTTAAAATGATCTGTTGAATGCTGTCAAATCACATCTGTCCCTGCAGCTGTCAAAGGAGTGCAGTTGTCTAGATTATGGTCTTTCCGAGAGCTGGTGGTTCTGTTAGTTCCCTTGAAAAAACACTGACAATTGTACCCATGCGGTTCACATCAGTTTGGCATTTTAAGAAGGTGTCCACACACTATTCAAAAGACCACTATAAAAAAAGTAGACTTGAAGACAAAAGTAGGTTAGAAAGAATTGTCTTGGTTACGCATATAGGCCTGCTAAAAAAAAAAAAAAATAACCTGCTATAGAAGTTCAGAACTTGCTTTATATTTCTTAGACAATTTTCCTATCAAAAGTCAGACTTCATATTCTGGAAAATACAGCCACTTTCAGAAATTACAAATATGTCAAATGTAGCTTATGAAATAATTAATTGTACAGATTTGCACAGATCAAATTGAAAAAGTCCTCTGTCCTGCTATATTCAACTTTGGTACTGTTAACTGATTACATATCAGACAGACACACAGAACACTCATGAAAAGTTACAGCTCCTTAAATATTTTTCTGTGCTGAAACAACAGTTGATTTCCTTGCTATTTTACTAATGTGTTTACCAAAGAGAGACACGGTGTTTTTGCTCATTAT
Source organism: Lycocorax pyrrhopterus obiensis (assembly GCA_014706295.1). NCBI lineage: Eukaryota > Metazoa > Chordata > Aves > Passeriformes > Paradisaeidae > Lycocorax > Lycocorax pyrrhopterus. The sequence goes on from JACSVZ010000002.1 coordinate 77,267,755, forward strand.
GTCAACAGACCTGAAACTCCGTTTCTGTGCAGTTGGTGGCCTCTCATGTATTTGAAAGTAGCTGAAAGCTTTAAAATCCTTTAGCTGGCTTGATTAGACAGCGACCCTTTGTCTGTCATTGATTTCAGGATCTAGAGTTTATTAGCAGGCCACCAGGGTACTTTTTTCCTTTTGAATTGTTGGCCATTAACCAATTTAAACAACTAAATACTAAACCAAATCAGAACCAATGTTTTTCTCTTTTAAAAGGTTTCAGCATTTCTTTTTCTTTTGTATAGTTACAGAATTTTCATGTATATACTAGTTCTTTAATGTATTTTACATGCTTATGTGCTATTTCTAGAATTTTTATTGATTTTTTTCATATAGGAATGCAAGTGAAAAATAAATGGTGACTCAGTATGGATTTCAGTTAAAGGTTAATCCATTTTAAAGGCTTTTAATGAAAAAAAAAACCAAAACAGCAAAACAAAACCAAAGCAACAAACTAAAACCAAAACAAAAAACAAACCCGAGGGAAAAAGCCAAACAAGGTATTACTAAAGTAAAAGCTCATAAAGTGATTTGCAGCGTGCCATATCACTCCTTTCTGAAAACAGAACCAGAATGACAGGTTTTCTGTGTAGTACTTTCATGGAAAGAACACAGTGAATAAAGTGCAGAGGAAAAAGAAGGGTTACATTCTGCAGATTGGTGGCTGTAGTACAGCTGTGCATAAAGCATTGATTGAAGGCACTGGAAGCAGAGTGCTGTGTAGAGCACCTAACAACTGTGTAAACAAAAGAATGAAACGGATACTGTCCAACAGAGCTTGCAATACCTCCTGGTTTGGTGCAGTTTGCATACTTGGTAAGTATACCTGCTACTCCATCATTAAGGAGCTTGAAAATAGCTGATAGTAAAAGATTGCTGTCCAATTTCCATATAAAAGCACTCAACCCATTATTTGTACTTTTGACTGTGATGTTCAGCTAGCTATTCTCTGAACAGTTTCCTGATCAGTTCTGCACTCATTCGACTGAGGCTGCAATCGGGTTATGTTCCCCTAACCTGACCAGGAATGTCACATGAAAGAGCATCCCAGTCTTTACTCGTGTCTACATATGTGAAACATTTTCTTTATTTGAAAGAGTCAATGCATTGTAGAAGGTGTAATATTGGATAGACAGAGAAATATCTTCACCAACTGGGTTTTGGATAATACAAATAAGTTGTAGGACTATTTTCTTCGAAGTTCTGCTGTGAATTGGACCTCAGCTGATTGATACATATTATTTTGAGTTTTTTTGTTTGATTGTTTCAGACAGGAAAAATCATAGAATTATAGAATGGTTTGCGTTGGAAGGGACCTTTAAAGGTCATCTAGTTCCAGCGCTCTTCCAACGGGCAGGGACATCTTCCACTAGATCAGGTGGCTCAGAGCCCAGTCCAACCTGGCCATGAATACTTCCAGGGATAAGGCATCTACCACATTTATGGACAATGTACGCCAGTGTCTCCCCACCCTCAATATCTAATTCAAATTGACCCTATTTCAGTTTAAAACCATTACCTCTTGTCCTATCACAACAAGCCCTACTAAAATTTTCTCCCTGTGCTTCTTAAAAGCCCACTTTCAGATCTGAAAGGCCACAATAAGGTCTCCCTTCTCATCTTCTCCGGGATGAGAAACCCCAACTATCCCAGACTGTCCTCACAGGAAGTTTTCCATTCCCTTTATCATTTTTATCACTCTCCTCTGGACCTGCTCCAGCAGGTTCTTGTCTTCCCTTGTACTGTGGACCCCAAGCTGGATGCAGTGTTCCAGGTGAGGTCATACGAGAATGGAGCAGAGGGGCAGAATCCCCTCCCTCGCCCTGCTGGCCACACTGCTTTGGATGCAGCTCAGGACACGTTTGGCTTTCTGGGCTGGGAGTGCACGTTGCTGGTTCATGTCCAGCTTCTCATCCACCAGCACCCCCAAATCCTTCTCAACAGGACTGCTCTGAATTTGTTCGTCTCCCAGTTGAACTAGAACTATTTCTAGTTTTCTGAGATACTACATATTTTCCATTAGTTTCAAAATAGAAATTAATGTTTAGAAAACCCTTTGTTATGGAAGAGCTTTTTCTCATAAGAGCAGTCAGCGAATTTCCTAGTGAATTTTCTGGCAAATGAAGGGAACTAAGAGGTTACTGTGGGGAGAGGTAAGATAGAATTGGATTATGGGCTACGGGACACACCTGCAGAAGCACATGCAGCACAAAGGAGCACATGGCAGCACAGAGAAGCACATGGCAGCACACAGGAGCACATGGCGGCACACAGAGAGGCTTGTCTCCACCAGACCCTGGGGGAGGAGGTGTCACACAGCAGACCCCTACGCAGAGGAGCCAGCCGGGAGCGGGCGGACAGGCGAAGAGTGCACGGTCACTCCACAGAAGGACATTTAGAAAGCGTGTTGCTGATGTGGCAACATGGGATAGGTCACGCAGTGAGAATTGCCATGTAAGGGAATACTGTGCCTTGAAAAATGTGAATAAAACCAGGTCATTTCTTTGAACAAATGATTCAGATTCACTGCCGGTCTGGGTCTGTGTCTCAGTCACTCACAAATGGCGCCCGACATCAAAAACTAAAAAACAACTAACAGTTACTCCAATAAAAACAACTCAACTAAACTTTACAAAAAAACTAAAAAAAACCCCAAAAACTAAAACGAAACTCATAACACCAATCAACCTTTCTACAAAACAAAAAATAAAAACAAAAAACCATAAAAAATAATATTTCCTAAAAACAAAAAATCACAAAAATGTTAAAACAAATTTTACAAAAATGCAACAAAAAAAATTAAGTCTACAAATTTAAACAAACTCTTATTCTAAACGAAAAACTATAATCCTTAAACATAAAACACTTTTTAAAACACATTATAAAACCAAATTACACACAACACAACACTAACAAAACATTTATATCCATAAAGAACAATATACAAAACACTCATAACACATAAAACACCAAATAACCAAAAAAAACCCCACTTATATCACCTCAACAACTATACCAACCCCTTCTACACCACTAAACAGAACACAAAACTCTAATTATAAACTTATCAAAACTATAAAAAAAACCCCAAAACATAATCCCTAATCCCCCAATCCATTTAATCCTAAAGAAACCCCACAGGTTGCTTTGATTTTTGGTCCTAATATGTATGCTATACTACAGAATTTTTCCCTAGTAGGTGTGATTATCCACTTTGTATGTTGTCAATAGTTATTTGAAGTTTATGAAAAAAACATCTCTCATTAGGGCTCCCATCTTTCTTTCAAAATGGATACTTTGAAGCTGGGCTTTTAATATAGTTTTTTTAAGAAATTCTTTGTTGTTTCTGATAATTTTTCACTCTAGAGTAGCTATATTTATTCTGAGGAACCTTTCAAAAAGTGTCCTTTTTTATTCTGGACCTTCATGCTAAAGGGTGTATGCCTGAGCAGCTCTAATCACCACCCCTGCAGCCTCTCTTCAGCTACCAAAATTTTGCAACATAAGATAAATACACTGATTCTTGTCTGTTGCTTTTGATGAATAAGCTGAAAACAATGGTCTCTGTGCCTTTTTTTTTTCTGGTTTAAAGTTTCCATCTCTAAATAGCAGAAAGCAATAATCTCATTTGATTTTTATGACAATTCATGCAATATTTTCACTATGTTATGAATATGATTTTAATTTGGCATCAATAACAAAAAAAAGTTTTAACAGTTACAGTTTTTCTATATTCTAATTCTGTTTATCTTTCCTATCATAGAGAAATATAGATTGTATTTTCCTCCACTCATTTCTGTAACTCATTTCAAAACATAATCTTTTTCATGTATTGAGGGAAATGTAACAAACTCAGTAATTATTTTGACACATACATTAAACAGCGAGGTAAGAACTGTAATTTTGAAACATACTCTTTTTTTTTTTTCCATTTGTTAAATGACCTGAGACAAGAAGAAAAATTAAGTACTTTATCAAAAAAGACTACATTTGTTTATAATTCCTCTGGAAAAAGAGCATTTTTCATACCTCCCTGTTCTACCCCATCTTTTTATCCTGAGCTGTAATTCCATCATTTGCTTGACTGACTTTCTTGCACTTTGACTTTTGGTTTAGTCATGCAGTGTAAAAAGTATTAATCTGGCACATGCATCCAGGTGTGATCTGTTTGCCTATACAGTCTTGGCTTCTCTGCCTCTCATTTGTCTTAATAATACAGCTAGAAGAATTAAGAAGCCCAGTCAGGTCACATCAGTTAATGGACTGTTCTTGTCACAGACCGTATTTTCTTGTTAGAGGCAGAAGGGAATAATTTCAATGTTAGATCTCTTCTGGGCATTATCTATCTGTACACTTTCCCCCTCCCTTGCAGCTCTCCTGTCTAAACCATCACTGGTTTTAATTAATATCCCCTCTTTCTTTCTTTGAGTCAGTGGGCCAGCAATAACCTACAATGTGTCATTTTCTGTTGTACTATTTGTATGCTAGTATCTTAAGCATGGCATTAGATCCCATTCTGCAGCTGACGATCTACTGTTTATTGTTATAGACCGTTGAAAAGAAAGTCAAAGTATTGCTTTTTAAATGTTTTTTTCTTAAATTTGGCATGTTTTGTTGAAGAAAATGCCAATTAAATTACCAGGTAATTTATTATTTATATTAGCGCTGAATTCACAGTATAAAATGATAATACACTTAGACCACACTAACGACAGGATATGATCTCTAATTTCACTACAAAAAGATGAATTTCAGCTGAGTTTTTGTCATTAACGTAGTAGAATGGGAATACATTCTTTAATTTTATTAAGATTCAGATTAAAATCTAAGATGTCTTGGAAAGAAACACTATTTAAATTGGATGAGACATCTGTTCCAGCACTGCTCACTCTCCTTATAATTTAAATGGTGGGTTTTTTTTCCCCCTGCATTTTTAAAGCTCATAGCCTGCTTCCAACCTTGCTTTCAGAAGACATAACTTTATGTCCTGTCCTGGTTTTGGCCCAGATCAGCAGGAGGGGGCGTGGCTAAGACTGTCATGGTATTCAATAGGATGTTCAGAATGACGTAAAATCCTTGCTTCCTCAGAGGCTTAATATGGGACACTAAATCTAAAAATTCAGTACTGAAAATCTTAACTGTGGTTGATTTCAAGATAAATTATAAAAGCTTCTTTAGAATTCAAGAATTGATTAAAATTAAAAGCTGGTATTTACTTGATAAACTAAAGAGAGTTAGCAAATTAGTTGTCATATTGTAAGTCAAATATTTAAATTTTGAGTTATTCATTCTATAACTCTCTGATTTATAAAGTCAAGAATTATTTTTGAAGCCTTTGCTGATTTCAGGTATATCCCTGGCATATGACTGGTTTTGTTTAGCGATTTCTATCATTTCATGTTTAAAAAAGTGTGAATGTGTCTATTCTACTAAAGGGTGCCTTTCCATATCAGGTTAAGCATCTGTGTAAAAGCATTATACAGTCATAAATCTATCCAAAATATTAGTGCTATTCTATTTCTCAGGATGAGGGAAGTAAGTTCAGAAAACTATGAACTTCATTGAACAAAGGCAAACTTCTGATTGATCCAGTCTCACCATCACTGCATAGCTGGCACTTTTGTTCACATCCAAGAGAACAAAAAACAGCTGTGTAACAACACAGTACCGAATTGCGTCTAACAGATCTCTTCCATAAAAGCAGTCAGACTTCTGGAGATCGGACTTTTATCTGAAGACAGAACTTGTCATGCAGGTGGGCAGAGAATTCTCATTTCACCTTTAATGCTGAAAAACTAATAGGTCACTTTTTTGGTAAATGCAAGAATTATGGGCTTGTGCAGTTAACCATGGATGAATAAATAATATAATTTTAAAAATTCATTTATATGTTTTACAGAAACTTAGTTCTTACATTTAACAAACTGTAATGTATGGGTAACTAAACTACTTGTAGGACAGGACTAATATGTTTTGAGTTTACTTCTTGAAATACTATATGCTGCACAGCCTGAATAATTTGAAACTTACATAAAGGTAGTGAAACCAAAAAATGCTTGTGATTGACAGCATTATAATAACTCATTAACCCTATCATCTTTTTTTGTTTTATGAAATTAATTGCCAAAGTACTTTTTTCTCTTTGTTTCTGCTGGTAATGACAGTAGTCTGTTCATTTTGTGTTACAAAAAAAAAAATCAAAACTCATGGAGTTCTTCTTTTCAACTTCTGTGATTTCATGTATCTTCATATTCAGAAATCATATTGAAGCAAACCCAGCTGAAACAGCTGAACTCTATATCAGTGCTTGATAAATCCTATTTATCATATTAATTTCTACATTAACCATCAACTAAGGAGAAACAAAATGATGTGCAAGTGATATTTTGCACAATCTTATGCAAAACAGTCATAAACAAATCAAACAGAAGCCTCAGTGGATGAGGAAATACCCCCCCAAAAAAATACCCTGCTAGCTGTTCTTTAAAGCAGACCCTTCAGTGGAGTGGGAAGGTATGGCGGGACAGACATAGATAGATCTCACTTCCCTCACAGCTAGACAATTAATTCACTTAACCTCCTGAGTGGCCAGCTGATCTTGAAAGGTTTTTTGCATAAAGGAAATTTGTTCGATTTGTAGAAAATTGCTCTCATCCTTTATTTATTTTCCGTCCACACCTTGCAGCTTCTGTGTTCCCCCACCATGCCCCGCAGATCTGTGATGAGAAATCAGAGCTCCGGGTCACAGGAGAGAAACTGCCTACATCGTGGTGAAAATCCTCCCAGAGTAATTTAAGAATGTTGTTAAAAAACAGTTGTTTATAAGATTTATTGAAACATTTGATATCTACCTCATCCAAATTCTTCTTCAATGGGTGACAGCCGGGGTAATAAATACAGTGACATTTAAAGAACAGTAAACAGTCTTGAACGTGGAGGTGCAAAATAATTGTTTAGAAACTTGGTGGGAAATATGATTTCAACAGAAGGAAGGGGAATATTTAATATATAGAATTTTCTATATCAATCAATTTGACTGCTGCATAATAATTAGAAACATTTTATGCTCTGTTGCTTCAATAAACTGCACTATTCATGAATCTGGATTCTGTAAGCTCTCACTGAACTTGGCCAGACCTTATGCATTGGATTGGTAAACTGCATGGTTCATGAATCAGTGATTGTGCAAGTTTTATTAAACTCAACCAGACTGGTACTACTGAATTGGCTATAATCAGAAATTAAGCCCAGCCACACCCAATCTTTCTGATCCCTGAGAACCAGCTGTATGGAAAGGAGGTATATTTTCTGCCAAATCTCTATACCCTTATTGCAGAAGAAGGTAAAACAAAATGAAGCAGAAATGTTTCCTATAAAATAATTTGAATAGAAAGAATATAAGTTTGGCATTAGGTTAAGTTAAAGAAGTCTGTAGAAATATTGATCATAATCATGTCTCTTTTCAGAAGATCTTTATAAACAATTCATAAAAATAACACATTTTGCAGGTAAATAATCATCATGTCAAAATCTGTTATACCATAATTAAATATATAATATGCAAGGGCAATACATAAAGCAACCACTGTTTCTGTATTTAATTTATATTTATTTTTAAAAGAGTAGGATTAGAAAAAAGAGACAGAGTCATTAAGTAGCATGTTAATGATGCCTTTGGCCTTATCTGTAGAGGAATAAACAAAACATTGTACACAATGTCATCTATAATTGTGACTGAACAAGCTGGAAAGAAAAAAAACAAAACCAAAAAACCACCCCACCTAGCTCTCCTACATCCCACTTTTCTGTCCCCTCAGGAACAAACATATATGGAATTTTGTGCTTGAGTTCAGATGTTACCTGAAACAAAGTAGTACAGAGCATCAGTAGAGGATGATCATTAGCCTTTACCTTCTTAGATATTACAATGAAATCAGTAGCATATTCCTTTAAAGAAGCTCCGTATATCTTACACCTAATCAAATCCGAGTTCACAAAGAGCTCAACATGTTATGTAGATAAATAGAGTATTTATACTCATGTATATTTATATATACATAAAATATACTCTTGTCCTTCTGACATGCCTACATTTTGGTAAACTTCAGTTTCTAAACTGTCATTGACTAAGTTTTGCCCAAGTTATCTAAAATACTTATTTTAGGACTATCTACCATTACTATACAAACTACTTTTATACAGTGATTTGCCATTCCAAACCAGATGACAAGATAGTTTTTAAAAATTGATCAATTGAACCATTATTTTTGTTCAGCTTCCAGCACAGCTAGTTAAACAAAAAGATGTAAAAATAAATTTTAAAAGCATCTTTTGTAATGTGAGCAGTTATTAAATCTCCGGCACAGTCAATGGAGACATTAATTTAAATGGAAAGTTGGTGGTAGTGATGGAGAGGATAAAGCAGTATCAAGACATAAAAGTAGCTGCAACAGTACCTCTGTTACACAAGGATGATGAAGATTCCTCTAGAAGGAAGAAAGGGGAGCTGATGAGCTGAACAGGAAAGATAAAGCAAGTCTCTTCTCCCTTGGACAAAGCATTCTCCCCTCCTGCTTCTCACCCTGCATTGTGGTCTACCAGCTAGCTTCCCTCTTTTCTTTTTGGACTACCACAGGCAGTTTGACATGTCTTGTGGACACATCTGTTGCTTCAGTTGTCACTAGCCATGGATTGGTCTGCTGTCCTCTATTTCCTCAAAATTAATGGTAAATAGTAAGCAGGGTTCTATAGTAAGACCAATTGTAGCTGTGAGAGCTGCCATATATTCTATTTCTTATTTAACATTGCAAACGGAGTCTTTTCCTACGGAGCCAGATAGGGGCACTGGCTTACCTCTGCAGGATACGCATCTGATCAAACCTGGAGTCTGTGTCAAGGATGGGAGCTGAGCAGTCGTACTCAGTTACAATTTAGTATTACACTTGCCTTTTTTTTTTCTAAATTCAAGAAGTTTGCGCTGATTTCTAATGAATAAGTTATTCTGCAACATGAACACCACGCCATGTTTTCTATATTATGCTAAGTGCATTTATTTAAATATCATCAGCTCAAGTGAAACTGTATGTGTGGTGTATATAGTGCATTGATCAGAGATGCTTCCCTGGAATAACGTCAAATTAGTGATGGAAGTGTAAAACATGCCGCATAAGGTTGGTCTACAGATGATGTAGATATTACATCTATGCCAGAAATTATGTAAAGAGTTATCAGAAAATAAATGCACAGTACTTGCAAAAGTTTCGGAAGAGCTATAGAAAGTACTGTTTTCCTGGAAATTCATAAAATGTTCACTTGGCTGTCCAAATCAAGCTTGAAATTGGTTATTTTTTTCAAAAGTGAGGAACAAACAAGCCAGCTGAATAGATGGATATTTTAATGCAAGTATGTAAGCCCAGAAGCACTCTTTAAAGTTGATATTTGTGAATGTTTTGCTGATTGTTCCTCTTCATGATAGTGAAGTGCTTTTCATACTGTTATATAAAGCTACAAATATCACGTGAAATACACGCACATATATATGCATACAGGCTATACTGGCATGTCATTCTTTTCACTTCAAGAAGTGAAAGTGAATACAAACATTGTAATTTTATACACAATGCAGCATACTTCTGAAGGGCTGAAGTTCTCAGTTTGCCAGTCATCTGTTCTTTTCTAGGAATACAGTTCTGGGTGAAATATATTAGCTTAAATACTTTGCCGTAGCCCAGAAATCATAATAAAATAGAAATAAATCCACCAATTTACATATATATATTAGAGATTAGTGTTCTAATCTATGACACCCTGCCAGTGTTGATACTATTAGCTGGAGTAATGACCTGAACCTGTGGGCAATGAGAATCTAGGTATAGAACTGCAGACATTGCTGGCACCATTCCTTCCTTAAGAACTCATTTCAATGTAAAAATAAGTGAAAAGGCTTTGGTTGTAGTTGATCAATAGAAAAGGGATTTTACCCTTCTGTAGTTCTCACTCTCACTACTGCTTCTTCATTACTCAAGCCTTTACAAATTCTCTGCCTTCAGTGTTTTTGCTCACTGATTTGCCCTGGATGCCCGGTGCTTCGTGGCTTAATAGCAGTCTGTCATCTTGTATTTCACAAAACTGTTTTCCAAAAACCCAGGCAGATTTTGTCACATGAACAGTTTTGACCAAACTTGTTTGGATTGAAACTGCCATAAAAATCACAAAGGAGTCAAGCAGCATCTTAAGATTTTTGGAAATGTTTCATGTTCTTATTTTGTCTTACACCTTTTCACTGCTTTTAGAACTAAAGATACAACCTTCAACATTTCAAAACAAAACAAAACAAAATAAAAACCAAACTAATCCAAAAAACCACCCTGTGGAAATTCCATATATTTTCAGATTTAAGAAATTTAACAAATTAAGAAATGCATGTCTCAACAATGGCTGCTTTCCAAGACCCAGAAAGGCAGAGAAAGTACATATTTAGAGAGTTCAAATTTAAGTTATTCCAGAGCTGCAATATGCATAGATAAACCCAAGGCATAGGGAAACTTTCCATTTAGTCCTTCCAATCTTTTCTTCTCTTGGAGAGAGATCTGTTTTTATGAGATTCTCAGATACCATGTTATGTCTACATTAGTCTCTAAGAAAGATTTCTGGATGTATACAGGCAAAAGAGATGAGCAAATGGTCTTGGCGCTTTGGTTGTCACTATTAATTTTCCTGAACCTGTTTGCTTACTATTAATTATGCATGCACTAGCGAGGATGTTAGGAATGTCAGAGCAGCTTTGCTAAAACGGTAAGTAAAGTTGCAACAAACTCAATGGAATGAAAACATTGAATAAGTAAAAGGTTGTTATTTATAATAGATGGGCTTTCTTAAGTGATATTGATTTAGAAAAGGCTCATTTGACAAGAAATATCACTATGTTTTTAACAGGCATTAATCACCAGATGGCAGTGGACTTTTAGAAAAAAATGTTTATTTGATTTTATTATTACTTAAGTCCAGATCATGATACAATGTATCACATTTAAGTGAAATATTTGCAGAAACTTTCCAGAACACCAATGCTTCCTCTATAATGGTAATTCCTACCAAAGACTATGGGTAAATCTTGATTTCTTTAGACAGTTTCATCCACTTGTTTTTTATTTTTAGGACAGAATATCAAGTATTACTAGCAGAACACAAGCCCGGGTGAATTCAAATGAAATCTGTTCCCTGAAACTCCGTACTCTCATGGGAAGGTGACAAACATACTCAAGTAAAAAAGTCTGGAATTGTCTTGATTTGTCTTAAACAGTTTATTGCACTAGCTATGAAACAATTGGGTGGCTAAAGTAGACTAGAAAAATAAAATGGTGGTTGTTGTTAAACTACAGACCTTGTTCACTATTATTAATCTCTGCACTTATTCAAACTTGTTTTATTAAATGGTTTTATCTAATGCTTAATTGTTTGAGTTAATGCTTGAGTTAATAGCATACATGACAGTACTTCCCTGCGCCATTTCTATCAAAGGTCCAGCAAGCAATTATAAGAAAAGCATCTTTACAATAGAGAATTGCAGACAAAATGGAAAAGACACATATTGACAAACACCAACATAAAAAAAAAAAAATAGAAAAAATTTTGAAGATGACGTGAAGAAATTTCCACCATAAACACTGAGTTAACAGACCATTATGGTTTCCATTCACCTGCACTTGCCGAAGGGATCACGAAACCATTTGCCACCAAACAGTGAGAAAGAAGTTCAGGTGATAGTGACATCTGTAAAGTACACTACTAATAAATTAATCACTAAGGAGTGATTAATTTCCCATTTTATTTCAGTTGAGCAATTTTCCTTACTGGTGTGTTGTGGGGGTATAACTTTGCTGGAAGAGTAATGACTTCTGCCATATGTCAATATGAGCCATAATAATGCCACCAGTATCACTGGTAAATCCATTAGTCTGTATATGAGATATGCTTTCTTTTTGCCCATTCCACACTTTTGAACATAAATGCAGGGAGCATGGAGGAAGCGCCTAGTGTTTTGAAGGTTTGGAATACCTCAGAAGACTAGGATGAGGAAGAGAAGGTGGGATGCTTTCTCTAAGCTACTTGGCAGAATTGAACTTAACCCCCTTAACTGTCTGAACCTTCAGAAGTCAGATATGAATATGTCATTACATATTTTTATCTAGGTATGCTAATATGTAACAATCGCATTCTGGTCTTGCTGGTCTTATCTTGCTGAGAGAAAGATCTAAAGTTTGACACTCCTCACAACCGAAAATATTTGCAAAAGTGCTGTTTTCCACTTAAAAAACATACAGGATCTGGGAATGTTCTCCTCTTTAAGATTTTTAATAACAAAAATGTTATTAGGATTATAGCCTCCTTGGAGCTGTGTTTTAATTGTTGTTTAGCTTTTATCCTAAAAATCATCTCATCAAAGGTTTATGCTCTGGTTCTATGTAAACAGAGCTGGAGGATGACTGCTCATTCTCTTCTTTCTCCTTTCTCTGTTTTATTTTTTATTGTCTTTTATCAATTCTTTACTGTACTAGGACTCATCTGAACAAATCCTAGTCTCCCCTGCTTTCTCTAATTATTAAAAATGCTTCTGTATGTTGCTTCTTCCATTATGCTTCCAAGCTTTTACTAACAGGCTTTTCTTTTTTCAGATTATTCTACTACACACTTGCATACACACAAGACGTATATACAAGTATACACACACACATACATACATATATGCAGAAAATCACAAATGCTTCTAGACAAAGGTCACCCAAAATGATAAATAGTCATAAGCTGTGTCTGGCAATGAAAAAAGAATGGGCAGGTTTGCTAATGATGAACACCAATGCAGCTCAGAATTTAGTTTCACTCATTTGTCACTGCTTTATCAGACTTACTTGAGCAGAGTAGCTTCAGCTGAGAGATGACTGTGTCATCTAAGACAGTAACATTGTTCTAGCCTAATGTTTCTGCACTATAATTTAATGGGTTTGACTCACCTTTTTTCTGGCTGCCAGTGAGGGTTTTATCTTGCCTTTCCTTCTGGACTGACTTTTTGCTAGACCATAGCCTTTGATTTGCAGGCATATTGGAAGTGAAAGCAGTGAAACTCCCATCATTCTCCATGTGCCCCTACTGTGTACTTCTAATAGCCACACAAGCCCTAAGTTTCAAGTAAGATGGCAGGACAAAAGAAAATTACATCCCTTGATTTTAGTCATGGGTTCACAGGTTCAAAGATGGAAACCAACACAAAATTCTTAACAGCTACATCTGCATCATGTAACCACCTGCAAATTAATGCACTAATAGGAGAAGATCAAACAGGATAAAAGAAAAAAATACGCTTAAGGGAAAGTCTGACCATAAAATACTTCTGTGTTTCAATTTTTCATGATTACTGGCTACAAAAATTGAACCTTTCTTTTTTTTTAAAGACATATGGCTTCTTATAAAGGTACTAGATTTGGGAAACTAAATTTTTATAGTGTCATACCACATCTAAATTCATAAAAAGTGTTGTGTTCCAATACTGTGATGTGGTGAAGAAGCTCCAAAAAGATCAACTACTGCATACTCTCTAGAGCTGTAGCTGCAAACCCTTGTCTTTCTGTGTCCCAGAATTCAGTTGTACCTTTTACTATACAACTCAGTTGCATCTCAGAAATGTGATGCCTTATATGGATTTTTTGAGAAAATTTCCAAATAGAAAATACTCTACTACAATTTGCTTCTTTTATTTCTGGCAGTTTCATTTGTTGTTTTCATCTGTTTTTTGTCTACATGTTTCATAGTAATGTTGTGGGATCCTGCGTTAAAAGACTACCTGTGTCATACCTGTGTATCCCATTGCTTTTCCCAACGAAGGAAAATTTGATATTTCGAACAGAAAAAAATTGTGCGCCTTTTATAACACCATAAAAATTCTTCCCTTTAGAAGACTCCCTAAAAACTCAATATGAAGATTGAAATAATGATAGGGGACAAAACTACTGTATTACTTTTTCTTAATTTTATTGAGTAAATGACATTCATGCTTGTCATAGTCAGCAGACTTAACAAAAAGTAATGATATAAGGAGCCATTTTAGCACAGTGACAGATATGAAATATGAAAAATATCAACAATTATTGATTAAACTACATATTCCTTCTGTGTAAAGTAATGAATACAGAGGATTCTAATAAACTATTTATATTTTAAAGAAATTCAGTATTCTTTCAGCATGTCTGTATAAATATATTGAAATACTAATGCAGAAGGTAAAAAAAAAACATTTACTTTATAAGATCTGAGTGCTGTTTCTAGGCAAAGGATTTAAAAATATTTAGGACAAATTAAACAGCAACATGTAATTGATACAGAAGTCCAAGTCTCATTTTTCAAATGCCTAAGTAGCTGAGAGCACCTAAGTATTCAGATTTGGCCTAGCTGGAATTGCAAATAATGGCCTGTGACATGTTTACTAATTAATCACTTGGACTATTCGCCATTAGATATGCAGAGCATAAGAGAGTCATTTGAGCTGCATGTCATGTTCCTGGAGAGGTATTATCCCACTTTAAAAATTGGAGAAGTAAGTAATATACCATACATAGTCTATGAGATTCTGGTTTAGAGCAGCATGAGCTGGGTTCTGAACTCCTGTAGACAAAACACAGATGCACACGTGACAACATATTTTTCAGAAATCAGTGAAAAGACACAAAATATTTCATTTCCTTTCTAAAATATTAACAATACAATATTAAAAATCTCAGAATGTATTTCTTGAAAATTACTTTTATGTGCAAGTTATACCTAGATTGTTTTTAGCCTGACCTGATGTTATCTAGAAAAACTAGATGAGAAATATGCCCAACAGTTTTGCTTGACTAAACCCGTAGACTTTTGCAAGGAGAAAGACAACACAGTAAACTAAATTTAGGCTGACAGATCCAGTCAGTCTAAAAGATTGCGAATCTTAAATTTTAAAACCTTTTAATTTTTCTTTAAAATGCAAACTAGCAAACAAACAAACCCCTCATATCTATCACTCATATCAAAAATTCAAACCTATTCTTTCTCTCATTATGCAACTTTTCAATGGACAGACTCTTGAAGCTCAGAGGGTAAACATGACTAACCTTTATGCCTCACTAATGCATTACTGGAGGCACTCAGGCATTAAAATGATTCTCATGGGATAAGACTACATGTAGAAGCAATTGATCTGACCCACAAATACCCTGCACTATCTTAGTTTTCTTTACCTATTCTTGATAATAGCAAAGCACTTGCATCTAAAATAAACCATATCCACAATCAGTGGCAGAGATGGAATAATACTTTCTTGCAGTCAAACAAAACATATTTAAGAAACAAGTAGGCTGACAAGGACCTTAATATTTGAAAGTGTTATTTACATGCTGGTTTGAAAGGCCAGACACTAGGAATGCTTGACAGAAGCTTCACCGTGTGTGGAGAGGCTTGCAGAGATTCTGGGGATAAAACACATTTGCCTGTGGAGCATTAAATGTGAGCAGAAGTGAAACGTTACAGGACCCAGAAAATTAAAATGCATTTTTCTCCTTTCTTCCCAGCTTTCTTTTCCTGTTCTTCCTGTTATTCCCAGCATCCCTGAGCAGTACCTGTTCATACTATTTGGTTAGTACTAAAGACAGTAGGAAAAAGAAAAAAAAACAAGCAAAAGACTTCTAGTATTTTGAAAGAAAGCAATAAAAATAAGAGAGCATCTAAATGGATAAGCAGGAAATGAGGATACATTGGAATTATATGACACCATAAAATCAATTATGCAGAACAAACAAGAGATTGAGCCAAAAGCCTAGATAGAAAATAATGACAGCAACAGCAAGAAAAGGAGATGAGTAAAGGAATAAAAGATCTGTACTGTGTCTGCATGATTTTTTCATGGCTCATGTAAAAACTTCCATACACCTCATTTTCTATATGAGGCCACAGTATGACTGTAGTACATCAAGGAAGAAGGCAGCATTTCTCTGTCAATGCACAAAACAGTTATCAATAATTAAATATCCGTGACCTGAAGCTCATCAGGCATTTAGTCTTAGAAGTAACTGCAGCAATGATAGGTTAAATGTCTGTGGGTGAGTGAAGACCTCACAAAAAGGGTTCAAGTGCAATTCTCCTTTGAAATTGGTTCTTTAGATATTGACAACAGAAATGCAAGGTTTGCTTCTAGTGCTTTTGTGCAACATATATTGTGGAGGTAATATACTGATACCATTTGGTTACTCTTGGCCTAGCAGCATTATGCAACCACCAGGTCATACTGCAGCAGCTGTTGGACAAAATTCCCTAAAATAACTCCCCTGCCCCATTCTTAAACCTAGGAAGTCACTAATCAAAAATCAGAAAACACAGTTTTGAAGCCTAACTGCAGAGTTAAGATACAGAAGGTTTTCACTTCATGCGTTCCTTTAAAACATGGGGGAGTTTCATACCAGCTAGCTTTAATCACTGCATGATTGGAGCCTGGCATGCATAGATACTGCTGAAAGGCAGAGAGGTTCCCCTATGGAGTAATTTTAGATAGGAGTTGAAGTTATGCGTCCCAAATCATTCACTAGATGATGCTCTTTCTCTTATTTATACATATGTCCTAGACAGGCTAGCCACTAGGCATATTAATTGGTTGGGTTGTTATGCTTCCTGATGCCTTTATTTATGAAGTAGGATGAGCTACTGTTACAAAGCAAGCAGAAAATATGTTAATACAAAGAAAAAGAGAGCAGGTTCACTGCACCACTGAATGAGCAGAGAAAAAATTCTAACAAAAACCCAGTAGATATTCTTAATACTGCTAGAGTTTTTAATTGAAGTAAATGGATTTTTATGGTGTTGGTAATTTTTTTTTTGATCAATTTATATTGGTGAGTCACAGACAAAGGAGTCCAGGTATTTCCAAACAAGATATCTTGAAGATAGCTGGCCTGCAGAGGCGAAAGAATGGGACATCACACAGCGATCAATATGATCATGTGAAGCCATTTATTATTTGAAGAATATACACTTATATAGCATTTTTAGTTCTAAATACGTGATGATTCGAACATCGTGTGGTCAAAAGCAGTATAATGACTGGATGCTTGCTACTGTTAGCATGTTGCATCTAAACTTCTGATTGGACACTTGCTGTGACAGCTATTCACCATATTTCAACTTCTCACATCCTTTTGGTTCAGCATAATGTATCAATCTTGTTTGAACTAAATTATTGTTTCAGCAGTTCCTAAACTATAGTTCTTTCATATTGCTGAACTAACTTATTGTTTCAGCAATTCGTAAACTATATAATTTTTTTTTGTGCTGTGGTCAATACATCCTTATTTCATATCCTTGGGTTGTTTCTCTTCTTTCCTCTGTGATGTTATCAAAGATAGCGTATCCTTTACTCGGCTTGATTCAATGCTGGGAAAGCTGGGTTGTGCATTCCCAGTGTCCGTTCTCCTGCAAAAATTCCTCAACACTGGCCCTCAAGCCAGCCCTCATGACCCAGGTGTATGTAATTTTTGATTCAAGAACTTGACCTTTTTTATATTAGATTCCACATACTGAACTCTTCTTTACTCAAAGGCTACTGTACTCTGTGCGGCGTAGCAGTGTAGGTTTTCTTGTTTCCACTTACACACCTCCAGCTGTCTGAGTAATTGCAAATCAGGTTCTGGTTGCTGCTATGAAGGAATCATGATCAGGCATAAGGAACGAGACAAGTGTGTGCATGGCAGCCAAATAGAATTGAAGACTCTAGATTTTTAAGACTATATATATGACTGCCTTGGGACATACAATATCTGAAACTATAAAAACTTACTTTTTAATACAGCTGGATGGAGAGGAAAATTCAGAGCTCTGCCACACCACTTGGAGTCACATAGATGAAGAAATCTTTCCTCTGTGGCTCTAAAAGTCTTTAGAATTATTTGGTACAGTTTGCTCAATGTGAAACCTCCAGAAGCAGCTGCATTATGGTTGGGAAGATGGGTTAAAGCAAATAATATTCATTTAAGAAATGTGATGTCTGCCATTTACCTTTCCCTACAATTCACATTTGTTCTCTTTTTCTCAATCATTCTATGCTGACTTATATAGTCAGAAGGAAAGTCTGGCAAGGGCATAAGAGAGGAACCAATTATTTTCAAAGCAATCAAACTTTAAAAAATCAGCTTGATGAAATTTTATATTTTGTGTGTGTATGAAATATTATTCTTTATACATTTTTTCATCATGGTGCATTATTTTATTCAGCCCCTAGATCCTGAAATTCTACCCTTCATGAGCAGATTTCTTAGTCTGCTTAGAAAATATTATGTAGTTCTGTTGTAAAAGGAGTTTTCTTTCTCCAAGGAAGTTGAATTATTATATATTCAGAAGATGTTTAAAGATGGCAAAAGTTTAGGCTGTAAAGAAAAATCTTCAGTTTAATATGAATGTAGCTCTTTGCTCTGCTTGGATTTCGCTTTATTGATCTTTCAGAACGTTCCTGTCAAATGGTATTTTTTAGTCTGTAGGGGGCAGAGGTAGCCTTTCAGCAGATGTGTTGCAGGTCCTTCCTAAGTGGCTCACAGAGGACTCCATTTGGTCACAAAGACTCCAAATTGAAGTCTCTTAAGTGATTAGGGATCTACTACCTGGGAACATGGAATAGAAAGCAGCAACGATGCATGAGTTTAATTAAGGGGAAGTAAAATTATTAAGATGTTATTTTTTTATATTATTTTTGCAACTGATAAAATATACAGCATGTTTTCAAAATATACAGCATGTTTTCTTGGGTGACTGCATCTCATTCTTGTCAGCTGCAGCAAATACAGTCTACCAGGGGATAAAACAGAATTTGTTCTGCAGTCAAGGACTATATAGATCACTCACTTTCTCAGATTTCTCTGTTGAGTCTAAGTCTTAATTTTTGAACTTGTCTAGAAAAGACAGCTTAGTATTTTGCAATTCCCACTGGAATTTGGAAGCCCCAGGTAGCCTTTCTCCAATGGCTCTACTGTAAAAAAGTAGCTATGAGTAGGTGATGCCTTTTCTGTCTGCCATCTCTCATTAGATAAATAAGGGCACAGTTCAGGGAACTAAAAGTGTATGAAAAAAGGCTTCTTGATATGAAAGTGCTTTCTTATGCTAGATTCTTGCTCTTATACAGAACTAAATTAACCTCCTGGGACCATGACAAATCAGTTCTTCATCTGCAATTCCGGTTTTAACTTTATTGTGCTACATGATCTTGCTTGTAAAACATTTCCTTTAAAAAGCCACTAGGGGAAATATCAGATAACTCAATTCATCTTTTAAAATGAAACTATACAATCAAGAACTGTCCTTCTGCTACAAATAATTCTGACAAGCAATTAGTCAGGACTCCCAATTTTGTGTCTTTTTATCTCAACATTAGTCTTCTGAATTCAAGAGAGATAGACTAATGGAAAAAAATTTAAATATGGTACAAGAAGGCAAAGAATCAATTTGTAATATTTTTGTAAGTTCTGAAAAGAGATGTCTTCACTAAATACATGTGTCATGAAGTCTTGGCAGATGATTTGTGAGTGAGAAGAAAAAGAGTAAGGATGTCTGCTGTAACTGAGGTGGATCACAGAGTAGTCAGAACTTGATGCTCTGGTGGGAACACATTAAAGCTGCCTTCTGTCTCAACTAGTCATTGCTTAAGAGATAATTACTGAGACCTGAAATCAGTGACAAAACAACCACTGAAAACAATAATTTTCCTCTTCTATTTATTGGCTTCAGAAGTGATCTTGGTAGCTGAAGATGACATGTCTGGAGCTCAAAGAAATAATGTATTTATATCAAACCTGGTTTTGTTTTAAATTGTCATCTAAAATTACAAGCAGACATTCTGTGCATATGGTTTTTTAGACCAACTGTGCAGAATTTCTGGTTGTTCTTTTATATTATTATACTGGTAATAAATCTTTAAAAAGGCACCTTTTATTAATGAATGTGCTTATACTACTAGTACTGTACATATAAAATGGTGCTGTTCTTTTGCACTTTGTCTTTTTGGTATTGGCTGTTTTCTTCCTTTTTTATCCTTGTAAATCATATGATCATTGCAAAATCAAAAAAGGATGAAGTTTTGTCAAAAAAAGTCTTATTTTTATACTTCTGCTGCTAAGGCTGGAAATCTGAGGATATCATGAGAAAAAGGTTGCAGAGGAAAGTAGGAAGACCAAGGATTTTTTAATGGAAGAGACTACTCATGTATATAATTATACTTCTCAGTTAATTTACTAGGAAGGTCAATGGATTATTTTGATGTACAATGACATTAGCACTGAATACTTCAATACTGTCATGCATCACTCAATTAAATCTTCAATAACTGCAGAAAATCTTACTATTTTATCTTACTAATGAAAAATGTTTTGGTGCATTGGAAAAATGTGGGTTTTGGTAATTTTTATTGGTAAAATATTAGGCAGTATATGAAACATATTAACAAAAAGAAGTCGGGTTCCATTATATATATAAACATATACATGCTTATACTTGCCAAACTTTACAAATTACCTGCTCATTCATTTATTCTTCATATTAATCTGGAACAAGCACAAGTAGCTGGAAGAAAGCCTTCTCTGAAAGAGAGGATGCTTTTTTTGCCTTGTACCACTGATGTTTTTCCTCCTAGGATTTCAAAGAGGGACGATCTCAGATGTACTTAATGAAAGCAGCAAGGATGCTTCTCTCCTGTGATTATTATGTTTCTTTGTAAGGGTGAATATCAGTGAAGAAAAATCATAAAGAAGATGTCATCAGCTAGAAACAGACAAATTTGAAATATTTGGTCATAATGTTTAGATTGGGAGAAAATAAGAAAAAAGGCTATTGTCATTACTATCATTAAGTAATTAATATCGTTAATTTTCTTGTCCTGTAGTGCTTAGAGGCACAGGGATAACACTAGTAGGAGCAGAAAAGATAGATGCATAAAAGAATGAAAAATTTTACACCAAGCAGTTCAGACTAAGTAGTTAAACTACAATATCCTGCTGAAACACTATTTTTTAAAGGTTTTGATAAATATTTATGGTACACTTAAATCTATACAATATATTAAATGGTAGCTGGAGGCTCATTTTTGTGATGTAATTTAAACTGGAAAAAAAAAGAAAGTCTCATTCAAAACCCTAGTTTTGCTCATAAGATTTGGTAACAACAGAGTAAATATGGGTTCACTCATCCTCTCTATTTACTGGGTAGAGAGTAAAACCCCTAAAGCATGGATTAGCTATTCTTAAGTTAATATGTGGGCAGGCAACACAGTATTGACACTACAAATGTCAGCTTGCTTATTCTTTTGTCAGTAGCTCTTTGTTCATTTGTCTAAAGGCACTGTCTTCCAAATACCCCTATGTTCCCTCATAAACTGCAAACTTAAACTAATTTTCTTCTCTCCACCTGAGGAATCAAGAGTTCAGAGATGTTCTGAGTGATCTTCTTGCTCTCTCTCTCTTTCCTGTTTTATCAGTATTTTTCCTCATAATGTTTATAAAACTCCTCATAGTTCAGTTTCTAACTGCATGATATTATATTTTGGCTGGTGTAATGAAGCTATTTCTAACTCTGTAGGAAGAGCTAAGATGCAATTAGGCTCCTTCTGTGTTGTTTTCCTGCGTAAATCTATACATTTTCTTATAATCTGAATTTTTAGAAGGGACTTAGATGCAATGACACAATAAAAATAATAAGATGGAATAGGAGAATGAATTCACAGTATATGTATTTTACAGCATAGAATAGGTTAAGATGGCAATAGTGAGAAAACTCTCTCAAATTTATTAAACTTAGAAAAGCAGGGAAAATTCCAAAATTTCATATTCACTAAGCTCTTTTGTGTTTTTTGGAAAGAATAACCTAAAAACAAAGAGAAGCTTGGAATGTCTTCTCAATTTTAGAGCCATTATATTGCAGCATAATAGCAAAGCACCAATTTCAGATTAAGTTCCACTCATCACACTGCATCCTGAAGGACTAGTTGAGCTCTTTGACTGGAAACTCCTTAAAAGTCTCCGCTTTGGTGTTCTCTGGCAGATAGTACTTTTGACAGATTTCTACAAGCAAACTGTTATGTTCAGATGTACTTTTGGTACACATTAACTGCAAGCAGGACAAGTAGATTTTAATGGCTTTTCCTACTACTACTAACATTAAGCAGTCATTCCAATTATATCACCTTCTCCAATTTTTTTGCCAATCATTTTGGGTATTTTTTTCCACCTGGCTGCAGCACTCATTCCTTCACCTCAAGAAACACAGTGTCCCAAATTACCACTACCAGGCCTGTTCCCAGCTCATGTCTGGTCTACTGTGTGCAGAACAGAAAAGGCTTATGTGGGAGCAAGCACAAATAAGAGATGCGCACTGCTCATCTCTTGACACAGGGCTGTGCCAGGACCCAGGGATAAGAGCAAGGTTTTACATTCCAAGGGAAGAGCCTCTCTGTTTCTCCCTGTCTGACAGAAATTGCTTTCAGGAATGTGTGATTTCACCATATATAATAATATTTTTTAAGAAATCTCCAAATGTTAATGAAAATACCCACACAGACCTTGTAAACTGACACTTTACCATCAGCAAGTGGGCAAGTATTCCTCCTGCTGCCTACCTATAGTGTCTACCTGTCTGCTTTCCTCTGTGCCATCGTTTCTCTCCGCTACTGGAAACTGAATCTCAGTGTAATCCTATTAGAGTCTTTTCTGTGTTATGGCTGGTATTTTGTTGTCACGTAGCAAGAATATTACATTGCTTACTTATTTCTTCCCTTTGATTGTTTTACCATGGCCCTCTCCTTGCTTGGACTGCTCTTTGTGCTTTGAAGTCTACTCACAAGAAAGGCATTAAGGACATGTCCAAATGTTGTATTACGAAAATGTCTGAACAAACTCTGTGTGAGTTTCAAAAGCCATATAGAGTGGCATTAAATCTAAGGCAATCTTGCTGAGAGGCAAGGTATGTTAGCATGAGTGTCTTATCGTATTCAGAAACTGAATGGTTTGTGTCCCATCTTTTTCAATGTGAGCAGAAAGAGTTCAAGTTGCCTGCAGTATATTGAACTGATATATTTTTACTCTACCCCCTGAAAGATATAGTCATTGTTGATAACATTACGTTTATCAACACTTCCATTCTCAATCTGCACTGGCAGTTTTTCTTGATTTTATTTTATCTTTTTTCTTATTTTTTTTTGTCTAATCAAAGCCTCTAGCAACTTTTGTCCTGAGATAGTTGCTATTCTCACTATGCCAAACTGTCTGCATACAGTATTTGACAGTCTTAGTTTTTTGTGGTTTTTTACACGTAATGTTGATCTGATGATATCCTGTATGCCCCTTAAAGGTTTTGTCACAGGTTGAAGCAGCAGCTAGAATGTGCTGAACAACTTTAAGGGTGTCTGGCATTTTAGCCTTTATTGGACAGCTGAGTATAAATGTTATAATCCAAAAACAGAGTTGCAAACCAAAATGAAAGAAAATAATGCTTTAAACTCTTTATAGCAAGACAGGGTATGAAAGATCTTTACCACGTTTATTTGATTTTTGTAGATATGTTCCCAATCCACTGGTGCAGGAACTCTGCACCCTATATCTGCTGGGTTATCTCTCCATGCAAGCAACCTAGTTTTAAGAGAAAACTTTTAGTGGACAGAGAACATAAGATAGTCCCCTCTATCTCACATACAGCTATGCAGATGAAGTCTCCTAAATGAATGCACTCTGACTAACTCAAGAGCTGTGTTGTGGGAAACATTTAACTAAACTAAATAAGACTTTCTGTCTTATTTGGGAATTGCTGGAAAACCAATTTTGTAAATGGTGATTTGGCAGAAGAGTTGTCTTCTCCTGTAGTCTCACAAAATAATTTACCTTTATCTCCGTTCTAAATCCCACTCAAAGCAAGGTCAGCTTTAAAGTTGAGCAACCGTTTAACAGCCACTTAGAAACCTCCTAGTGAGAAAATGAGACATCCCTTAACGTATACCCTTATGAAGTGTTTCTGTTTATTGAATCAATATGATAGCCTGTTTTTTGAAAAGGTCAGGAATAGATGCCATACAAAGAGGTAAACCTTGTAAGACTTACTCCAACCTTGTAGCTTATTCCAGCCCTAGAGACCAAACACAAGAATCATCAGCTACGCTGGGTTAACAGTATTTTAAGACAATCCATAATATTTTTTTTTCTGTAAGCCCTATTGAGCTTTCCTACACATCATCCACTACTCAAGAAGAAACCCAGCCTGTGAGATACAAGTGTCTATGCTTCTTGTCTTCGTCCATTTGCTCACTAGTATGCCTTTCTTTTGACATGATGCTCACAGAACAAAAAAAGCATTTAAAGAGAAATTGACTTCTAGCATTTCTTTATGCTAATGACAACTGACTTCAGAGTGGATTCAACTAGAGCACCAAGGTGTTATCTTCAGGTCAGTTGTTTCAGCCCCTGTGTTTTTTAGGTTCAACTCATGGACAGCTCCAGTTTGTGGATGGCTCCATCCCATTTCAGCTTCAGTTCAATTTTGTCCCCATCTCATTTGCACCTCACATGTTTCTGGTCTGATATGTTTCAGGTCCAGCTTGTAGACAGCTCCAGTAATTTTTTCTCAGTTTGTCCACAGGTCCTCTTCAATTTCAGTTCATTTCAGCACCCATTTAATTTAATTTCTGCTTGTTCAAACAGTTGTGGGTTTTGACAAGGTTTTAAATCTCTAGCCCTGCCTGGGGAACCAGGTCCAGCATGCTGGGCTGGCTGTTATGGCAGGATGGGTCAGTGAGAGGAGAGCAGTGGATACTTTGACTACTTGTCTATCTTGACTTCATCAAGGCTTTTGACACTGTCTCCCATGACATCCTCATATGTGAGGCTGGGAAATGTGGGTTAGATGAATGAACAGTGAGGTGGACCAAACTAATGGAATGCAGAGCTCAGAGGGTGTACTGGTTTGAAAACAAACCAGTGGGAGGCACCAAGTCAGAATAACAATCTAATAGGGAAATTTAAAAAAAAAGGCAGAAAACAGTGGGTTAGACTGACAGAGTCAGAATACAACCTGACACCCTGTTAATCAGGGTGGCGGTAGCAGTCCAATAAGATGGTGGCTGCAGTCCTCCTGAAGTGATGGATGTGGCTCAAAGCAGTGGTCCGGTAAAAAGGTCTGCTCTTCCTCAGAAAGTCCAGTGGTGGCTATGTAGTTCCTGTCCTCTGGGAATCCAGTGGGAAGGTTGTCCTGTGGTGTTCAGAGTCTCAGATTATATCCAGGATGGAACGCTTGGTTCCTCCCACTGGGCGGAGCATCTCACAATGGAATGATGAGTCATGAGGCCAGGTGTTGATGGACTCATTAACAGAAGATAGTCCAGAGGGAGTTATCTATGAGTCATGCAGCAAGGCATTGATGGGCCATTAACAGAAAGATAGTTTGGAGGGAGGAGGCCAGGAAACACTGCCCCACCTGGTTTCAACAGCTCATGAGGATGGTAATAGAATACACTGCAACCCAGGACAGAGGGTCATGATCAGAAGGGTAGAATCCAGTTGGAGGTCCTTGTGGCCAGGGCAATCAATGGTATCTTGGGCTGCATTGGGAAGAGTGTGACCAGCAGGTCAAGGGAGGTGATCCCACCCCTCTCAGCCCTGGTGAGGCCACATCTGGAGTGATGTGTCCAATTCTGGGCTCCTCAATATTAGAAAGACAAGGAGCTGCTGGAGAGGGTCCAGTGAAGGGCCACAAAGATGATGAGGGATCTGAAGTATTTCTCTGATGAGGAAGGACTGAGGGAGCGGGGCCTGTTTAGTATACAGAAGAGAAGACTGAGAGCATATAAGTATGAATCTCAAAAGCACGTGCCAAGAGAATGGTGCTAGATCCTTTTCAGTGCCCAGTGACAGGACAAGAAGTAATGGCCATAAACTAAAACACAAGAAGTTTTACCTCAACATGAGGAAGAACTTCTTTACTTTGGGGGTAGCAGAGCACTGGAACAGGCTGCCCAGGGAGATCGTGGAGTCTCTCTCTCTACAGACATGCAAAACCAACCTGAACGCATTCTGTTGTAACCTGCCCTAGGTGACTCTGCCTTGGCAGGGGGGTTGGATTAAATGATCTCCGGAGGTCTCTTCCAACCCTAATGATTCTGTGATTCTGTCTTACTGATGCTGTGCATGTCAGTTCCCTGCTCATATGTATTCATTGCAATTCTGCATGGAAAAAGGAAGTAGCAACAAAAATAATAAAATTTGTATGAACATTTTTTTGAGGAAAGCCTGCACTGGCTAAGTGTCTCCAGCATGGAAGGTGGATGCGGAGTATTTGTTAGATATAAAAAAAGGCAACATCATAGAGAAGATCAGTAAAGAGTACTTTATGATCTTATAAAAAAAAAAAATCTGTAAAGTTTGTTTCCACACTAAGCAGCTTAGTCTAAATTGGTTTGGAACAGTACTAAACACATACATGGAGGAGAGATCAAGCAGTGCCTTTTTCAAATGAAACTCTAGGTGAAATTCAAAGCTCTAGGGATCCCGAACTAGAAGTCAGGAAGATTGCTGCGGTGCTCTCTCTGGCCAGCACACTGTCCCAAGCACCGGGCAATCTTCCACCTGCCCCGGAGAGGAGGACAGAAGCCGATCGCGGTGCAGGAGGGCAGGCAAAGCTCCTGCTGAGGTTCGCCTTGCCCACCGATGGTGCGCGGAGGAGGCAGGAATGAGGCAGAGGGACTCCTTCATGGGGAAAGGGAAGGGTTTATTCGAGAACAAAAACCCATGGAGAAAGCTGAGAAAATGAGGCTGGCATGGGGTTTTATATCCCTACATAATGGGCGTGGAAAACACATAATAACCAATGATAGATCAGCTAGGGGGTGTTACAAGGGCGGGGAGAAGGAATCAGAACGAATGGGAGAAGGAGTTGGTGGGGGGGAGTAACAGGGGCCAATCAACCACGGAGGTACATAGAACTTTCTGGAAAGACAACCAAACATGAAGAATAAGGGGAGGGGAGGGCGGCAGCCAATAGTCTGCATATTTTACACAGCGTTTTGGGTGCTCAATGTCACCTCAAGGCCCTTGAGGTGTGGAGGCATCAAACCAATGGACCTTTTGGTCCCCTTGGTCCAGCTGACCATGGCTCACCGCAGCAGAAGATAAAGAAGGAGAAGGCTCTTTCCTTAACTAACTGTAGTTGGTCACTCTCACAGGTATAAAATTGGGTAAGATGCAAATTTTAGTCTGATCATGCAGAATTTTCATCTGTCATATACTGTCTATTAAGGTGAGACCAAATAACTTGTCTTGCATAATACTTACTCAGCAAGCATAAAGTTAAAAAAACTGGGAAAACATACTTGTTTTCTTCCTTTATGTTTTAGCACTTTCATTCTATATTTGCAGTGTCACTGACAAAAAAATTGCCGTTAAAAGAGCAGAGAAATTATTTCAGATACAGCTAACAAACTATTTCCCCTAATCAAAAATATTTGGTAAAATAATCCCAAATCTTATGTTGGAATGAAACTGGAGGATTTTAGTATTTTGTAAGAGTACATTCTGTTAGGTGAATGAACTGTATAGCACAGAGTAATATTTACTCAACAGTTTGCAATTATTAGTTGAAATAAAAGAACAAGCTCTTGGTGAATTTGGCTTTCTAAGCCCTCTTGAGGAAATATAGATTAGAACAGTCATAATATATAAAAAATGAAATAATTCTTAAGATTTATGTCAGATGTTTTTGGGAAATGGAGTGCAACTTTCATAATACTTTATAAGCAAATGCGATTAAAATAAATTCTAGCATTCTAAAAATTTCTTCATTGGTATTTGCAGCAATAATAATGTTTCCAGTTAGAAGAATAAGTCTGATACATTTAGCCTGCTTTATTAGGAGGTTATGTGGAAGGGGAAATAAAAGTTGTAGGAAAATCATCCCAACTGCTGTTTCTCCCCTCACTCATTTTTCCTGTGTAACCTTCTTCCCACATAAAAAATCCACACCCTCCATCTTAAAGACGTGGTAATTTACTGATTTTTCCTCATGACTGTGGTTAATCCATTTCAGAATACATTTATATTCCTGAACTTTACAGCCTTTGTTATGAGGCAAAAGTGGTTAAGGGACACTGAGATATAGTCACTGCATTTTAAATTTAAATGAGCTATATATTCCTGCTCTTGACTGCTTATTGGATGGAATGGGAAGCAGAGCTTTTATGCACATGCAAAAGAGTGTTGCTAAAAATATTAGTTGACCAAATCGCTTAGCGTTTCAAAAACCAGTTTTCTTATACTGCATCTGTAGAAGAGAGATGGTGGTGTGAACCTCTTATTCCCCAATCTAATGTTTTTATTATGATCTGTCACTTAAGATTGTGTTTTGCAACATTTCTTTTGGGATGTAGTGTTTTTTATAAAATCTTAAGTTCAGTTGCTTCAGAAAATGTCTGCACACTCTCCTCTAATGAAAGCCTGAGAAGCTTTTGAAAAAAAAGTAAGCTAAGGATGTGAAATTGTGTCTACTGTTGTAAAAGGTATTACTTAAAGAAAGAAGGATAATTGCTGACATTCATGCAGAGAACTACTTATAAGGAAAGAAAAATATAGAACCCAAACAGAACATTAAAAAAATAAAAAAAAGAAATAAGGATTTAAATGGATTGCTTCTTCTACAGCGAACACTTGAATAATAACAACATTCAAAGCAAGTTAGTCAAAGGAATGTTGGAGATACTCCTGTATTGGAATTGGGATTTCCAGTTCTAAGTTTACATCTTTTGTTTCAAAATCAGTTGAGGTTGTGGTTTTTTTTAGTTTGGTTTGGTTTGGTTTCTTTGCAATTTAGGGACAGAAGCCATCAGAACACTCATACTATCTAGTCAGGTATATGTTTCTTAAAGTGGTTGATGCAACATTTTCTTTTAATTGCAACTTTTACTTCTTAGAGAAAATAAGAGGCTGGGGATAAAGGACTGGAGTCAATTCATTTATATCAGATAGTAGCTGGATTTTAAAGTCTTATGGTGAAATGAATGGGAATTATCGTGTAAAGCAATATTCTCCATAAGGGTACCAGATTCTGTGTTTTGCATAGTAAGATATCTGGACGGCTTGGACAAAAAACTGGCAGCTGAGATCTGGCATAATGCCAATGAAGAACAGCCTAAACAGCTAACAAAAGCTAGCTCTGATCATTTGGTTGAAAATTTGTCAATTCCTTAATGTTTCTGTCTCTGAGGGTGTCCTGCAGATGAAATCTTAAGGATGTATGCACTGCAAAATTTCTAGTTAAATTTGTAATTAAGTTAGAGAAACCTGACAACAGTGTCTATGTGTTCTATATTTTTATTGAACTGAAAATCAGTATTTTGCATCATAATAGAAATGAGGTACAAGAGACTCAATACATTTGCTTTTTTCTCTGAATGCCACAGTAAGGAAATTAGATCTCATATTGTTAGATATGAGGTTTAGTATTAATTTTATCTTAATGAGTTGCTTGCTTGATCCATTTAACAGTGCAAAAAACTTTGATTCAGGGATTTGGAGGATTTGTTATTCCTTTGTTCAGCTCCAGGAAATCTTTGAATAAGACCTCAAAAGAAAATTTTAAAAAAATGAAGAATTATGTATTTTTAAAAATTCTATTTACTGGTAGGGAAACATTTGAAGATTGTTCTAGAAAGGTAATTTTTCTGCATCCCATTAGGTGCTTTGTCACTGCTAGATAGTGAAAGCTGGAGTCTCTAAGAAAGCAAGTCTAGAGAGACTGTACCCCTTGCTTGAGACATGTGTTTATGAATATTTTCCTACCTCACAACAACTTTCATGCCAGGTATCAGAGATCTGAGATGATGATTTTTACCCAAATTTGACAAGTGAACAAATGGAGTTAGAAAATCCTTTATCAAACTGTATGCCTGGACACAAGAGGATACCCTAATAGAGCTAAGCTCTCCCTATTCTGGAAATAATCTGTCCCAGCTCACCAAAGAACAGCACTGGAGCATAAGGACATTTTGTGACGCACAGTAGAGGCTCTATAGAAGAGAGATGTTGTAAGTGTAAGAAAATCCTTTGGACCATATATTTAAATTGAGTCAGGCTTCATTAGTCCTGCTATTCATAGAAATACTTGTTTCTATAACCACTGGCAAATGTGCCAGCAAAAACATCCCAGCACACTGACCAAGGGATTCTTATCCATCAAGCCTGATAAGAGTCTGGCACATATCATTTCTTCCCTGGAGAAAAATTTAAAAGTCAGGAAGTTGAACTTTGACATGACACTTTCTTCAAATTTTGCAACTCTGTCTGAAGCAAATATATTAATGATGAGGAGACTCTATTAAGAGTCTATCTCATTAATGGACAGCAGGCACTGAACTCTGAACGAATTTCTAAGCCTAATTAAAAAAATAAAGGGGCAGAGGTACTATGGGGTTATTTCTTTGTCCACCGGTTTGTGATTTACAAGGTTCCTTAACACTTTCTCTTCCAGTAACTGAGCATCAACATTAGGCCAGATCCTATTTAAGAATAATTTGGCCAAATGTTATCATTAACAAAACCACTCGTTTTGTACGCTTGCAGAATAGAATCCAAGGCCCAATAAAGATGTAACACTTTCGCTAAAACATCACACATCAGCATTTCTTGCACCCATTTTATGGTAATGAAAGCAAATTTACTGATTTACACTGAGGAAATACACAGTGAAAGAAAAGGCAATAGTGCCTAGTCAAGCCTCCACATTAGGATGTGTGCTGTCTTTTGCAGTGTATATTATTTCAATGGATTGTGTCTTGCACTCTTTAAACAATTCTGTCTCTCTTGGTCTTTTGACTGAAAAAAAGAGGTTGTTTTATACTCCAGATAGTGCTAATTGTCCAAAGCACTACTGGAATTTTCTGAAGAGATTTGAAAGGAGACCTGTAGAATGGAAGCTTTTCTTACAGCTGATCTTGTGCATGTAGAAAACAGGGGTCCTACTTTTGCACTCCTGTCTTTATGCTTTTATTTTTTCACCAGTTTTGGAAATCAGGATCTCCCAGTTTTACATATCTGGCTTCAAACATAGAAAGAAAGGATGTAAACAATGTAAAACTAGATCTCATGTGAAACAACCGGTATCAGGGTGAACTTAGATTCAATAGTTTCAAGACTCAAAAAACTCTGGTTCCTTTTATATATATAACTCAAACACCAAATATAACTCAAAACACCAAGAATTACTTTCAATTTCCAATATTGTAGGGGTATAAACATAAGTCTAAACTTGTATCAACCCTTCAAGAAAAGCAAAGTGTCAGAAACATATCAGTGTTTTAACTGAAACTTAATTTGATACACTTTTTTATATGCATAGGGAAAGTAGTATTTTTTAATTTTGTTTTATTTCATAACCCAAAATAATAAACCACCAAGAGCTCTTCTAATCTGATGACAAAAAGGAAAATTATATCAGCTTAGGTTCCAGAAAGATTCACAGGCTGATCTTTTGGTCAATGCCATTCTAAGAGCTTTGTTTAAGCTCTGGGACTCTGCAGTGATTGTTCTGATTTTTCTAATATTTTGAAGTCTACTCATTACTGCAATAAAGAGGGAAAAGTAAAAGCATCGTGCAGAGGAGCAGTGAGATATGGGGATTATATTTCTGATTTTAGATATTAAACTTGTATATCTAAACTAAAACCCTTTTTGCTGTAAACTCTTAACATAAGCAATGAAGTTAAACAGAAATGTACTCCTGTCTCTTTTCTGAGGAAGTCTGCAGTGTTTAAAAACCTAATTTGAGTATCTTATTTACATAAATTTAAGCAGTTAAATCGGGGCTTTGGTACTGTTCTCTTACAGCTCTTCCCATCACCTCCTGTGGCCAGACATAATGAAAATTCATCCTGCTTCTGGTGGCTGACCTTCTGAGTTACCTGTACTGAAGCACAGAGTAGGGTTTTGAACATGAGGTGAAGTGCATCTTACTGTGAAAAGCTGTCAAAGACCTCTGCAGCACAGGAATCCAGACAGATCTGATCTGAGGCTCCCAGCAGTAACTGTCTGTATGCTTAATGATGAAAAGGCTCCTGGCTTGTATCCCTCTGGAAAAGACTTGGATGGAAAGAGTCAAGATTTATGTAAAAAAAAAAAAGCTACAACCAAAACCAAATAAATTAATAAAAAAAATCCAAACTATATAAGAATACATTTATTCAAATGTGCAAAATGAATTGATGAGATGAGAGACACAGACTATCTTTAAGGCATATAGATTTGTTAGTCAATGTGGTTATTGAAGACCTAAGTTCTGCCTCAGATCTTCTCAGATGACAGAGGTTACTTTCATTATTTTTGTGGGAGTTTTTTTTGGTTGTTTTTTTTTTCTAGCATGAGAGATGGAGAATGACCTAATTCTGACTGATCAATAGATAGAAGACTCAGATAAAATGTGAGAGAACTTCAAAATACGATCTTCCCTCAGGGTCTTCTACGTTTCCAACTAGAAGTCCTTGTTGTACAGATATTGTCTTTCTACTTCTAGGAGGAAAAAAAAAGGTAAAAAGAACAGCTTAGTGTTGTCTATCAATTTTTTTATCAGGTCTGTGGAAAAAGCTTCTTAGAGCACAAGAGGATGATCCACAGTGAAAAAAACAGGCCAGTGTTGCTGCAAACTGAGCAGACAACTAATAGCTGCTGCTTTAGTGTGCAGAGGAGATACTTTGAGGGTGTTGTGAGAGCCCAGTGTCAAGTCTGGGATGTGCTGCCCCAGTGATCCTGCTGCTGTCAGTTATCACTGACCTCATGACTGCAGCTTTGTTAGCACTGGGTTTGCTCTAGAAAAGGCACAGGAATGGCTAATCCATCAGCACCTCTTTGAAGTGCTGTGAAATAAGTGAGAACACCGGAACATAAACTAAAAGTTAACTGCATGATGTCAGAAGAAATTCATCTCCCGGTATGAGCTGAATGGTACTTGGGTTGTCCACTGAAATAATTTGGCATTATAAGGAGTCTTTATCAGTAATTAAAATATTCATGCAAATAAAAATATTCTCATGCAGGTCTTGAAAAAACAGCTTTGGAAATGTGTAAACCAAAATACTTAAATGTTTAGTTCTTTAGGTACAGAAAGAAGTAAATTTTCACAATGCACCTTCTTTCTAATCTCTGAGTACTGACACTTCAAGAGTCTGAGCTCTGGGAAATTTTATTGGAGAGCCTATTGTTTTTACCAGTGTTCAGAGTGAAAAGAACAAAGCCAAGGACATAGTTTACATTCTGCATTTAAACAGCAGCTGATTAGGTGATAACAACATTAATTACTCATTAGCAGGCAAACAGCCTAGGTAATCAAAAATGTATTTTCTGCAGTGAGATTTGTATTGTCATGAGAAAATAGGTGCCAGACACAGCATTTTAGAGAAGGAATCTGGACAAACTCGGGCTCCTCTCTCTCTAGGTGTAGCAGCAGTACTGCCAGCTGGTAGATTGGTTGCAGCACAGAAACATCCGCTGAGCACTGGGCTTAGGCTGCACCCTCCTACTAGAGGAAATGGCATTATTGTGTAAGTACTAATAAAACATTTGCACAGAAAAATGATTAAATAAGAGATAATACTTCCTAAAAAATGAAAAAAAATATTACCTTTAAGCTGCTATTAAACTATATATTCCTAAATTTTATTTTTGGGGGGGAGAATATAGTTTTCTGTTTTCTTTTAAGTTCATAAGATGTAGCTTGTGGCACTGATACAGTTTGAAAATGAAGTTTTACAATGAAGCAAAATCAATCACCAAAGTAAAATTATAGTTGAATATCACAAATATTTACTAGGAAATCCATGACCAATAATAATTAATATTATGAATTAGCCACATCCCAGATGTTATCTCTGGAGGGACACTCCAGCTCATTCATTGTCACTGGTTTTTTTTTTGTTGTTGTTGGCATTTGATTGAACCCTCTTTATTTGCATTTTCTTTAATCTCTCTTTTCTTTTATGTTAAAAAAGTTCCAATTGTGATGAAGTCATAAAAATGTGTTCATTTAGAATCATAATCTGAAAATGAGATATCTTTATAAACAGTATGTATAGTAATTTTTCTTATATTTCAGTTACTACTTTCAGAATTTTTATTCAAAATAAACCTAAACTCTTATTATAACAAGGCTGTCAAGAAAATCAATAATGAAGAGTGTTCTGAAAGTTATCTACAATGTGTAATTTTAGCAAGGAGCTATTGATTGCTTCTCCATTAAGATGGGTGAGGTTTGGTGAACCCATATATCTAGCACTTGACTTGGCCTCTTCTAAGAACAGTCCCAGAAGGTAGAGGAATTCTACTTATGATTTTCAGATTTTGAAAGAAATATAACACTCATTCAAAAAGATAGGAGGGTACTCTAAATCTCAGGAGACTGAGAAAAATTGTAATCTGTTACGATGCTGCTAGCACAAACTTGTTTTTTTATAGTGCCGTGCATGTGGTATTTCTCTTTTGTTGGGTGTGTTATTTAATTGCAGTTTTTGTTTCAGTTTGTCCTGCCAGAGGGAACTCCTCATTTATGTTTCATTGGTGTGTCCAGTTATTAGAACCATTGCATTAATGCCAGGGTCTTGTCACAAATTCAATTACAACAGCTGTTGAATACAAGCAATTAGACATCTGTGCAGCAGCTCCCTCATTGCCGTTGCCTTTTATCATTCTGTTGCTGCAACTAGACTCATAATTTATATCTGTACTGTGCCTTCCGTGCATGGGATCTTGAACAATTAACTGCTCATAACCTCTTCCAAGGCAGGTAAAACGCCAATATATTCACCTTCCCTTGTGGAACAGCTGGCAGAGCACTTGGAGCCTGATTTGCCTGTAGAAGGACAAAGGACAGAAGGCAAATTGCCAAGACCAGTTGCACCAAACCTTGTTTTAAATTGAAAAGAACAGAGGGTCAAAGACAGCCACTCTGAAGCACATCTTTGCTAACCAAGAGGGCATAAAAATTAGTTGAGATGAAGATGAAAGGACTGTTGGACTTGCTGTTGGAAAGCTGAACAGAATTGTGTTACAAGTAAGTGATATATTTTTCCTTTCCCTGCAGGAATATGGTGACATAAAAAACCCCTTTGTACTGGTATTTTTATTCTGCACCAAAAAAAAAGAAAAAAAGAAAAAAGAAATCATTATTCATCATGGTTGCACAGCCTTACTGTATACATATGGGGGTTTATTAGTGCAGATGTTTGTCTGAAAAGAAATCACGGGTAAGATTGAAGTAGCTCTTCTTAAAACTATTAAGCCATTTAGCTGAGGGTTGTTTAAGATGGAATGAGGGAAATGAAGCATTCTTTCTTCTCATAAAATTCAAATTTGTCTAAATGTTTTGGTGTATAATCCCCCCTCCCTCTCCAATTTCTGCCATCAGTCACTGCAGGACGGGATGAACAGGTGTGTTACACAACCATACTGTGAATGATACTGAATTCCAGCAGCGTCACCCTGGATCAAGACTTCACAAAGTGCAAAATGAGCATCCCATGACTCTCACCTCAAGGTGTAGTTCTATGAGCCAAGGGCCTCAACAGCAGCGCCAAATAAAGAAATTCTTGCCACTTCTCAGTCCTGACTCTGCACTGGAGTTTGCCTCCCCTCTATTCTTTCTTGGCAGAGGCCAAACGGATACCTAGGGAATGCTAATATTATAGTGAGTATACCACAGTAATATTAACCCTCCTCGATCCTTGGTTCTTCAGAGTTTGTTTTTTGACCAAGATCAATTCAGGTGTTTGGATTACAGTTATTTTAACAAAATGAGGGGCACTTTAAAGGCAAGCACAAGCAAGCAGAAGAAGCAAGGGAAACTCTTAATGTGAATGTGCTGCCAAAACATGGTACTCCAGTCACATATTATAAATTACTGTCAGACACCTTGTTTGTTTTGATAATGAATTTTGAGCAATGAATTGGGTATTTGTCTTCTCTGACAGACAAGGAGACTGCTGCAGCATAACATAATTAATTATTCCTGGTGCACTTATGGGAGAGAAACAAGATTAGCATTTACACTAATATTTTCCTTTGAAGAGGAAGTGATTTTTATAGTCTTGTCATTTAATCTTCTAAACATAACAGGGATAGGTCCCTATTGAAGTTCATGGTTGTAGAAATATGCTAGAATTTTGAAGAATATTTTCATACGTATTTCCAGAAATTGAATGTACCACAGCTCTGCATCTCCAGAAATAAAGATTTATTTCAACAAAGGATTTCACATTTTTAAACACAGAGAGGCCAATTAGTGGGAAGACCAACAGTAGAATGAGTTGAAAGTAACTACTCTGTTTCTTCACTTCATTCTTTATAGGAAAGTCCTTTTAACTAATCATTTATTCAGTTAATCAATTTATCTGAGTTTCAGCAAAAATCATACCCTTTGTCTGGTTCTCTAACATTTTTTTCATTCTGTCACTCTGAAAGTTCCCTATTTATTTGTTCTATTATTCTTCAAAGTCTTTCTTTTGGCCTTACAGTTTCTTCTGCTGGTTTTCAGTTCCTGCCTGTACCCTGTATGTATAGGTGAGTCACCCACTCGAGCAGTGTCAGGCACGCTCCGGAGAGCTATTACCCACCCTTGCCCTGTAGAGGGTTTTGCTGGATGTGGAGGTTAGCAGGCAGAACAAGGAAAACGGGAGTTCTTCTGCCCAACCATGCTCTTTAATAGAAAAGTTTAACTGTGAGCAAATCAGATACCACCCATTGCAGAGAGAAACATTTGCAATTGGCTTTTGAAGGGAAATTAAGTGTGTAATTTACAAAACCTTACTTGTTCTGTGCACTTAGAATTGTGGCGATTCACTGAGATAGCTCTTTCTGTGGTGAATTTTGTTTTTGAGGAGTAGGAGGAAAATGCATCTATCTTCCGTTGGATTTAAAACCGCAGTACAGTCTGATTGCAGCAATTTCAAATCTAAATATATGATTTCTATGGCAGCAGCCTGTGAAAGGTTCATTTTATGAATAGTGTAATCATGTTTAACATAGGAGATGCTTGTGCTGCTTAGTAGGCAATGTTTCAAAGTAAAGAAAGTTTAGATAAGAAGAAAAAACATCAGGAAACAAGACCTGTTGTAGAGCTTCTTCAATTTGTGTAGAGTTGATGTGAAGAAGGAACTTCATCACATCGTGTGATGGTTCATTACCTGATAAATGAGCCATAAATGTGCTCACTTGTACCTCCATCTCACGCTACTCTCAAAATCACAGCAAGATTTTTTCTTGATGAGCCTCATGGGCAGTTATTTTATCTTCCTTGCCCTAATTCCAGTTCCATGCACTGTGGGATTTTTCTTGCCGTACATTTTGTGATAAAAGTGAGGGCCAGCTGGAAGCAATAGCAATTCTGGCACGAGAGGTCGAGCACCAAGGTTCTCTTTTCCAAATATCCTGTTGTTTCTCGTTTTGGCCAAGTGACTTCATTTATAACTATTACCAGCCAGAATGGACAAAACACTGCTCTTTGCTATGGAGTAGGTAACTTCAAATACGCAGTGCTTTGCATAGGAACATGAAACCACCTCAGTGCCAGGCTTGGTATGCTTTCCCTGCTGGATCTCCACGCTCCTAAGCATCATTTGCAGCAGGTTTTTCATCCATATTGGCAGATACCAATAGCTGCCAATAGTTGTCATGACAGGATAATGCATACCAGCTGCTTTGGAAAGACCTCTTCCAATAGGGAGCAACATGTCTACATATGCTGGTACCTAGGATGTGATATCTATACACTAATATCTGGGGGTGTTTTTTGCTTTCCTTTTGTTTTCTCTGTTTGGTTTTTTGTTTGTTGGTTTGGAGTTTTTTTACAGTAACTGCAGATAAGGAAAGTAACTAATCAGTGCTTGTGGGACAGTCTTTCAGAGGTTTTCAGAGTGTTATGAGCAGGACACAGACATTCTCCTTAAAATGGCAATGCCCATAGTGATGAACGTTGAATGCCATGTGTTTCTGCAGCAAAAATAACAGCCCTTGCAACTTTTCTTAATTCACACGATGTGGAATATATATCGTAATATCTCGTGTCATTTTGTGAGAACTTCAAACTTTCCCCCCAAATCCAAGTGCCAGTTGATATAAATATTTTTAAAGGAAAATGTGTAAATATTTAACTGTAATTCAAAAGTAGAGCAAACAAATACGAAACAACTGAAACATACACTTTCAGATCATATTCTGTTGGAAGCCCTTACTTGGAGAGTACCTCCCACGTACCAGAAAGCAAAAATAGACCGAAACTGTACTTTTTAGGAGGAATGGCATAATTTCTTAGAAAGAAAAGCAAAACTACCTGATGTGGAATGACCTGCAAGACAATTTTCTTCCTGTAACTTCAAAAAAGAGATAATCACGTTAAGTACCTAAAGTCCATTTATACTTGTTTTAAAGTACATATCAAAATTAAACTAGTAGATGTTTTCAGTTATTTACAGTTACAGAGCCTTAACTGAGCCCTCATTATTTTTCATACCAGTGACTTTTACTGTTTCATTTTTTCGTATTTTACTCCTCTTAGAAAATGCTTCAAATACCTGTGTTGTAAAAAATGGGATTTTTCTGTTTGTTTTTTTTGTCATCTTTTTTTTTCTCCCAGTGATCTACTAGGCTGACTAGGGGAGTCACAATCCCTCAATGTCTTCAACGGAATGTTTCTGGTCTGGTATTGCATCACAGTGTGTCATACAGGTATGGACTTCGGATGAGTACAACAATCAGCCAACCAAATCTGAGTGAGACCAGATCAAGTGAACATAATTTCACACCATGAAAGAACACTTTAAAAAAACTCCTGATAAAATGCTTCTCTAAATCTGTGTAGTGTGCAAAGAAGCATGGGATGGCAGGTAGGCAGCTGTCCCAAGTGCCATTCTTCCATCTGTTGACCACCTTACACTAGGTTACCACTCACTGAAGAGGGAGTCCAGAATCTGCATTGTCTCATCAGGGACTACCTGTGCAAGTCATTTTGATGTGTAGAAACTAAGCTTTGGGAAACTGACTCCTGCAAGTCAAGCACAAGACCATCCAGAGCAAAGGAAAGAAGTATGTGAAAATTAGAAAGGGCTTTTTAAAATGGCGTAAGAAGCACCACTCTCTTCTTGTGTAGAAAAAGCCAGCCTAACAGTAGCAGCTCTGCTTCCAAACTTTCAACCTGCAGCGCGATTTCCTAAGGAATAATTGCTTACTACCAAATTAAAAAGAAAAACCCAGAAATGCTATTAGAAGGTAGAGGACCATTTCCTTAGTCTGTGTACTCTAAGTCTTTGAAAGACCTATGATGCCCTCAGTGCTGAGATTGCATTTTCTTTCCATTTCTGTCTTTGCAACACTAAAAAAAAATACTGTTCCTTGGGACTTAGTATCTCATACTCTACTTAGAAACCGTGAAAAATCATACAAACACGTTAATCCATCGTAATGTATTTTAACAGAAATATAATTTGCAACTTAATGGGGGGGGGGGCAGAAAGTCAGGCACATCATTTAGAGACATTTATTTCTCATTTGTCAGTATTGCTGTAGATGTTAATTAACCTTTTTATCATTCCCTCTTGGCATACATAGTGAAGATGTTACAGTTTTGTTCTACTAATTTGGTTATCTTTACAAAATATTTGGAAGGTAATATTTAGAACTCAAGATTGACACGGAAATTGCCCAGAGGTCATGTATCTCTGGGTGAGGGCTCACTTGTCTGTCACTCCCTAATGGGCCTCATCCATAAGCTTTCAAACAAGTATTGGATTGTACTGCTTCACTAGAGCTTCCCTTTCTGATACTTTTTTGTCTAGAGAGCTTCTGTTCTATTCTTTTGTCCCTCAGAATATCAACTTTAATAAAAATCCCTAGTATTTGATATCAATTGGAAAAATTATTGATTTATGTTGCAATAATTACCTTGATGTGTAACAATATTAGAATTTATCTCCCTAGAGACAGTGTCTCCTTCATTGTTTTCATGTCATCTAGAATTTTCTTCATCTAGACAAATGCGGGAAAAAAATCCCTGTTCCATGTCTTCAAGAATATTTAGTGAAAAACAATATTGAGTTAACTAACTCTCCCCCGCAAGAACTGAAAATGCATGAAAGAAATAAATTATGTCTGCGTTAGGAAAGACACTCATTTGAGTCCTTGAGTAGCCCACACAGTGAACGATTTGTAGAAGTTTGTGTGAGGCAGTTCATTCTTTTCCCTCTTGTACAGTTGTGTTCACGGTACCTTGTATAGCACCTGTCCCATGCGTGTGACTAGAATGCCTATAGAACAGATCATGGGAGCTGTCCACATCCATCCTTGACTCTTCTCTGGCGCTTGACTGTATGCACTCTGCAAAGAGAGCAGTGAGGACATCTAAAATTAGAGCATTTACTGTATAGTGACAACACATCCTGTACAGGGTACCGGGGTTGCCATGGTGTGTTGGAAACAAATTAAGACAGAATTGTGAGCGTGCTTTACTATCTCATTCACTAAACATCTGGTTTAGTTTGGGGTTTTGTCAAGGGTTATCTTTTTCCTAGCTGTTACTTTATTCTGCTTAGGCTGGCAGAATATTTATTTCCACTACCTTTAAAGAAATCTGCTCTGATATTGTTCTGAGGGAGTTAAACAGTACTGAAAGCCTTAGGTAAGCATGCTTAAAATATATCAGTGTAGGTTCATTTGGGAACAACAACAACAAGTAAATTGCACCAGTGTGAAGTTACTAATGTAGACGAGGTTTGAATTCAGCACAAAAATATTCCTGATAGGGTTTCTAAGGAGTGTTTGAGAATGTGACAAGTATGTGTCTAAGGCTGACTCTTATTAGGGAATTTTCCCTCATGTTTTACACATTGATAATCCAAACCAGTCCAGTGAAGAGCTTTAAATTAAATCCTGTGGTCCATTATGTCATCTGAATATATCGCCTACATTTTCATATAGACTGCCTCAAACATTAGTTTTGAGAACTAATTCAAACCAGTAAAAGCTACGTTTTGAGATTGGAGAAAGCTGAAAATATTTTAATGAAAGGCAATCAAGCATTCTCTTATGTCCGATCATATACTTATCTATTACTTCATTGCAAGGACTTTCTTATCACAAGTTGTGGCGATCTCATCAGCTCAGATGGTATTAAATATCTTTGGAGAAGGGTAGAGGCTCAAACTCTGTAGTACTAAATTAGGAAGTGGCCTTGATATTTATGTTTTTGTAACAAAACCTTAAGGAATTGAGGAACTTTATTCTACGTTCCTCCTTCAAACTCGCTAATTCCATCTTGCTCATTTTACTGGTCCCCAGGCCTTTCTGAAAACATCTGCTTCTCCCATCTTGATAGCTGCAGTGTTTCTAACATGGAATAATAAGCATGCTTCATTGCGGGTGCACAAAAAGGATAGGCGTTTGCCAGAATGAAGCTGCAGATGCAGCTTTAACCCTGCAATTGCCCACTGAACCAAGAATGCCATTTAAAAAAATAATAGAAGAATCTCCTCATGAAAAATAATTAAATTATCAGGGACTAAGGACATGAATTGGCAGAGCTTAAAAATTTCTGTGATTTTCTTGAATCGAGCCGTACCTTTCGTTTCATCAGAAAAGTTGTCTGATACTTGCAGAACATGTACATACCTGCTACATCATATCCAGTAGACCACAAAGAGGAAAGTTTGCTCTCATCAGTGTAAAGAACTGAAACCTGCAAAGGAAAATGATGCATGTAAACTATGCTGCTGTATGCTGGAAAAATAACAAGGGATTTCAGAACTCAACATCTTTTTTAATTTTTTTTTTATTTTATTTTTGAGAGTAGCATTTCATAAAAGGTGGAATCCCACACATCAGCTATACATTCTACTCCTTTCATGGATTATCATTTCACTCTTTTAAGAGGAGAAATACTATATTTAAATCAAATATTCTTCACTCCTGAAGATTTCCATTATAAGAGGTTGGCAGAGATGATACTGGCTGATTCAAAAGTCAGTAACAACTTCTTGAAGCTACTGACATTTTAATTGTATAAGTCACTTTCATTTCACACAATTTCATACTGAGACCCCATAGTAATGTCAATTATTTCTTCTTCCAATAAGTTTTCCAGTGTTGGGATTCTTCAGTAGTCACATGTTGCGAGTTTGCCCAGTGGGTGGCTGGCACTGGAACAGGCTCCCCAGAGCAGTGGTCACAGCACCAAACCTGACAGAGTTCAAGAAGTGTTTGGACAATGCTCTCAGGCACATATTGTGGGATGGTCCTGTGCAGGGCCAGGAGTTGGACTGATGATCCTTGAGGATCCCTTCCAACTCATCATATTCTGTGATTCTGTGAAATATCAGGATGCATACCCTGATTTATGACAATGACTTTGTACTTTTTTCTTTGTGGACACTGAGAATACTTCATTTCTGCTTTGTTAATTACTTACATTTTCTGTAAGCTTAGGCTGTGTCTTTTCTTATCCTCACTTTGTGCTACAAGTTTTCAAACTTTCAACTCCAAGATATTTTATGAGGAGCAGAACTGGTTAAGTCCAATTTCATGTGAATGTATTCCACAGGCTTTTTAGCTGTTTCTTAAACTGTTACTACTTTATCTCCAATCTTGCCTTCTAGCACCTTAGTTTTGTCCTTACCTCTTTTTCTCCTGCACGAAAGCTTTTATGTTCCATGTGCCTGGCAACACCGCTGAGCTGAAATGGAACTTTTTTTCTTGTAGTAGGGGCAATAATCTTTCTACTCCTGTGCCTTTTTTCATGAGACTTGTTGGAACATAATAGCTGTGAGCTCTCTACTTCTGTGCTAAATGTGGTAGAAATTGGACCAATGTGTCAAAATTATTAGGGAAAGTATTAGCAGATCCCATAATCTATATGTCACAGAAATAAAATGGGTTCTTTATGAGGAGAATTATGATCAGGACACAAAGAACAATAGTTCTCAGAATTTTATTTTGGTCATGCTAAAGAAAAATCAAATTGGTAATTATTGAAACTAAAAAATATCTTCATGAGTGGCATATTCTCTTGTGCTCAGGAAGGTTTGTTAGATTGTGCAACATACATTCAAACCTCAGCTTCTAAGGGCTTTCTGTATAACAGCCCTGTTTTTCAGCATATCATCCACTGCCCTCAATTTGGATTTACCTTTGTATTTGCCGAGATTCCATTCTTTTCCATCAGACCATTAATACAGATGGTAAAGAGTAACAGTCACAGTATCAACACCTGGTGAATACCAGCCATAATGATCTTAAAACATTTCGAGATCACTAGTTGAGCCAATTTTCCTCATAGTTCCACTCCCCACTTAGTATTATACCAATCTAGACATGGTGATTGACGTACAGTTCTGGTAACTAAGTTTATTTAGCCTGGATACAAGTATTAATATAGAAATCTATGGTTTTGCTGAGCTGTGAGACAAAGCTGCTGCTGCAATTGTGTAGCTATGTCCTAGAGTATTTTTCCCTGTAGTAAGCTGAGCCACTTTATATGGTATCTTTTCCAATCCAAGTGTGAGAATTTTCTTTTAGGCTCATGGATCACGGAGATTAATTGTTGCAGGTCTGTGAG
Source organism: Lycocorax pyrrhopterus obiensis (assembly GCA_014706295.1). Taxonomy (NCBI): domain Eukaryota; kingdom Metazoa; phylum Chordata; class Aves; order Passeriformes; family Paradisaeidae; genus Lycocorax; species Lycocorax pyrrhopterus. Next base: position 77,311,444 of record JACSVZ010000002.1, read on the forward strand.
ACCCATGGTGATTGGCTTGTGTTCCCACTGCAAAGTTAGCAGGTGATCAGCATAAATGAGTTTTGACCTGCTGGGAAAGACCATGTGGGATTCATCAGACCTGTAGAGGAATCTGCTTCTCCCTGAGGGTATGAAGCTGTAAGCACAATTCTCTGTGACAAAGCTGGCAGAATCTATCTTTGAAGTAGAATGATTTCCTCTGTGCTTTTTATGACTAGAGATGGAATAATGGCATGATGCTACTAGAGGGGAGCCATGGATTATAAGCAAATACCTCTCATGAATTATAGGCACTAGCCTTTACCTTAAACACTGTCAAAATGTTTTCCTGGAAAGAAAGACAAAATAATTTTTAAAGAAAGACAAAACAAATTTTTTTAAGTATCCTATCTCAAGAACAAGTGTATGTAAGACCTAATGGTTCCAACTAAAATACCTGTTTATAGTGATAGAACAAGTCCTGCAAAAAAACATTTGTATTAAAATGAAAGTATAGAAATTGAAGCAAGATTTTTGCTTGCATATGTAAAAATTAAATATTAAATAATCTTTATAGTTCTTTTGGTAACACGTACCACATATACTTTACTGTACCAATGTTTATATTGTAAGTTGTTATCTATACTGAATTGAAAACATGAATTGGAATTATATATATATTGAGTGTGTAACTTCGAGTAATCTTCCTCAGATCAAGTTGGACAGAAAAAAAGAGCACAATTTAATGTATATTTTTCATATTTGAAAGAGACCTTATCGCTCTCTACAACTTCCTGAAATGAGATTGTAGTGAGGTGAGTGTCGGTTTTCTTCCAAAAAACAAACAATAGGACAAGAGGAAACAGACTCAAATTGTGCCAGGGGAGGTTTAGGTTGGATACTAGGAAAAAATTAACCAAAAAGGTTAATCTTTGGAATGGACTGTCCAGGGAAATGGTTGAGTCACCAACCTTGAAGGTATTTAAAAGACAAGACTGTAGATGTAGCAGTTAGGGCTGTGGCTTAGTGGTGAACTTGGCAGTGCTGGGTTAACATCAGACTTGATGCTTTTAGAAGGCTTTACCAACCTAAATGATTCTATGAGTCTGTGACTGAAAGGTGTGACACGTGAAAAATTCCTTTGATACTAAAAGGTACCACTTCATTAGCAAAATAATTGTCATGCAGGTATCCTCATACCAATCCTTAGAGAGACCACCTTTCTAAAAAGTCTGTTTTTCCTGTCAATTTTCATTTTGAAACAATTTCCTTTTTGTTTTTTATCTCTGACAGAAGCTTGATTAGTGGCCTTGAGATGACAAAGCTACACATATGTTCTGAATTGGAAGAAAAAAGTGCTTTTTCTTTTTATCTCTTCAGTGACATTCATTAGTGTAAGCAGCTTTTTGTGTCCTTTGTAAAGTTAATGGATTGCTGCAAAGGAAATCCTTTACTTTGTTAAAATCCACTTCTCAGCACTATTTGTGAGGGAAAGACCTAACACAGTACAGACTTTAAATGAAGGTCAGCATTAGATATTAGATATAAAGCCAAGAACAAAAAGATGAAGAAGAAAAGATAAACTATACAAAAAGGGTGAGATTTGTTAGGCAGTTAAGCCAGTGAAAGGAAGGAAAAAATAAGCATATTTTTTAACTTTTAAGAAGAGAAAATGAAGAATGCTCTCAGTGAGTCCTAAGGCAAGTGTTTATTTCATTAGTGCTGCATAAATAATTATATGCTCTTCCTCTATTCCTCATAAATCTTGCTAATATGATATATCCACTGAAATAAGAAAAGTACTGGAAAAAAGTAGAATAGTGGTGTGGATTTCCACACCCACGTGAAGGACGTACTAGGGATACAGGGAATTTTTTCTCTCTTATGTCTGCAATCAGTGTAAAAGAATTATCTGAAATAAGGATATGAGAATCCTATATTTCGTGTTCTTCCATACTTCTAACTTCACTGGATAAAAACCTTTTATAATGGTGCCTTCTACTGCTGTTGTTGCTCCTGACCTGTTGCTGTTGACTAGGATTTTCTTGGAGTTCTTTCTTCACTTCAATAATTTCTTCAGTTTCCTTCATTTTGAAGCTACCAGATCTGAAAAATATCGGTATGGGTACTGTAGGTGTGCACATGGAAGAGCGCCTCTGCTTCTTAGAAGGAACCTCATGTGTGATTTATTCAATGTTACAAATTGTACAGAAGGAACAAAGGCAACCACAGGTTACTTACAGGTGTATGTATTTTTAAAAGGTTTTTAAAATTAGATTGCACTCAATATAAAATATTCAATGTATAATAAAAACACAGGATGATACAGTGGCTGATAATAAATGAAAAAGGGGAATAGAAGAAAAACCTACAGAGAGAAACAAAGTCATAGCAAAATAATATACATGGAGATGCCTGCATAATTACAAGGATTTCAGAATTAGCTGTGTCAAAACCAATTATCAGCCAGACATACTATCAGAGTTGTGGCTACTTCTCTGTTATCTAGTATTCAAACATTTTGAGATGAAAATGAGAAAATATACGCACTGTCACTAGCATAAGTCTGACAGAATATAAAATATCAAAACTGGAAACTCAACAGAAAGTTTCAAGAAAGAACAATGGGCTGTACAATGTACTGCTTAACAATCAGAATGAGCCACTTGGCTAAAATTGAAAAAGATTAAACTATTCCTATTTTCTAGCAAAGATAATGGATTTTCTTGTTTCCCTTAGGAATAGGAAGTCAATTTTTCCTATTGGAGATTGAAATGCAAGCCCTAGGGACCCCTAGAACTTAAAGGGAAAAGTCATTTTCCTTCTTTTTAGTATTTTTCCCCAGCCCACCTCTTTTGTACAGTTCTCATTATTTAAATGCACCATATAGAGAAGATAGAATAGTAGCTATGTTTTATTAAAAAAATAAATCATGACAGAAAAGTGCTGGTTACATAGAACAATCAGCTGATTTTATGGAAGTTTTAGATAGTTAACTTGCAGAAGTGAAGGCAGATTTGTTGAAGTTCGTCTCTATTTTCACCTCTTCAGCACACAAACCACACTGAATGCTAATATTTAAGAAACTGTAGGCTAACGCTGCAAGGTCCAAAATAAAGATCATTTATCCACTTGGGTTTTCTTCTACCACTTGGACTTTCACTTAATTAAGTTTTAGAAAACTCTGCATGATTTCAGTCCCAAGGTACATTTATCTTGTAATCATGCACCTTTGGGAAAAAGCGTTCATTTGCTCTGGTTTTTGTACTGCTGGATTTTAAATCAGTTTTTCCTTCTCAGCAACAGTAATGAATCTTGTATACTAATCACAGCCTACGAACTGCTGAGTCCTAGTTCCTCTGAACTAGATTGCAATAATATTCTCTGATTCCATGTAATGACAGAATGGTTAGGGTTGAAAAGGACATCTGGACATCATCTAGTGTAAAGTCCCTGCTAAAGGAGGTTCACCCAGGTGAACAGGTTGCACAGGTTCACATCCTGGCAGGTTTTGAGTATCTCCAGAGAAGATTCCACAACCTCTTTGAGAAGCCTGTTCCAATGCTCTGTCACCTCACAGTAAAGAAGTTTTTCTCATATTCAGATGGAACTTTCTGTGTTTCAGTTTTTGCCCATTGCCCCTTGTCCTGTCACTGGGCACCACTGAAATGAGTCCTGCCCCATCCTCTTGACACCTGCCTTAAGATATGTCTATGTGCTGTTTAAAACCTTTCTTAATCTTTTCTTCTTGAGACTAGAATGTATTTGTAATCGGAGATTAACTCATGCATCAGACCTTGGTGAACTTCTAAGAATTTGGTGTTCCACAGATAAACAGCTAGTGCAGTAATCCACTATTCCAATCTCAGAGGTCTGAAAACTAGACTGAGCAGTTCACAATGAGTTCATTGCTAAAGATGCAACATGCAAGAGCAGTGCATGTTTTATCTAATCACACTTAGAATAAATTTCTTTCAGATTGCAAATTTGTGTATCTGGTAACAGAACCTGCATGTAGTGAAGTGGCTCTGGCCTGAGCAAAGTACTTTAAAAGACAAATCTGAGCTTGGCTTTCCCACTGAATGCTTTTGAGTCTTTGGCATTCTCCACAGTCTTTCAGGTTGAGGTGCCCTGGAAGACCATGACAACTTTTCCAAAATAGACCTTCACCATATTTTCCTGCTTGCAGTAACACCTGCCCGTCACTGAGCCCAACCCTGTTGATGCCACACAGAGTACTATATACAGGACACTGTGTGACTCATGCTGTTATCTCCCAGAATGCTACAGCAAAAGGCAGACAAAAAGAGGCAGTTTTGACTGGGAAGGAACTTGAAAAAAATGCTTTCAATACTGAGCTGTAAGACCTCTTTTCTTGAGGGATTATCTGTCCCCATATGTTGGAGCTCGTTTCACCGGGTGTCACGATCCGTTTAAGACAAGTGGGAGTCGTGATGGTTCGTTTACCTGGTCTCAGAGTGCAAAAGAAACACAAACAGGGATTTTAACTTTAAATCACAAACAATGCACTTTATTGAGTGCCAGCAACACGATGATGCGATAGGAGGGAGGGAGAGATATAGAGAAACAAAGTATAGAGAGAAAAATAGGGGAGGTTTAATAGCTACCAACGGGAGGTGAATCCTCGTGGTACTGCCAATAGATCCGTCTTCCTTCCGTGGGGACTACTCATAGGGGTCTTTTCAGAGAGTCCCTTTATAGTCTTTGAAAGTGAGGGGCAGCTGGCCAAAAGGTGAGGAAATCTTTTCAAAAGCGAGGGGCAGCTAGCCAAGAGGTCGGGGAATAAGACCCAGTGTTTTTGGGGTAATGGTGCAGAGCAGGTGCACGGGACATTCCTTCTCGCTCCAGTACAGCCTTTCCCGCCTGGCAGGCCTGGAACAGCACCAGAGCAACCGGTTCAGCGTGCATTCCTGCAGGCACTTGGCAGACATCCCACCTCGGTCTGGCTAGGACTCCTGTACCCTCTTTCCCCCTTTGGGGTTTTTAGTGTCTTACCGTCTCTGTCCTTGTCGATGATCATGAGGCAGATGAGGGATCTTTGGACCGTCTCTTACACCGGGATACAAGTACTTGACCCGACTAAATGGAAAGCAGAACAGGCTACCTCTCCCTTACACTGTAAAAGTTCAGGTAAATACGTGTCATAGGGTCCATCCATCAACTCTTTGGAATTTGATGGTGCTTGTTTGGATACTAGTAACAAAAATAAGCTCACACAGTCTGGACAATGCTTTTTAGGCAGAGAACGCAAGTTCTGTCTGTGCTTTCTGCTTGTTTGTATATATGTTAATTGTACATTTTCCTGTCCAAAGCCAGCACAGCTAGTTGAGATGGTCTCTCTGATTGAAGGGGGCATGGGGGTCATGGGGGCAAGGAGTAGGAAGTCATGCAGAGCAAGCGTTGTGAGCAATGAGTGCTGAATCATAAAATTACATCAGGCTGTATGCACATGTACAAGCGGGCCATCCAGATATCACGGTGTGCTGCTCATTCATGTGTTCATGGTGGCAAGGCAGTAGTGGCTCAGGTTGCTCAGGCTGCAGGTTCTCCTAATAATAGAAGCTGAAGACAGGTTTCCCACTAACAAGCAAACAGCTCTGTTCTGTCAAGTATAAGCTGACAATAGGAGATGCAGAGTTTTGTTTATTCACTCCCTGCATGGCCAAAATGTGTTTCTGCCATCCTCTGGGCTTAAGAGCAGGATAATACAAGACTATAGCATGAAAAGGTACTGTGAGGATGCCAGACTGGGGAGTATCTTGCCAGTATTTCAGTGGAGAGTTAGGTCTCGATGTTCAGAACAGTCAAAGAAAAAAAGTTGCCGAGTAATGCTTCACCACTACCAACAAAATATGTTTTGCTTCTCTAGATCCGCACGTCCTGACCCTGACTTGCTGACTCAGGTTCCTGGCTTGACCTCAAAGCTACCCCATGGGGATGGACATGCCTGGTGATGTAGACTCTTGGATAAACCTGACAACTATTAGCAGAGTGGTTCTGTTCACCCTGTTCATGTACTTCAAGACTGCTGTGCATCACTCAGTGAGGAATTGGTTCTATACCAGGTCTATTCCCATATAAATTGTGCTTCTGCTCCCTACAATAATGGCTTTACAGTCAACAGTCCTTGTGTGAAATGTGACTTTTTCCCAGATTCACACTAATGTAATATCTACGCGATATTTCAGCCAGTAGAATACATAGGCAGAGGAAAAGAACCAGTCAAAAGAATAATGATTTAAATGCGAGAGAAAGTGAAGACCTTTATGTCAGGCAAACTTTACTGTAAGAATATTCATTGTCTTGAGACCTCAGGAAGTCTCTACCTACTGCTGTAAGCATTTTCTCTCTCAATCAGCTTGCCTATGCTTGGATCAATACTACTCCCTGAGGACAATGCAGTGAATTGACTAACTTTGTTAATGCCACTCTTACTTTGCCAGGAGATTTCTCATTGGCTTAGGGAATGCATGTAGCAATAGTCCATGTGTGTGCTATTTCAATTATATTGGATACGCTCCAGTGATATTTCCAAAATAAAAGCCTTAAGAAAGGCTATTTTGCCAAAAGTGTCACAGAAGGTAGACGCATGCTGTCACGCAAATATCATGCAGGTTTTTTCATAAACATCAATGTAGTATTCACACGCTGGAAACATCAGGAATGCTGGTACTATTAAACTGTGCCTTGTATCTCCAAGAAGTGCGAACGAATAATCTTCCATTGCATGCTAAAAATGGGAAAATCATAGAAACAGTCAAGCTCACTCATAAGTAAATTAATTTTAACAAAAATAAAAGAGAACGTCAATCAACATCAAAACTACATTGTGAATAATAACTGTTAAGATTATTATTGTAATTATTCAAATCTAGTGTCTGCGTAAATGAGTAATTAATAACAAAGTATACTTACTAAGAAATTAAACACTCAGAGTCCATTTAAACAGAATACCAACTTAGCTTCTTCACCAGTAATGTCATGGACTCACTATAACAGAAGAAAATAAAGAGAAACTTATTTTTATCTCTAGTAGAAGGTTTCGCATTTCTCATTTTCTTTAATTTACAAGTTTATTGGGCAAATAGTTTGAGAAGGAATATTTTTCTGGACTAAAATGGTGCATCCTAATGGCTCATTGATTCAGCAGTAGGAATTTCTTTTACTAAATAGTTGTTGTCTATATATGAATCTTTCTAAGTTTTGGAGATGTTATCATCTCTGAAAGTTCACAGTACTTTTCTTTTTATGGGTAGGCCAAATGACTTGCTCAGTGCAATCCAGGAAGCATGCAGAAAAGTCTTGCAACCTGTCATGTTTTAATCGCTACATAATTTTGTTTTGAGGGTGTTAAATTATTTAATTTAATGTATTGATGAAGACCGACTCAAGTCAGTAAGACTGTGTGTTGCCCCTGCATTAGGGGTTCCTAATCTCTCTAGCCATTGTGAAGTCTAACTGATAGATAGTTCTTCTAAGTAATGCAGAATTAAAACTTTTAAGGGCTCTTCTTCCTACTGTTGCATGTGCTCTTCTGCAGATATTATTTGTCCTCATCTCTCTTAAGTGTTATGGTAGCAACAAAATACATGAAGACATTATGGAACATTATGGCAGGTTCTTTTTTTCTTTCTGCCTCTATGGTACAGTTGCCATTAATTTTTGAAAATGGTTAAAGAATATCAAGCATTTTATTGCAAATATTTGAGTATAATATATAGAACATCAGTACATATGAATTGGACAGTGTTGTCCTGACATCTACCTGCTATTGCTTTAAATTTTGTGGCAAGTTGTCTGTGAAGCACCAAATTATGCACACAAACAAATGTGCAAAAATAATTAAACCTTCAGGTGAAACAAGTCAGTTCTATTCTCAACAGAGAGAGAAATAAGAGAGCATAAGATGTGATGCCCTACCTTAATCCTGAGCTGCAGCTAAACTGTTACAAGTATAAGATCATAAAAAAAGACAGAAATTCAGACTCTGTCTCTGGAGGGAGAGACTCCACTTAATCAGGATGCATATTAGTATGAAAGCCATTTAACTGAGAGACCTTTAGGGGAACAGATTTAAACCTAATAATACTGACAGTAATGGTGATTTAATTTCAGACGTTACTGCTTGGTGGGTTGTCTAGGGGCATGATGGTAAACATGACACGTTTTGGCAGTCTCATGTATGTTCTCACCTTCTTGCCAGTTTATTATAAGCTCTGAAGCCTTCCTTTGAAAGCACACGCTATGGGTAGGGTTTATGTTCCAGCTGCTGAGCTTGCAACCAGAAAACCAGCTTTTATCAGTATGTGTAGTCAGGCCAAATTCAGCTGTATGAAAGTTTTAAAAAAAGATGAATCACACAATACATTAGAGCAACATTTACTTGGTATTTCCCACACATGATTAATATGCAAACTTTAAAATATTTTAATTTTTTTTTTCTGAAAATATTGAGTAGGTTTTCCATTTGTCAGCACTGGTAGTAGAGTTTGCCAGGGCATTGGTAAATGCACACATCACTGACATGCATTATTAATGACAGAAATGTTCTTGGCACTGAGCAGGCTTTAGTTCCATGCCAGCTGCTCAACATGTTTCAACACACTTTTATTTCACAGCTGCCTTCCTTACTCTCCAGAGGCAAAGAACAAGCTATGTCTCTGTTCAAGTGCGCACCCTTGCCTACTCTGCCAGTATGTTTATGTCCTGAGACTGTCCAGATGACCAGCTATCCAAGCTTTGAGACTGGGCACAGGTCCAGGTACACCCTGTATATACCTCCCAGGTCATGCAGGACACTGTGTGCAGAAACACATCCAGTGGGTTTGCTAAGTCAGAAAATTCAATCCTGTACTGTGACTGCCCCTACACACGCTGTTCAGGTGTAGCTCTGTAGATGGATCATAGTTATCAGGTGGGAGACTCCAGAACCCATTTTATCAATGTACAAGCTTCTCACCGTTGGAGTCTCCCTGGTTTCTCAGCAAGTCGGAGTGCAACTTTCTTACTACTGTTAAAAGGGAGTTGGAGTTGAAGAGTGTAAAAGGGGGTTACAGAGCTCTCCAATTCAGAAATTTCTAGAGAATGAAAATGTTTCAGAATGGGTGCAATAATTAACATCAATGTGGAATGATTCCAAGGTGTTCATTAAAATTGGCTAATTCTGATTCACTTTCAACTTGTTCACCAGCACAGGCCATGAAAAAGGGCAAAACAGTGGTGAATGAGTCTTTTGTTGCATAGCTTTATTGGTTGACTGAATCCTTGGATGTTAGATGATTTAAATCTGATACCATTATATTTCAAAGTATTATTATTTTTCTTTAATGAATATTAAATGTGTATTTAATAATTTATTGTTATAATCTCTGCCTTTTATCAGTTGAGAAGTATCAAGTCACAGTAGTGTCAATCATTCTCAAACAAGCTATAGGTGGCCGCAAAAAAGGAAAATAATTGAATGGCTGAACAATGAGTATATGTATGGAATATAAAATGCTCCATCCCATTTCAGGATATGCTATTCTTTACCTCATTATTGGGCTAAATTTTTGTGATCCTGCTATATTTAGTTTCTCAATAAAAAGAAAACATAAGAGGAAGATGAGGTAAGAAAAATTAATGAACTTAAAACACGCCAGAAACTGAAAGATAACCCAGTTTTCATAGAGATACGTAATTAACATGTCAACTACAGTATTTGTGATGCGAAATCTGAAGTATTTTTTAAAGGTTACAAAAGTGTATTTTTTTCAGTACTCACTATAATGATTTGATGTTGCCATTAATATAGGTGCTCTTACAGCAAAATATGCTGGAAGCCAGATATCTGCTTTTGAGGCAATTTGCATAGGGAATATGTTTTATAGAAATATTACTAGTTGAACAATTCATCTCACAGGTATATTTAAAGGCTGGGACATGGGTATTAAACAAAGAAGGGAAATCATTGTGTCTCACTATCCATCTGTAGCTATGGATAAAGATATTTATCTCTTTAGTAATATGTATACAGATCTACTAAAGAGAAGGTCACTATATATCTGAGTACATGTAGTTCTCATAAAGGGGTGTAAAACAGTTATTTGCTAAGATGTCAGACAACCCTGTTCTCACAGTGAAAAAATATTTCAAAAACATTGAATAAAATGACCACTTTTTATTTTATTATTTTTATTTCCTTTTTAAACCAGCCTATTTCCATATGACAGGGGTTTTTTTATGTTCTCCCAGTTGCACACATTATTGTGTTTTCTGAAATTCTTGACATCTTTAAGGTGACTGAGTTCAAAGCAATTATCCTTATGTTAATTAGGGTTAGTAAAATAATCAGAAAATACTATGAAATTTTTGAAAGTAATGTATTTTCCAAAATTTGACCATGAATATTCTCTGAAAATGCAGTGCCTGCCATGAATGAAGTGTTTTTATGCTTGTTTCATTTGCCAGTGTCAGGATTGTGCTGAGACTCCGATGTTGCCATTTATATTTGGTAAGCATATGATGCCTTTTCCTGGTCTTAAAATCAAGAGTCAAACACGGTTAGAAGGGAAAAAGGGATTTTACCTTGGTATTTATTTTAAGGATCCTTAGGTGCACTACTTCCAGGTCGAATGCACCTCAATGCACACCGCAATGCACGTACCCAAAAGATCTGGTATATCATTATAGGCCTTACTAATTAGCATATCTATCATAAATTCCCCAATGAGAGGCTTGAGTGAGCCCCCCTTCCCCAAGGAACCTTCCCCTGGATGGTTCTATCTTAGTTTACAAAATGTGTTCTGGAGAGGACCTTGGGGTCTGGGGCACACTGATCCCTAACTACGAAACCTCTAAAATGTTTAGTCTCTTAGCTTAACAAACAAGTCCAAGAATGTAGGCTAAAGCACTAAGAATACAGAAGCTGTAAAAAGATATAACAGGAGTATAAAAGAAAAGACAAAAATCATCATGACATCACCTACAGTTCCACTGAGGTGTCTGCTGTTGATATGTGGAAAACACAGAGCTGTGTGACTACAGGCCATACCTAGAGAAAGGCTATGGGATCACACTGTCACATCAAACACACCGAGACTGTTTCATCATGGGATACATATTCTATAGTCTTATACACTTGTGAAAAGAGTGGATGAAACTCCATCACTGTGTTGTGACAGGTTTTTGCAATGAGCACACCAGTAAGTGTCATACACCTCAGTAAGCCTGTGGAGACTAGAACATCTAAATTTAAAACTTTTTCTGGTCTGTGAAGAACTACTAGGAAAAAAAAACAACCTGTCTGGAGTGCAATAGAACCAATTTTATGCATCCTATAAGCCCCATTAAGTGTTCTGGCATCTTATACAATATTTATTTAGAAAAAATTTGTCTTGCACAATGTTTATGATAGGAAAAGTTGTTTGGATTTTGACTTGAGACAGCATGCTTATTTATGACAATGATCCTTCAAAAAATGGAGCAGATCTTAACAAACTTTTTCACATGTTCAACTTGAACTACCAGTAATATTCTATCAGTGTCATTATTGCAATTAGAATGATAGTCTAGCATTCAATGACTGCAAGGGCTTAACTCAGGTGCTGGCCATATTGTCGGCATTTAAAAACAATAAATATCTAGCTATAAATGTTTATCCATCTGAAGTTAAATCTCGTGTAACAAAGTAAAATACATATTTTTAAATAGTTTGCAAAACCTCAAAACCCTGTTGCTATTGTTGTTTTCTTTGACACAAATGACAAATGTATATGCAATTTTGTGATTTTCTTTAGGGCTGTTTGCCTTAATCAATCAATTAAATATTTTTACAGTAAGATCCAAAAGGCAATGAATATGCAACAGAATGCAACAGACATCATTCAATTTACATTGCACTTTGGTGGGTATGGAAATATTTGACATAAGTAGAAATTGAGTAGGAAGTGATCTAGAAAGCTTGAGCAGGAAAACCCAATTTAACAAAAGATAGCAGAGTAGATATGTATTTACTCTGTTGATACATTGGCTACAGTAACAAAACCATCTAATATACATAATGAGAGGTTTTAATGGATGAAATTAATTGCACTTCCTCATAGGTGTAAGCATGAGAAATATCAGATGATTTTACGATTCCCCTAACTCTAGAAGGCCAGTACAGAAATTAAGGAGAAGGGCAACAGAAATGACACAAAGGTGGGAGGGAAAGATGTATGACTAAATAAGATTTGCATATATTAATAAAATTTAAAAATGCAACAAACAAAAGCCTGGGAGCTAGAGATGGCAAGCAACTAGGGGTATAGCTCCTGTAGAACTTATCTGCTGAAGGGATCACGCTGCAGGGTGTTTGACACATGGACAGGTCAGTGGTGTTAGGCTTTGAATGTGTAAAGTGCGGTAAAAAGGAAGAGTACTTTGTAAGACCATGTGCAAAGTGTCTCAGACAGGTCTCCAGGAACAAGTAGGCATTTTTATTTTAAATTATCTGTCCCCATCTGTAACAAGGGCATAATAAATACCAACCCTTAATCTCACAGGGAGATTGTGAAAATGTTTCATACCTGTGAAACACTTAAATACAGAGTAATTATTAGTTTTATACAAAACCCAGATGTAAATAAATATTTCTGAGTTTATAAAGAGGTTGAAAACTGTGCAATAAATACAGTATAGAACAACAAAATGCACAAGACCAAAACAAAATCTTGAACAGCTGTTCTCTAACTAACCATTATCCTTCCAGTGCACAGAACTGAACACAGGGGAACAGATCATTCCAATCATATAATTAAGACTGAATCAAGATGCATATCTAATAAGCCTCTGAGTTAAGAATATATAGAAGCTTACATCTTGTATTTCTTCCCCTCTGCGTGGTGAATGCTACAGCATGAACAATGTGTGTGCAATTTCCTAAGCTTTTCTATAAAAATTCTCACTGAGAAAACATCTTTCATTTTGTAACATTGCATTGATATTTAACAGGATACTAGCAATGCTGTAGTCTTTGGCTCCATGCAGAATGTTTGTACTTGGCCTAATAAGGAACCCAGTAACAAGTGTTTAGCTTTTATGGAGACCAGAACAAGAGCAGGACCAAAAGCAATGCTTTGCTGGCAGGTTTCACAGAATTTGATCAGAAGAAGAGCAGGGTTTGGAGTAAAGTATTTTCTGGACAGAACTATCTTCTGCTGGACACAAATGTTTCTTCCATAGCTCTTCAAGTATGATCCCATTTTGTCCTAGGAACTGGGAAAGGGTACTAGAAACCCAAATGTGAGGGTTACATGTCCCTTCCTTGGCTTCTTCCACCAGCCAAGCAGGGCTGAGGCCAAACGCAGGACCACAGGGATGTCCGCTGGCCAGATCAGGAAGACCCTAACAAAGCCCTACCCAACACATTCATAGCTCACTCCTGTAGTTGCTGAAGAACAGGCAGTGCTGGATATTTAGAAAGAGTACAACAAAACAGCTTATTTGGGTGATCCTTCTTATTTTTTGTATTTCTGTCAGTCAGCTCCTCAGGAATTCCCTGAGCTAGAGAAAGCATGTTTTACAGAGAGAGAATGTCCCCATGAAACACCCCTGTCCTTCCTTGCCCTTCAAATACACATACCCATATCCAAACCTAATTTGTATATCTTTGCTTCCTTCCTCTCTAATACTGCATTTGTTCTGCTTTAGCCTACAAAGTTATCCTCAACAACACAGGAAAGATGGATGCCTGCTCTCAGATAAGCATCCTGGAACCACCTTAAACTGTAGCACCCGCTCACCATGATATTAAATATACGAAAACGGAGGCTCTGAGTTGAAGTAGGCCCAAGACTGAGAGGAAAACTTAAGTTTATAACTTCAAAAGTCCTTTTTTATGTTTACTGAGGTTATGATTTTTAATGCAAACAGATGTCAATAGAGTTTTCCCCACAAAAAATTCAAAAATCTTACTTAGTAAAAACCAAAAAATTCTTCTGATTTTCTTTAGTATTGTTCTCTAAAATAACTAAACAATTCACCATAAAAGCAAAAAAAAAGAAAAATCAGCCTGTCAGACATACTCCCAAACAATTAAGATTCGCTAGGCTTTCTACAAAATGTCTTTCAGCCTTTCTGACATGGTGATGAGGAGCAACAAATCTTGAGGTGAAAGATGCATTCTGAGGAAGCAGAGTCCTTGGGATAAGTCCCTGATGAAGGTTGCAGCATGCTTTGGGCATTTTCATCACATGAACCCTAGTGTTTATGCATGTCTTTTGTATGGCAAATCCAGCTTAAATGGCCTAAAGTGTGAGTCAAAGGCATGAAGTTTTTCTAAATTTCCAGGTCTATTTACAAGGCAAGGTAAATTAAATGCAAGATGGGCTATTCTGGGATGATCACTAAAACTTAAAAAAAAAAAAAAGTCTTTCAGGTCTGATTAAAAGAATAAACCTTGAATTAATGATAGACAACTGTGAGGATGTATCCTGTATTATAGTGAGTGCATATTTTTCTATGAAAGACACTTGAATTTCTAAGAAAACAACAAGAAGATAGTGCTCATGGAAGATTTACTTCTGTTCACTATCTGACACAAATCAGATGTCATGCTTTTGCCTCTTAGGAATGCCATAATTAGCAGACGTATGAGCAGTCAGAGAAAGGCCATCCTGCAAACGTGAATGAAAAAGGTATAACCTGCATAATGTCTTCTCTGGAGACTTTGTAGCAATTTAGTAGCCTAAAAAATCAAGAGTGATATAGAGCAGAAATGACTAAATCAAAGTTATCCTGACTTTGAAAAGAATTTATAGTTTAGAGTTTGAATTGTATAATTGAATATTGTTGGAACCTTGCAAGTAAAGTTTTTATCTTCTTATTGAAAACTCTAGGGAAAATGCATTATTGAAAGAAACCAATGATTTCTATGACCTAATTAAAAATCATAAATATTAAAGAAATGGAACTGACAAGTTTTTATAAAAGAGCTGAACAAACAGCAAAAATAATGTAACAATACAAAGAATTGCTGTTGAGCTAATCTTACATTAAAAACCTGTCAGGAACATGATAACTGGCCCAGATTTGCATAAACTATTTTAGCATGCAAATACATTGTGCATATGTTATTTTAAATGGAAGTCTCAACATTTTTCTGTTTTTTAAAACTTCTCTATTTTTACAGAAAGCACTTTAGTTCTGTCTCCCACTTCTTTAATATTATGCTTTATCTGATTACCCAGGAATCTTCTTTGGTGCTTTACTCCAAATGAAAAGAAAACCAGCCAACCAACCAAAAATCTTATTTTCATATTCCCAGCTGCTTAAAAAAAAAATATTTGCATGATACAATGTTTTAGGTTACATAAGAGCTCATCTGTGTGTGTGTGTGTGTGAGAGCACCTGTGTGTCTCTAAGGCTCAGAGCAGAGGGGCTCAGGTGTAGGACCAGGGGGGTCTCTGGCAGGTCTAGGTGAGTGTTCATGTGTGTCTGTGTGTGTACAAGCATCCGTACCAGCAAGCAGAGTGGGACTTCTCATGCCAAGGGCTAGCACAGTTTGGCGATTCTTCTTTCTCCCTTTTTGGTCACAGTTTAAAAGCAAACCACTTGTGATGATGTGTGATATTTACATTAGCAGATATCTTCCATTTTTCCTTCTCTACCCACAGTCACATTGTATCAAAAATACAAAGAAAATATAGGAACTAGATGTTAAAAATGCACAGCAGTTTTGTCCTGCTTTACATACTTCTCTTTTGTATGAATGTATTTTTTTCTAGATCCCAGGTTGAGGCAGTGGCCTCATCTGTGTTTGTTTAAAGAAAGTGTGTTTCCCTGGGCCTTAATTTTCATTTTTGCTCCCATGGGTTCGCCACAGAAAAAGCAATGAAAGCCTTTGCTATCTTATCTGCCCAAGGTAGTTAGCTCTTTGTCTCAAATGAAATTATGACTCTTCTTCTGGTATAGTGTTCTTCACAGAAACAGTGGTGACTTTTGTACAGGGGTTCTGACTAGAGACTGCTTCTCTACTCTTCTACAACTTGCACAATGCCTGATCAGTAACAATATTTCCACTACTCCTAGTTTTGAAGCTAAAAAGTTCCCTTCATAAAAAGTTCCATTTGAAAAGTAAAAGCATCAGAATCAATGCTACCATTAATCACTTCCCTATCCACAGCTTCCATATGATGATGACACACTTCTGTATTCAGGTTTTCAAATCATGTGTGTGCTAAAAGGTAAGAAGTCTTTGTGAGAGTTTTAGCTCTGGTATTGGCACACCTGAGGATGTGACTTGTGCAGTGGCCACTGCTGTTCTTGGTGCTCTTCACATTACTAAGAGAAAGAGGAGAAATGCATAAGTACTAATTAAAATGCAACTTTAGGTGAAGTAAAGTGCATATTTTTGGTTGGGCTAAGTTGTGATCACAGAATTAACTAGATTGGAAAAGATCTTTGAGATCATCAAGTCCAACCTGCAATCTAACACCACCACATGGCACTGACCACCACATCCACTCTTATTTTAAATGCCTCCATGGTCGGGGACTCCACCACCTCCTTGGGAAGCCCATTCCAGTGCCCAGTCACTCCTACTGTGAAGAATTTTTTCCTAATCTCCAGCCTAACTGCCCCCCCAGGTGCAGCTTAAGTCTGTGTCCTCTTGTCCTGTCACTGGTTACCTGGGAGAAGAGACCAACCCTCACCTGGGCTACATCTTCCTTTTGGGCGGTTTTAGAGAGTGATCAAGGTCTCCCCTGAGCCTCCTTTTCTCCAGGCTAAGGAAACCCGTCTCCCTCAGCCATTCTTCATAAAGCCTGTGTTTAGGACCCTTCACCAGCCTTGTTGCCGTTCTCTGGACTTGTTCGAGCATCTCAACATCCTTCCTAAACTGGGAAGCCCAGAAGTGGACACCAAGTGATATTGATCTACTTGGTGTTTGTTTGACCTGCTTGAGAATAAAGAACTATAATGTTGCATTATTTGTGCAAGTGATCCATCAGTTTGGGTGCATGACCGTCTTTGCAGATCTTTCCAATACTTTCTAAATCACACTAGCTAGTGCTGAAGAATAAGGAACAGATTTTTTCCACATGCCCAAAATTGAAATGATTAGGACTGAAAATCCAGGCAATTTTGTTTCTTTTGGGACAATAAAAATTTTGAAACAGCTCCCATGGGAACAGGAAAATATTCATTCTGAAAAGACTTCCAAGATCTGAGCTTTCAAAATAAACTAGAAGATGCTTATGTGTATTCTGAATGGTTTAGAAGAACTATAAGAACTATATAACTATAAGGACTTTCAGAAAATTTTAATCTTCTGCAGATGGATGGAATACAAGAGAGCTCATTGGTGTTCCAAATTAAACATACATGTTGGATTCTAAAAAAATTTCCCTTGCCTTTGATAACTGGAAAAAAATGAGTAATGCAGTTCATTATTTCAAGTAGTATGCAACAATGTCAGAAAGCGTTAAACAAATGATCTTGGTACAACTATCTTAAAAAGTATCCTAAAACTATAAGCTTTTCTGTGTTGTCATTTCAGTCACCTATAATTAGCAGTTTGGAAAACTACTGAGCTACAAATTCGTAAAGTATACTTTATAAAATCTTGAAGAGATGGTGATAGTAGCTCTTAGCAATAATAGTGGGGCTCACAAAAAAAAAAAAAAAAAAAAGAAGCCAAACAGCTAGGGTAGTTCCACTTTCTGGAAATGGACATAAATCTTTGGATCAATTGGTGGAAAGAAGCAGACAGGCCAGTCCATGCGACTTGATAATTGTCTAACTGTCCTTCTTAAGTAGACATTATAGGTGAGACAGACTTGCCAGTCATTTTTATTTAGATCAGGAAAAGGAAACAGCAATATTACCTCAGCAAAGATCATAATTAATAAAAAGAGGCAGGCCCTTCTGATCAGCAGATATCTAGCAAAAGCAGAGGGACAGCTGGGAAGACAAATACGGCTGCCTTCTGTTGGCTGAATAAGAGGGTTTAAGGCCTTTTTTCCTATTGTTTCCCTGCATTTTTTAAAATATCTTTCAACACAAGAGACAAAAATCCCAGTTGAAAAATTGCATCAATGCACAGTATAGTGTCCTTTTGAGTTCAGTAATATTTGTAGTCAAGTGACTTTCTTTAACTTGCAAGAAGATATTTGAGAAATAAACTTTCACTACTACTTATATTCTAGTAAATAAATAAATAAAAAGTACTAAACTATTTTTGAAAAGACCTAGTGTGGTCCCTTACAATTGTTTCCTTTCTGAAAGCACTAGAGGTTCTAATTCTTTTTCAAAATAGTCTCAGGCATGTTCTGAGCCCCAGCAGAGTTGGTTCAGCAATCAGGAACAGTGTTTGATATTTTGTCTGAATTGAGAAATCCATCAAGGCTCTTGTAATGAAAGAATATTACCTTGCCAGAGGCTCAATCATTAATGTCCAGACAGATTTTGGGTGGTTTGTATTACTGGTTGGCAAACTTTTGATATTACAGTGAGAAAAGTAAGCAGAGAGTACATCCTTTAGAAGTATCTTACTCTGTCAGTACAGATACTTTGTAATTAATTCTGGATCACTTTCCAGGAGCCCAGCAAGCAACATGGAAAACTAGCATACTAGTATATGAATATCAAAGTAAATATAATTGCAGAAATCAATATATTATGTGTTTCTATGATTCTTCATCCATGTTTATGAATAAGGAGATGAGAGAAAAATGTTCCCCAAATATTGAAAAATCTTGCTCTAGATCAGATCAGTTCAGATCAACCATCTAATTTTGATTTCTTGTGTTTTTTTTATTAATGAATTATTAATCATAACCTCAAATTCTGCTATTCCATATGAAATACTAAATGAAATCTCAGTTTTATTAGTAACAAATAGGGATAGTTACACTGTAGTCATTGGATTGCTTCAACTGCTCGGTGTCTAGAGTACAGAAAATGCAGCAATAATTTTTCAGTAGCAGTAATTTCAAAAAAGGTGTTTAGCCATCAAAAATATTTCAAAAATTGTCTCTTCATAGAATCAAGAAAAACTTAGAATAGAATGAAACATATTACATGAAGAAAATGTATTCATACTGCTGAGAACATATTTGAAGCTGTGTTATATTGAAGACATTTAAGTATGGACTAGATCTGGTGACTGTCATTTGGATGAAATATAACTTAAATTCCACTGCATCCTGTGGGGAGAAAACTTCTACAACAATAAGTATTGTCTTATTTTACTCCTTCTGAAACTGGAGGAAACCAGAGGGATCAGTCCTCTATTGTTTTCAAGGGCAAACAGCCATGTTTTCTTTCTTGCTGAATATAATTTGGGATTTACAAAATGTAAAGACTGCTGCACTAAACCAGATCATCTCCCCATTGTTCTACTCTCTACAGAGGATATTAGGGAGAGAAGCACCAGCCTTACTCATCCCCAGAAACTCTCAGAACAAAGTGTGCTGAACAAAGTCCTGCACTGAAAGAGGGAGTGAAGAATAATTACAGATTCATACACCAGCTGGATACTTGTCTATGTAAAATGAATTGTGGAGTACAGTATTTGTTCAACTCAGCTCTTATACCACTGCTACCATCAGGAGGAATATTCCAACAACAAAAGTTAAACACTGATGGCATTAACTTGAACAGTAGTACTTAAACTGTGATAAAACCATGCTAACAATTAGAAAGATACATTTATACATTGCTATGTTCAGCCATTTCAGAAGAAAGGAATTATTTTCAGAAAAAAAAATTAAATTACTTTTCTTTGAAAGGTGAAGTTGATTTACACTTGATCTTTACTCTAAGGCATTTCAGGTAGCATATTAGGATAGCAAATACTGGTGGATGGTATTCAAAATTGTCAACATCCATTTTCAGGGTTCTACATTGGGCATTTCAGGAAGAATTATATGAAGACAGAATCACATTCTCCAGAAATAATATACTTTCAGGCAAATTACAAGCAAGCCCCTTGACAGGTTCATTATAAGCTTTTTTGTACCTTAGATTTATTAAACTCTTTTAACTCATACTGTGAAAATTATATGAGAAAAAGGAAGAAAAAAAGTAAGTCTCAGAGAATTCTATTACTGATCTGACAAACAAGTGAGTCAGTTTTTAGAAATAGATCTTGATCTGGGTGTCTTGGCCTCCAGTAAAGGAGCTTCTATCTATTTCTTCACAGGAGTTAGAGCTGATTTTTGTTCTTCTGCTAAAGAGATAAAAGACAAAAATGTGTCGTGATTTCTGTGTAATGAAAAGTGTTAAAAAAAATGGAATTGAAGTAACAGGGCATTGAGAATTCTGGACATGTTACTTGTCAGATCTCCAACATTGCAAAGACTTATGAAAATGATGCCTTTTACTTTTTCGGTTATCTGTTACTGCTGGGTGGCTTATGGTATTCTTATGGTATTTTATGTTTCTTTTGTAAAATCCTGGTATGTTATTCAGAACAGTCCAAGTTTAACCCAGGGAAATACAAGTCAGTATCTTCAGCTAAGGCCAAACTGAATTCAGAATCTGTATAAAAGCGGTCATCTGGATTTTCATATATTGGTACTGTGTTGGAATTTATAAGGGAGGATGTCTATAGCTCCACCATCGTTTCTTCTTCTTCTTCTCCTTCCTTGCCCAGTAGATCATCAGCAATTATCAATGAGGTTGTAGAAACTACCCTTGTCTTCCACTGGCACATGAAACACTTATTTTATAAAGTTCATTTTGATCTAAAAACCCAAATAACAACTACTGTTACAGAAAAGAGCAAAGCATGTATGTCGATTCCTCATGTTGCATGGTGGTATCTTTATTTTCATTAAGACTGTGTAATTCTAACAGATGTCTGAATTTTCAAACTGTCATGGCTTAACTGAAGAAAATAATATCTCACTTATTTGAATTACTTTTACATATTTATTATATCTTTGGGTTGTTTTGGGGGAAGTTGCATTCACAAACGTGTGTATATATATATGTGTATATATATATGCACATGAAGTGAGCAGGGCGGGGTGTCTTAATGGTACTCCATAATTTGTTTTGTTTCACTAAATATTTTTGCAGGCAGATATTATATGCTTAATCTAAACTATTGGAAGGGAACATTTACAGTATAGCTGGAGGAAGGATTTTCAATGACATCTTCATAAATGAATCTTAAAGGAAACAAATATGATTACAAACACACAAATTGATATCTGGGGTGATGTATATTTATGTACAAAGTTTTTGATATTGATTGAGAGGCTAAAAGCATAAGTCTACTAATAAAAAATATTAATGACAAAGATTTAGAACATCTGTGTAAGAAGATCTGTGTAATGTAATACAACTTAAAGCATAGAAAAAGAAATTAAAATCCTGGACTTCTTAGTGCCTGGGAAAAGAGGATTTATTACCTATTTTCTATATATTAGCACAGAGCACTAATATGTTTGGGTTTTTTCTCACTTTTTTTATGCAAGTGGGGAACTAAGTCCTTTTGTGGATGAGGGTAATATTTGAAATTTAAACTCTGGAGAATACAGGAACTGTATACAGCTATATTCCTTGTTTAAATCATTAATTTTAATAAAGTAATTTCTGATCATTATTTGATCTGTGGTAATCCTGAAATATCCTTATCAGGACTTTAGGAATGAGGTTTCCAGTGTGCTAGGAAATGTGTATAGAAAAAATTTCTGAGATGGGCAAAAACTGACTTAAGATCAATACTCATTGTTAAATGAATACCACAGAAAACCACAGAGAGTTTAATGAAGTAAATACACAAGTTAAGTGGGGGGGGTTATTAGACAAATGTTTTTTAAGTCAATGGAGCATTTGCTACCATATTTTGCAGGTGTGACGTGAGATGAATTTTAAGGCAGAATTAGCAGGGTTGTTGCTTTGTAATATTTATTTTGCACTCCTGAAGATCAGCAGTACCAGTGAGAAACATTTGAAGATGCTTGATACATTAGTAGCAAGGGCAAGCGGAATTTCACAGATTCGTCTTTTTCCAAAAAAGTATCCTGCATATGCATTTCAAGAAATGCCACAGAAAGTTTATATGTAAATACAAGGCTGCAATATTTGAAGGATTTTAGATTTTAGTCCAGGTGTTAGTACAAGTCCAAAAAGAGACAACAATATGTGTTCTCATTCACGTGTGACTTAAATGTTAACTGTATTTACATAATCTGTAGAAAT